>CM042836.1:123672432-124364932 GCA_023653725.1 Bungarus multicinctus | reverse complement strand
AGAAGAAGAAGAGTCTTAGATCAGTGTTTTTCAGACTTGGCAATTGTAAGATATGTGGACTTCTACTCCTAAAATTCCATTCCAGGATGTTGGCTGGGAAATTCTAGGAGTTGACATCCACACATCTTACAATTGCCAAATTTTAAAAACACTTTCTAGATCCTGTTGGAAGAATTATCCTTCTGGGTTCAGTTCCAAGTGGGGAAAAAGACACTGGAAACATGGAGGCTGTTTGGAAAGATGGTTTAATGGTGGGCAGGATCACATGGCTTGGAGCTCCAAGGAAGGAAGGGCTGAGGTGCTGAAAGGGCCTGAGTTATACCCTCTGTTGGGATTTGAATTTGAGCTTGTATTCTGATTGGTTGTCAGACTCTCATGGGCCATGCAGGGGCAACTCTGTAGGCTGTCCTGAGTCCCAAGCTTGGTTGAGCCTTGCTGGGTGATGATGCTTTGGGCAACTCCTATTATAGCTCTACCTAGAGATCTTTGTTATGTAAAATAGGCTGGCCTAGGCCAGAGAAATGGCCCATTAGCAAAGGTGGAGGGGGCTGAATTTCTGCTTCTTAGGTCAGTTTCTGCTTCTGAGTTTCTACTTTTTTTAGGGGAAATATTCTGCCTTTTTAATATTTCCTAGGATATTTCATTTTTCTAGGAGAGGGGTGGATGATAACTTCCTACAATCCTATCCTATTATTTTTTAGATGATGTAAGATGGGCTAGGTGTTACAACTTAGCTAAGCCATGGTTTTGTATCTCCATATTAATTCAAGGACTTAACCATTGCATGGAATTGTCATTATAGAAATTGGTTATCAAAAGGGAGTATCAAAGGCTTTTCACAAATTGAGGGAGGACTCATTAAGTGTTTCTAAAACTTTGCAATACCTGCAGAATCACATAACACATTCACCAAATAGCTAAGAAGACCCCGCTAAAAAAATCAAATAACTATTAGAAGTTATTAAGTTTGTTCCCAGGTTGGGCTACAATACGAGGAAGATACTTACAGGGGGATCAGAAAATGGTTTATTGCAGTAGAGCACTAATCAAGCAGGCAGAGATAGGTGATAGTTAACTCTGGCCATCCCTCGCCACTCTCTTATAAATGTCTAATTCAAACAGTTAAGCTAATTATTAACAATGCAGACATAAGGCATTGAGTTTTCCCATATTCTCTCCATCTGTTTATGCTTTCTGAGCAGGGATATCTTGTGTGCGTTTCCCTTCCCTTCTTATCTGTGATTAGCCTCAAAGGCTTCAGAGGCAATCTAAGTTAAACCACAATGCCTAAGTCTTTAATCTTTCCTAAACACACACATTGTGATGAGCTCACTTACCCATGACAGAACTTGCCCCCTCCTGCCAAATGCTGATCACGATACTTGCCACCAAGGCTTATGCTACTTTAGTTATTATTGTAAACAAATAACATATTTCAACATTACTTTTTTCAATAATTTTTATTAAAAGTTATGTAAATAAAACTTATACAACTATAAAAATAGAAAAATACATTTAAAAAAGTTAAAATTAAAAAAGGAGCAGAAAAATAGAAAAACAGAGCCCCTTATTCAGCATCACTAAGTATAACCTACATTAACATTTTATCACTATCCCTTAAAATATAAGCAAATCTCTCTTCATTTCATATATCACCCCAATTTCTGTACAATTTCACTAAAACCTCATTTCTCCCTATTAAAGAAGCAGAAGTTCACTAAGGGTTACAGAAATAACATAAATATCACAAATTATATCTATTACATTGAACCCTTTGTTTCCCTTTCAACAAATCCCTACATTTCCTCATTTCAAACAATCAAAATCCAGTCCCACTCAAAAAAAAATTAAATATTACCAGTAATAATCAACATCATCCACCCCTAATGGAGAAACCATTAGCCATCCCTCAAATAATAACCCATTATTTTAACTTTGATCAAATAAATAAACTTTATTCTTTCTTCTTCCTGTATTTCTTTAAAATCCTCAAAATTCTAGCATGTACCTTCTCAATCTTTTCTCTCAAAAATAACAGATAATCAGAGTTGGAAGGAACTCTTCCTTGTAGGTCATCTAGTCCAACCCCCTGCCCAAGTGGGAGACCCTACACCATTTCTGACAGATGGCAGTCCAATCTCTTCTTGAAAGTCTCAAGTGATGGCGCTCCCACAACTTCTGAGGGCAAGGTATTCCACTGGTTGATTGTTCTCACTGTCAGAAAGTTTCTCCTTTCTAAATAATTTTCTTCATCTCTGTCAAGCCCCCTTCCAGCAAATCCCTCTCCTAAATCTAGCATAAATAATCCAAATTGCTCCTATGATTTTGTGGGAAGTTAGCATCCACCCCTCTCCTAGAAAATTGAAAGAGCCTAGGAAATATTAAAAAAGCAGAATATTTCTCCTAAAAAGAATAGTCACTCAAGAAGCAGAAACTCAACTCAAGAAGCAGAAACTCACCCCCACCTTTGTCAATGGGTGGGCCATTAAGGCCTGGGCCAGAATACTTTACATAAGAAGGAACTCCAGGTAAAAGCTATAGCAATTGCCAAAAGCCCTTTTAAGGGCATAATAACCCAGAAAGGCCAGACCAAGCCTATAGGGTTAAGACCCCCGCCCCTGGGAGTCTGGCAACCAATTAGAATACAAGCTCCAATTCAAATCCAAACAGAGAGTATAAAACCCAGGTACTCTCAGCACGCCAACACTTTTTTTTTCTTTTTCCCCTTTTCCCTTTTTCTCTTCTCTTCTCATCTTGAAGCATGTGATCATTCTTCTCTGGACCTCTAGGCCATGTGGCCCTGTAACCATTAAACCTTCCAAGCAGCCTCCATGTTTCCAGTGTCTTTTTTCCCCACTTGGAACTGAACCCAGAAGGATATTTCTTTCAACAATTTGTTATGTGTTTTTCGATTTTTAAGTTATCATCTTTTGTTTGTAAATCCATTATTTCCATCTCCTTTTCATAAGCTGTAATTTTTAATTCCTTGTGTAAGTCAGATTTAGGTTTATTCAATGGGGCTTGATTCTCTGCAATTTTTCGTATCCATTTCATGTATTCATAACCATGTTTATACTTATAACTATTATCTAATACTTGCTTGACAAAAATAAATAAATAAATAAATTACACCCGCAAATGCTAGTAAAGAGTTAAACAGTTCAAAAACCTTCTGTAGTCATAGATCAAACATTTCTTTTAAGGTAGAAAATAAAATACAGAAAATAAAATACAGGCTGAGTAGTCAAGACCTTGTTGATGACCCAAACTCTGCCAAGGATCTTGGAGTACTCATCTCAAATGACCTAAGTGCTAGAGCCCACTGTAACTACATAGCCAAAAAAGCGCTAAGAGTTGTTAACCTAATCCTATGTAGCTTTTTCTCTGGTAATATCACACTACTAACTAGAGCATACAAAACATTGGCTAGACCAATACTCGAATACAGTTCATCAGTCTGGAACCCACATTACGTATGTGATATTAACACAGTTGAGAAAGTCCAGAAATATTTTACAAGAAGAGTTCTTCACTCCTCTACTCGTTGTAGAATACCTTATGCCACCAGACTCGAAATTCTAGACCTAGAAAACCTAGAACTACGCTGCCTTCTGTCCGATTTAAGTATAGTATATAAAATCATACATTGCAATGTTCTACCTGTCAATTAATACTTCAGCTTCAACCATAACAACACAAGAGCAAACAATAGATACAAACTCAAGGTTAATCGCACCAAACTTGATTGCAGGAAATACGACTTCAGCAACAGAGTGGTCGATGTCTGGAATACCCTACCTGACTCTGTGGTTTCTTCCCCAAACTCCAAAAATTTTAACCTTAGACTATCTACTATTGACCTCACCCTTTCCTAAGAGGTCTGTAGGGGGCGTGCATAAGGGCACCAATGTGCTTAGCGTCCCTGTCCTATTGTTTCTTTTATATTTTATTTTTCTTATATGTATCCATGTATTCATAACTATGTTTTACCTATGATCTTGTAAGCAATTGACAAATAAATAAATAAATAAAGTAGCCATTTGGTGCCCTCTTGTGTCTAATCTTCAAAGTTTTGTTATCCGCTTCAGATGCAATCAATGCATCTATAAAATCCAATGCATTATCAAAACATTGCAACATTAAGGCAACAACGATGATATTGAGCAATACCTGAAAATGAATGTATTTAAAAGCTAACAGGATCAGATATATAACATGACTCTTCAGAAAGGAACTCAGAGGTCATAATCAAGACCTTCAAAGATTGAATTCAGGGCTGTCAGAGAGGCTGGCCATTCAGCAAATAAATCAGCCCCAAACTTGAGAACTTTAAAACTAATTTCTATTTATCTTCCCAGAAAGGGTCCTCCACATGTATAAACCAACTATTGAAGGAGGCTGTAGTTTCGTATATGTCAGTTTAATAAATCTTGATGTTAATTTTAGGCATCTAGGCATCAGTTGAGAATATCTTGAAGACCAACTGCAAGGAACTGGCAAGTAGCAGTACAAATAAATGCAGGCAGTCCTGCAAATAAATTAGTGCCAAATCATTTTGGCTTTTCAAAATAACCACGATTTGAAATGGGACTAAGAAAAAATGCAACTGTTCCAGCATCACCCAACTTTACTCTTTGCTAAGTCATGTTTCCAAATCATTTCACCTAACAGAAACTGGATTACTCTGTATTGTTAGAACAGGTGAGTTGCAATCATAGCTTCAAATGCATCACCTTTTGCTTATTTTCAATGTTGTTTTTGAAGGTTGATTTACCTTCACTCTACGCAAAGTATGCAATTATTATGACCGTCTTAGAGGCTTCAGCAGCTTCAAAAGGACCAGTAATTTTAGCTTTAGAGGATGTTGCACTTGAATAAAAACCAAGAATTTAATTTTGTAAGGGATTAAAGAATGAAAATTAATATTTGATCTGTAGAAAGAAGTACTGAATATCCAATTATGAAAAATCAGTTTAATCCAGACATTCTGTATCAGGGGTCGCCAACCTTTTGGACCTCAGGGACCACCAAACTCATACTTTTAAATCCCAAGGACCACTAATATGAATCTTTTTTAAAAAGATAATATATTTAATATATTTTTTATTTTTATATTAAATATAAATTTAATATTAAAATTATATATGTGTGTGTGTATATCTGTGCTTATTTAAAATGTTTATTTAATTATAACAAAATCATAAATGCTTAATCATAATTGTGGGGCAGAGCAAAGGGAAAGCAGGGGCTTCTCATCCTTCTCCCCCTCAACCATCTCCCCCTCAAACGGAAGGAAAGTAGAGCGCCCCTCCAAACTGGTCTCCTGTCATTTCATATTTCCCCCAAATCAGAGGAAACCTCTTTCTCCTTTGCCAGGTATGGCTGCCTGGAGTTGGGGGAGGGAAGAAGAGCTGGGCTGGAAGCGCCAAGGAAGACAGGCTCCTAATAACCAGGCAACACCCCCCCTTCACCCTCCAAACAAAACTCCCCCCCCCCAGGCTAAGCTCCAGGTTTCTCCAGCCGTTTCCCTGTATGGAGGCCGAAGTGGGGGGGGGGTGTCGAGCCCAGAAAAGCTCTCACCTACGCAAACAGGCTGGTTATTAGGAGCCCGTCTTCCTCAGTGCTCTTTTGGTCTGGGTATTTGGTCTCCCCCCACCCCACCCCATGCCAAAGGAAAGCCAGCCAGGCTTCTCCTTCCCTCCTACCCTTCCCCCTGCTCCCTTCCACCCACTCAATCCTACTTCGGAAGAGAGGAGAGCGCACTGGAAATGTGTGTTGGCACTTGTCTGCAATTCTTTGCGTTCCTCCAGTCCTGGCTTGCTGAGGGGGAAGAGCATCCCTGACGTCTCTGCTGCCCCCTCCTCATCCATCGCTGCCTGAGAAAGACACAGGAAAAGAAAGCAAGCAGAAACATAGCTCTTACTGGGTCGAAAGAGCGGAGATTGGAAGGCACAGCCAACAGAAAGCGGCGTTTTTCAAAGGTGGCAGCTTCCATCTTCTCTTGCCTGTGCCTTCTTCGATCTCCACTCTTTCACTCCAGTGAGAGCTGTTTCTACTCACTTTTCCTGTGCTTTCCCCGGGCAGTGATGGCTGGGGCCGTGGGGGGGCAGTAGAGCAGAGCACCAAGAGGGATGAGAAAACCGACACCGCTAATGCTATCCCATTCCGGACCTCTGAACTGTATGGTGAGCACAGACTTCCCCACTCTGCCCTCTCCCACCACCACCAGCCGGTACTTTTCCTGCCCTGGGCCGTCCCTATAGCCTGTGACCATCGAGGAAGAGCCCAGGCCAGGAGAGGTGGGCTGTAAGGTGCGGGAGTGCCGTGCAAATGCAAGTAGCGTGGCGTTCCTGCACCTTCCGTCCATCTCCATTGCTGCTTCAGCCTACCTGTGCCGCCAGCCCCCTCTTGCTACAACCATCACCTCTTCCTGGCTGGCGAGGGCTGCGCTGCTTTTTGTTGGCTTGTGCTCAGCCAAAGGGTGGAGGCCAGCAGATGGGTGTTTCCGCGCAGCCTGGATTAATTGCTTTTGGGCAGACATTTCTCTGTGGCCCACCAAAATTTTCTCACGGACCACCAGTGGGCTGCAGCCCACCGGTTGGCGACCACTGTTCTATATGGTTCAGATTATAAACACAACAACTGAATTAATTCCTTATAGATATTTATATGTACTATAGGAACTTTCCTTTTTTATTAATTGGAGATGTGGGGGCTAAATTTAATTCACTGAAGCTTGGCTCGAGGCTCATGATTTAATTAGGGCAATTGCTGGAACATAAGCACTATATTTACTATTTATTTCTTCACCCTATCATCACAATTTAACTTTTTATCTGTTCTACTTCATCACTTCAATAATTTGAAGTGACTCTCTGTGCCCTCAGGTAGGTAGAGGCCTCTTTTGCATCTCCGTTAGGCAATTAAAAAAGCAACTCACTCATGAGCCTCAAAACCACAGGTCTTTGAACCTGAAGCAAAATCCTTTGGAATGTATGTGTTTTAATCATGGAAAATTGTTGTGCTTACAACGTTTTGCATACTTTTACCTTGGATTACAGTTTCTCAATGAGCAAAGAGGAGGCTCCTTTAGTATTAAAAAGTTACAAAAATCATTGTTTAGAATAGATGCAGACCTGTGAATTCTCAGTAGCAGGACTAGATGTAAAACTTGAATATCTGTGTACTCAGTTTGCAACAATGCAAATGTATTTTAAACACTGTCTTAATTATTGACCTGGATTTTTGTTGGGATTGGTTCGAATTACAAGGAAAAGAAAAAAGCTCTAGAAAGGTGTTGGAAGAAGGCATTAGAGTCATGTGGCAAGGAATCTGGCAATAGTCAATCCCAAAGCTAAACAAGAGTTAAAATCTTTCTGAGATATGACCCACCAGGAATCATTTTGGTTATAGCAACATAGAAATATGTTAAAAAAATAAATAAGGAACTTCGCAGATGGCACTGAAGATCTTTCAGGGTACTAGTTGTGTTTATGACAAGGTTAAATTAAAGTCTTTGGGATGTCTAATTGCTGATGTTGCCATGCAGGGATAGAAAATCTGAAGCTGCAAAGACAGTATTACAGTGGGAACTTTCACCATAAGAAAATAATGTTTAGGATCATCCAGCACAGAATATGGATCTCTATGAAAAGGAAACGCCAGATGTTCATGTTGGATTTAGAAAAGGCCAAGGGAAAAAAAGACATTATTGTTGTTATAAGGTGAATAATTATAAAAGCCAAATACCAAAATTCCTATATATAAAAGCGAAATACCACTCATGCATCATCACAAAATCTCCAGAACCATAAAGTCTACAAACTTGAAATTTGGCACGTATGTTCCTCTTGACTTCTAGGTGCTCACTAATAAGGGATTTTTCGAAATGATCATCAGAGCATTAGTGTTTTGTATATTATTATTAACGTGCTCTGATGCTAAGGAGTTCTACTCCTCCTCCCCACCTGAAAAGCAATCTGTCGCAAATGCAAAACAGAGGAGTTTCAGTTTCAGAGCAGCAACCAGCTTTAGTACAGAACAGAGCTAAGCCACGCCCAGGCTCCTTGCTGTCTCCTTCTTTCTCACACAGCAAATACTGCTTCAGTTTCCATCAATTTCCAAACAGCCCTCAACTCTCTCTGATAGGATGCTAGCCAGATGAATACAGATAACAGATAATCAGAGTTGGAAGGGACCTTGTAGGTCATCTAGTCCAACCCCCTGTTCAAGCGGGAGATCCTACGCCATTTCTGACAGATGGCAGTCCAATCTCTTCTTGAAAGTCTCAAGTGATGACGCTCCCACAACTTCCGAGGGCAAGCTGTTCCATTGGTTGATTGTTCTCAGTCAGAAAATTTCTCATTTCCAGGTTAAATCTCTCCTTGTTCAGTTTCCATCCATTATTCCTTGTCTGACTTTTGGGTGCTTTAGAAAATAGCTTGATCCCCTCCTCTCTGTGGCAGCCCCTCAAATATTGGAACACTGCTATCATGTCTCCCCTGGTCCTTATCTTCTCTAAACTAGCCATGCCCAGTTCCTGTAACCTTTCTTCATGTTTTAGTCTTCAGTCCACTAATCATCCTGGTTGCTCTTCTCTGTACTTTTTCTAGAGTCTCAACATCTTTTTTATAGTGTGGTGACCAAAACAGGATGCAATACTCTAGGCGTTTCTTACTGAGGCTTTATAGAGTGATATTAGTACCTCACTTGATCTTGATTATATCCCTCTGTTAATGCAATTTAGGATTGCATTAGCTTTTTTGGCAGCTGCTGCACACTGCTGTCTCATATTTAGCTGGTTGTCCACTAAAGACTCCAAGATCCCTCTCACAGTTACTGCTATTGAGCCTGGTTTCACCCAGTCTATATGTGTACTTTTGGTTTTTCTTGGCTAAGTTAGGACTTTACTTTTCTCTACATTGAATTTCGTTTTGTTAAATATGGCCTGATAAGATCCATCTGGATCTTGAGCCTATCTTCTTGGGTGTTAGCTATTCCTGCCAGCTTAGTATCATCTGCAAATTTGCTAAGTTCCCCTTCTATTCCCTCATCTAAGTCGTTAATGAAGATATTGAAGAGTACTGGGTCTAAAACGAAACCTTGTGGCACCCCACTGCTTGCCTTCCTCCATATAGACTTAGACTCATTAAGGACTACTCATTGAGTACGATTTGTCAGCTAGTTGCGAATCCATCTGGATGGATGCTGGTAGGCAGAGACACAATTTCCCCTCTCCCTCTCCTTCCAAAAACTAAGCCTCATCTCATAGTTTCTAGCGAAGCGTGGGTATAGAGCTATTACATTAATATGTGCTTCATTGAAGATAAGACTTTGAATTATGTCAAGCTGCAGAATGTGCTCAGAACAAAGAAAATTTCAAAACACTGTACTGACCTGATGCAAAACCAATGCACGTGTCAGAAAAGTGCAGTCCAGACTGAACATGGTGAATCAGCCTAGCTCCTGGTTAACAAAGGAGTAAGGAAATGCTGTGTGTGTATACTCTCTCCTTATTTATTCAGACCATACACTGAATATATATTGAGGGAAGGAGACTGGAAAAAGATGAGTCAGGTTTTAAAACTGAGAGAAGAATCATCATGTACTGTGCTGATGACACTACTCTGAAGGCTGAAAATGCAAATAATCTGCAAGCTCTGGTAATAAAAGCCAAGGAGCAAGCTGAAAAAAAGAGACTAAGATTAAATATAAATAAAACCAAATTAATTGCAACAAGTACAGCAATCAGTCTTAGAACTGAGAATAAAGTTATTCAAACGATAGCTTTTTGCCTTTTAACTAACAACTATTGAGAGTAAAGGAAGAAGCAGGCCACAGAGGAGAACTTGGTACAGTAGTGATGAAGGCCTGAGAGGTCTTAGGACAAGGGTCTTCAAACTTCACAGACTTGTACACTTCAACTCTCAGAATTCCTCCTCCAGTCATGTTAGCTTGGGAACCCCTGGAGTTGAAGTACACAAGTCTTAAATTTGCCAAGTTTGAAGACTCTTGCCTTAGGACTGTGATGGTGAACCTATGGGACGCAGGCCAGAAGTGGCACGCAGAGCCATTTCCCCCAGCACGCGAGAGCTCGCCCGGAAGAGCCCCACTGTGCATGTGTGTGCCGCCACCAACCAACAGCTGATTGTCGGGTATTTGGCATGCATGCATTGGGAGTGCACGCACATGCGCAGATGGGTGGTG
Source organism: Bungarus multicinctus (assembly GCA_023653725.1). Classification (NCBI taxonomy): domain Eukaryota; kingdom Metazoa; phylum Chordata; class Lepidosauria; order Squamata; family Elapidae; genus Bungarus; species Bungarus multicinctus. The sequence goes on along the minus strand of CM042836.1, from coordinate 124,354,726 downwards.
CAGGGGTGATCACGCACACATGCAAGGTGATCGCGCAAGAAGGCGCAGAGCCGTGCAGCACATTGCAGGGGTGATTGCGCGGCATCCGGCAAGGGGATTGCGCGCGCAGGTGCGTGGTGTCGGGCAAGGGGGCTGGGTGTGCACAATTATTGGCACGGAAGCCAAAAAAGGCTTGCCACTACTGCCTTAGGATGTCATATGCAGGCTACAAAAATCAGAACCATGAAATCAATGGGTTTGTTTGTTTTTTTGTGCTAGTCAATGGAAATAAAAACTGAACTTTGAAGAAATAGGATAGGAAAAATATTAAAGGTATTGAACTTCAGTGTTGTATGCAGAAGGTTCCGGAAAATACCATGGCTGGCCAAGAAAAGAAAAAATGGATCACTGAGCAAATCATTAGTTTTCACTTGATGCATGACCAAATGGTCAGGTTTAAATTATAATCTTTTGGACACAACATGTGAAGACCTCATTCTTCTTCAGAGAAGTTAACAATGCTGGGAAAGGTAGGAAAGAAAAAAAGAAGATAAGCAACAGGTGACGATGGGTGCAATATTGGAAGATAAGAAGGACCAAGTTGCTGACAGATTGTCTAAGAGGCAATGGGGTGTTGAACTAACCCCTAAGGAGGGACAAGTTCAGATCTACCATCTGCCACCCTACCTCTTGCCAAGATAGTTTTACACAAGCACAATCCAAAGTTAGAAGCCACCCAACTCACTGACAGGTATTTTTGGATGACATGCAAATTAAACATAACTATAATATATAACTATATATAGGTTGTACATTAAATCTTCTTATAAGGTTATGGCAGTGTCCGGCCATTGTCTTCTTCCTAGGACTGAGAGAGAGTAACTGGTCTAAGATCACCCAGCTGCCTAAGGAGGACCTAGAACTAAAAATCTCCCAGATTCTATCCCAGGGCCTTAACCACGACCCCAAACCGATTCTCTTAATTCTCTTTGCGTGCCCTCAAAGTTTGCAAGACCTGCTGTTTCATTTCCATTTCTCCAACAACAGCAAGACCTATCAACAACCAAAGGGCAAATTAAGTTTGAAAAAGCGGAGCAGAGAGCAGAACTAAGGGCTGGATGAAACTCTGCGACGCTTATCCTTCCACCCCTCGTCCTTCAGCTTCTGCTTTTACTCTCCATTTTACTCTCTTCTTTGCCCTAACTTTATTTTTATTTTATTTATTTTTGTCAACTGCTTACCAGATAATAGGTGTAAGTAAAAACATAGTTATGAATACATGGATACATGTAAGAAAAATAAAAAAATAAAAGAAACAATAGGACAGGGACGGTAGGCACGTTGGTGCGCTTATGCACGCTCCCTTTAGTGGCTCCTGCTACTCCCTGAGTTAAGACGGGTCACTCCGAGTCGCCTAATTCCGGGCTTTGCGTCTCAGCCTCCCGCCGCCGCTTCTTCCCTTCCTTCCCTTCCCTTCCCCGCCGGTTATTCGCGCCCTTCCAAAACGACAAGCCTCCCCGCGAAAGGCAAGCAGAGCCAAAGGCGGAGAAAGGCCCAGAAGTCTATTCGGCGGCTCCCGACGACCGAAGCGTTGTTGGCTGGTCGCGGACGCCGCTTCCCACTCTCCCCACTCAGCGCCGTGGAGATGGAAAAAAAAAGAGGGGGGAGGTGATGGCGGCGCCGGCTGATTGAGGGCGAGGGCTTGCGTGAACTCAACCCGGCTGCCTCTCTCCGTGCCCGCCCATGCTGCTTCCGCCTAGGCTGCGGAGGGCCATGCGGCCGAGGGCTGAGGCCGTCCTCTTCCTTTTCCTCCTCCCACCCTCCCTCGGCAGTAGTCGGAGCCCCCAGTCATGAGAAGGAGCGGAGGCACTTGAGTGCAGCGGCGAGAGGAGCTGAAGCCAAATCGCGCCCCGTGCCAAGGAGAGAAAATGCTGCTGTCACTGCTGATGCACACTTACTCCTTGCGCTACGTGCTGCCCACAGCCGTGATGCTGGGCACCGCGCCCACCTACATCCTGGCCTGGGGGGCCTGGCGACTGCTCTCGGCCCTGCTGCCCGCCCGTTTCTACCACCAGGTAGACGACCGGCTCTACACCATCTACCAGAGCATGGTGCTCTTCTTTTTCGAGCACTACACCGGCGTGCAGGTGAGGCAGGGCGGATCACGGAGTGTGCTGAGGCTGGGACTCTGTTCTCCCGCTCGCCCCTCCAAGCCCGCCCCAGCGAGAGAGGCTGGAAAGGGACCGGGGAACAAATGGAGATAGATGCCTCTGCAGGCTTCCTAGCCCCAAGCAAAGGAATCCGCAGGGGAGGCTTTGGAGGGCTGGTTGAGCTGTGACCTCCCAAAGCAGCAGACGGAGAGGCAGAATCCACCTGTGTGCTCAATTCAAAGTCAGCCAGCATCGCAAATTATTGGCAAGGGGAAGAAAGCAAGCTGTTGACCTCACTTGTCAGGGTCCCCTCTGGCACCAGGGATAGTGAAGGATTTTTAGATGATGAGATGTGACAGCTGCAGTGGACACAGCTCACCCTCTCTCCCTCCCCAAAACCTAAAGCAGCTGCTGCTTCCAGGTCTTCCTGCCATTTTTTTCTCTGTAGCATAAAACTAAGGTACAAATACCATTAATGCACTACAGAGGAAGGACTGACTTGCCTTTCAGTCTGAAAATTGTCACTATTTTCATTGCCCAGAAAAGAGACAATAGATCAGAAGTGAGGGACTGAAAGAATGTTAATGTACATAAGTTACAATGTGTGTTGAGATGGGTGGCTATAGAAATCAAATAATTAATAAATCTTGATTCTGACTGATTGACTAGGACCTGGCTGGCTGGCTAAAAAGATAGGGAAGTGAGCAAATGCAGAGGCATGTTCCTGTTTTTCTGTTGAAATCAGTACTTTACCAAGGGGCAGGTCCAGCTTTAAAACCTGCATGGAGTCAAGCTTTATTCCCACTATACTGCCATGGTCTCATTGGATTTCTCTGAAATGATCTAGTTAGAGCATGCAGATTTGGAGGTTGAACCTTAGAATATATCTATTTTTGTTAGATTTATATTTTACATTCAACACTTGTTCCTACAGTTTTTATGACAACAATCAGGTTGAGCTGATGCCTGAATTACCAGGGTATCATTCTGAAGAATGCTACTCCACTCAAACTACTATTCTTTTTGCTTGCATTTTGATATAACTGTAATAGAACTGGCCCCCAAAACAGTTTTTGGGGACAGGGACTTTCTTTAACTAAGCTAACTGTAGAAGGTTTTTTTTCCCTCTCAAAAATTATTTTAAAAGTTTCTCCCCATTTTTTTTTTCAGAGTAAATATATGTGCTGAATCACCTGAATTAAACTGCATGAAATGTTTAATGTGTAGATGATTAATTAAAAAACTTTCGCATTACACAGTATCAGCAACAGGTTTAACTTGCTTTTAACTGTCCCTTTAAGTTTCTTGTCTGCATAACTGTTGCAAGCAGCTGCTGGAGGTACAATTTTTGATTACAATATACTTTCCATTCTTACGTTCCCACAGACTCCATTGTAGTTTTAATGAATAATTTTAATTTCATCAAATTACAATTCTCAGTTGTCAACAAATTTCAGATGTATATTGCAGAGATGCAGTATTAGATGCTTAAAGCTACATACACAAGTGATGTAGATTCCTGATAGTTTGTTATGTGTTTGGATTGCAATGATTTCAAATTTCAAGTGGGGAATTATATGATTGAAATTACTCTTATTTATCAAAAAGCAACATATAGTAATCCTTTGGACACACAAACACCTTGCATGTCAGTAAGAACTATAGGAAAGCATTCTGTTTTTTACATTAACCCCCATACATTTAGAAGTCTTATTTCTTGATTATGATGTAATCCCACCTAAATTATGAAGTAGTATGAACTGCTTATCTCTAAAAACAGCTTGCATGCTCTGTTGGTGCAAGTGTTACTTATTTAAATGAATTTAATAAACTGCCATGGTAATGAAATTGTACCTCAGTTACTACATATGTTAGAATATTCCTGGATTTGAATAATATACTATGTTTCCCCCCAAATACAACCTACCCCAAAAGTAAGGCTTAGCTTGATTTTTTGGGGGTGGGTGGGGCTAGTATAAGACGTATCCAAAAAATAAGCCCTAGTGAAGGGGATGGGCTTGGCCAGTACAGGAGGCAGCCCTTTTCTTCCCTAGTTGCCTTATGGAGGCTCGGCCCCTTAATTGCGGCCTGCTGAGCCAGCGAGGGCTGGGCATCTCGGACCAGATCTCCAGAGCACCTCCCCAGCTGCCAGCTTACTAGGGCCCCCTTTGCCAGCGGTCATGCTGCCCTGCACGAACTCCATGGCAGGCCTGCAGTGGGATGGAGGAGGGGGGGAAATCGCCCCTTCCTCCTTTGCACCCCAAAACCCCATCTTCTCTGACTAACGAGCCCCCTGCCTGCACCCCTGTCACTGGAGCAAGACGCGCAATTCAATACTGTTGTTAACCGTGGAGGGCTCCCAGTGCAACACACTGACGTAACTTCGGAGCAAACTTCCTTCCCTGCGCAGGATTGCACAGGAAAATCCCCTCTTCCATTTCAGCCTTGCAATCCTGGGATGTGGGTCTGTGCGGCGATCTCAAAGAAAGGGCTGTCTGCAGGAAAATCCCCCTCCCCATTTTCCTGCTGAGAATCGCAGCACAGACACACATCACCAAAATGCTCCATCCGAAGCCTTCAGCCTTGCAATCCTGGGATGTGCATCTGTGTGGCATTCCCAAGGAAAGGACTCTCTGTGTGTGTGTGTGTTTGTGTGTGTGTGTGTGCGTGAGAGAGAGAGAGAGAGAGAGATCCAACCTTGGAGAGTTATCCAGGGCTGGCGGTAACGTTCTCTCTCCCTCTCTCTCACATACAAACAAACAGAGGTCCCTCACCCCCTCCCCACAACTCTCCCAAGACAGCCATATCCCTTCACTAACCTGCTTTCCAACTCCATTCTCCACCGTGATGTGCAGGGCAAGAAAAGTAGTCTGTGGGATTATGGTAAAAAAAAGCAACCTTCCATGAAAAGTTGAAAGGTCTGAACTACCAGTATTTTTTTTTAGTGTAGTCCAATAGACTACTTTTCTTGTCCTGAATGCGCTGCAGAGAACAGAGCTGGAAAGCAGGTTAGTGAAGGGATATGGCTGCCCTGGGGGGGATGTGAGGGTTTGGCATGGGTAGCTTGGCTGAAGGGCCTTCAGGTAAGCCGGTGTAGGGCCCTTGGGGCAGCTCCACACCTCCTGTCTTGCTTCGTCCTTCACCCCCCCGCCTCGCTTTGTTCTTCTTCACAACTTGCAGCCTCTCACAGTAACGAGAATTGCAAGCAGAATACCCAGAATACCTTAGCAGGCCATGCTCACTGGAGAATAGTGGGAGTTGAAGTTCACAAGCAGAGGTGGGAATCTAACAGGGTTAACTACCAGTTCGGTCATTTACAAGGTTTGGTGATTTACGATGTGCTTCCCTTACACGCTGCCGGCGCACCTGTAAATCGTCATCAGCATGCTGCGTGCAGAGAAGCAGCCTTTCAAAAAGCCCTTTTTTCCTGTTTTTTCAACCGCAGCTGTGCTGCGCAAAGCAGCTGAGATTGAAAAAGCAGGAAATAAAGGTCAAATAAGAGCCTGGGCAGGCGGGTGGGCAAAAACATCAGCAGACATAGAACCAGTTCTATGTCTGCTGCTCTTCAGAGCTACCGGTTCTACAGAGGTGGACAGAACCGGTAGAAACCCACCCCTGTTCCCAAGTCTTAACATTGCGAGGTTTGGAGACCCTTACAGTAGACCAATGCTGCATTGAGGTGGAAAAGGGAATAGAATAAGATTCATTATTCATCTTTAAAAGAAGAAACCAAATTTGAGATTTGATTTTAAATGTATTTTTATATAATAAGGCTAACTAAGTACTTCTTCTCCGTTCCTAGATAATTCTGTACGGTGATTTGCCAAAAAATAAAGAGAATGTGGTATGGATATCAAATCATCAATGTACAGGTTTGTATATTGCTGGTTTCTCTATAAGGCCTTTTTGTAATGTTAACAATTACAATGAATGAAGCAGAAATACAGTAGTCTTCCCTTAAAAACTGTAATTGGGACTTGAGTTTTGCTCATTGAAATGAGATGCCCATGTCACTGCTTCACTGACAACCGCAATCCCACCATTCCTGGTTACGGTCACTAAACAATCTCACGGGTTATTAAGTGAATGAAGTCCCTCTCCATGCTTGTTGAGGGATTTTGGCTTCATATATGTCAGCTGCTGAGGTTCTAGCAGATATGAAGGTGGCCATTCTCCTTTCCTGCCTCTGCAGAGCCAGAAAGGCATAAAACAGCACAACGAGCCCCCAGAATGAGAGGCTGCCAGATGGTAGCACTATGCAACTTTCTTGCCAGCTTTCCCATTGACTTTCTATGGAGGCCAACAGGAAGGATTGAAAGGGGTGATCACATGATCGCAGGGTGCTTGACAACCAGTCATAAGGGCGAACAGGTTGCCAAGAAACCAGATTGTGATTACATCACCACCTTTTCTGAGGCGTTTGTAATTTCAGATAGTCATTAAACGAGAACTACCTGTATGTAGAACTAACATTCAGATTAAAATGTCTACAATTGAAAAATGTGTAAGAATTGGTAGAAGTTTGATTTTTTTGTACGTTATGGTAGAAGCTTAATTTAAACGGACAAGTTTTCTATATACAGTGAAGCTTTTATGGTTCTTGATAATACCTTTCATTTGGTGCTCCTGCAAGATGAGATACCAAATTTTCTCCAGTTCTTCCCTGTTCTTTATAATTCCCTGTCAATATTGAAAAATTACTTTAAAAGATGGAGACTCGGTAGGGTAACATGTAAAATGGTTCAAACAGATGCAGGAATCAGATGAGAGAGATGAATTTGGTCGCCATCTTCTGGGAATAGAAGCACTTTCTACCACTATAAAACTACTGCTGGATTTTGTCTCAAAAGTTTCCTGTTTGTTATTAGTTTCATTGATAAACCACTTTATACCCCACAAGTCGTCTTTTTTCTAATTCAGCTTTTAAGAGCACATTTTATAAAATGACAGTTTATATCGACCTTGTTATGTATTATACTAAAACGAGTTGGAATTTTAGTGAATTAAATAGCATCATATTCATTTAAAACTTTTCTATTGAAAATTAAGACATAAACTGAGAATAGAAAGTTCAAAAATCTAAAAAAGAGAGGAAACAGAATTGTGGAAAGAGCTTATTTTTCTTTGTAACTGAAAAGCTCAATTCATGATCTTTAACAGCATTTGTTTTCTAGGAAAGAGAATTGGCATTGCGTATGCCAAGGATGTGTTATAATTATTTGTGTTCTGAATTTGCAGTTGATTGGATAATAGCAGATATGTTGGCCATCAGGCAAAATACTCTTGGACATATTCGATATGTTTTGAAAGATGGATTAAAATGGTTTCCTTTGTACGGCTGGTATTTTTCTCAGGTAAATCTTAATTATGTTTCTGTAGTTTTATTTGTTTATCATATTTATCTAGCTGCTCATCTCACAGAAAATGACTGTAGGTGGTGTATAACAAAAGCAATTGCATTTATTAATACCCTAGCAAGCTAGTTGAGAAAAAATATTTAAAAAAATGCTGTTCTTTATTTATCATAAAGCCACCCATCTCACAAAAAAGTCTGTAGTAATGTAAAGTAGCCAGAAGTTACTGCTTATTTTTTAGACAATTGATTCTGAAAATATTTGGAAATAAATTCCATTAGTTTCAGTAAAATATCATCCCCAGTAAAGGATTTCTCACATCCTTTCTTATTGAAGCATAGAGCATAAGAATTATAAATAAATCATATAATAATTCTATCTTAACATTACCATTGCATATTTTGAAGGAAAAGAATTAGAAGACTGATTTACTTATACAGAGTTAATTGATTTTGTTTGTATGCCACAAAAGAAATGTATTTCAATCTGATTCAAGCTATTATCAATCAAACAGAGTTTGCTCCCCTACTAATCCACCCTTCCCTGTTATTTGAAACTCAGCTTAATGTGAATATTTTTGCCATAATAAATGGCTAAAGTTGCTACAGTAGTTTCATTGTGTTACAAGAGAGTATCTTGGCTAATGCCCTGAAAAATGCTAAATATTTCAATCTTAATTAGATTTACTTTGATTTAGAAGTAAACCGCATGACATTAATTATAGTCAGGCAAGTTGGCATCATTTACAACCTAAGTAGCCACTGAACCAAGCACAATTGGGTTTCCCATGTAAGAAATGTTAACATTTATTTCATTAAAGTCAGTGTCTGACACAGATAAAGCCTTGTCACTACCCTCCATTGTATTACTTAGATAAGCATTTAAAATTTGGCTGGAGCCTCACTTTTGAGGCAAAAGAAATAGGGGATTCTAGACCTCTATGAATTTTTCACTGCTTAATATATATAATAGTCCTAATGCTTTGGAACTTTGGCATAATAATAATCATAGCTCAGATTCCCACACTTAGAGAAACTTTCTTTTATCTAGCATCAATATAGAATCAACTCTTATAGAAAAAAACTGTATTTCTTCTGTTTCCTATTTTTTGAATATAAAAATATTATAAAATAAAAGCAAAAACACCTGCATGTTCCTATCATTGCAAAAGCAAATTTAAGAGCATAGAATGCTGCTTACCCTCCAGCATGGAAAATGCTAGTACAGTACATTAATTATTTTATTCTGGAGTATCAAACTACTGTTTCATGAATTATTAAGAGTTATAAACATATTCAATTTGTTTATATGCTAGCATGGTGGATTGTATGTGAAACGAAGTGCCAGATTTAATGAAAAGAAAATGAGGAACAAGTTGCATATGCAGATGAAAACAAAAACTCCAGTAAGCTTCTCTATTTCCACTTTGTACAGTATACAAGTTCTCTCCCCTCCTCTCCCCGCCTTCTCCCCTTCTCCCCGCCCCCTCCCTCTCTGCATGTGTGTGTGCATGCATATGTTTATGATACCAGGTGACACAAAAGTAAACTTCAGGAGTCAAATCATTTTTTTCAGAATGGAATGCTGGTTTATACTTTCTTTCTAAGAAGTAAGAAAACTGCTTTAAGCAGTTCTGTTTGTTTGGTTACTGGAAGGATAAAACATCTGTGCCTTCCAGGAAAAGTCCTGGCATTTGTTTACAGAGAAAAATTAGGCTGAAGAAACTCAGTTTTTAAAAAAGCCTGTTAATTCTATTGAGGGGTCATATATATCTCTTTTAAACAACCCTAAGCAATAGGTTAGGTAGTCCTTGACTTACAACCACATTGTGAGCAAAATTTTGGCTGCTAAATGTTGCAGTCTTTAAGCAAGCCATCACGTGATCAGACCCAATTTTATTATCATTTTACTGCTATTAAGTGAATCACATGGTTTGTTAAGCAAATCCAGCTTCCCCAATTGTCACAAATAGCAAGATGCTGCAACCATCATAAATGTGCCACAGTGCCAAGTGCCCAAATTGTGATCATGTGACTGTGAGGATGGTATGCTGATTGCAACTTAAAGGATGGTCTGTAGGTTACTTTTCCTGAGAAGTTGTAACTTTGAACCATCACTAAACAAATAGTTATAAATCAAGGACTACCTGTAGTGGTAATATATTAATTATAAATATATTTTCATAAAAAATTAACTTCATGACTAATGCATTATTGTATTAGAGTATTTGTATCATTAAACAGCAAAGAGAATAAGAAAGACATTAAAGAAACAAAAAGAAAATAGTTTCAATTCAGCCTTATTATTCATTATGGGGTGCTAATGTTAAATGAATTAAGTTTTGCTTTAGCGCAGCAAGTCTGGGTGAGCTCTGCATTCTTTCACAAATTACATTTGTGAGAACTGATAGAAGCACAAAATAATTGAGTTATGATGCAGGGCTGGAAGAAAACTAAGACTTTTGACTGGAGCAATTTCATAGAAGTGGGTCTTACAACTTGTTTGTAATTCAGTTCTCAGTCTTGAGGCTGAACTGTTTTACTTAATAAAACCATTTGTACACATGCACACACACACACGCTTATATATATTTAATTCCACAGATGTACTTTGTGATTTTCCCAGAAGGAACACGTTACAATCCAGAGCTGCCCAAAGTCATTGCAGATAGTCAGGCATATGCTGATAAGGAAGGTAAGAGAAACAAAGTGGATTTGAGATGAAAAGACAAACATGGCAGACTTCCATTTATTTAAACTAGTTTTCGCCCTCTTTGCTACTATAAGAAATAGATCTACAGAGGACACAATAGCCATTGCTTTTCACACTGCTCTGACTCATCTAGAACAGCGGGGGAGGGGGCTATGTGAGGATGCTTTTTATAGATTTTAGTTCTACATTTAATATAATTCTTCCACATAGACTAGAGTAGTGGTGGCTAACTTTTTTGGTCTCCTGTGCCAAAAATTGTGTGCGTGCTTGCATGCTCATGCTCGCGTGCCAACACCCAGAAGGCAATGCACCCCCACACACACCCTACACATGCGCATGAAATACCCACCCACCCACCTCCCACCGCCCCCTTACCTGCACTGTGCCTCATAGCTGATTTTTGGCTGGTTTGAGGCCTTTTTCGGCCTCCCAAAGGCTTGAGGAAGGCTTCTTCAGGCTTCTACAAGCTTTGTAGGCCAAAATCTAGCCCATTTCGTCACTTTCTGTTTTTCCAAAAATATAGGAAGTGACGAAACGGAGGTAGATTTCGGCCTACAAAGCTTGTAGAAGCCTGAAGAAGCCTTCCTCAAGTCTTTGGGAGGCCGAACAAGGCCTCAAACCAGCCGAAAATCAGCTGTGAGATGCGCACATATGCAGTGAGGTATGTTTGTCTGCAGCTCGCGTGCCGGCACAAATGGCTCTGCATGCCACCTGTGGCACGTGTACCATAAGTTCGCCATCCCGGGACTAGTGTCTAAACTTCTGGACCTTGGACTTTCTTATTCAATCTGCCTTTGGTTTATGGATTTCCTGTCTGGCCGCTCATAGAGGGTCAGATTAGGTAATCATACCTCTTCAGCCCTTATTTTTAACACTGGTACACCACAGGGTTGCATGTTGAGTCACTTATTCTATACTCTTTATGTGCATGACTGTATTCCCACTCACGCTAGTAATACTATTACTAAATTTGCAGATGATACAACAATAGTGGGTCTCATCTCCGGTGGGAGGATGAGTCTTCCTACCGAGATGAGGTGGACCAGTTGCTTTCATGGTATGGAGACAATAACTTGGTCCTCAACACCAGTAAGACCAAGGAGCTTATAGTGGACTATAGAAGGAACAGATCAGACATCCAACCCTTGCTTATCAATGGAGACCAAGTGGAGCAAGTGTCCAGTTTTAAGCTTCGGGTATAACCATAAAAGAGGACCTGACCTGAGGTGCAGCACTGGTCAAAAGGGCCCAGCAGAGATTATACTACCTGAGACTTCTCAGAAAACAACAACTGAATGAAGAACTGCTGGTGACCTTCTACCGCTGCAACATAGAGAGTATCTTAAATTACTGCACCTCTGTATAGTTTGCCAATTGCACAGTGGCAGATAGGAAAGCACTCCAGAGGGTTAACGTCATTGCCCAGAAGATCATTGGTTGTCTTCTCCCCTCTTTGGAAGAGCTTTATAGCTTCTGCTGCCTTAAGAAAGTTCAAAACATTCTTAAAGATCCATCTCATCCTGGGCACCCTTTTTTTGAACTATTACCATCTGGCAGACAGTACAGAATAATAAAATCAAGGACAAATAGGCTAAAAAAAAGCTTCTATCCCAGAGCAGTAGCTCTGTTGAATTCTGCTGTATAGTGCAGTATTGGTGCAGTGTCGGGGGTTTTCAGTGTGTGAAGAATGTGTGTTTGTGTTTATTTTCATGGTCATGATGTGCACTAAAGACTTTGTATGATTTTGTTGTATGAAGTGCAATGACAATAAAGTAAACTAAACTATAAAACAGCATCTGGAGATAAAGTGAAATGAATAGATTACAAATGCTTTACTGGAAATTCACAGTCATATGGCATACAATAAGTTGTTAAAGCCAGGATTTGAGGAGTGGGGGGGGTGGTCTGATCTACCACACTCCCCAATTTTTTTTATTTTTTATTTTTATATATAATAAATCCATTCAATTTCAATTGTATGTTGATTAGGTACATATTTCAAGTGCTTAACAATTACTAATAATAGTCTTATCAATATAACAATGTAACAATAATAACATTCCCATATATATAATGTAAGTAGTATCCAATATATCTATTACACTAGTTTCTCTTACATCGCTTTATAGATATATCTAGTCCCTTTTAGTTTAGTTTACTTTTTACCTATTGGTAAAATAAGTCCCATGTAATGTAATATTCAGATTCTTCTTTTTCTTTGATTTCTAATGTTAATCTATTCATTTCTGCACATTCAAATATTTTTTCAATTATTTTTCCCTCTATCGGTATCTTGTCACTTTTCCAGTTTTGAGCAAATACAATTCTAGCTGCTGTTAATACATGTATAATTAAGTAGATTTTTTTCTTTACTATAACCTTCAGGTACCATTCCTAATAATGATTTAGGTCCATAGGACCACCAACTCTTGGGATTTCGGCATCCTCCCTAGGGACACCTAAGGATTCTGCCGTACTGCCGCGACGTCAGCTCTACCCTCCTTCCCAAATGTTTTTAAAGGCACAACTTATGATAGGAGTAGTGCAGTTGCCCTGATTCTGATAGCATTGATCGATGGCATTGCTTATTTCTGTCAAGCTAAAAGCAGTTCTGTAGCAATACCACTATTAACAGTGTGAATTTAAATAATAAGACCATAGGATTCATTAACTGCACTAATCAAGACCTACCTATATTCCTAAAGTTATCACTCTAACAGTTGGAAAATTTCTTTGGGCTAAGATTGAGAGATCTTCTCCAATTTATTCTGCTTACACCTTCCAGCTGATCTCTTTCCAAGTCTTCCAGAATTTCAGCTGGGAGGAGGTGCCTTGCATTGCCATTTTGAGAGACAATACCCAATCAGGACACTGGTGTCATGACTGAATGGTCAAAGCAAGGTAGAGTGTTAAAAGTAGGCCTCTGGAGCATAAACAAAAGATAACAATAGTTCTGGAAGCAAAGACTGAAAGAAAAAATTGCTGAGTTGAGTTACAATTTACTGGTTAAGATTGTATATAGGATTGTATTTCCTGTGAGCGGCCATGAGTGAGTAAACAGCAATATAAATTTTCCAAATAAAATAGAATAAATATAAAATGTCTAAAAGTTTATAAAAGAAGCTATATAAGAAACATGTTAGGGTTTGAAGAACTCATGAACATTTTTTTCCAAGTCTTGGAGTTGATAAAGTTGATTTGAAATTAATTTTATGTGCCATGGATGCAACACCTGACAATATTTTATATTCCTTTGCAGTTTTGGAACGGTGTAGATTTGTAACTAAATTGCATTCACGTCACTTATTTATTATGTTCAGATTGGACTCTTGGGATGCATATTTTGTGTTCCATGATGAAGAAAACAATTGTCACGATTAGTTATTGAGGAATATTTTTTGCCACGACAGCTCTTTTTGTTCAGTGAATGGAGAACATTTGGATATCTTCTCTGCAAATTAAATGTGTTCTTGGAGAGATATGGAGGCTTAATGGAATGCCATGAACTTACATGCATTTTAGAATAAGCCCTATGATTCACTGAACTGACCCATGATAATGGGCAGACATGTAATCATTCTCCTCAAAGATAAGAAGGAAAAATAAAAACACTCACTTGGCTCTACGGAAAATCAGAATCAATGGCTGGTTTTATAGATGTCACCTACAGGATCTAGAGATGTTACCATTTTCCTGGGCAACCTGCTAAATCTTTTTCACTCTGCCTTTCCTCTTGGTTAGGTCTCCCAGTACTGAAACATGTCCTTACTCCACGGGTGAAGGCCGTTCACATTGCTATTGATTCAATGAAGAGCTATTTAGATGCAGTTTATGATATTACAATAGCCTATGAAGGTACTATAGACCATAAAGGACAAAGGAAATCGGCACCATCCATGACTGGTGAGTAGGTGTTATTGAATTACTTTTAAAAAACTTTCTCTTGCCTGATTCAAACTGGGAGAATCCATATCCTTCGTGGAATTTCTAGAACATTCAACACGAACTTTTTCTGTTCTCCAAATGGTATATGGTTGGGCTCAGGGTTTTGTTTGACTTCTAAATTTCCAATTAATAGCTTATTTCCATTTTAGGTTGTCTTTCTACTGGCCAGCAAATACATTAATCTAGCATTTTACTTGATTTGTTGCTGCTCTGGATTTTAAACTGGAGAGGAGAGTTCTTTGTTCTTTCTCTTTTATACATGTTTTTATATTTTAATTATATACCATGTTTCTCATATAATAAGGCTGGGTCTTATTTTTTTTTTTGAGCCCCCCAAAAATGGCTAGGATGTCTTTTCGGGGGTGAATTAATTTCTTCCCTCCCCTGCACACCCTCGCCTAGGGTGCCCTGCAGGCAGCCACGCCTCACTACCAGCCTCTCCTAATGGCCAATCATGGCGTAGCACGGAGGGCTCCCTACCCCTGCCAAGCACCTTTGCTGCAGACCTGGGTCAGCGGGTAGGCAGCAGTGGTGGCGTGGATGTCCGCCAGCAGCATTTCAGCTGCTTCTCGGGCCTCTGTAGCTTCCACAGTTTCCACCAATGCTGGCGCCTCTCTCACCAGCGCCATCTCCAAAAACAGCATCTGAGTCACTCCCGCTTTTCCCCTGTCCCCTTCCCCACAACAACAGGAAAAAAAAAACATTTTGAAGTACCTGGGAGCGCTGCGTGTTGCGTTTTGGTTTAATCCTGAGCAGCTGGCTGGTTGGGCATGAGAAGATCCGAGCGAGCATTTCTGCTGCTGCTACCCTTTCATTTCATTTCATTTAATTTATTAGTTTTCTATACCGCCCCTCTCCCTTTCGGGACTCGGGGCGGTGTACAGCCAAAGTTAAAAAATGATATAAATACAATATTTAAAAAACAATTAAAAAGATTAAATTTAGTGGCTCCATATAAAATTCAATCAAGAATATAAAAGATTAAAACCCATTAAAACCAAATTAACCCTATAAAACCCTAGGCCAGACCGGCTTGATGAAATAAGTATGTTTTCAACGCGCGCCGGAAGGCCAACAGGTCAGGGATGGTCCTCATCTCCGGGGGCAGTTCATTCCAGAGGGAGGGTGCCCCCAAGGAGAAGGCCCGTACCGTCGGGGTCGCCAGCCATCCAGCTGGCGGCATCCCAAGGAGGCCCACTTTATGGAAGTGCACTGGGCGATGGGAGATTGATGACGGCAGTAGGCGGTCCCTTAAGTACCCAGGTCCCAAACCATGGAGCGCTTTAAAGGTCGTCACCAATACCTTGAATCGCACCTGGAAGGCTACCAGGAGCCAATGCAATGGAAGTTACGGAGGCGGCTCCCCCGCCCAAGAAGTGGCTGAAACACTTCCACGGTTACCGCCGCTGCTGCTGCTGTTTTTGGAGACGGCGCTGGCGAGAGAGGGACAGCTGCAGCTCGGCCTGGGCACGCTTGGATTGCAGGAACGAGCTGCGCACCAGGACTTTTGGAAACTTGCAGAGCCTGAGGCTGGAGCATCAAGGGTAGCAGCAGCAGAGACGCTCACTTGGCTCTTCTCATGCCCAACCAGCCACTCGGGATTAAACCAAACGCAGTGCGCAGCGCTCCCAGGTACCTCAAAATGTTTTTTTTCCTGATGTTGCGGGGAAGGGGACGGGGGAAAAGCGGGAGCGACTCAGATGCTGTTTTTGGAGACTGTGCTGGTGAGAGAGGTGCCAGCACTGGCGGGAACCGTGGAAGCTACAGAGGCCTGAGAAGCAGCTGAAATGCTGCTAGCGGACATCCACGCCGCCCGCCTGCTGACCCGGGTCTGCAGCAAAGACGCTTGGGGGTAGGGAGCCCTCCGCAGTCCACCATGATCGGCCGTTAGGAGCGGCTGATGGCGAGGCGTAGCTGCCCGCAGGGCGCTCCTAACGGCAAGTTCCCCCCCTCTCCTCCCCCCCCAATTTTGCATGTTTTAAACTAGGCCTAAATTTGGGGGGAGTGGCTTAATTTCATTTTATGCCTAGAAAATATGCTGGGTCTTCCTATTGGGGGTATTGTTGGAGAAACACCGTAGTTACATCATTTATATTTTGTTAGCATATACTTAACATTAAGAACAGCAGTTTACTTTTGAGTGTGTATATGCAGACATAATTTGTGATTTCCATGATTTGTCCCTCCTAACAAAGCAAGAGTGAGGTCTTACCTCTTTAATCATAACTAGCATTACTACATGTGAGGCCAAATGTGTTTCAAATGGATTTAAGGAGGGGAAGGGCAGAAATAAAAATGAAAATAGAACATTTCATCCACACAGAATAGGCACCCTCATTGATTGACTATGTGCCAACAGTTCAGTGTCAACACTTAGCGACCATATAGATGGGTATTCTCAGGTTTTCCTGCCATGTACCCATCACTGCTGTAATTGAGTCCACCCACTTTATTGCTGTTTATCTTCTTTTTTCTCTTTCCTTCCACCTTTCCAAGCATTAGAGTCTCCTCCAGAGAACTAGTTCTTCCCAGAATGTGTCCCAAATGGGATAATTTGAATCTGGCCATGTTTGCCTTGAGTGAGATTTGTTCTGTGATCCATTTTGTTTGTTTTCTGGGCCATTCATAGTATTCTCAGGAGCCTACTCCACCATCAGATATGAAAAGCATCCATGTTGTTTCTATCCTGCTTCTTCAAAATCCAACTTTCACCTCCAGAGAGTATCACAGAGAAAATCATTATCTACAACATCTCTGATCTCTGAGATCTGAATGTATTTTACAAGTTTTCATTTCTATTCAACCAAGTCTTGTCTATAGCATATTTCTTTATTGCTACTTCCTTTTATTAGTGACGATCAATCCAAAAGTCATCCATCACTTCACTGACTTCTTTTGTAGTTCTAAGGCTGATGCTATACCTATTGTTATTAGTTTGATCTTTATATGTAGTCTTATTCCCTTGTTGTCATCAGGCTGCTTGATTTCACTGTTAGAGCTTGCAATTCATTGGCAATCTCAGCACTCAGAGTATAATATCATCAGCACAACACACATTATTGATGTTTCTTCCCCAAACCATTGTACTTTCCTCTGCCCAAAGAGTCCAAGTACATTTTCCTCGTTAATATTTCTAACATTGGCATTCCAATCTATAATCACAAGCTGCACATCAATTTCAATTTCAGATTTAATGTCCTATCCATTTCAAATTTAATGTGACCATTAAACTCAACAAACATTCTCTTCTTCCGTATCACTGGTTGGAGCACAGGTTAAAATAATAAAAATAATATATTGATCAGATTAAAGAGTTGTCTGCAAAACTAATTGATGTAATTGGTCAGTGATTGTACTGTAACCAAGTATTGTTCTTATTGTTTCTGACTGTGAAAATGCTGCTTTTCCTTCTTTGTTTTTCATGTCCTGAGTAATACAGTGTAGGATCTCCTGAGAGTGTTCAATTTCTATCCATTTGAATTTGCTGATACTTAATATGTCAAAGTTATTCCATTCATTTCCTATATCACTGGGTTGAACTTTTGTGTGTTTATATCTCTTACATAAGCATCCATATTTATCCTTAATAATTGGGGATTTGCTACCAATTTTGGAAAGGGGACCTCAGATTGCTGGGACTGGAAGAGTGCAATAGAAAGCTGGAGAGTTGCATATTTGCTGAGGGCCTACCCAGGCTACATGTCCCTCCTTAATCACAGATGGACAATAAAGTCTTGTTTTATCACTGAATAATGCCCAGAGCAGCACATCAAGTAATAGCCATCCTTGTTCTGAGTGTGTTGGGGGAAGATCAGGAATGGATTTATGATCTTAAGAAGCATGCAGTGAAGTAGCTGGTTTATTTCTATGTGTGTGTATGTATATCTGCAGTTTTCCCTTCAGAAAATGCTATTTTCTTTATTTTTCAGTATGCTCTTAGGATAGCATTGTATCCTGTTTTTATTAATAATGGCTTAAAAAAACATTTATTCATGTCTACAGTTTTGAGAAAATAAGGCTTCGGCACATACTTCTCAGTATACATAGCTTTGCATTTAACTTTTATAGAAATCTTTAATCGTAATCTTAAGGATAATGTTCTAAAAGTAGATACATTTTTTGAAAGTGGAATCTAGGGAT
Organism: Bungarus multicinctus; assembly: GCA_023653725.1. NCBI lineage: Eukaryota > Metazoa > Chordata > Lepidosauria > Squamata > Elapidae > Bungarus > Bungarus multicinctus. Next base: position 124,336,446 of record CM042836.1, on the reverse strand, counting down.
TTATTTGAAACAAGATATATAGATATTTTCATTTCATACCAGTATATACAGGTAAAAAATAAAATAGGATGCATTCATATGAATCATCTATTTATCTATCTGGCCACTTCTATTTAACAGATAAAGTGTAAGAAAATGTTATATTATTTTGTATCTTTCAAGAAAGAATACATTTCATATTGTTTTCGTTCTTTAACTAAGCTATATTAAACCAACAGTCTGTTTTGTTATTTCCATTCAGTGAGGCCTGTGAATGTTTGCAATACTGTAAAGATGTGGCAATGTGAGAAATTATTTTTCCTGTATATTTTCAATGTTTAATATAAAATGTTAGCAATTAATACCGTGTTTCCCCAAAAATAAAACCTACTCAGAAAGTAAGTCCTTGCTTGATTTTTACACATGTGCCCAATATAAGCCCTACCCCCAAAATAAGTCCTAATTAAGACTCCACCCAGTCCGAGGTACACAGGTAAAAATTAAGCTAGTGTGGAAGTGGGAGCTTTGGAGCTACTCTACTAACCTTCGGCCCATTTCTTCTGCTGCAGCCAGAAAGGATTTCTTGAAGGCCTCTGTAGCCAATAACAGCGCTCTATATCAATCCAGAGCTCTGTTATCAGCTGCAAAGGCCATCAGGAAAGCCTTGCTGTCCTTCCTGATGGCTTCTGATAGCGAAAAAGAGGCTGGAGGTGATGCATGCAAGTGAGGTGAGTCAGTGGATGACATCCCCCCCCCCCCCCCCGAAAAAAAGACTAGATAGAAAAGGATACAATTCTCTTACAGAATGAATTCCTAACAAATGATTTCCATCCTTAGCAAAATAGTACAATCAACTTCGTTAATAGAAGCACAGAGCAAAGGTTAGATTGATTCATGTCAATATGTCCTTTCAGACTGAAAATTCAGAAGGATCTTGACAGACTTGAGCAATGGGTCCTATCCAAAAAGATGCAGTTCAGTGATGAGAAAATAAGGTCCCACATTTGGGTGGAAAAAACAAATGCATAGGTATAGAATAGGCAGTACATGACACAATAGTTGAGCCAACTGTGAGAGGGATCTATGTGTTCTGGGGGACCACCACCACTTATGTGTGAATCAGCAATGTGCTGCAACTGCCAAAAATGCCAAAGCACCTTTGGGACTGCCACTGCAGTTGTAGTCTTTTTTGTTGGGCAAAATATAAGACAGGGTCTTATTTTGGGGAAAACGCGTTATATTTAAACATATTCTAAAATATCATAGATCTTGTTATACAATTTTTAAAATTTATTTTGAAAGAAATACATGCAGCCTTTTAGAATAAAATATTTGCTAGGGTGGCTTAAAAACAGTTTAAAATCAGAGTCTAAAAATCCAGATTTAAAACCTGGATCAGTTTTAAAAGTTGTTAAATAAATAAATAAATTAGCCTTTAATTTTACAAATAACTGAAATTAATCATGTTATAACAGAAGTATTTATAATGTCCTTCTGGATTATAGACTTTCTTTGTAAGGAGTGTCCAAGAATTCATATCTATTTTGAACGAATTGAACTAAAAGACATTCCAGAAGAACAAATATTTATGAGAAGATGGCTTCATGAACGTTTTAAAGTCAAGGACAAGTAAGTGGTAAAAGGCCTGGCTCTGTATCTGGAGCATTTGATTTATTTTTAGAAATAAAGAGCAACTATATCTTTATTACTTGTATTAATAATAAATGTTGCTAGCTTAACATTTTACAGAATTGTGGTGTATAAGTTATATGCTATATTGCACATGGGAAGATTTAAGTGTGGAAAGTAGAGTGAGGTAATGAGATCGGTGGCTATAAGGGTGGGAAATATCACTCATACTAATGTTGTGGTATTGTGTGATTGTAACTATAAATCAATATTGATGTGAATATTCTTTACTTACAGGGCAAAAAAAATCCTGGACCAATTTGAATCAGTATATCCACATCTGTAAAGCAAAACAATATTTTTTATAGATGTAGATATACTGATTCAAATTTGACTAGGTTTTTTTGCCTGAAAGTAAAGGATATTCACATCCGTATGGATTCAATAGCAGGCTAGCATTTTTATGCGATAAGTTAATTGATTTTGTCTTGAATGCTGTGTATATTTAGTTAGTTGTGACTTATCACAAATAAACTTGAGTTTATTTGGTACAATAAATGCACCTAGATAGCTTCGCTAAAGCTCCAGTCATTTTCATTTGAGTTCATTTAACAGCTTTAATTATTTATATTTACCTACTTAAGAAAAATAGAGCTGTGCAAAGCATTCAGAATTGGTCCTCCACAAAGCACATCAGTATGAACAAAGGGTTGTCTTTGACGAATAAAACAGCTGCATCCTTTGTGAGACTTAGGCAGCTGCTTCAAAAGGACGTGAACACTTCCATTGGAATTGCTAACAAAATCAACACATAGATATTAAGACAGCTGGCAATATTCCTTCCAGGGGTTGTGAACTGCTTGAACATTTCAGAGACAGATGCTGCATATGTGCTAAATTGCTTTGTATAACACCTCTTTTAATGCTTTGTACAGCCCTGAAAATAAGTCTGGCCAGATTACAGACTGTAGAAAAATTTGTGCTATTTGCAGATGAAGATTAAAAAATTCAGTCCTTGGTACATGCAAGAAAGAATTTCAGCCCAAAAGTCATGATGCTTGGAGGAAAGTATTTGTGATAAATTATCAGAGATAATCAGAGAATTGTATAAAAGCTTTTAACCAAAAGAATATGATAAATTAATCTCATTTGTAATTTTTTTCCTTGCTCCTAGATTGCTAATAGAATTTTATGATGCAAAAGATGCTAAAAGAAGAAATAGGTTCCCTGGGAAAAGTGTTCATTCCAAACTAAGTCTCCAGAAAACAGTGCCATCCTTATTATTTTTAAGCGGCTTGACTGCCAGCATGCTACTGACAGAGTCTGGAAGGAAACTTTACATCAAAACATGGATATATGGGAGCTTATTAGGCTGTCTTTGGGTCAGTATTAAAGCATAAAAACTGCACTTTCATTCAATGGCTTTTCTCTCTTGCTTTGCACATAGCATCAAATTCTTTCTTAAATTTATATTAAACATTTAAATAAAGTCTTATCAATTGAATATTGTATCAACACACTCTGTTAATCTATTTTTGTTGTGGTGAATTATGACAAACAGGCAGGAGTGGAATTCTACTGGTTCAGACCGGTTTGAGTGAACCGGATGTTAAAGTTACATCTGGTTCAATGAGCCAGTATTTCAACTGACCAGCTAGCCCCGCCCACCTCTCCCCTCCCCTCCCAGGAGTCTCCATGCAGCCCATTTTTGATGGAGGCAAGTGCAGGGTCTTCATGGAGGCTCTGGGAGGGAGAAAATAAGACTTCCAGAAGTCCGGAAACAAAACCGGCAGTTGCAAAACAGGCTTGTTTCCAGCTTCTGACTTCCGGTGGGCCTCCAGAGTCCGGGGGAAGTTGTTTTTGCCCTCCCAGAGGCCCAGGGGAAGCCTCTGGACCCTTGGGAGGGCAAAAACTGCCTCCCCCGGGCTCTCGAAGCCCACCGGAAGCTGGAAATAGGAAGTTCCGGTAGGCCATGCCCACCATGGCCACACCCACCCAGCAACCGGGCAGCGCACCGGTTGCTGGGATTTTTTTAATTCCACCCCTGCAAAAAAGGTAAATTATGTTTCTGATTTGGGGGAAAAATAGAGGAGATAGTAAAGGCTTAGCATATTCTTCTACCATGAATATATATCAACCTACATATAACATGTATGTATTTATACTGGTTCAAACGGAGCAGTGAATGGATTTTCTAGCAGCATTTTAGATGAATGTGTTTATTTCTGACAAGGTTTTCTGCTTTTTAGTTTATTACAAAAGCTCTTACATCATAAACTTAAAAACCAAACTGGTTTCTACTGATACGTTTTTCTCTATTTGAATCTAGATACGTTTTTTCAGTTTTGAAAAGTTGCTCTAGTACAAGTTATTAAAAAAACAGATGAAAAACTCTTTATGGAAAGATGAGTTTAATAAGGGAACGAAATTTTAATCCTGTTGTGTGGCTAGTTAACTTCAGTTTCATTTATTTTTTATCCATAAAGTGTAGTTTTTATTTAAACACCTTGAATTTGTACATGAGTAATTATATATTCAAAATAGATAATGCACTAACTGAGGATCATTGTTATAAGTTTGCCAAATTTCTAGAACCCTTCAGCTAAACTGCCAGTTAAGAAACACCAGAAAAGTTCATGGATATTCCAAGTTCCTGTTTAGCCAGGCTGCTTCAGGTACATTGACTTGCCTATACAGATCTCTTCATGTTAAGGAGACAAGCACGTAATCCAGTATGGGAATATACCAGCTGTGAAACAACAAATAGAGATGGACAATGTTAATGGTGGAATGGGTATGAACTGAAGTAAGCAATGCTGCTGTGCAATGAAAAGTATATTTTATGGAAATGAGGAATATTTGTATGTTCTTGCCAAAATATAAAATATGTGCCTTCGTTCGACATGGTCCTGAATTGCAGTCTAATTATTACGATTCAGTCTTACTTTTGGATACTTTGAAAGTTTTTGCCCTTGATGTGTGCTTCTGATGAACAGGAGATTGATATTGGGTTTTTGAGCTCTGTGGTTTGAAATGTAGAAAAAATGAGAACTTCTGGTCACCATTTGGAGACATGCCAGTTATACAATTTCATAAAATTTAGCACCTGTCTATTCTGTGTTTAGTAGGAAAAGGGATGCTATTTTATACTTCCTGTTTTATATATAACAAAGGAAAAACTGTCATGATTCCAATATTAGAATAAAAAACATGAAAGGCTTTTAAAAATCTTTCTGAACTTCCGGTTTTTTGACCTTGCTAAAGAACAAAAAGTTCTAAAATGATCAGGTTTGAGGTGTTTTTTTAAATAATATTAAACATATTTTACTCCTGTATGTAAAGAAAAACTAATTGTTCTTTATATTTGTCCTAAAATTATTTAATGTATTTATTATTCTGTAGATGGTCATTTTCATCTGCTTCACTGTTTGACTTTTTGTTCTCAGATTAATGGAAAAATCTAGTAACAAATTTTATGGAAGTTTTGAATATTTAGAGTGATACATTGTGCCATGTCAAAGCAAGCACATTTCAGATGGCTACATACGTGTCATTGGCTGTGTTTAGATTAATATTCTTCTCTTCAACTGTTTTGGTTTAATAAGGCAGAACGGTTAGTTGCAAATTTAAAATTATAAACTTTAGGTCGAAAAGTCTCAGAAGCCAGTTCACTTTAGCCTCTTAAAATGATCTGCCCAGAATTTCTTCAGTTCCTTTAACTGAAGCAAATTTAGAAACATATTTAGAAAGTCAATTATAAATGGAGTGAAAGTAGTCTTGTTTAATTTTACTATTTCAGTTTATTCAGTAGCTAGTTTTTATTTTAGTTGAAGAAAATGGATGCATACTCATGGAGGTTTAGGAAACAATTGTGTGGTGCGCTGCAGTTCAGACTGCAACATTCGTTGCAAAGGAATACCAAAGGAGCTATTAGTTGTTTTATTTTGTTTTAGGTTGGAATCCTCTTCAGAAATTTGCAAGTTATCTTAATCAGTTTTAAGGCAACAATCTCTTTTGATAAGGTTATGTTATGGAAAAAGTGAGGCGTTTATGGCAGGATTAAATTAAAACATACATTACCATGGAAACTTCTTTCAAAAGATGACTTTTTTTGTTTCTAAACATGCATAATTACAAATACGATTTGTGGAACTGGAATAAATATTCATAAATATCTGCTATTCTATATCCATATTCTATAGCATCCACCCCAACATCTGCCTACTGGCACTCTAAACTGTCCTTCTGTTACCACTCTCTAGTACCAGCCTATGGCACCCACACACCTGGTTACATTCCATAATGCCCATCACACCACCCACTTGCCCATATTCTGTAGCGTCTACTCATGGCATTTACCCACACACCTGCCTGCCTATTCCTAGCTCCCACTTATTAACCTGCCTGTGCCCTTTTTCACATCGTGGTCACATCAGATTCTCCACTTTAACAACCTTAGCAGTTTAGTTTACTTTACTTTACTTTATTGTCATTGCACCTTGTACAACGAAATCAAACAATATCTTCAGTGCACATCATGACCATGACCATGAAAATAAACACAAACACACATCCTTCACCCTTCACATATTGAACCGAAACCCCCCGACACCACACCAACACTGCACTATATAGCAGAATTCAAAAGAGCTATTGCCCTGGGATAGAAGCTGTTTTTCAGCCTATTTGTCCTTGTTTTTATTATTTTGTACCGTCTGCCAGATGGTAATAGTTCAAAAAATGGGTTCCCAGGATGAGATGGATCTTTAAGAATGTTTTGAACTTTCTTAAGGCAGCAGAAGCTATAAAGCTCTTCCAAAGAGGGAGAGGGCAACCAATGATCTTCTGGGCAATGATATTAACCCTCTGGAGTGCTTTCCTATCTGCCACTGTCCAATTGGCAAACCATACAGAGGTGCAGTAAGTTAAGATACTCTCTATGGTGCAGCGGTAGAAGGTCACCAGCAGTTTTTCATTCAGTTATTGTTTTCTGAGAAGTCTCAGGTAGTGTAATCTCTGCTGGGCCCTTTTGACCAGTGCTGCAATGTGGGCACCCCAGGTCAGATCCTCTTTTAGGGTAGCACCCAGAAACTTAAAACAGGCCACTTGCTCCACTCGGTCTCCATTGATAAGCAAGGGCTGGATGTCTGATCTGTTCCTTCTATAATCCACTATAAGCTCCTTGGTCTTATTGGTGTTGAGGACCAAGTTATTTTCTCCACACCATGAAAGCAACTGGTCCACCTCATCTAGGTAGGCAGACTCATCCCCCCACCCCCATCCCGGAGATAAGTCCCACCATTGTTGTATCTTTTAGCAATAGTATTACTAGCATTACAGTTCTCACTCAACATTAGCAACTGGGACTGCTAGGATTGCTGTTGCTAAGCAATGTGGGCACATGACATAGCACTTTACAATTACAATTAGTGATGCAAATTCCAGTCCCAATTGCTGTCATAACCCGAGGACTACTTGTAAAGAAGAAAGCAATCAACAAACTGTTTAAAAGTAGAAGAGAAAGACCTGATACAAAAATACAAGCTGAAAGAATAGAATAATATTACATCATTGTTACTAATATAAACTAGGAAGCAGATTGTCATTTGAATTTAGTACTTACATTGTGACATAAAACTAAGATTGTAAGGGAAATGGGCAAAAAGTGAGGTAAGTATGCACTTATTCAGAGTTATTTAAGGGTTAGCCAATTTTGCTATATTAAGGAATGTGAGACTTTAAAAAATGTTGATTTTATCTTCCTGTTAGCATAACCAAACTTGGCAAACTCCAGGAAGGTAGAATCCATTTGATCAGAAAGAAGAGTCTGAATATAGAAGGTGTCAGGATGAGTTGAATTCTTTATGCCTAATTATTCTAATATTCCTATAAAAACATCAATATAATACACTAAAATGTATCTGCCTTCCAGAGTAGCTGTTTAGTGCATTAAATTGGAACAGATAATCGAAGGTTATCTCAACTTGGATTTATATATCTTGGTCTGAGAATATAAGGTTGCCTGTGCTGTTCAGCCAGTGTATGGGAATTGGATAGTTAGGTAGCAATTGTGAGCTGTCCCCTTAAGGGAATGCATTATGGTAAATGTAATTAAAGTTATCCTGGGAAATGTAGTTCATGTCACGTGACCACATCTGTAATCCTGATTGGTCACTAATTTGACCCTCAATGAATTGGGGGAGTTTTCCTCTCTCTTGCCTGAACACAGCCTCGTGGTAGCAGCTCTACCCCTACCTCTATGACTAGATAGAAAGATGAATATCATGCAGCCGCTTCAATCATCATGGGGTTGAGACTTTATCATCTTTTTACTTACAAGGCAGATATACAAAGGATTGGTCATTAAAGAAGAACTTCATCACAAATGTGAGTTATGAGGATACTTGATGAACTAATAAATGTACTTTGTTATGGACGTATTATTGAGTTTATCTATCTGCATCTGCACAGCTACAAATCCACTACTGTGCAAGATGCAGAAAAGTAAAAAGATGATAAAGCCTTAACCCCATGATGATTGAAGCGGCTGCATGATATTAATCTTTCTATTCCACAGTCGTAGAGGTAGGGGGTAGAGTTGCTACCACGAGGCTGTGTTCAGGCAAGAGAGAGGAAAACTCCCCCGACCCATCGAGGGTCAAATTAGTGACCAATCAGGATTACAGATATGGTCATGTGATATGAACTACATTTCCCAGGATACCTTTAACTACATTTACCATGATGCACTCCTTTAAGGGGACAGCTCACAATTGCTACCTAACTATCCAATTCCCATACACTGGCTGGACAGCACATTGTCTGCTCAGGAAAACATTCTGGGCCGGACAGACTGCTCTTGTTGCTTTTCATGTCCAGAATGTATGTTGTATCAGAAGTCTCTTGGCTTATTCATACTACAGAGGTAAGAGAGTCTCTTGAAAAAAAGCCATAAATGTACCATTTACAGTATTTAGAAAGTATCTTATCTGCTAATGATAGGGAACTTAGTTCTATGGAGAAAAATAAACTTCAGCCAACACATGAAGATTAGGCAGATCTTCAACTCCACCTTAACTGAACCTGTGTCAGAAAGGAGAGCAACATTAGAGATACACCGTGGTACCTGGAGGGTTTTTCTTAATAATTTGGATTGCATAATTTCTATCTTCAGTCATTGTTACAAGGACCAAATTACAGGCCATGCAAGAGCTGGGCACATGCTTTAGCTATGAATACCTATAGGGGAGCTGGAATAAATAAGGCATCTCTTATTCAGACTTATGTCTAATGCTCCTACTGATTCCATGCAATGGATCATCAGCTTATACATCAATGCCATCTCTTAGTAGCTAGGACCTTCTGTTTTATATGCATCAAGCCACACACCAAAATAAAAGCTGTGATTGACAGAGAGCTTGGGTACAATCAGACATCTGATTGGTTGGTTTAACATTTTGTTTAAATGTTTACACAGAGGGACATGTTGCACTGGAGGATCAGAATAGGCAGCCATCTCCAAACTGCTAGTGCATTTGTGTCTGATTGCACAGAAATGCATCAAACAAACTTTATAAATTACAGGTAGTTCTCAGCTGCCTTATCCAATAATATTGACAGCCTTTTCATTACATCAGGGGTGTCAAACTCAAGACCTGCAGGCTAGATTCAGCCCTTGATGTGGTTGGATCTGGCCCGCAGAGCTGTCCTGGAAAATGAAAGGGACTGGGCCATGTTGCTTTGGCCTGGCCCACCCCATCCCAGCAAGCGCGCATGCAAAAACGAAGCATCAGGCCCACTTCATTTCGGTCCAGCCTATCCCATCATGCCTAAATGGCTTCGTCTTGGCCTACCCCTTTCTAGCAGGCCCACATATGAAAATGAAGCATCAGGTGAGACTGGGCACTGTGTTAAGAGGCCCAGTGAAGAGATGAAGAGGCTGTGCGTGCTCAGGCTAAGCGAAGAGGCTGGGCAAGGCCAACAGGCTGCAGCTATTGCTGGGCGGATTGGTCCCAGCCAGCCTCTTCGCCTAGCCTGTGCATGCACAAACTCTTCATCTCTTCGCTGGGCCTCTCACTTCAGTGCCTAGCCTCATGTCTTTGACATCTGGCCTGGTCTCTGTGCCATCCAGCATTGTCTCTTCACCCAGCCTTTTACCTGGCCTTGCCCCATGGTGGCACTAGCAGCAGTCTTGAGGAGGTAAGCAAATGTTCCCTTGGGGAAGCAGGGCTGGGGGATCCCGATGCTCGAGGACTGGACTGGGTGCTTGCCCTCAACTGTCCAGGGCTCTGGAGTGAAAGTACAAAGTGGAAGGCTCGAGGCGAGGTTAAAATGCCAGATATTTTGCTGATAAAACTGATTCACACACAGAGCTCCTCCCTGTTCATTTCGTAACTTTAGCATTTCCTAACCTTGGCAAATTAAAGCTGTGTCAATTTCAACTCCCAGAATCCCCCAGTCAGCATTGTAGGGAGAATTCTGGGAGCTGAAGCCCACATAGCTTAAACTGGCCAAACTTGAGAAAAGCTGCTCAAGAAATGATCAGCTTTATCTATCTCTTTGGACTGGAGTAACAAGCCATCTCAGCTCAGTCACATGACCTCCCAGCCAACCATGCCCAGTGTGCGGCATCAAGCTGGCCATGCCCACCCAGTCAGCCATGCCATGCCTGCCTGGCTCTCCCCGAGGCCAACCATAGCCCTGATGTGGGCCTCCATGAAATTGAGTTTGACACCCCTGCATCACATCAATAGCCAAATCAGAAACAGAGCAAATAGATAGTGGTGATCCATTTGTGAAGCTGGGGTCATACTGCCTTTCCAACATCAAAGAGTTGGATTTTGAATGACCCCATGCCCAAGAAAACTATTTCATAATAAGTTCCAAATTTGCAAAATGTATTCACAAATAAAGTATTATCCATAAATCACATTGATCATGTTAATACCATGTTAACAGAGCAGAGATCTTACAAGGGAGCTTGTGAGAATATTGATACAGTATTTTAGAAATATGCCTTAAAAATTTTCCCTATAGCAAATAAAACCTACAATAAGTTGTTCACATTTATGAGTCATAAACACCATTGATAAACCAAAAATCCCGCTTTACCATTTTGTGATAATGTGGTTACTTTCTACACCTCCCGTTTTTTTTAAAAAGCAAATGCTTAATGTTTAGTAACTTTCCATTAAAATAAAATAAAAAACTTAATATAACACAGTTCTAGTCACAGTTTCTGCATATGAATTATGATGGGCTTTTATACTATGCAATATTTTATGCTTTTGAGTGACATCTAAATGTTTAGAAATGTTTTTTTCTATCAGCATTCAGTTAACATCTTCTTTTGAAACAATACTATTTCACTATAACTGATATTTGTATAATTATTTACTTGCATGATACTTTTTATATTTTAGGTGCATCTTGGTTTTTCTATTTTTTTAAAACAGTACATGTTCATATTAAAGGAAAAAGAAAATAAAATGACTTATTGTTAGTTGTCTAACTAATTGTAGATAGTATTGTTTAAATAAATAAGTAAACCAATATATATTTGTTTACGACTATTAGTTTGTTATGAAATGATATTCTTAGCACATAATATCAAACCAGCATTGGATTTAATATTCTTTTGGTACACTTTCAATCTTTGGGGGAAAACTTCAGTGTTTCATTTTTGCTATAAATTTTCCATCTGATGGTGGCTTCCTTTGGATTGCTGGCTGCAAAATCTTAATGGAAGAAATTTCACAAATTCTTGCTCTAAGGGCCTAAAGTAGGCTGAATATTTTGTCACATTTCCCTAAATCTGCAATCTAAACATAAAATCATACAGTTAAAGTGATTTGTAACACAGTATAAGTATCTTGGCTATCTTGAGAAATGTCTGAACAGGATGTCTCTATATTTTCTCTATAGCAGGGGTGTCAAACTCACATCGTCATGTGACATATCATGACTTTTTTTCCCCTTTGCTAAACTGGGTGTGGGCCAGCATGTGATGAATCCACCCCATGAGCCGCGGGTTTGACAACTCTGCTCTGTATAAATTGGAAATGCGGGGAATGGAGACTGAGAGAGAGAGGAAGAACTGAGTTTGTTGACTTCCATCCTGACCACAGGTAGTCAATACAAGAGCTAAAGGTTCTTCTTGGCAGGAAATCAAATATTTGGATGCACCAGATAAACAGTGTGCATTCTGAGAAATGTTTTAAGGGGGTGGGTTAATACTAATTTATAATATCCCTATACACTTCTGTGGACTATAGGGTAATGATCTTGTTTGAGCCATTTGGCTGTGATCGTTTTTCTTCTGCAAATTCTCTCTAGATAATAGGCTGGAATGGAAATGGGGCCAGTCAGTATTGAAGGTATTAAGCAAGGCTCTTCCAGTGTATTTGCTTGTTTTTTTTACATGTAATCCTAAATTAACAGCAGTTGGCTGCTGACTAAGTAATATGCTCATAAAGCACATCATATGACTGCACTGCATAAAATATTTTTGCTGAAAATTTTTGATGTTAGTGTTCTATGAATCTATGAATCATGATATTCTTGGAAATCCTATGCATTATGAAACCTCATCTTTTAATCATTAGATGACAACAGGACATTATAGTGCAGTGGTTAAAGCATCAGGCTAGAAAGCAGGAGACTTTGAGTTCTAGTGCTGCCTTAGGTATGAAGCCAGCTAGGTGACCTTGGACCAGTCAATCCCTCTTAGCCCTCTGAAGGAGATAACTGCAGGGACTAATTCGCAACTATCACCAGGAGTTGACACTCAAAAGCACACACACTCCCAAAAAAAAGACCTTAAGTTTTATTAAACATTTTATTCTTTTCCTAAGTGCCAAAGTGTATTGTTGGCATGTAACTTCATGAGAGATAACTTACATTTTTTTAAAAAAGACAGATTTTTAAAAACAAATGTAGTGGGAGTATGTGCACACAGATGTGTGAGACAGAGCCTGTGTCACGAGTTATGTTATTCTTAGACACACATATTTCTTTAACCAATTTAACCAGAATATTAATCAGTAAGAGAGCTGGCTGAGTCTAGGAGAAAAATGCTAAAGGCCTTAGAAGACTGGATTTGCTGGCTCTCGTAAGAGGGCCCTTTTTGCTTCAGATGATGGGTTATACTGTTGCCTTAATTTTACCCTTACTTTTTTTTTAAACTGAAAGTATTTTCTTCATTTGTTACATTGGTAATTTGTGTGAAAGGAATCCTATATTTTAATCTATGAATCATGATATTCTTGGAAATCCTATGCATTATGCTTAAGATTCTAAAATATTCACCTGAAGTAAGTATTCATGAATTATAAAATTGTAAATTGCATTCAGGGACTTTAATTAATGAATAAATAGTCCTAAAAACTACAGTACAGTATATGTTTTATCTATAATTGTCACTCATAAAAAGATTACAAGATCAAAAGATCCTGATAAAATCAGAAATGAGCGTTCTTTGTGGGCAGTCAGGCAAAAATATTTTTCTGTACAAGAAAAACAGCTCATTAGGAACAGAAGAAAATTCCAAAGCACAGCAGCAACAGGCCAATATGACAAAATAGTCACTATATTAATGAGTACCACAAATTATATGTAAATGTACTAAAATATTGACATGTATGTATTTTAAGAGATTGATAAAATACTGTGGAAATCTGGACATATATGTTTAAATCCTGAACATATTTAATTTGAGCACTTTTTATGGCATGCTATATTTAACGCTGCTAAATAATGATTCATAGTATATCTCACAATGGCTGAATTTGCAAACCACTTTGAATCAAAATCAAGGAACACACACACACACACACTATGATTTAGGACAACAGGAGAAAGGAAAAAGAAGAAGATTTGAACAACCAAAAAGCCTTTGTAAATAAAATACATTGTTAGATAGAAAATATTTTTTTCTGTTTCTTGCTAAGCTTTATTTTATCGGACTAGTAAAAATATTACTTCATACAATACAACGAGTCACAATAGCCTTTAAAACAGCAGGCAACTTTTGATAGCCAGATCACATTTTACAAAAAATAAAATAAAAATGGTGGTAGTGGCGATGATGAAGACTGCAGTGGCCTGGGTAACTATGCTGTGATATTATGCTGAATAGTAAGACAGAGTTTCTTCAAAGGATTGCAGGCTTGGTTTACTTATTAGGAGAATTAACTTTTTTGACTGACCCACATTTTCTTTTGCTACCAAAACTTGTGAATTTCTATTTTGGAGATTGTTCATTAAATCTCAAAAGTATAATTTCAGGGAGGCTATTGAGTTGCCAAAAGAAAAAGAGATTACAGGTAGTCTAGAATTGAACACTGCTTCTTAAAAATATGATTTTCTTAGTGAATGTTGATCTTAATCAGTCAAAATGCTTATATCAAATTCCGTTACAATCATGACCCTCTTTCTTTGCTGTAACACTATCATCTACAAAAGAAGCTATTTTCACAATCCATAAACCAATTTGGAAGGGTTGTGGGATACTCTTGTAAACTATCTCCGATATGAAAGCATGACTTTTGTCTTGGACATATTACAAAATTCTGTAACTCTGAAATTGTCAGAACAACTTGATGGAATCAAGGACTTGGCTTCAGCTGGTGATACATCTGGAGAACATTTCTCACCGTCTCCACGTATTTACCATCAGGGATAGGTTTCCTCTGGCTTCCTGGTTCCAGAAACTTCTTAATTGTGGGAATGTGACTGATCCTTGTTTTAAAAGCCTAGTGGGGAGGATGAAAATACTTTCATCAACTGGACTTTAGCATTAAACAATTAAAAAGCTACAATTATGGCACAAGTCACAATATATACACACGTAATACCAACCATGTTTAATCCATTTTATAAAATCCTGTTCAAAGCTCATGGCATAGGCTTTAAATTTAAAGGAATACTAAGACTTTATTTTCGCATACCTGCAATTGAGGAAATTCATTTAGGATAGCGGGGACTTTTTCCTCTACCATTAAAATAGTTTCAAAGAGGTGAATGTCTGCCAAGCTAAACCGATTGCCAACAAGGAAATCTTGTCCATGATCCTTCAGCACCTGTAAGGGCAAGAGGATTAGACCAAATCTAACAGCAACCCACTCAGTTGTCTCCAAGATTCCAGTGGAGAGATTTTTTACGAGTAAAGTAAGAAATGAATGACTCATTTAGTATGCAAAACAAGTGTTGAAATGATGGTTTCACTGTCATATATTGCGCAGAAGGAACACCATAGCCATATTTCTCCCCTTTTCATTATAGCAATAGCACTTAGACTTATATACCCCTCCATAGTTTAATGAATCAGCAAACACCTGGAAGCAAGGCAATAGCCAAAAGCCAACACGAGTTTGTCAAAAACAGATCATGCCAGACAAATCTTACTGCATTCTGTGACAAAATGACAAAATTAGTGGACCAGGGGAATGCTGTCGATATCATTTATTTGGACTTCAGTAAGGCATTTGATAAAGTAGACAATAACCTACTATTTGATAAGATAGAAAATGTGGGTTAGACAGCATAACCACCAGATGGATTCGTAATTGGCTGACCAATGGCACTCAACCTGTAGTCCTCAATGAGAACGCATCTACATGGTATGCAGTGGAGGTACCCCAAGGCTGTTTTGGGCCCAGTACTCTTCAAAATATACATCAATAATTTGCACAAGGGGATAGATGGGGAACTCATCAAATCTGCAGACAACAACATGCTAGCAGGAATAACCAATACAGAAAGTGGGCTTAAGATACAGAAGGATCTTGACAGACTTGAATATTGGGCGCTATCTAACAAAATGAAATTCAATGGTGAAAAAAGTAAGGTTCTACATTTAGGAAAGAAAAACAAAATGCACAGGTACAGTATATGTGGTATCTTACTCAATAGTAGTAACTGTGAGAGGGATCTTGGAGTCCTAATGGACAATCATTTAAATATGAGCCAGCAGTATGCAGCAGCTGCCAAAAAGCCAACACAGCTCTAGGCTGCATAAACAGAGGGATAGAATCAAGATCACATGAAGTGTTAATACCACTTTATAATGTCTTGGAATATTCCATCCAGTTTTGGTTACCATGATGTAAAAAAGATGTTGAAACTCTTGGGGTGTCAAATTCAATTTCATTGAGGGCTGCATCAGGGCTGTGGTTGATCTTGGGCAGGGGGGTGAGCATGGCCGATTGCAAGGGTGTCATCAAATGTGTGGGTGTGGCCAGCTTGACACCAATCACTGGGCATGGCGACTGGGTGGGCAAGGCCGACTGGGTGGGCATGGCCAGCTTGATGCCACTCCCCAGACTGTTGGCATGTTTCCCCTTTGCATTGGGTAGACCGGGCCAAAGCGATGCGGGCTGGCCCCTTACATTTTCCAGGATGGCCTCGTGGGTCTGATCTGACCATATCACAGGCCAGGTGTGGCCCGCAGGCCTTGTGTTTGACATTCCTGCTCTAGAAAGAGTGCAGAGAAGAGCAATAAAGATGATTAGGGGACTGGAGGCTAAAACATAAAAAGAACAGTTGCTGGAACTGGGTATGTCTAGTTTAATGAAAAGAAGGACTAGGGGTGACATGATAGCAGTGTTCCAATATCTGCCACAAAGAAGAGGGAGTCAAGCTATTCTCCAAAGCACTCGAGGGCAGGACAAGAAGCAATGGGTGGAAACTAATGAAGGAGAGAAGCAACTTAGAACGAAGGAGAAATCTGACAGAACAATTAATCAGTGGAACAACTTGCCTCCAGAAGTTGTGAATGCTCCAACACTGGAAGTTTTTAAGAAGAGATTGGATAACTATTTGTCTGAAATGGTACAGGGTTTCTTGCCTAAGCAGGGGGTTGGACTAGAAGACCTTCAAGATCTCTTCCAACTATTCTATTCTGTTCCATTCCATTCCACTCCATGATATACATCATTTCTGAGTACAGGACTCAGCACACCTCTCAAGACAAGTCCAGGCTTCAAACAGAACAAAAATACCACTGCATATCCCTGCTGTAAAGAAGAGGTGAGGAACTTGATGCTTTCCAGATGTTCTAATTCCTTCCAACACCTCCACCCAGGCAAGAGATTGTTGGAGTTGCAGTGCACCTGTAAAACATCTGGAAGCTATGGAGGATGATTCTTGAACTAAAAACATTTCTTTAGTAACACTTACCTTTTCATAAACCGGAAAATATCTTTTGGTTGCTTTTTCTTTAATAGTAACAAGTTGGCACTCTTGATCCTCCGGTGTCAAGAAAGGGAAGGACAAAATAAAGAGACTCAGGTCCGTTGTTCCTTCCACATACATGTCAATCCTAAGAAGACAAAATATCCTGCATCAGTCTGAGCACTTATCTTACAATCTGTCAAGTATAGATGACTTCCAATTCTTGAGTCCTTTTTTTCAGAATGCTCTCTTAGCAAGATCACCAATTGGCCATCATGCTGAAGAAAAGAACACATAATAACTGCAGTAAAATTCTAAAATACATGTAGTCTGGTTTAAAAAAACTGAATATCCCCAAATTTTAGCTTTTTAAATGGCTATATATGAACAAATTTTCCAGAAAATATATTTAACCAGATAGCTGTACTGGTCAGAAGTAATATCTAATCAAGGAGTTACAAACTTGATTTGCAGTTGCAAGATGTTTATTCTTCCTTGGATTCCAAGTGACCAGTGGCAAATACATAGCGGATGGCTGTAGTTGCTATACATAATCCTGGGAGAAATTCATACCACTTCAGTTTCTCTAATTCAAATAATTAAAGACACACACAAGGACCAGCCCTGGTAAATTTTCTTTTGGTGTAAGCAAAGAAGTATTCTGAAGCATAATCCTAGCCCAATGGTTCAGTTACTCACAGCTTGCATGCCAATGTGAGAAGCTGCACCTGTACATTGTGTTAAGCCACAAAGTTTGTTTAGTGATATGATATGCATGGCTCTGCCCAATGGCTCCTCCAACAATTGTCCTATATGCTGTGCTTACATTCAGCTACAGCTTCCCAGAAGGAATGGGGGGGCGGAGGGACAGGGAAATCACACAAACAAACATGACGGAGTCTGGCTGGCAAAATCACAGGTGGTTGGTTAGCTGCATGGATCTGCAAGCAAAACTAACATGTGTTGCTAAACAAGCCTTATGGTTCAACATGGTGGACTAGCTCACGTAGTAGTTTAAGGAGTGCGCCACAATTTATTTCAGCGAGAAGGATGCTGTTATGTGACTGAATCAAAGGCAGGGATAATAGACAGGGCTCCAGCTGAAATTTCAAGTTAGCTAAATACAGTAGGGACATTACAATGCTCTGTCCTTCAAGTTCGTCCCATACAAGTTGTACTTCGTGGCAATGTAACGGAGGATGGCCCGTGTCTGCACCAGCTTCATCCCGTCAATTTCCACCATGGGTGTTTGCTGATACAGGAAGAAGCCATCTTTGGAAAGAAGAACACAGCAAATGTTAAATATTCTACCGAACAGAACAGAAGCCAGGAAAAGCCAAGATCATTTTATGTTTGTTCCGGCCTATTATTAGAATACAGATATAAATAAATTGTTCATTAAACCAGTAAGTGTTTTGCTGTTCTGTTATTAGATCTACACAATATATCAAGACCTCCTTATGCTCAATAAAGCAATAAGGATGGTTTCACCCAATATGCTAAGCAATAAAATTTGTTTTACAAGCCACAACGGATTTCACACAACAAACAATATCATTACTCAATGCACTGCATGAAACACCTACTCATCTTGCTTCTCAGATTTCTGTTTAGACAAAAGGAGAGTATTGTTGAAACTTACAGCTGTCTACCCATATTATATTTGGGATTTTAACACAGCTGATTTAAGGAATGTGTCAAGAGAACAAGAGCCCTGTTTAAAAAGTTACAGGACAAAAATGCATCTATATACTCCCATGTGTTTCCAGATGTTTTCTAAAATGGGATATCTATTCCTTCATTTTTCAAGCAGGGTTTCTCCCCCCCATTCTGTTTGCAATTTAAAAATGTGGAAATGCACATAGCAGGTGCTTATGTTCTCCTAGAGTCTCATTCAATTTGTTATTAGAATAATCATAGCTTAATAATGCAAACAAATATGTTTTGTGTCGTACTGGTCATCCAACCAGAATTGCAAACAATGTTTTGAAAAATAGACATGTAGTAACATTCAGTTAAAGATTTCCAAATAAGGCAGTATAAGCATTCAAGGATACCAAGAATACAGCATAATGTTCCATCTGGATTACAATACAACATAAAATCAAAATTAAAACGAGAGATATTTAAAAGACAAAGAAACAATACACAGACACACAGGCACTAAAGACAATTAAAATGAAGACTTAATACTCTATTATAAAGGGTGTATATTTAGTAAAATGAAGAAGTCAAATTAAGCCATTGAGTCAGAATTGCATTCCAAAATCAGGGCAACGCTACTTTCAGTTACTGCAAGAACATCCATCAGCAAACAAGAGTTGTCATTCTAAATATAAAATCTTGTAAATGTTTAACATCTGGTTGGCAGAGGCTTCAGATAGTGCCTTCATAAATCTAAGAAACATTGATTTCAAAGGCAGAAACCGATCCTTTCCTCCCAACAAATGTAGGATAATTTACATTTTCAAGGGCAGAGATTCTGTCCCTTCCAGATGTTGAGTTACAACTCCCAGCATTCTTCACCACCGGCCAGGTTGGGAGCTGTAACTCAACATCTGGAAGGGCACACAATCTCTGCCCTTGAAAATGTAAATTATCCTACATTTGCTGGGAAGAAAGGATCAGTTTCTGCATGTCAAATCGATGTTGCTTAGATTTATGAAGGTACTGTCTGAAGCCTGCCTCAATAGATGTTAAGAATTTGCAAGATTTTATATTTAGAATAACTGCAGCTTTTCTATGCTGATTGGATTACATTAGTAATGTTTAGAACAGAGTTTATCAGGCTACAATCCAAGGATATACTCTGTGTTGTAGCAAAACTTGAAAGGGTTCTGTGAGACACTAAAGCCCAAAAAAATTTCACTCAAATGGAGCATTTTTTTCCATCAGAGCTTTTCCTTGTAATCAGGGACATTGGGATTAAAAAAAACCTAACAGGTTTTCTGTTCTTAAAAAGTTGGACAATCCCTGGCTTAGAAGGCCACAGCTTCTCAACCTTGCATTGGGTCATGATGGATTATGCTTGAGTAAAAATGTAACCATTTTTATTATGCGTTGCTCTTCAGGAACAAGGCCATAGCTCTTCTCCATCTCTCAAGAATTAAAATATCTATTTGTTTCCATCCAAGTAGAAATTCAGCGCCATTGGGACAGCCAAATATTTGCAGTTTCATCACAAATAACCTTGAAGCAGCTTCTCATATTGTTCTCGGGTCTCAAAAAATTCCTCTTCAAACTAAAAGACAGAAAAAAAGACGCAGAGGGAATTGTTTTTAGAATTCAGTTCATAATTGAACGCAATCCACAGAGAAGAATCCCCAAACTTTTGCCTACAAATCAAAGGTGGTATTCAGCAGGTTCTGACCAGTTCTTGAGAACTGGTAGTGGAAATTTTGAATAGTTTGGAGAACCAGCAAATGCCACCTGTGACTGGAGATTTTACAGTATCCTTCCCCTGCCACGCCCACCAAGCCATACCCACAGAACCAGTAGTAAAAAAAAATTGAATCCCACCACTGCTACAAATAACCATATCTGAACATCAAGTACCTTAGAACAGAACTGAATTATCTTTTAGGGAGGCTTGTATATTTATATTGAATATTATATATTTGAAAAGAGTAACTTTTAGTAAGCCGGGTTTTTGCAAGCCAATTTTTATCATAATTATACTTGAAATTAGCCAAGACTAGCTGATAAAATTTTAAAAAAAGATAAAGCTTCATGTAGAGTCATTCAAGTGCCTTTGAAATTTGACTCTTTCCTCTCCAATATAACCAAGAGTTTTGATATTCACTTTTTGGGTTATGCAAGTCAGATCCACACAATTAGCTAGAAAAGGCTACAGTCATAAAGTACATGCATTACAAGACAAAAAGATGCAATTGTCTGTTATTAACTTTCTAAATCACATACTGTGTGGTTTGAAATGCATATCCTACTTTTCAGCCTCTTACACGATCCTCAAAATTGCCACTGTTAAATGCAATACTGAATAATGGGGAAAAGACTGCACCTACCACACAGCTCATAAACCTTTGGGGAAATCCTAATGTACAGACAGTCCTCAAGTTACAACAGTTCATTTAGTGATCCTTCAAAGTTACAACGGCACTGAAAAAAGTGACTTATGACCATTCTTCAGACTTACGACCATTGCAGCATTCCCATGGTCATGTGATTAAAATTCAGACACTTGGCAACTGACTCATGTTTATGATGGCTGCAGTGTGTGTAGTCATGTGATCATCTTTTGCAACCTCCTGAGAAGCCAGATTCTCTTAACAATCTGTGTTACTAACTTAACCACTTCTGTGATGCACTGTGGTAAGAAAAATCATGTAATGGGGCAAAACTCACTTTAACAACTGTCTCACTTAGCTACATATATTTTGAACTCAATTATGTCATTAAGTTGAGCGCTACTTGTATTGGGGACTTTACAAAATATTTCTAGCACTTTAGGTATAAACTTCAAACCTCAACAAACTGAGGACAGAAAACATCACTTGAGCTTTAAAAGCAACTCATACAGGATGACGAGAGAAAAAGAAAGGGAAGCATTGGGATCCACGAGAAATCTAGTTAGAATCATTAACTATGTCGGCTAGCTAGGTGCATATTGCTAAAGAGAGAAAAAAGTCAACCAGGGCATTGTGTCACATGTGCATGTTGCCTTGGCTGCCATTTTGGCAATGAGCAAATGCTGATATCGCAAGTGTACTCAACACATGTTCCCCACTCCCAACCCAAAGCCTGGAGATATTGTAGCTATCCTCTCACACTCTGCAATAAAGCTCTCTAGTGTGAGAAATCTTGGCTTAAATTGTGAGCAATTTTGAAGGCTTTGCTATCCATCCCCCACAATTAGAACTTCAACTTTCGCTCTTTCTCCATGGCACAAGCATGCCCCTGTAACACCATTTTTTCCCTGCCGCATCCCCACGATATTACCTCCATCCCATTGCACTGATGGGTGAGGCTTACTTATTCTTCCTTAGCTGTACTATAGCTGCAAGATCTTTCCCCTTAACCCTCACACCCTTCAAAGACAGGTAACTTAATCTCTTAGGCTTTGATCTCTTTGGAGGCAAAGCAGGCGATTGAACGAATTTTGGAACAGATAATAAAGGCCAGACAAGCAAGTTTCCCATTTTTATTCAATAGCTTTCTGTCGAGTCAAACATTTGTGGATTGCATTTCAACTCACCAGTAGGTAAAGAATCTTAGAAAGGCCCTCCCCCCAAAAAAGGCAGCAATTACATGTAGTTGTTGCTTAACAATGGTAATTGGGATTGGCAACTCTGTTGCTAAGTGACATGGTTATGAAATATGACATCATAGGACTGAGCCAACTTACAATGGCAGCTGCTGAAGTCCCAGCTGCCATCGTTGGGCAAACCCCATTGTTAGGCAGCATCTCGCAGTCTTGTGATCACCATTTGTGACCTCCTGCCAACTTCCCCCTTGACTTTGCTTCTTGGAAACCAGCAGTGAAATTTGCAAATGGCAACCAAATGCATTGTGACTGTCATAACTGTGAGCCAGTTGCGAAGCACCCAAATTGCTTTGAGGATCTGCCATAAGTCTCCCTCATTCAGTATTCTTAATTTCAACCTGTTGTTGAATCAGTGATCATTCAACAAGGATTACCTGTACTCATCAAAACAAAAACAAAAACAACAGCCCATAATACAATTATCTTATACTTCAGCAATTCCGATATCACTTCTCTTCATATATTAACACTAGTCATCCTGAATACATAAAGGCACAAAGTATGTAGGGTGCGCTAAGATCAAATGTACCTGGACCCATTTCCTATAGCCATGCTGGCTTTTCTCCTCACCAGACTAGATGGGAGAATGTTATGAAACACAACATTCTGAAGATTCAATCCTTTTAGTGCTGAGAGTCAAGGGCAGAGAAGGTTTCAGACAGCAAAAAAGGTCCTTTAAGTTAGAGTTCCCCAACCTTTCCGGCTTTGCAGCCTGGGAGGAAAGCGGGGAGAGAGGGGATAATTCTGTGGGAGCGGCAGGCAAATGCGCATGTGCACACAGCTTCATTTGCGCGTAAATGGAGTGTGGGCATGCATGCTGCTTGTGCAAATGGGGATGCGTGTGTGCTCGCCCGTCACTTCTGTGGCCTGATTCTGAACAGCTCAAGGCCTGGTAGTGGGCTGCAGCCTGGAAGTTGGGGACCCCTGCTTTAAGCATTGCCCTCTGCTCCTCAGTTACCTGTCCTCACTTCAGGGTGTAGATCGCCCAACTTTAACTTGGAATTGAGGACT
Source organism: Bungarus multicinctus (assembly GCA_023653725.1). Lineage (NCBI taxonomy): Eukaryota > Metazoa > Chordata > Lepidosauria > Squamata > Elapidae > Bungarus > Bungarus multicinctus. Next base: position 124,313,372 of record CM042836.1, on the reverse strand, counting down.
CTGAGGAAGCAAGGGCATTAGAGCTGGGATGTAGGGAATCTATAATATGACTGTTTGGATTCTTAACAAGCATTACTCTTTCCAAAATCCAAGCAATTCCCGCTGCAAAGAGGGAAAATTTGACAAAGGAGGAAAATGATACACAGGAAAAAATATACCGGCAGGGTTATAAGGAGTCATTTCTATTGTGTTTAAGCTTCCTGAACAGGAAATGGGGCCGCAGCAAAACATTTACAATGCGTAATATACAGAGAGTCCTTGACTCCATAACTGCTCATTTATTGAGAGTTTAAAGTTATGATAGCCTCAGAAAAAGTGATTATCCTCAAAACTGTTGCACTACCCTCAGCGTCACATGATCACAATTCGGGCCCATGGCAACTCCTTCACATTTACAAACACTGCAGTGTCTTGCAGTCGTGTGATTGCAATTTGTGAGCTTTCCAGACACTTTCTGACAAAAAATCAATTGAAAAAGCCAAATTCATTTAACAATATTATTAAGCAGGGTTCTCTTAATGATGACCAGGGTAAACATGGTCATAACTGGTCATAAAATTAGGTCCAGTCATACGATGAGTCACTTCAGGACTGCATCACTTACCAACCACAATTATGGTCCCAACTGCGGTTGTACATTGAGAACTACCTGTAGATCTTTCCTTGAAAATGGTTTGCTTTTTTAAATTCCAAAAGATGATTCTTTCGGAGAAAAATTGGCAAAAATATCCCAACAATCTTCTGGATCTATAAATAAGGAAACACAGACCTCTACGCCAGCAGCTGCTAACAACCACCGTATCTGTTCCATTCGGCCTCGTCCATTAAAATAATACAATTTCGGTTTCTCAGCCATCGTTTCTTAATCTCCTGGGATGGGTGCCTGAGGAGGGAACAAAACAAAGAAGAAAAAGTAATGAAGCGATAATTCTGTTCCTGTACATGAACAGGAAAGGCAGGGCACAGTAAAGCTAATTGATAAGATATCTCATCAGGCACATGTCTGAAATACAGTTTTATTAACAGAAATACTGATACCACTTAACATAATTTTTGTTTTGTTTATGCAGGAGGAGGCAATGACTCCCAGTACAGGAAAATCTGTGGTTTGACAGAATACAAGCCAGTTCAGTAAGTACATTCTTACTTACTTAACCACAATGCTAGCATGGAAAACAGTTCCAGAGAAACCTGGTAGAAAAGAGTAGTTTGAGCAACATTGTGCTAACACAGAATTGGGTCTCAGTAAAGCAACTGCTAATTCAGAAGTGATGTCCATGGTATCTTGAACTTGATTCAAGGCCTCTGTGTCGTCAACATAGGACAAAATATTCTGTGTGAACATCATTTAGCCCAACTATAAATATCCTGATCTGGATATAGGGCTGATCCATCTCAAAGTGATCTCTTTTGCGAGACTTGATTAATCTCCACATGGTCAAACACCTACTTTTTTTTTTCTAAACTGAACATAGGTAACTGAATCTCTGGTTTTTAGTGGGCAAAATGTATGTTCTTCAAGTGTGTTGTGGTATACTAAGCAATGCAAACCAAAGCTTTTTGCATGCATTCAAGTTGGAGACTCAACCCAAAAGGCCTACAGTTGCAGTGATGTTGAGAACTGGCATAGGTCCAGGTGAACTATGGCTGCCCTCCTGAAAGTCCTTGTCTTTCTGTATCCGGAACGATTAAGAACAGGAAAAAGCACCTTGCCCTCTCCTGCAACCCACAGCAATGTTCATCAGCAATCCGAGCTCAAATTATAACCAAATTATTACAGTTAATCTAATCAGCCTAGCATAAATGTCACAAAAAGAACAACCCATCAGCCATTTTCTAAAGCCCCATCTAGACTGAATGACTGGAAAACAAATTCATTCCTGTAGAGCTCTCTGATAAGAAAGGTATGAAAACAGCCCACTGATTTACAAAGCCGGGAAGCAACATGCCTAGATAATAAGGAAAGGAGAACTCATAAATATGTGTGAACTTAACTTGGAAAGTTTAGCTAGGAGCTCCAGTAGTCTCTTTAGGTAAATACTTAGTTGTTTCCTCCAGTTCTTTTTCTTTACAGATTTTGCAGAAAAAGCAGGAACTCCCTTTGAAACAAGTATGAGAAAAAAAGCAAAGAAGGCACTTTAACTTACCTTTTACAGCAAGAGCCTTCACACTTGGCAACTTTAAGTCTTGTGGACTTCAACTCCCAGAATTCCTCAGTCCATAAGTCTTAAAGTTGCCAAGTTTGGAGATCCCTGTTGTACAGGGTTGGATGCACACTTGAATTGGTTTTCTTCTCGGTGCAGTGGATCCAAAATTGGGGGAGCTCTCTATAGCTCCTATCTTTGTTGCTCAAAAGCAATCAAACCATAGCTCCTATCTCCTAGAAACTAAGAGATTCTTTGGTGCTGCCCTTCCCTCTCCCCCACTGGTGGGAAAATTGGACATTTTTTTTATTTATCTGCCCTGCCAACTGATAGACCCTGATAGGTCCCAAAGGGAACTGAGGGGTTGTTCCTGATGGTGTGTTGCAAGATCTAGCTGAGGCCGTGGATCAAGCTCATGCCTTTGTTGCCTCTCCTTTCTCACAGATCCTGCCAGGCCCCTGGGCTTATGGAAGTATTGAAGGAAACGAAATAAGCTAAGAGACATCCAGTGTGCGTTTGGATGTCAACAAAGAGTATGACAGAGCCACTATTAAGGCTTACCTTGCAGAGGCAAGGGTGGCAAAGCATCCACCTTTATAGTGTCCTCAAGAAGCTATCACTGGATCCAACCATACTGGACAATTTTCATCCTGTATGTAACCTTTTCCTTTTCAAAGACTGAAAAGACATTAGTTGCACTTTTGGATAACCTCTGCTGAGAGCAGAATGGGAATACTGCATTGATTCTTGCTCTTCTCAACTTCTTGGTGGCCTTCAGTATCACAAACTATGGTAACCTTCTCAACCAGAGTTGGGTGTGGCAGGCAATGTATTGTGCTAGTTCCCTTTTTTCTTACAGGACTACTTCCAGTCAGTGTTGATCAGAATGAGAGAACCAGCCCTTGGTCCTGACTCTGTGGGTTGCTGCAGGTCTGTCTCTTTCACATCTTTAATTATTCCTCTTTAACATCTACATGAAACCACTGGGTGAGTATGTTGGTAATACCCAGTTGTATATCTCCAACCTGGCAAACTAAGTGATACTGTTGATATTCTGTCCTAGTGTCTGGAGGCTGCAGATACCTGTAACATGCTGCTCAGAGGATTGGGTGGAGAACAACAAACTTTGGCTCAATCCTAGCAAAACTGAATGACTTTGGGTTTGGGAGCCTTGGGTACTGGGAACCTACCATTTTTGGTGCTGAATGGGGTTGCACTGTCCCAAAGAGATCTGCTGCGCTATCTGTGGGTCTTTCTGAACTCATAACTCCTGTCTGAGGAACAAGTGGCAAATATTGCTAGGAAGGGCTTTGCACAACTTCAGGTTGTGCACAGTTTCACCCGTTCCTGGATTGAGAACTTCTATTCGCAGTCACTCATTCTTTGATCCTCTCCAGAATGGATTCCTGTAACATGCTATTCACAGGGTTGCCATGAAGAACATCTGCAAGCTATATGTCAGCTTTGGAAGTCACATTCCATGCTGCCACATAGCCTGAGAAAGTGAGAGGGGATGTGATTTCAATTAAGTAGCTCTAGGAAGACAAAATAAAATTCTTTTGTTAGTTCAAGGTCATTTTGTATGGCGCAGGACGAAATAAGGATCTTACTTTTGGACGGATTGTGATTGGGCCATGTGATGTGATGACGACCAAGGGGGGATGGATTTGTAGTTTGGGAAATTGTGGAAAGCCCCAAAACTTTTAGATTCGGGATTCCACAGATTTGCCAGGTGCTATTCTAATAAAGGTACTTTTGAGATATGTTTGTCTTGGAGTTACTGATAAGAATGGAGGTTTGCTGGAACACTGACACTATAATTGGGTCAGAGAGAGACTGTCGAGCCAGGGGGAGAAGTCAAGCAGAGAATTAGGCTGGAATTTTTATATAGGTACAAGAGGGCAAAGTCTGACCACCACCCCTCTCCCCCTCTTGAATGAACCATATGTAATCTGGCCCAGATGCAAATGACCAGTTTGGGAAGATTCCTGTGCAAAAGACATGAGCAATAAAATAGCTAATGGAACTCTTCACGTGTGGATCTTATTGTTCACATCTAACACTCATCTTTTCATACTCATTACCCACTTGACTCTTGTTCCTGGTCCTCCAATCTGTCCCCGACAATCTGGTGCAAAATGCAGTAGTAGGAGATAGTTATGTGTACTCCTTGATCAATGCCTGATAACACCTTTGTTCTACAAGTTGCACTGGTTGCCAGTTTGCTTCCAGATTTAATTCAAGAAGCTGGTAATCCCCTAGCAAAGGGCCAGGTTATCTGTGATACCATTACATTTACCCTTCCTATCAGGGTCAGCAAGAAAGACATATTACAGGTCCCATTTACTAAGGAATGTCATCTGATGGGATCCAGTAGGAAAACCTGTTCTGCTACAGGCCTTCACTTATTGGCCTTTTGAAAAGCTCTTAAGGCATGGTTTTGTCTTCAGACCTGGGGGAGTCCAGTGTTTTTATGGCACCTGTTAGCTAGTTGTTTTGTTATATACTATACGGCTTATCCCCTCTGGCAAATTACATTTTGAATTGCTTTAATTCCCCACCCCCTAATGTTTTTTAATTACTAAGTTATAACTCTTTATTCCTTTTTGGTTTTCAATTGTATCAGCTGCCCAGAGTTACATATGTAAGATGGGAGGCTTTGAATCAATCTACCCATCCATCAATACATAATTTTTGAAGAACAGTGACCAAGTATGACAATTGTGATACTTATGACAATGAGATGGCAAAGCAGCAGAAGCTTTAGGGTAGTAATCAGTGGTCTGCCACTACTTAAGGTCCAGGGAAGCTTCAGAAAATCCTCTTAAGATCCGGCCACTGAAAATACAATTTGCTCTTGATGGGGAGGGGGTTATTTTAAGGTTAGAAACGGGAATGCCAGGGCTCTGTGAGACAAACTACTCCAATTCCCATCTGCGTAGAAGGGATGGCTATTGAAGCTTTTTTTTTTTAAAAAAAAAGATAAAGATCAAGATGTACAAAAATTCATAAGCAGAAAGGAAGATCTGAAAAGTCACTCACTTGGCCTGCCAATCATCTTTCATGGACAAGAGCAACGGCAATGGAGAGAACTAACTCCTGAAATAGCATTTATTTTTAGAATTGGGTGCCTTGCTGTAGAAATATGCAAGTACCTTCTTATGCCAAAATAAAAAGGCCCCCAAAGTATTGAACTGTTTGAAGCTCTGTTGGCTGTTTTCTGGGGAATAACAACTAAAGATGATTTTGTGTGTAACATCTACAGTCATTTGACTGCAGGGCTGAGCATAGTGTGATATCTACAAAGTTCCAGATAAGATCTTAACTACTGTATTCTTTGCAAGGAGAGAGAACACATGATCAAAATGTTTGAACAAAAAGTCTTGACGCATCTCAGGGGCTTTTACGAACTTCATTAGAAATGATGTGGGCAGCCAGAGGGAACAAAAGGGTAAATTCCATTCTAAATGGAATGCTAAGCGGAGCATTGCAAACGAAGGTCATCGCTCACTTCACTACAAAAAGTATATTATAAAACACAGGTGGTGCTTGCTTTGGGGGAGCTGATAAAAAGAATATACAGTGCTGTGTTTTCACTAAAAACCCAGCCTGGTTATGCTCTTTTCTTTCAGAAACGAAATTTCACTTCTGTTGAATTAATTGGGTGCCCAGAGAATTCTTAAGAAAAAAATGGGAGATGGGAAGAAATCAGCCAAATGATGTCTCTAAGAAAAAAAAAAACCTTTTTAAAACTCCTGCCATTGTCACAAACACACTCTCTGGTAGTCTATACCGCCCCCTTCACTTTTACACACACAGACACACTACAATCCGTCCCACTCGAGTTGCAAAGCCTAATTCTGAAACCCAAAAGGCAGAGAAGTCTTAAACTCCCAGAAGTCTTAAAGTTGCCAAGTTTGGGGACCCCGGCCCAAAGGGTCATCCACCCGGTTAAGTTCTGTATGTGCTGCTCCATCTCACCGCCCGCCCAAAAGAATTACCTTCACTCAAACCTGCTCGAGCAGTGGGTTGGACTAGATGACCTCCAAGATCCCTTCCAACTCTGTCAACAAAACATCTCCCACGATCAAACCAAGCAACAGTGGAACAAGCCATCGCAGCTAGCGATCATCCTTCTAAGCCTATTCATTAGCGCTTCATTTTTCTACAGGATCCAGTACCTCTCCAAGCAGAAGAGCACCTCGCGGTCCCTTCCCAAGCCTTCCCAGCCTCTGCTCCCGGACCAGTCGTAGAACGGAGAGGCACGATCCGCGTCTACTTCTCGCTGCGCTCAACTTTTTCGGGAGCCGCCGCAGACCCGATTTATCCCTAGCCGCTTCCCTCCTCCTCCTCCTCAAGCAGCAGATTGGAGCGCGGGGGCAGGGATGGAACCGCCAGGAGGTGGTGCTTAAGACGGTTAATTTGCATTTTTCTCAAAGCCTTTTGGGGACGCGTTTAAAAACGGCCGAAACGGATTTTGCAGGTTACAATCATTGCTGTTTGTTCACGGTGTCTTTTTTTTTTGCAACGCATAAATAACTACATTAAAAAAGATCTTCTAAGCAGTACCACCATAACCTCGAAGGTATCTGTATTTTGTTCTTCATATAAGTATGTGGTATGCTCTTTTCTTTGGATGTGAGGGCGATCTGGCTGCGACATCTGTCACCCCATTGATCGCCAGGGTTGATTCGGCTGATCTGGCTGGCTAGGCGGGTGTCCCCTTCCTCCCTCACCGCTCCATGTGCGTCCCTCCCGAAGCTGCGCGCTCGGTGGAAGAGGACGACCATCCCAGATAGAAGGAGTGTACCGATCTTCGGTCAAGGGTATACGATAGCTGCGCTCCCCTGCTAGAACCTCCAAACAAGCTCAAGGTCCATTTGTAGGAGAACGTAGGGTAGTCAAGCTTCCAAGACTCCAGACACATCCAAGTGAGGCGCTGCATGTGGCAGTTTGCCATTCTTTTTTTCAACTTTCACAGATACCATTTTTTGTTATAGTATATATAAAATGTATAGCATATATGGTATAGTATATATACTATTTCATATTATTTTATATTAGATATATATTAGATATATAATATTTTATATTATATATTATTTTATACTATTTTATATATATTACTAATATATAGTAATATATATTGGTATTAGTATATTATATATACTATATATATATTAGTATATATAGTGTATATACATGTGTCTGTGTGTATATATATGTATAATATATGTATAGTATATGTGTATACACACACACATATATATAGTATAACATTGTATACATTATATCTTATATAAATATGCAGAATTGCTTTCAGTGTCTTTTTTGTCAGGTTCAAGCAGAATTGGATGAAATTTTTTTAAAGCTTAGGTTTTCTTTGGCTATATAATGAATGCTTTTCTCTAGAGTCTAAGGCTGCATTCGTTAAGTTTCTTCCTCCTTTCCAACTTTCACCAAGACAGATCTGACAGGCTGAGAAGTTGATGAGTAACCTTTGGCCGTGGCTGGGGGGGGGGAAGTAGCTTTCATCTTTTCTTTTCTTGCCCACCAAATCCAGCATCCAGACACAAGACTCAACTATCACTATTGTCATGGCCAAGAATGGATAAAAAGCAGAAATAATCGTGAATTAGCAGCTGCTTGCAAGGCAGGAATGTACATTTGGTTATGTCTATGTCAAGCACAGGGGAAAATCAGGAAATCCAGGCACTTCAAATGAATATAAAGGTTTATTGCAAGCTTAAGTTCTCTGCAAGAATCTGAACTACTAACAGTCAAATTGGCAGTAGATAAGAGTCAATGGAATTCAAGGTGGGCTGGACTTAGATCTCTTGTGAGCGCAAAAGGACCTGAGGCTGATGCATTTGACCCCTCCCTCAGGCTCAGCCTGGTCATCTCCCACATCTAGATAAGACACTTCTTTTTCTCTATTACTTTTTTCTTTTACTCCATCACCATTCCCTCCTTTCCCTTTTCTTCCCTTCCCAATATAGCTATCCTTTCTTCTTCCATCCAGTTTCCTTTCTCTTTTTTGTTTTCTATCAGGAAGTAGGTAGGTGCGTGTGCATGTGTTTGTGTTTGTGTGTGTGTGTGTATACATGTTTTATCTAAAATTGCCTCTATTCCCAACCAGATGAGCCTAAGGATGCCAAAGCTGGCCAGCATCGATTCTTTAGATTTTTACATCTCCCAATAAGGGTCACATTTGACTTGTCATGACACTGGTATTTCCATTGGGTAAACAATACCCAAGAAATGTTGGAGTGAAACGGCATAGAAATTTAAGTAACAAGTCAAACGAGTAAAATAGAATTATTAATTCAATTAATAATTTAACCAAAATACAGAAGCACTAAACAGTTACTGGTTGATAGTAACTCATGTCCTGATTGCAACCCACGTGGACCACTATCATGCTTGTCATATGGGGCTGCTTCAGGAAATGACCAAGAAGCTCCAGCTGGTGTAGGGTGCAACAACTAGATTAGCTAATCTACTAGTGGACATATCCTGCCAACCCAGAATAGCACCAGTTGTGAAGTCACAGCACCAACTGCTGGCATGCTTTCAGGCCAATGCAAAGTGCTGATTATTCATTGAAAATCTAAGGCAGGGGTCTTCAAACTTTAAGACTTGTAGAATTCCTCCTCCAATCATGTTGGTTAATTCTGGGAGTTGAACTCCACAAGTCTTAAACTTGCCAAGTTTAAAGATCCTTGGCCTAAAGGAAGATGCCATGCTTGATGAAGAAGCTAGTGACTCTTCGTATTGTAATTGCTTTGAATCATTAGTGCACAAAGAACAAATGGGCTTTTCAATGCGTGAATATGTTTTCAGAGCACAATGTGTGCTGAAACTTTGTCATTAATTTTAGCTGAAATAACTATAAAATAATCAGTGAGAACTCACTGAAACTGAAGCTATGCTTGCCATAACGAACCCAAGGTGAAAAAAATAACCAACATATATACTATAAGAATTAATCAAGGCTTTAAATTCCTCATACATTGTGAAAACTAGTTAACTAATTTAAAGAAAATATGGAGAAAAAGTAAAGTAATAGAAAATTAAATACTCTAAATTAATGCTATATATGCCAAACTTTGCATGAAAGTGCTAATGTTGGAAGACATAATAATTTATGTTAGAGGTCAACCATATAAATGATGCAACACCAGTGAAGCATTTTATTGTGAAAGCATGAAATATATATTGGAAAAACAGTGTTGAATTGGACCTAGAAGCAAATTGGCAGCCAATGCAGCACCCACAGAAAAGATCAGACATGAACAAATCTAGACTTGCACAGAACCATGTGGGCTGCCACATTTTGAACTGATTGTAGTTTCTGAATATTTGTCAAGGGAAGTCCCACTTAGAGTGTATTGCAGTCAAAGCAGGAGTGATTATAAGCAGGGATTGCTGATCCAGAAAAGGGAATAACTGATGCACAATCTGCAATTATGCAAAAGCCCTCCTGGCCACAATTGCCACCTACTGCTTGAGCAAGAATCATGAATCCAGGAGAATCCCCAGATTACGCACTAGGTCTGTCTGGGGTAGTGTAATCTTATACAAGACCAGAGAGAGCAATTTTCCATGGACCAAAAAAATCCAAACCTTTTCTGTCTTGCCAGGGATGTTTTAGCCCCGTTGCTTCTTGGCAGCCCTTAACAGCTTCTTGGCATTGTGAGAGGGAGGGATAAAAATAGAAATATAAAAATCAGATTTCTCCATTCCCAGGTAAATATTCAGTATTATTATCTGAAGTACCTGACCATATCAGGAATTTCAAGTCTCACAATGGATTTAACCAAAAAAAAAAAAAACACTGGAGTTTTACTTGAAGTAGCAGGGTTTTCTTTTGCTCTTTTTTTTCTAAACAAAAGGGAAGACTTTTGGAGTGGAAGTTTCAAGGTTCATTTTCCTACATGCCTCATCTTTTTGAGAAATGCAGCCCTTTCTTCTATCAGCTATGTAATTATTGCAATTGAGGGAATGTTAATGTTACAAGAGTTGGTCTTATATTTTATAGAAGTAAAACTATGGAAGTAGAAGGTTTTGGAGATTATTTTATATGCACACAGATACAGTCATAGATGCAAATGTATGTGTTCAAAGAAGGGTTTTTTTTATGCTTAAAAAGCCATGTGCAGTCTCTTTGATTTAAACATATTCTATACTGTACACTGTAGTTCGTACACTACACTACATGCAGTATAAAAATCTCATTTAGAGGAATAGTTATAGTTTCTCTATATATTCCTTCTCCAAACTCATCATTTCTCCTTAGCAGCTTGTTACACGTTAAATATACTTCTCTAAATGGTTCTGCTCCTTTGCTGAACATTAGAAATTGTCAGTTTCATCCGGTTCAGCTAGAACATTTGGTTTACTAATAAAATGGCAATTATTGCATACTCTGAGTACCTAAGAGCTACTTAATACTCTACAGTGGTACTTAGGTATGTCTGCCACCTCTACATCCCTAACATTTGCTTCCTACACATATCTTTCTTTTTTGCTTGTCATTCTGTGATGCAACATACCATGAACACCATACTGTACCAGGATCAGGTGGCTTTTTGAGGTGATGTGGGAGACAGCTGGTGGTCAGCAGAAGTCCCTCTAAGGACAATTTGTGGTGACAATTTTTAGGAGGTAGTTTGATGCACTGAATAGTAGAAATTGTGAATGGGAGCCTTCCAAACAAGGTCTTGTTTCAGAATTTTGAAGCTTTAGTTTCATTATTAGCTCTTCTCCAGAGAATACTGGTATTATTTCATTTCATGCCAAATTATTTATTGAATTGTTTGCTGTTCTTGGGGTCCAGGTATCTTCAGCAATTTCCCCAGGACAATGGCCCAGATTTTTTTATTCAGCTTTTTGGATGATCAAAAAGCTGATGTCTATAGAAGGCATCATATGGCTTGGAAAAAACTGTGGCCTTGACTCTTATGTATCTTTGTTGTTAATATGATGTTTCTGTACTTTAATACTTTGTAAAGACCATAATTCTCTTTCTCTCAAGTAGATGTCTCTATTACATGGTTACACATACCACATCTATGGATTTTTGAATTTGGGAAAATGAAAGTCTTTTACTACTTAAACATCTCAACCTATTTGCATTGGGTTGGCATTTTGCCACAATTTTATCAGCTTTTTTTTTTAAAAAAATAAGTTTTTGCCTACAACAAAAACTTTCTTATGTCTACTTGTTTTGCAGATTTTAATTCCAATATCTATCCCTTCCATTATCCATCTCATCCATCCAGCATTTCTCACGATCCTAAAAACTCACAACTGGCTCTTAGTTAGTTAATTTTGAGAGCTATCTCACTTGTTAAAATTCACTTGTTTTGATTATAAATATTTACACCATTTATTTCCTAAGAGCAAATAAATCACCTTGGAAAAATGTGATTATATATTTTCAATTATACAATAAGCAGAAGACTTTGAAGTGCATTTCTTTTCAAAGAATATTTAGGAAATAACAACCATATTTGTTAATGCAGAAATTATGAAACAGTAATCAAACAAAGTTTAAATAATTTTATTTTAGAAAACACTTTCTGAGATAGAAAAGGAAACAAGCACAACCACACAAAGGAGGAAAAAATGGACAATTTTCATTTGTCAGATACACTTGCTTATTCAAATTAAATTTTAATACTTTCTATACCTACTGTTCTCAATCAGAGGACACAATACTTTTATTTAAAAAAAATACCTAAAGCTTTCTATGGCTGTGGTGATCTGCAAGCTGTAGATTTGTGGTGGCAATATAGTAACTTTATTCAACACTGATAAATTTGTACTGACAGAAGTATTCATATCCTCAACAAGCGTTATGAATAAATATTACTCAATAGGATGATAGAAATTTTATTAACTCATAAGTAACTTCCCAGGAATGTATTACAACGAGTAATTATATTAAGGATGGTTTAAATAAATGAAAAATAGATAGGTTTGCATTAACTTTAAAATAAGATAGAGGGAGTATTTATATTTCAAGTTCTGATCTGCTGCATGAATATATGAATGAGTTTTCAAGTTTTTATCTGATTCAAATCTAATTTTACCACTAATTAGGCATGCATACTTCTTAAATCATCTCAGATTTTTTATAGAATTTAAAAAAATGTCTCAGTTTTTTTTTCCTTTCCAGGTTCCTTCCTTCTAGAAAGAAAGAAGAACTATGGAGGGCTATAGTGGAATAGATTGTTTTGTGCATATTCCACTATATGATTTTATTATTTTGTGGTTTCTCAAAAGAACTAATGGCCAGATATAACCAGTAGTTAATTTCAGTTTCAACAATGAGATATTTTTAGACACTGCAAATTCTTTTTACAACATAGAACAAGCATAAAATCCAATATCAGTGAAGATGGCTAGAGGAGTTTGCATATTTTTGTCCTCAGCATAAATGCTGATCAATTTATATAGCACATCTGTTTCTGGGGGGTGGATGGGAAATCCTATTGTCTTAGGATAATCTTGGACCAGCCTTGTTAGAAATGTTATTTTCCAAGGCACTTCTGCTGTCTTTGACATTGATTGTTGTCTTTAGTAACCAACTGCAATTGAACAATTATGATTTATATCAGAGGTCTTCAAACTTGACAGCTTTAAGACTTGTGGACTTCAACTCCCAGAATTCCTCCTTGTCATGTTAGCTCAGGAATTCTGAAAGTTGAAGTCCACAAGTCTTCAACTTGCCAAGTTTGAAGATCCTTGATTTATATTGACAGTTCTGCTACATTGTTGCTTCTCACAAGTTGAGCAGCACCAGGGAAGAAAACTGCTGCAATCAATGAGGAAGAAGGTATGCAACAGGGTGTTGGAACAAGAGTGCTTTTTTTCCAGCTTTAATCTGAAGTTTTCAGATCCAGCACAAAAGACAGATACTTGATTAGTTATTGAACTAATCATCTTAATAGGGAAAACTTAACACATACAAATTATAGCTTTTCTACCTGTTTTATGAAAAAGAGAAGAAGCAAATAGCATGCAACAGACAGAGGGGTCTAGAAAACAGCACTATAGAAGAGATATGGATGCTACATCCAAGACTTAACTGGAATGCTTATTTGGGATTATTATTTCTCCCTGAGAAGATGCAGCCTCCAGCCTTCTCTGTGAATTGATATGCATAGAGTTTAATTCTTCAATTTTTTTCAGCATAAGAAGAGAGCGAGCCACTGAACTTCAATACCTGGACTTTTTTTCTTTAAAATAACGCACTGTAACTTTTATTACCTTTTTCCACCCCAAAGCTCCAAGATTTCCACTTCTGGTATACCAAACAAAAAACAAAAAAACCCAAATTTATGTTGATTTCTGAAAAAGATGAAATTTACTTCTAAATACTTTAAAAATAAGCAATGTCAACTTATTCCTGAAAGTAAGCTTTTAATTATATGAAATAAATTTTTTCTACTCACTTTATAGTGAAGCAACAAAATTGCCTTTGGGCAAAAGAAAAGTTAAGAAATGAAAAATAAAATGTAGGCTATGAATATATAAAAATCTTCAACTCTGATGCTGCCGCTGGTACTTATTTTAATACTTTATACTTTATTATATTACTCTACAAACCCAGCTTTGTCATATTTAATATTGCTTTAAATAGTTTTCAAGACTTACTATGCTACAAAACATATTGCTCGCAACTGAAGCAGGATTCCCTATAATAAAGTTATTTTCACTGTGAAACGAGGCTACTGTTAAGTATGAAATAGCATGGGCTCCTAGCACACAACTATGCTAATATTTCACTGCCATTAACAATGAGCAGAACCATGTTGTAATGCTTTTGGTGAATTATACCAACCAGTAACTTTAGAATTCCATAGAGATATGATACTCTGACCAAATACTGTTCAAAATATAATTAAAGAGAATGCTTCTTTCTCTGCCAAAAGTACATTTACAACTTATATACTAAAATTATACAATTGGGGTCAAGATTGTGCTCTGCTGATTTTATACACTGGCTCTAATAATTCCCAGTTATGTAAAAGCAAAATGCCCATCTTATATTTTACTACAGAAAAGTGAAGCTTAGTACCATCACTGTGGCTATTCAGTTATGGAGTTAGAGAAGAATGTAGCTACCCAGTGGGTTATTTGCCCAGCATACCATATTCAGAAACTTAACTTATAGAATATTTGGTAAATGTCATGACAGTATGCACCGTATCTTAATTATATTAAATACTGCCTTATTGCTACGTTTATTCGTTTATATAAAATGTGGTCAAAAAAGAAAAGAAAAAAAATACTTTTCTTTCTAATAATTTGAATTTCAAAAGTTATCATTTAAAAAAGCCCCCAGAACAAAAAAAAATTTCTCCCACAATTCTATGCTGATATACAAATGTGCATTGGTCCTGTGAAAATAAATGCTTCAATCATAAAATAAAAACAATACAAAAGTTACACAACTTTGCATTCAAATACATACAACTAAAAAGTAAACTCTCTTAAAAGGTCCTGAAATGTCTCAGTCATAGAAAATATGGAGAGGAGAAATATTACAGGAGAACGGATGTTTAGTCAGTGTCATGGCTAAATAATTCAGCGGTGAGCAGCATATTTTGAAGACCAGTCAATCCTTCCATGCACTGGTTGAACAGGAGGTGGGGCCGGCAACAACCCTGGTGTGCTTTTCATAGAGATGTTAAATGATGGCCTCACAATATGAGGTCTGATAGTCTTCAAGGAACTGTATTCTACAAATGAAGAAGAACATGAAAAAGAGAGAGCAAATCAAGGTGACAATCAGATGTGTAACTCAAAGCATCCTATTTCAAATTAAAGCACTGGATTCGGAATTCTGTGAATGGAAGAAGACACGGTTGGGTCTTGGTTCATCCAAAATCTACTGAGATTTTGACACTGTTCTTCCCAAATAAAATATAATTGGGAGGGGTGATATTCCATATCAGAAGAGGAAATGGTAGGAAAGAGCTCCTCTCCTAAGAACAATTTAATCAAAAAGGAAGCAAAATGCTGGGTGCCTTTTTAATTATAAAAACTACAAGAATTTGATAGTGGTTCTATCTTATCTGCACGTATGTTGCATCCTGTGTGATTGGTGGTGTTGATAGCCCTGTAGGCATCCCATCACACAGATGCTGGTCACAGAGGTGTTAGCCCTGTGAGGTAGTCCAGACAGGAGGCACAAGCAGTAGTCTCAGCACTATCTTTATTGTAATGTTACATTAAACAGAACCTTGCAATCTCCTCTCGTTTTCATTACCCAACTAGGTAACATCACCAGTGCTAATGAGTATGGAGCTTGCCCTGTCAATGTTGGTGGGGCTTGGTTTTCTCCTTCATAGTATCACTGGAAAGGGTCCCTTCTGAAACGCTTCCCATTGTTTTTTTTTTCCCACTTGCAGACTGAGATGCCGGTTATCAGATTGAACTGTGGGTCTTCCTCCTGCCGCCTAAGATCATTCCCACCTACCATCACAACAGGGCGGGAACCAACATGTCCATAAGATAGACTCTTCTCAGCTCAATAAATAATCACCATCAATCACTTGCAAAATGAAATCTACCCATAGGGCCATCCGCCCCAGGACCAGAATGGGCATAACCCTACCAATGAATGAACTCCGCTTCCTTAAAAGGCAGCAGTTGGGCTATGAAACATCTACCACCCAAAAGCCAAGCTCAGAGAAATTCAACAATGCAATAGCTGTGTTAAGTTTCCACATAGCTTAATCCATATATTTTTCTTCAAACTAAATTAAAATCTTGCCACTGAGTTTTTTGACTTATTCTGTGCAGCTCTTAGAGGTGAGTTTTAAAAAACAAAACACATTCCCTATACCTTTGCTTCAACAACACCCCGCCACCCCATCAAAATGACAATCTCTGGTTAATCTACAATAACTTATCAATAAAGGAGAGGTCTTTGCTGCTCTCTGAGCTTGGTTGATTTTTGCAGATATTTCATTATCCGAATTAGGTAACTTCATCAGTGCTAGGATCATCAGCTAGCACTGATGATGTTATCTAGTCATTACCTAGTAATGAAATATCTGCAAATAAACAACCAAGCTCAGAGAATACCAAGGACCTTTCATACAATAACTTATTCTATTACTGGCATTCATAGTCATAAAGAGAGCTATAAAGCTATAGAAGCCTCTTTTGTTAGCTTCTGAAGAGTTATCTGGGCATTGCCTAAGCAGTCTTCACTACTGTAAGAACTAGAAATGTTCTAAAAAGGAGAAAGAAAAACCAAGATGAATTCCCAAGTTCCAAGTATAGAAAAAGCACTGGTCATACTCAAGAGCACAGTTCTCTACTGAAGAAGAGAACATTTTCTAATACGAGCAATGTTTCTTGATTCTTGGTTTTCTTGTTTTGCTACTTGCTTGTTTGTTGGATATTAATCTTAGCTTATCTATGTTTTGGTACAAAACTCTCCAAAGAGACACTATGAAGGAGAAAACCAAGCCCCACCAACATTGACAGGGAAAGCTCCATACTCATTAGCGTGATGATTACCTAGTTGGGTAATGAAACACCTGCAAGCAAAGAACCAAGCTCGGAGACCACTTAGGACTCCAGCATTCAACCCCCTCAACTACAGATACCCTCTTCTATTGAAAGAGAACATTATTGCGTACAATAGCGCATGGCATAATAGTGTATACAGTATAAGTATCTATATTTTTTGTTGGTTTTGACTGTCTTAACACAGAAAGTCAAAAGTTTCCAAAAGAAAAGATCCTTTCAAAGCAGTTACTTATTAACATGAGGTTTGCCTGGCTGGTTGCCCCATTAACATTGAGTTGAAGCCCAAGAAACGATGAATTGTGAGGATTTCCCAAATGAAAAGTTACAATTTCTGGAGCTGTGGCCTTTCTGTCATGGTGCATAACATCATTTCCAGAGGAAAACAGAGCTTACGAGAAGTTGAATCTGCAGGAGACGGATCAAGAATAGGTGCCAACTGCACTCTCTGGCCAGCAGAGCCAACTTCTTTTTTCAGAAAGGAAGGGACATAAGCACCCAGTAGGCCACTTGATCCTGTGCAATCTAAAATAAATTAAAAAAAAGGGGAAAGCATCAATGCAGAAGGTCAAGATAAACATTCCTTAGTCACCATACACCACTTGCAATTGTCTCTTTAAAAGGAAAATCAGTTAATGCCTAATCAAAATATGTTAGACACTGGCATTGAATTAACATAACGTCAAATACAAACATTATTTCAATCAGCATAATAAGGCCCAATTTTATATATTTTTGGGCTATATTTTAAGGGTCTTGTCTTAATACCTTATGGGAAAAAAACCATGCCATCAATCTCTAAAGGGACACTATTCCCACCACTGCCATTAAAAAGGATGGTTATTGGAAGCCATTTTCTTTGTAATAAACCCCAGCCCATATGAAAAAAATGCCATGGAGGTAACTTCATTTCTCTGACAAGGTCACATAAAGCAGCAACCTACATGAAATATAATACATTAGTAATGGGCCGAGATTGTACTATAGCCAGCAGACTTTCTGCATTGACAGTGAAAGGTATATTGTTAATTTAAAAAAGGAGTGGTTTTTGTCATCATAACCTTAAAAGCCCAATTCATAGGAAATCAAAGACTGTAATTCTATCCAGAATTATTAGGATAAAAATACCCACTGAGTCAAACTAAGAATGCCTTTAAGATCTTGGTTCAGGGATCTTTTAGAAGTATCCCATTCAGAAAACTGGTGATGGTGGGGATCAGAATGACTTCAGTAAATCCTTCTTACTGGTATTCAGCCTGGTGATCCCGCCTGATGCTGCCGACGTCTTTCTAGGCAAACTAGAACTTGGCCATGGATTTGGTAAGACAGAATCTTTGCTTGAGCTAGATACCAAATTATTTCTTGGGCTTATTCCTAAGGTCAAAATGAGACAGCTGTTAAAATGCCGCAGATATATGACGGTATATATTGATATCTTTTTCTCTTCTATTTCTGTGCTACTGTAATTCCCAACTAACTTATTTGCAAATGTTACTGCTGATTGGCACCGATTATTCTTTTTAGAGTAAGAATATTCTTAGAAGATTCTGTCTTCTTAGAAGGAATCCAGACGTTTGGACCAGAGGTGGGATTCAAATTTTTGAACAACCAGTTCTATGGGCGTGGCTTAGGTGCTGGGTGTGGCTTCGTGATCATGTGACTGGGTGGACATGGCTTAGTGGTGATGTTATTGGCTGGGTATGGCCAACTCAATATCACTCACATTGAGGCACGCATCTCTTCGCCTGGCCTCTCATGACTGTGGGGATACTGCAACAGTCATAAGTGTGAAAAATGGTCATCAGTTACTTTTTTCAGTGCCATTGTAACTTTGAATGGTCACTCCACACAAACAACGTACCAGCAAAGGAGGGGGAAAAAACTCCAGAGATGTTCCTGAGACAGGAAGTCTAGTCCTGCCAAGAATGTAATAAGGGTTAACGGAGAGGCAGTTTCTGTAAGCAACACCACAATGTTTCCTTTCTGCCTTCCTTACAGGATTAGGCCAGTAATTTCTTCTAACAACCGGTTCTTCGAACTGCTTAGAATGTCAATAACCGGTTCTAGTGAATAGGTGCGAACTGGTAGAATCCCACCCCTGGTTTGGACAGTTAATCAGTATTTGCCTTTAGAGAAAAGAAACAAGAGGTGATGGAATAATGACAAAATGGCAAAGTGAGCTGCTCAGAGATAACATTGTGTTTACCTAGTTAATTTACACAGCTGGATGGTGCAAATATATTGTGAAAGCTGACTATTAATTAGTATCAAAAATCTTTCTGTTGCCATTCTTAGTTTTCAACCAGATGATGACTTCCCAATGCCCTCCTGAGCTTCAACACAAAATCACAAGATTGCATTCTGTCTAGTTTTGATAGATATACCATTTAGCTAGAATATCACCATTGCTTTGACTAAAAAGCTGATTGCAGTTGCTGACCCTATACGGTGAGCAACCTTCCACCAGCTAATTATGCAGCTTTTATTTATTTTATTTTATATTTTTGAAGGAGGCAGTTAAGAACCACAATGGAGGAAAAGTTCACTGTCTGATTAGAGGGGGAAATTCTTTTGCTTGATTTTGGGTGTGTTAAGGCAACAAAAGCTAGCATCCCCTATAAAATGCTTTTTATAAATGGGAAATTCATTTTCTATTTGCTATTTGCAAGCAAAATTTGGTGGTATATTTTCTGAGAATGACAGAAAGGCTAATGTTGTCTGCCTTTTTTGCATGCTATATTTTGACAATTTACAAAGGGGGGAAAATAATTTGTGATGTATTTTAAGTTTTAGACAAGACCAATTTATGTTGACACTCAACATACAATTTGACCAACTTGCTCCTTTGAAATCTGAAATAATTCACAGGATTTCTCTGAAAGCAAACCAGTTACTATCAAAAAATAAATTGAGCTCTTTGGGAGAAGGATGGCATAAGGCATAAGTAATTATACAGATCATAAACTGAATATAATTTAACCTGTGAAAATATTTTCTGCAAAGCGCACAGTAAAAATACTCCTTGCACATGGAAGAGAAAATTTATAACCTTTTGAAAAGTCAGTTGTATTGAATATCTGCTGCTATTTGGACACACAAGTAAAGGAAACAAATATAAATATTTATACAACAAGCAATTTGAGGCTGTGAATTCATATGGTACTCCTCCCCCTCCCAATGTAAATGCAATTTCCTATGAAATATTACAGTAAAGATTATGGTTTGGGTTTGTTTGTTTTACTAACCAGGTAAATACCTAGAATGTTTCAAGTAATGTTGTTTGGCTGCAGAAACTTGGCATGTTGGCATGTCCTGTTGAAGATAGGAAGGTGCGCTGTTTCCCGTCCCTATGCAGGCTGAAGGTTTCAGATCCAAAATGCTTTCAAATCTGTAACCAAAAACAAATAACTCACTTCAGATGCTCACAATACACCCTCTATATCAATTCACGTTTTTTTTCCTGACCAAAAGAAGCTGCAATTGAATCCTTCCAGGGCTGCTGTTGTGGGGAAAACAGAAGAAGGAAGGAGTATTGATATGTTTGCCACCTTGAGTTGCATATAAAATAAAAAGTGGGAAAAAAATCTGAAACAAAGTTATAAAGTTTCAGTGCAAATTCCAACATACGTTTTTCTGATGCTCAAATACCAAAAGTAACAACATACTAAAATGATTAATTCAGATTGCATAGAAAAAGAGACATAATGTTCATTTGCCCTGCTCCACCACATACTTGTTATGCAAGGTTACTTAAACAGGAGTCTCCAGTGAAGTAAATAGTCTCTAATAAATATACATGTAAACTAAGTTGTCCTTCTCTAAGAGTAAGTGCCATTAAACTAATTTGAATACATTTCTAAATAAATACATGACTGAATAGCTAGATAGTTATTTAACAGGCTGAATAGCTATTGAAGAGGCAGGTTTATCAAGAGATCTTTATATGTTAGCTGAGCAAAATCACATGATACACAAACGTATATTTACACAGAATACTGAAAATTTGATTTTGTTTCATTCGTCGCTCTGTCAGAGTACAAATTAGCTGCACAAATGGTGCCATTACAATTTGTACATTCATATTTCCTCAGAAAAGGGTATTACTAAGTTCAACTTTAATTGATCTTAAGTTAAGCAGAAATGGAATATAGCCTATTAATCAGAGAGGAGCTATACACAGCCTTCCAAGGATGACTGAACTTCCTATCAGCTCTAGCCAACATGGCTAATAGTCCTCCATTATCGGAGAAGCCATATTTTGCCCATCCTTGTTTTTAAAATATCTCATTAGGATAGAATGGCTGGTTGGGGAATTCTAGGAGTTGATGTTTAACATTAAACATTATGATATACATGGCAAATCAAAAGCTTACCTACAAAGAGCATCATCACTCTGCCCTTTGTTTTTAAAATCAGTTCTGCTGAGGGAAGACTTCCTATCATTCTCTTCCAAAGTATCCCACTCCTCAGAACTTTTTAGTGTTCCAATAATGTGGCCCCATTTATGTCGGTTCTTTGGTTTGAGATCACAGTTGGCTTCTTCTGTGGCAATGGAGGTTCTCTATCAAAAGTAAAAATATATCAGAGTTTAAACTGCTTTGTAAATGAAAGAAAGTTGGGGCTCACTCTCTGTGAGCAGGTGATCAGTTTCCAGGTGTGATTTCCCATTCTCCTGTAGATGCTGGAATCTAATGTCATGGTCAGTTCCCTCTCTTGGTCTACTACCTTCTCAAAAATGAAGTATTGCAATTATTGGAAAGCAATGATTCAGTCAAAATGCAGTGTGCACACAGAACAAATGTGCATAATTTATTCCAATCACAGAAAGCTTCTCCAACAGAAAAAAGCTTAGCTAGATAGACCTGTTACAAGATAAAGTATCCCACGGATGTGCATGGCAAAGAATAGAACATCATTTGAAATGGCAACAATTATTAATATTAGAGCAGATATGAAGCAGCATGAAAACAAAACTTATAAAAGAAGGTTAAAACAGTAAACAAAGTGGGGTACAAAAGCAACCACCACGAAAACTAAATAAAATTACCTCACAGATCCTTTTACATTTCTCTTTTGTATGTTATTTCTAGTGATATTTTTGTAGCAGTTTTGCAAATAAAGATGAAAAAGCCATGTCTATAGAAAAATCCTACTGGAAATAAAAAGGAAGACACAAAAGACAAACACAAAAAAAGGTTTGTGACATAGAAGATAAAGTAGGAAAGGAGGATGAGATGTAAGTCACAAAGATTTTGATTTGGTTTGAGGAGGCAAAGTACAATCTTGTCAGTGTTTCTAACATATTAATAGTTCTCTAGCTCCTGCATGATGGAGAAGTAGAATTGTATTCAATCCTTCCTGGTTAGCATATACAAATAACAAGTGTATGAATACAAAATGAATGCTATAAATAGTGCGATCTGTACCACAGATAAAATCTTTGGAAGAGATCATAAAATTTGGACATGCTCACAGTAAACCTGGACGCAGGGATGTTTTTTTAAATGTTTCCCTCATGTACTGGCACGAAGTAAATCTGAAAGGATCAAAGCATGTGAGCCCAGAAGGAAAATACAGATAGTCCTCGACTTACAACTATAATTGAGCGCCCCAAATTTTGGTAGTTAACTTGTGATGGTTGTAAAGCGAATCACCACATAGCCAGGCCCAATTTTATGACTTTCATTGCAGTGGTCATTAAGCAAACCTATTGTTCACTATGAGACGGTTTTTGATATAAACTGAGATAAATGCTGATTTCCAGAAACAAAAACCCATCATAAATCATGGTCATCTGACTGTGGGGTGCTGCAAAAAGCTATGAATGGAGTCACTTGACCACAGGGATGGGGGCGCAGATATTAGAACTTTAAATCCAGGTCATTTGTCCCTTTTTTGGGGGGGTTCTGTTGTAACTTTGAACAGTTTCTAATCTATACATTCTTGGTGATTTACAGATCAGAAAGCAAACCAAGGCAATACACCAATAATTGGTGGAACATAGCCTCAAATACAGGTAGTCCTCAACTTATAACAGTTCATTTAATGACCGTTCAAAATTACCGAAAAAAGTAACTTATGACCATTTTTCACACTTATGACCATTGCAGCATCCCCATGGTCACGTGATTTACATGGTCACATGATTTACATGGATGCTTGACAACTGACTCACATTTATGATGGTTGCAGTGTCCTGGGGTTATGTGATTGATTACCTTTTGCAGCCTTCCGGCAAGCAAAAGCAATGGGGAAACCAGCTTCATTTAACAACCGTGTTATTAATTGCACAATGGCAGGGATTCACTTAATAAATGTGGCAAAAAAAAGTCATAAAATGGGGCAAAACTCACTTAACAAATTGCTCACTTAGCAATATAATTTTAGGGCTCAATTAAGGACTACCTGTAGCTGTTTCACAATTGTTTTCATCAAAATTAAGCATTCTCTGCCCATTTAAGGAATACACACATTATCTGAGCAACTGAACTAAGCAGAAACTTTACTGTTTGTAGCTGGTGTAGCTCAGTAATCAATACCCATCAACCTAGCAAAGTTCACTCCGCTTGATTTATAGTAATTCAACTCCAATGCGCTACAGCTCATCTTCTGGTAGGTGGTACCCAAGAATACTCTAGAATAGCTTCGGAGCAACTGCATACTGGCTGGTGATGGAGTGCTAAGTATGGAGACAGCAGGTCCCCCCAAGGACAAAGGCAAACTCCTGATGTGAAAGGAAATCTCCAAGTAACCAAGCTCTTCTTCCCCCTCTACTTCCTCAAAGCAACCTGATGAGGGGAGCTAGTCTGAGGGAAAGTAACACAGTGACAGAACAATTGCACCTGTTTTAACAATGCAAAGTGTTCAAAGCTTCTTACCTGTAGAGAAAGCTTGGTGTGAATTTCTGGGAAGACCACCTGGCTTGGCTTGGCTTCCTTTAAGTGGTCCCTCGCTGAGGAGTCTGCTTTGTGTGGGTAGGTCAGGGATTGGGAGGAATGGCTCTGCGGACATGGCCTCAATGAGAGGCCACTTTGTGCTTTGGGTGGAGGTGCTGCTGGTGGAACGGGCTTAAGGTGGCTTTGGCCTTTGTCAGGAAAGTCTCGCTGTTCCTTTCCCAGCTCCCGAATATACTGAGAAGGGCCCAGGGCTTGGCCAACTTGGAAGTAAGGATATCGAAGTGCCTAAAATCCAAGGGAAAAAATCATTATTCAGTGAAGAAGGCCAAGCAACCAAACTAAATGGGGATATTTTCAATAGCCAGAGCTGTGTTTCCTATAATTCTGAACATGGGAAGGAAAAGCTCAGGATATCCTAATACATGCAGGACTCAATTTCCAGAAGCGTTCCATTTTTACATGATTTAAAAAAAAAACATTTTAAGTTTCTTTTGAACTTTTGACACACTTTTGAACTGAGTTGACAAAAGAGTGTGATGCTTGGGAACAGGCACGAGCGAATTGTGGGACCTGCTTTAACTCAAATGGACGTTTTCCTGTGATCCTGCAGCCATTTTGAAAGCCTAGGGAAAGGCTCATTTCAAACAGGTACCGTTTGCGCAACTATTCTGAAAAGAAAAGAAAAAAAAAGCTTCCAGTTTCGGATCTAAAGGGCAACACATCTTTCGAGAATGCCAGTTGCTGGGGGAAAAATTAGCGGGACGGTGTTCTTCATGTCCTGTCCTGCCTGTGGGCAGATGGCTAGCCTCTGTAGTAGAGGTGGGGTATTCAGCAGGTTCTGATCAGGTCTGGAGAACCAGTAGCAGAGATTTTGACTAGTTTGGAGAACCGGCAAATGCCACCTCTGACTGGAGATGTTACAGTCTCCTTCCCCTGCCACACCCACCAAGCCATGCCCACAGAACCAGTAGTAAAAAAAATGTGAATTCTACCACTGCTCTGTAGAGAACCAAATGCTCAGCCAGGGAGCAAACCTCATTGCATGTTTTTAGAAAATGAGATCCTGTGTTAATGTAACAACTGCATGAAGACCTGAAGAATATGTTGTAGCAGTAGCAGCAAGAGCACATATATTACAGAGCAGAGTTCTCCAACATGTCCGGCTTTGTGGACGGGAAAAGGGGGAGAAGGGATGGTTCCACACGAGCGGCCAGCAAGTGTGCACATTTGAATGCCACTTACTTAAATGGAGTGCGCATGCACTTGCCCGCTGCTCGTGCAAGTGAGGATGCAGATGCACTTCTGTCAGCCGTTTCCCAGGTCCAGTTGAAAATCCCTCATGGCCCACAGGTTGGGGAGCCCTGCGATAGAGATTTGTGCCCACTCTCCATAATAAGGACATTGATTTGGGGCTTGTAGCAAAAGGAACTCAACAATGGTTAGAAGCAATAACAGGCAAAATGGTTTTGCATATTCGCCTCTTTGATGGCTCCTTCAGTTTTGAGGGAGAAAATGTGTTATGCTATTAACAAATATTGTCTATAAAGAGCTGTTAATAAAAGAATATCAAACCTGACTGGCAGTTGGCCGCTTTTTTGGGTCCCATTGCAGCATGTCTCTCATGAGCTGGATGGCCTCACTGCTGGCATTAGGGATGAGGGTCTTTAGGTTATTTGGTACACACTGGGGCCACCGGAAATGCATGGTGCCTGCAAGCTGGTAGCCTTCAGGCCAATCGTTCTGAAAAGGATTAAAGAGGACTGATGTTAAAGAAACTTTTGTAATATTATTTGCAGCCTTACATGCATATTACAGGTAATCCTCAACATATGATGGCTGGACTTATTGGGACTGGAATTTTCATTGCTAAGGGATGTAGTTGTAAAAGAAGGCTGCATCGTTTTAGCGATGGCAATCCTTGCAATCTTAGTTGATATTGTTAAACATATATCACTGTTGTTAGGAGAGACAACCTCCTGCTGGCTTTCCACAACCAAAGTCAGTTGGCAAGCCAGCAGAAAATTGCAAGTCCCAGACTGGGAGACAGGTAAGTTGCTGCTGTTGGTTGGGGAAGGGAGTGAGGAGGTGCGCAGGAGGTATGGTGAGAGGTGGGGAGGGTGTACAAGAGTTTGAGGGGTGCATGAGAGGTGCAGCATGGTGCGTGAAGGTGCAACATGGGTCAGAAAAGTGTGAGGCAGTAGACAAGAAGCACCGTGTGGATTAGGGATGATGCACAAGAGGAATGGCATGTGTTGGAGAGCGTGAGCAGTGGTGCAGCACAAGTCAGATGTGCAGGGGTGTGGTAGAGGTTGAGGAGGGTATGTGAAGGCATACATATGGCTTACATGGCATGGCATACAGGGGTTGAGAGATGATTTGCAAATAGGGAAGACTTGTGGCCTTCCCTGCTGGCTTCCCCATTGTCTTTCTGGTGAAGCCAGCAGTGAAGGTTGCAAAAGGCAATCACATGGTCATGGGGTAAAAAACAGTTGCTAAGTGCCCAGATAATGATCATGTGACAGTGGGAATGCTGGGATAGTTGGAACTCTGAGGACAGTTCATAGAAACCTAGCTTGAATTGAAAGTTTTAATATGCTGTTTCATTGTCACAACAGTTACAGAGAATTATATTGAGTTATGCTTTTAAATCAACATAATCATT
This sequence comes from Bungarus multicinctus, assembly GCA_023653725.1. Classification (NCBI taxonomy): domain Eukaryota; kingdom Metazoa; phylum Chordata; class Lepidosauria; order Squamata; family Elapidae; genus Bungarus; species Bungarus multicinctus. The sequence continues at coordinate 124,287,117 of CM042836.1, read as the reverse complement.
TTGACAAATTCTCTTTAAATAATGTGTTATCTAAATATGCCACCTTAAAAAAATATCAGAACTAATTTTGGAAACAACTCTCAACAGTGTCTGCAGTACTATGAGAAATTAAAATGGCCATCCACAGTTATGGTCAGTAACTAGTGGATTCTGCCAGTGCTTTGAAAGTAAGCAGCCCTGTTAGGGTATCTGATGCTGATGCCAAGCCTACAGAATGGGATCTAATGAAGTTGGAGAAGAATAAAGGCACAATGCAATTCACCCTAAGAGTGGGCCAATTATTGCAGTATGATCAACTGGACCTGTACTACAACCAAAAGCTATCTCATCTAAGCTAGCTCATACTAAGGGAAAGACAGATGAGCAACCTGCAGTCATCCAAATTTTCTTGCCCTTCAGCTTTCATCTTCCCTAACTCTGGGATACTTTATGTTGACAATGTTTATGCTGATGAAAATTTGTTTGATTGACCACTCCAATAGACAATATCATATCAAATTATACATACACAATATTGTACAAGTCTATGTATACCGCATGCATATATCACCTCATCCTTTTGTCATTTGAAATCCATTCTTGGCACAATTAATTTTCAAAGTGGGCACTATATTAGATGAAGCAAGCCTTATCTTTGTAGTCATTCAAGTACACATACATGAAGAAAACATATACGCAGTGGTAAAAGAATATTATGTCTGGAATTTCTTGCTAGGAAACACTGAATAGCCCAGAAGTTACAGGGTGGAAGAGTTATAGGAACTATAATGGAAAATAATCTTAAAAACAAACGTTAGAATAATAAGTATTATTAGAATAAATATGAACAATCTAAGCGTATCTTCTTCCCAAGTGCTAAGTTCCACTGAACTCATTTGGTTTCAAGTAAATATACACATGATCAAGAGATATATGTTATCTTGCGTTCTTCATATAATGTGTCATTGTTTAGCTGTTGATAATATAAATCTGGAGTCATTTTAATTTTATTTATTTATTTGATTTGTCAGTTGCTTACAAGATCATAGGTATAAGTATAAAAATAGTTATGAATACATGAAATGGATACATATAAGAAAATAAAAGAAACGACAGGGACGGTAGGCACTTTGGTGCGCTTATGCACGCCCCCTACAGACCTCTTAGGAAAGGGGTGAGGTCAATAATAGACAGTCTAAGGTTAAAGTTTTTGGGGTTTGGGGAAGAAAGCACAGAGTCAGGTAAAGTATTCTAGACAACTCTGTTGCTGAAGTCGTATTTCCTACAATCAAGTTTGGTACGGTTAACCTTGAGTTTGTATCTATTGTGTGCTCTTGTATTGTTATGGTTGAAGCTGAAGTATTTTTTGACAGGTAGAACATTGCAATGTATGATTTTATGTACTATACTTAGATCAGACTGAAGGCGGCCTAGTTGTAGGTTTTCTAGGTCTACAATTTCAAGTCTGGTGGCATAAGGTATTCTGCAACGAGTAGAGGAGTGGAGAACTCTTCTTGTGAAATATTTCTGAACTTTCTCAACTGTGTTAATATCAGATACGTAATGTGGGTTCCAGACTGATGAGCTGTATTCAAGTATTGGTCTAGCAAATGTTTTGTATGCTCTAGTTAGTAGTGTGATATTACAGGAGAAAAAGCTATGCAGATTAGCTATGCAACTCTTAATGCCTTTTTGGCTATGTAGTTACTATGTGGTTAATTGTCTATTTGATATCAACACAGCATAATGGGACCTGTAATGAAATGAGAGAAAGGCAAAATCCATAGAAGCTATTCATGCCTGCAATATTCCATACGCAACAAAGGCCCGGATCTCATTTAGCTACCTTTTTCGGCGTTCCTAGCACTTGGCAAATTTTGAAAATAGTATCAATTTCACTGGTCCCGGGAAAGAGTGGCCTGAGTGTATAAACTTCTGCCATGATGCAACCAACAGCCCAGATATCAATGGGAGAACTGTAGTTAGTGGACCTCAAGAGCACTTCAGGAGCTCTGTACCTGAAAGCCAAAAATAAGCAAAACACCAGTGTTTTTTTAAAAATGAACTATAGTAATTAAAGCAGCTGCTAATACAGGACACAGACATTGTGAGTGTTCAGTTCTCACTGTCCACTCACTACCTACTTCTTTCTCAGGGTAAGACTCTATAGTAAATATACTGAGCTGCAGCTTACATGTTCTATCGGGGGTCATGAGTCTCATTGGATGAGATGGCCTTTTAGGTATAATGTGTTAAGCCATTCATTGGATTCACCCACAGTTCTTATCTATCAAGTTGTTAAACAGGATTTATGGAAAGACTATTTTTGGTTCATTCATTGTGCTAAGCCCAAACTGGTCAATTGGATGATGGTTGTGCAATGTACCCAATGAACTAATTGGACTCAGTTTTATGATTCAGTCTGTGGTGTAAAACTAAACAACAGTGGCTTATTCAATAAACCACACTTAAGCAGAACATAACTTAAGACAATGAATGGACACACCCTCTGAAGTTATATACGTACTCATAAACCACTATGCATCTGCACTTATTTAATCATCTTTAATTTTCATGTAGTCGTGGGGAAAAACTATGGGGTCTCTAGAGTCAAACACAACTTGATGATACATATTAATTAATCAATTCCATGTAGCCTGGCTGAAATAAAACTAGTAGCTTTCAACTTATGGCCAGTTGGTTACTGACTGTTCAAAGTTATGACAGACCTACCTGAGGTCTACTTACAACCCAGATTTGAAGTTCTAATTGTCACCCTCCCCTGGTCACATGGTCAAATTTCAGGAGCCTTGTAAGCCTTACACTAAGTCAAGAAAATCTTGTTGCTGAAAAAATCTTCAAAATTTTCTCCATAAAGAGAAACACTACTCCTATCTACAATTGAAAAATACTGTACGGTTATGCAAACTTAAGAAGTTCTGTCCAAACAAGCAATTCCATGAATAGAACAGCTTCATCCATCATATCTGCTTGAGTGATTGACCTACTCTTCATTCATTTCAACACATGCTGTGAAGATCCCTGCCAATAAAATTCCACCATGCTCTTTATATAGATGCCAGTTTTATCCAAGATAAAATGGCAGCCGTTTCAAATTTACTAAGGTTAAGCCAAGAACGTATGGGCAGAGCTCTCAAGAACAACTTAATGTCATGTGATTAGAGATACCGAGCTGATTTTGAATTAGTGAAGTCAAGGCATGGACATGTTTCTATACGGTCTACCTTTTCTCTTCATAGCCAACCAATTCAGTTGGGCCTCCTGATCCTCCATGTAATGAGAGCCTAGAGCAAGTTTCTTAACCTTGGCAACTTTAAGACATGTAGACTTCGACTCCCATAATTCCCTAGCAAGACATGGAGAATTCTGGGAGTTGAAATCCATGCATCTTAAAGTCATGGCTAGGAAACCCTGTACTAGAGCGATTGCTACAGAAAAGACTTCCCTTTTATGTTAGTCCTGTTGCATATGCTCAAAGCTGGATTCTACTTCATTATTTACCTAACAGATATAAAAAAGAAAATTCAACTAAAAGTGTCAATAATTATCACTAATAATCCAACTAATGACTCTAAGTATTTACCATCGTGTCGAAACATAGTCTGTGTATGGAGGTCTGGATCTAATTTCACGTGCAAGCCCAAAATCTGCTATTTTCACAAGTTCTGGTCCCATGCAAAGGAGATTTTCAGGTTTTAAGTCCCTATGAAAAAAACCTGTGTGAAAAGACAAACACTGGTTAGGCTTTTCTCTCACCCTTCTGCTTACTTTTCACCGTATAGACCCTTTTAAAGAATTACAAGAATGAACTGTTCAGAAAACATACAATCATCAAAATTTAGCTTATGTAATACTCGATCGTTGCTCTTCCTTTCATTTTAGGCTGAGAGGTTTTCAAATTAGAAAAAAATGTTATTTGGTTATGCTTTTAAGTCTGGAGGTAAAGATCAGAACAAATACCTTACTAAATAAAAGTAAACATGAAATTAGTATTTCTGAATAGAAAGCAAAAAATGGTTACATTGACTATAGATAGATTCCATAAGGACAGCTGACTGCTGAAGAATTGATGCTTTTAAATTATGGTGCTGGAGAAGATTCTTGAGAGTCCCTTGGACTGCAAGGAGATCAAATCAATCAATCAATCCTGAGGGACCTCAATCCTGACTGTTCTTTAGAAGGACAGATGCTGATGCTGAAGGTCAAATATTTGGCCATCAATGAGAAGAGAGAACTTCTTGAAAAAGATCCTGATGTTGAGGAAGATTGAAGGCAAAAGAAGAAGTGGGCAGTAGAGGATGAGATGCTTAGATAGTGTCATTGACACAGTGGACATGAGATCAAGCAAACTCTGGGAGAGAATAGAGGACAGGGGGCTCTGGTGTGCTGTGATCCATGGGGTTGCAAAGAATCAGATACAACTTAGTGACTGAACAACAACAAAAATCATAGACTGAAAGATTCCAGGGTTTTATGGATAAAATATTTTAAATTCGGAATGGTACTAACATGATGTTACTATTATAGCCTGAAAAAAATAATAGCAACACAACTTGCTATATGTTCTCCCATTGCAACATCCTGACTTTAAAATGAGAACACTGTTGGGATTATCAACTCTTAATCTTTTTACATGACAGATCAGTTTTATAAAAGAATGGATGTAAATAACACATTTGTGTAGCATTATGTCAGCTGACCTGAAATCAGTTCTGTTGATTTCTATGGTATTCAGAAGTCTCATTAAGAAGTAACTATTTATTCAACAACAGGGCTTTTCAGAAGACCTTGATGATAACATTGTTTAGTTCCCTGAACCCAAACAAGAAATATCTGCCCACATATATCTGAGATATTCCTTCTGTGTTATACATACAGATGCAGAGAATAATCTGATTTGTCATTTAAAGTTTACCGTGTTTATGTATGAATGCAAGGCCTTGAAGAATCTGATACATAATATTCCTGACAGTGGATTCTGGAAACAATTTGTTCCTGTAAAGCAGAAACAGAACTCAATGTTTATATTCATATATGAGATTTCTTATCAGCTGTCGTTTCCAAAGTGCAGATATAGTGGGAAGTTATAAATAGATCAGAACACAAGCAAATTAGCTCAGACATTCTGAAATGGTTTGGCTCTGGAGCAAGTCCTCTTCTATTTATTTACAGGTAATCCTCAACTTGGAACAGTTCGCTTAGTGACCATTTGAAGTTACAACGGCATGGAAAAAAATGACTTATTACCATTTTTCACACTTATAACTGTTGTAGCATCCCCATAGTCACGTGATTTACATTCAGATGTTTGACAAATGGTTCACATTTATGACAGCTGCAATGTCCTGGGATCATGTGATCACCTTTTGAAACTTTCTGACAAGCAAAGTCAATGGGGAAGCCAGTTTCACTTAACAGCTGTGTTACTGACTTAGCAACTGCAGTCATTCACTTAACCAAAGTGGCAAGGAAAGTCTTAAATGGGACAAAACTCACTTAACACATTTCTCAATTCGCAACATACAGTTTGGCCTCAATTGTGGTTGTAAGTTGAGGACTACTTGTATTTAGGACACTCACATGTAGATTTACTGTTACTGATGTCGTATAAGCAACTGAGAAAAAGATTCTCACAGTAACTTACTCAGCTTCAGAACAAGGATGGAAATGCCATGCTATTCAGAGTGTCAGCCTACTGATTGAGCATTGGAATTGGCATGTGGTGAAGTTAAAGCAGAATCCATTGTTGCTGTATGCCCAATAAATATATACATAAATATACCTACTCTGGACTCCATGGATGATGGAAAACTCAGTTGTTCAACTCAGCTGTTCAACTCAGTTGTTGTTATTTCTCAGAAATGCTAACTTAAAGTAAACCCTGAGAATACCATAGTGCCTAAGCTACATGAAGTATCAAATCTATTGTGGTTGGTCAGTTAACCAGATAATTAGCATTTTTGTCTATCTATTGTCTCCTTTCCAAGGACCTGGGATAGGAAAATACAATATTATTAAAGGTATCATTGCAAGATGTCAGCTATTTCAAGTAAAATTGCTTTTGCAACTGACTGATGATGATTTTGTCAATGCCAATGGTATTCAAGTGGTGCTCCAGATGTTTTGGGATTGCACCCAAGACGCCTATTACTATTAGTACTATTACTATTTGCTTTCTTTTGCCACAGTCAATCTACTTCCATTGCAGGTCTTCGTATTTTGTGATTTTGTTCCAGTTCTTTCTCTTCTATTCTGCTATCTCCGGGTAATGAAGCATCTACTAACCAAACTCTTTGGTCTTTCTTATCAACTATTGCTAAGCGAGGGATGTTGTGTGACAGATACTTGTCTGTTTGAATTCTAAAGTCCCAGAGCATTTTAGTCTATTTTCTATTACTTTGTCTATATTGTAGACCAGCCAATTCTTACTTGCAGGCAAATGATATTTTTTTGCAGATATTCCAGTGTAGTACTGTTGCTTCTCTGTCATATTGTTTGTACTCAATCTGCAATCTTGCAGCAGCTAACTAGATGGTCTACTGTTTCAACTTCTTAGCAGAAGCGGCATTTGTTGTATATAAAATATATATTTGATGATGAAACAGTTTGACTTCAATTTTTATTACTTTATCCCAGCTTTTATATCTGTATCCAGGTGTGGAATGCTACTGGTTCAGCCTGGTTCTTTAGAACCAGTAGTTCTGAAGAGCAGCAGATACTGAACCAGTTCACTGTGACGACCTTTTGGTCATCTATTTGGCCCACCCACCCACCTGGACTCTTGGCTGCCCTTTATTTCCTGCTTTTTCACCCTCAGCTGCTTTGTGCAGCACAGCTGAGATTGAAAAAGCAGGAAAGAAGAGGATTTTCAAACGTTGCGCACCCGCACACAGTGCTTGTCAGCTGAGGTTTTTTTTGCAAATGTACCATTTTTATTGTTTCAGAAATATGAACTTTTAGGATTTTAATGTTTTAATGCTGTAAGCCACACAGAGTTGTTTTGATATGAGATGGGCAGCAAACAAATTTAACAAATAAACAAGCAGTTTTCACTATGTAATTTTCCAGCAAGAAACATAGCTGAGTGGAAAGCTAAACTTCTCATTCCCTCATAATTTTAATTATTGATTCTATCTCCTAACCTAATGTGTTTTTGCTGATCTTTGAAACTGGTTGTTTATTACATGCCTTCTGAGAGCTACAAATTATCATTCTTATCATCCTTTGCCTAAGTGCAGAGAGCTATTGGGAGTTTTAGTTTAATAGCATCTGGGAAGCCAGATGATCTTTCCCTCTTTCTTAGGTTATGCCATTGAACTGTGTCTGTGAGAAAAACAACATACCTTTCTTTCATTAACTGATAAAGGTTTTCTTTCATATATTCAAATACAAAGTACAGATTATCATTTTCTCTGATAACTTCTTTTAGTTTCACTACATTGGCATGGTTAAGTTTCTTCAAGGACTGGAAAAAAATACAACAGAAAACAATTACAGACATTGTAACACAGACTTCAAAATAAGCCACAATGAATCTTTGTTTCAGAAATGTAATTTAAGATGCTGCTAAACTTAAATATGGTCCCATTCAACAAACAAAACTTTTCAGACTAAGGAAGCCAATTTCTTTGCAGAGATCTTCATGCAACGAAACACAACATCTAACCATAAGCTTTTGATTAATACTCCTTCCAGACAGTATGAACACAGCAGTCTCAGGTACTTTCTTCCACATCTTCTTATTATGCTTAAATAGATTCACCAATTAATGTTAATTTTTCACAATAATTTTTCACAATTATTAGATGCTCATATGCCAGCTGCTGGGCAATGGATATGTCAGTCAGCTTCACAATAGTCTTAGAAGGCCTGTCAGTAGATTTCCTTTTTCATAGCTAGAGGACCAAGCATCTTACCAAACCTACCTCAGCTCATTTGTAAAACAGCTCTGATCTGAAGAGCAAAATAATTTCAAAGTAACACTAGGAAAAGTGATTTGAAATCCAATATAAACACATTTATAAATATGGATATGGTCACATTGGAGCTGAAAACCCTTATAGCTGTTTTGCAATAGTCCTATAGACTGAATTCCAAAGTCCTATTAATTTATGGTGCATGCATCCGTTGTGTATGTGGGTTGCCTTTCCTATCTACTTTTTAGCTTTCTTGCATCATGTATAAACAACATAGGTCTGTCTTACTTTCAGGAAAAAATGATTTAGAAAAACGAAGTGTAGGTTACAGCACTACACAGGTGATTTAAATCTGAAACTCCTTCAGAGAGTTTAGAATCAGAAGGAAGTGTCAAGTACCTTGACTTCACGAAGATTCATGCATTCCTCCCAGGAATAAAATTTCCTCTTCATCCTGCAAAAGGAATAAGAACTCTATTATTGAGCACAATTTGTGTTCCAGTTTCATTGTGACAAAAGACTGAAGAAATAAATTCAAAGCCACAACAACCAAAGATCTACAAACTCATTCTCTACCTCAGTGCTTTTTTTTATTTGTTTCTCAAACATTTGTTTTCATTTTCTAACATGAAAAGAATTTTTAAAAGCAGATTTGTGATATAAAAATCTAATTATGTAAGAGGGGAAACAGTCAAAAAGCCATTTTGTTTTCCCAAGTGGTTGAAAATCAGCCTCAAGGTTAGTACAATTGAAAATCTGAGTTTAGTGGTTTCAAAATAAATGAAGCACTGATTTTTTCAAACTAAGGGATCAATATTGACAAGTTGAAGCGATATCCCTGTGTTAGAACAAGTTTGAACCACAGCAGAGGTGGTATTCTGCCGGTTTGGCCCAGTTCTGCCGAGCCGGTAGTGGCAATGAGCTGCTCTGCTGTTGGGCCCACCCACCCGCTTGGACTCTCATACTCACCTTTATCCTCTGCTTTTGCAGCGCAGCTGTTTTGTGTGGCACAGCAGAGTGCTGCGCAGCAGCTGCTGAAGTGACCAGGAGAGTGCAGGCTTGCAGGAGGTGAGTTGGTGCACGCATGCAAAGCGTGCCCACCAAGCCATGCCCACCGAACCGCTGGTAAAAATTTTTGAATCCCACCACCGAACTACAGTCTTCAAAAATACGAACATGTGTCATTATCTGATGCTCGAATGTGATATGCAGAGTTAAAAAGGACAGCAATTCAGAAAGGTCACTTACCTCTTAATGGCAATAAGCTCTCCTGATTCAATACTTCTTCCTAGGAGGACAGAGCCATATGTCCCATCTCCCAGCTGTTTGATAGTTGTGTATCGATTCATGATAGGGATCCTCCAGAAGGCAATCTCATTTCAGTCCTTGGCATTCTCTTTGCTGTGGATGAAGCATTTCCTCTCAGAGTGAAGTCAGTTTTTCTAATGGCAGCACAACCCCAAAGTATCCAGGATTTTGTGAATGTTGCCAAGTTCATATTTTCAGGGACTGTCTTTTGGTCTGTGAAAATACAGAGAAATTGTCATCACTCTGCGTGCCTTACAGTATGAAGGCTCATTCGGTATTTTTCTTGATGATTGGTTACCATCTGAATACTTTAGAATCTGCTAAATAGAAGAAACAAGCTATAGCCGACCCTTGAATAAGAGTGTAGGGTAAAAGGCTCACAGAGTCTAGTCTGATATTCAGATCTTCCTAATAGTAGATATATATTCTTCTAGCTCTTCTCTAGAGTAGCAGTTTTCTATCTCTTCCACTCGTTTGTCAAAGAGTCTGGGCCCACCAACTATTTATTTATTGAAGAGATTTATATGGGTGCCTGTCTTATATACAATAACCTTGTATGGCTCACAGAAAAATCAATACAACAGAAAGAAAGGTATAAACCTAACACCAAAACTATACCTCATGGCATCCCAAATGCAACACTCTCATACATTTGTTGAGCTCCAATTTCATTGTGGGCCATGGCCTTGAGGAAGAGGCAGCACTTCACAGCTTACTGAAAGAATGGAGGCCTAGTCAGGAAGGAGACTAATTCTACAGGGCAGAGGCAGCTATAGAGAAGGGATACCTCCTAAGTCCCTCTAGATCAGGGCTGTCAAACTTGTGGCCTGTGGGCTGGATGCGTCATGCTCTGGCCCCGCTCATGCCTGGTTTAGCAAAGGGGGAAAAAGTCCCGATATGTCATGTGACACCGCCGTGACAGTGCGAGTTTGACATCCCTGCTCTAGATGACAACAGTTAGGAGAAGAGACTTGGAGTACACTCACCCTGTCTGATGTGATGGGATGGATAAGACCTCAGGGAGAGGGAATCTACAAATAACCCTGTGCCATTTAAGGCTTCAGCTGATAACCAATGCTTTGAATTGCATCCAGAAAGAAATTAGAAGCCAGGGCAGTTTTCATTGCAGCAATATGATACAGGAAGCCATTGACTTACAACCATTCATTTAGTGACAATTCGAAGTTAAAACGGCACTGCACTGAAAAAAGTGGCTTTCAACTGTTTTTTGGTTATGACAGTTGCAATATCCCCATGATTATGTGATCACAATTCGGACACTTGGCAACAAGCATGCATTTATGATGGTTGCAGAGTCCCAAGATCATATGATTACCTTTTGCAACCTTCTGACAAGCAAAGTCAATGGGCAATCCAGATTCACTTAATAACCATATTACTCAATCAATTAGTAACTTAACAACTGCAATGATTCACTTAACAACTGTGGCAAGAAAGATCATAAAATGGAGGCAAAATGCACTTAAGAAATGTCTTGCTTAGCAATGGAAATTTTGGGCTCAATTGTGGTGGTTAGTTGAGAACTACCTGTATAGACAAATAAGCTATACAGACATAAAGACAAAAGGGCAATTTTTTTCAAGGGGAAATGTATCTATTTACATGCATTCCGGTATTTGTAAATTATGGTAAGTTTTTATTATATAAAACTACAAAAATTATTTGGACTATGATCTTGACCACTATAGGTGCAAAACACATACATAATTAATAAATCAGAACATTATGATAGTTCAAACAAGACTTGAGGTGGTATTTCACTAAATGGCCCAAATCAAAAGAACATCAAATCTCACCAAAATGAAAGTGGCAGGCATTGCAGCTAATTTCTTCCACATTCCTTTACTGATTTCCAATTATGAAAGGAGTGGAATCCAATGAAAAGGGATAAATTTGCATATATCCAAATCTTCTCCAGTTGGGAATCAGCAAAGAATCTGGGGTCTCTTAGAAATTTGGCAAACGCAAACCCTCTCAGTCCATCTTCTACAGAACCACCACTTCTGATGACATTAGCCTTTCCTGACACTGGAAGAAACCAATCTGAATGGCTGATAGTGCTTGGAGTTCTTTCTCAATCCCTGGAAGAACAAATGGATGATTTTCAAAAGCTATCCTAAGATTATGAAACCACAAATTTGGGCCATAACTCTAGGAGTTGTAGAAGACTGACACAAGGATTGTTTAATATTCCTGTAATTGTTTTTAAATGATGTTTTTTAAAAGAATAGAAAATGTGGCAGATCAAATTGCTTAATAACCATTATCAGAATATTCTTGAAATACTGCATTTATCATAAAAATATTTATATTTTGAAAATTCATCCAGTGATATATCTAGTCTGGTAATAAAAGAAGCATTTGTGTTAACAGATCAGTAGCAAATTAATATATTTAAAAATTTCAATTGTTTAAAAGCAGTAGCTTTAGAATCTTTCTAATCATAGAAATCTAATCCAAATTAGGCCAATTTTGCACATGAAAATCTTCAATTTAGCAAATAAATCCCCACTTTTAACTATTTACACACACACACCCCACAAAGTTTCCATTTCCAATTTATTAGTCAGGCCCAGAGACATAACTCAATAATTTTGAACATAAACAAAGGCTGGATGATTAACTTGAGCTTCTGAAGCCGCAAATCTATCATATCTGGAAGATGATGTAAACAAGCTTACATCAGTGCTCCAGATGAAGTCTATTAGTTCTATAGCACATGCAATTTCCACATTTAGAAGGTTGCAACGGCTACAATTAAGGAATTCATCCTCAAGAAAGAAAGAAAACGTGAGCATCGGGGAACTAGAATCTCAAAGATTATACAAACCGTGCTAAGAGATGCTGTGGATTCTTCCATCAGAAGGAAAACAAAGCTAAAAAGAATTCAGTACATTTAGATGGGTAACGACAATATTTCCGCCCAAGAGAAAAATGCATACACAAAAGGAAAATACAGCCACATTGGAGAACAACCAGGAGCTTTCCCTGGTGAAAGCAACTCAGCAGCTCCCCCATATGGACTTTTGTTACGTCTGCCTGGAGGTCGGTGTAATTTTTTCCCCTTGAGAAGCAGTGAACGCAATTTAAGTTTGATCTAAAAATAAGGTCTGTGAAAATTCTCCGCTTGTTTTCCAACAGGGGGTTTAATCTCCAGTATGTAAGTGGGAAAAGGACTCAGCACACATACAGTGTATATTTATCAATGGGTTACTGTAGGTTCCATAATGCAGATTTGAGCTCAACCCAGTTTTTAAATATAGATTTAAGTCATTCTTTACCCATATGCATTTTACCATTGCACAGATCAGGAATAAACTATATTCTACGCTATGAACATTGATGTCACCAGCATTTTACAGAACTTTTTATAGGTTTAGCAATATGGGATAGATCACTACCTCAAACAGGGTAGAAACTGAAATCTAACAGAAGAAAGGCACCAAACAACATTAGCTTCAAAAATAACGATAGGATAAAATTGCAGTCCACATACTAAATGTTAGCTTTAGTAAAGAATGGGGAAAATAAAACTTCAGTTTGTACATCCTTATTCGGAAGTGTGCTTAGTAAATGCATTACATATACATTACACTATTCTGCTTTCATCAGCAAAAATTGTGACAGATCACATGATTATGTAGAGCAGGGATGTCCAACCTTGGCCACAGGTCCAAAGACCTGTGGACTTCAATTCCCAGGATTCCCTAGGCAGCATGGGGCATTCTGGAATTGAAGGCCACAAGGCTTAAAGTGGCCAAGGTGGGATACTCCTGAGGTGGAATTCTGCTAGTGCAACCTAAAACCTGAAGAGTGGTATTTAAGGGAGTCCTGGGGCATACAGAGAGCGCTTCCCTTATCTTCCTCTTTCTCATCTGGAAATTTAAAAGACAAAATACCAGATGTTTGTAACTGGGGCTGCCCTTCCATAGGTGCAACTGCAAGGAAAAAGCCATTCCCTAGTTCAAGGGTCTTCAAATTTGGCAAGTTTAAGACTTGTGGACTTCGACTCCCAGAATTCCTAAGCTAACGTGAGTTGAAGTCCACAAGTCTTAAAGCTGTCAAGTTTGAAGACCCCTGCCCTAGATTCTAAACCCGAAAGCCCTAAACCAGCCAATCCCAGCGCCGACTAGTTTGCCCAGCTCCCAGAGTCCCTTGCGACGCTTACGTTTCTTAGCGCAAAATACGAAGGGAATGAGTCACAGGGACCGCGCGCAGCCTTCTGGGAAGCGCAGTCCACGTGAAAGTCTCAGGTCCTTTTCTGTTTATGTTGGTCTAGGCGCATGCGCGCTCCGTCGCTTCGCCTGCTCCATCTCGTTCGGTCGCTGACGTTCCCCCGCGCGCTCGCAATCGCTCCTCGTTGTCTTGAGAAAATGGCTGCCGTACGCCGCGCTCGCAGTGACTCCCGCTGCGTAGTTCGCTTTTCTGACCGAGAACTCTGCTAAATTTTCTTCCTTGCTTGGTACCCGTTCGAGGGGGAGGTGACTAAAGAGTCCAAAAAGAGACCCGACGGCCGTTGAGAGGCGGCGGAAACCTTCAACCAACCGGACAGGCCGCCCGAATTCGAAACGGCCACAGCGCTGCCGTTTGACGAGAGTGACAGTTGGACGGACGGCCTGGCTGCCTCAGCCTTGGCCTCAGCATGGTGAGGGGAGGGGCTGCGGAGCGGATGCGCGTGACGAGAGCGCGAGAAGGGCGGGTTGGAGTGGTGGGGGGTGTCTCGTGCTCTAACGGACTGTCGCCGAAGTCGATAGATAGCCCCGCCCTCGAGAGGGGGCGACGCGTGAGGCGAGGCGGTCGATACGCGAGGCTTTCAATCGCCTCAGTTCGGCCTCGCACTGAATGTTTGTAGAATGTTATAGGCTTATACTTGGAAGAAGGTGCTTCGCGAATAAAGAAGCCTCTCGTTAACAAAGTGCGCAAGGTAGCTTTAGGATATTAAAAAACAACAACAATGAAAGGTGCACAAGTGAGCACGCCATCCAGTTTAAAACGTAATAAAGATTTAGAAGGCCAAGCTATGCAGCAAGTCTCTTAAGTAGATTCGATCAAAAAGACCAAACATAGCCGTCCATCGCTAGTAGGTGCTGAAGCTTTTAGTTAAATAAGCGGTTTCCGCGTGATGTCAAACAGTTGGAATAAGATATTGGATGAATGCAGTTGAATGTGCCTGTACAAATAGGCACTTGTTTCTAGCAAATCCCTGGAAAGTGCTAACAACAACTAAAGTGACATTTGCACTGCCTGCTCTCTTTTTCACGTGATAGTTTCCAAGGGGGGAAAAATCATCAGCTTAATAACTTTGGGAAAGGTAATTTGTTTTTTTATACAGGATAAAATAATTAGGCATATAGACTTTAACTGCGATTTGTTAGACAATGAATGTGTATTTACTGAGATTGTTTGCCACCCACTTGCCAATTCTATGTGGCTTACAATATATGAAATAAAATTTTAATAAAACAGTAAAATTCTGCAGCAAAACCAATAAATATAGACTTGTCTTTAAAAGGTTTGTTTTTGTCATCTTCTGAAATATCATGGAAGAGGCACACCTGACTTGGGCAAGGTGTTCAGTGGGAAGGGTCTGTTGCTGAGAAAAATCAAGCCTCTGGGTTCCCATCCCCTATTTTTTTTTCCTGATCTGGGATATCCATTCTCTAATAGATCATGTAGGTAGTACAGACTTTACATGAAGGAGCCTGTTCCAGAGGTTACAAATGCCCAAGCAGTAAAGTATCTAAGGGCTTGACATCTCTTCTGCAACAGTATCAGATTGCTACCACCTTCTCAGAAAAGAGTGGAACTACTTCAAAACCGTCTCCAATCCCCCTCTCTTGCAAGTAGTTCAAAAAGATACCATGTTATGATACTGAATCTTGCAGAGAGGTCTACAGGAAAGGAGAGTGCATCACAGCTGTTTCAAGTCGCATCTACAAAAACAAGTGCTCTGTTTCATGTCTTGTTTAGAAAGGATCCAGATAATCTGTCTCATCCAGGACCCTTTTGTAGTTGAAGCCTAGGTACCGTTTCTGTGGCTTTTTCAAGCAGTAGGAGATTGGATAAGTGGATCCAGGGAAGTATTTTTTAAGAAAAGAGAACAGTTTCTTTAATGGCTGAAGGCATTGCTCACTCCTTCTTTGGCAGTGCATTGATTTATCAGGTGAATCCATGTGCTCCAGTTCTTGTTAGAAGTTCAGATTGAAGAGCAAGTATCTAATTTGCACGTAGCCTCCTCAGGCGTCCGTCTTGAAGAAATACCAAAACAGTAGCTTACAAATTTACATTACCAAATCAAATCTAAACTGTGTTAAAACTTTTTGGTTATGTAAAGTGTATAAATTTGATTGCCTCTCTTCCCCTGCTTTCTGAAAGGTATTACAATTTAAATTCATGGAAATTAATAGTTCATAGAAAGCAGTGGTGGTATTCAGCCGGTTCGCAATGGATCGGGCGAACCGGTAGCAAGAATTTGGTGTGGGTCGCTGAACTGGTAGTAAGTTCTGGCTGGCCACGCCCCCCACTGGGTCGCCCTCCCTCCCGATGCTCACTCACCCCGCCCGCCTGCCTGACCTTCCCTGCCCGCCTGCCTGACATTTGCTTAAGGTATTTCTTTCTTTTTTTCCCCTCCCAACAATCAGCTGAAGATAAGATCAGCTGTGCCGGGATTTCCCTTGCTGAGGCCCAGGAAGGCAAAAAATGGAGGGAGGAGCTCAGCCCCCCACCTCCATTTTTTGCCTTCCAGAGCCCCAAAGGAACCTTAGGGGAGCAAAACCGCCCCCCCAAAGGCTTCTTTGAGGCTAGGAAGCTCCCAAAACGGAGCTTGGAGGAGTACTGCATGCCCCTCCCATTCTCTGTTTTTTTTCTTCCTGAGCCTCAGGGGAGCCTCAGGGAAGCCAAAATGCCCCCCCAGAGGCTTCTTTGAGGCTATGAAGCTCCCAAAACGGAGCTTGGAGGAGTGCTGCATGCCCCTCCTGTGCTCTATTTTTTTTCTTCCTGAGCCTCGGGAGCCTCAGGAGCAAAAACACCCTCCCCAGGGGCTTCTCTGAGGCTACGAAGCTCCCAAAACGGAGCTTGGAGGAGTGCTGCATGCCCCTCCCATGCTCTTGTTTTTTTCCTTCCTGAGCCTCAGAAGAGCTTTAGGGGAGCAAAAACGCCCCCAAATAATGGATGGGGACTGCAAAAAAGAAAAGCCACGCCCAGCCAGTCACATGGCCACGCCCACCAAGCCTTGCCCACAGAACTGGTAGTAAAAGTTTTTGAATACCATCACTGATAGAAAGCCTTGAGAAGTGGGACAGTTTTACAAAGAAATAAAATAATTGTAACACAATATTCTCTTTATATAGAGAGTGAAAAGCATGGGAGTGGGGGAACATCAGATTGTATGGGCATTTTAACTGAACAGTTTTTAAAACCAGGGATACACTGTTATTGTTTATCATCTAGTTCCTAGGAAGCAGTTAGCTCATTAAACTTGATAACAGAAATGAGGGAGAACAAGTTGAAATTAAATCCAGACAAAACAAAGGTGCTTTTTGAAAACAGAAAGCTGGACTTTCCATGTGGTAAAACCTGTTTGGATGAGCTTGCTCTCCCTCAAGATTTGCCATTTGCCCTGCCAGATGAATTTTAATGTCATTCTATTGAGATTATCAAAAAAGGTCTTATCTAATTTAACTGGGATGGTTTGGAATAAATAAAGAAATTTTGGTAAGAAACCCAGAATAAAAATGAAATTGTTACAAGATATGAAGAGCAGAGGAGGTTTTGGATCACCAAATTAGGAATTATACTATAGGGCAGCAGCATTAGTTTGGCTAAAAGACTGGATTAATTTAAAGAATAAAAGAATATTAGTTATAGAAGGTTATGACCTTCAAAGGGGATAGCATGCATTTCTTTGGGAAATAGGACCTACAAAACAAAAATATTTTTATAGACATTTGATCAGAGATTCGCTGATATACAATTGGATCAAGGTTAAAAATTGATTCACCCAAATAACCTAGATCTGAATAAAATGTTAAAATATAAAGATCTATTGGATATAAATGGAAATTTAAAAACAAAACAAGAGCTCCAAGAACAAGGGCTGCTAATAGATTGGTGGGCTTATCTTAAATACAAAGCCGATACAATAAGGATATAAAAGACTATGGAATATATTTGAAACCACAACAACTAGATAAAATCTTATTAGGACCAGATTAAAAAAATATTACTAAAATTTATAAGTATCTTTTAGAAGTAGAACTGGAAGAAGAAGTAGTGAAAGGATGTATGATTGCCTGGGTTCAAAACATTGGACATAATATAAAGTTAGCAGATTGGGAGACTATATGGAAAATTAACATAAATTAACAAAATCAGTAACATACAAAGAAAATGAATATAAAATGTTTTACAGGTGGCATTTACCCCCTTCGAGATTAGCGAAAATGTACCCTAAACTGAATCCCACATGTTGGAAATGTGGGAAAAAAGAGGGAACATATTATCATATGTGGTGGTCTTGCCCAGAGGCTCGAAAATATTGGCTAAAAATCCAAAAATGGCTACAGGAAATTACCAATGAACAATTAGATTTACAACCAGAGTTCTTCCTATTGGGGATCTTCAAAAAAAAATATGTAAAGGCTACAAAATACTTATTATTACATATATTGACTGCGGCTAGGATTGCTTTTGCTCAGTGTTGGAAACAGTCATTCACACCTGTAGAAGAACTGGTTATACATTGTGCTGAATTGTGCTGAAATGGATAAATTAACATTGAGTTTAAAAGATAAGGAATCTTCAATATTTTATAAGGTATGGGAACAATGGTACAATTGGATTGATCGGAGACAGACTAAGGATAGATGATTATTAAACATAGAACATAGATAGAATAAGAATATAGTTATGTATAAATTATCACTATCACACAAATGACTGCTATATGATAATGCACCACAAACAGTTGTTATTGAATTATATACTTTTTAATTTTTTTAATTTTTTTTCCTTTCCTTTTTGTAATAAAATTCAATAAAGTTTTGTTTAAAAAAAAAAAAAGATTTGCCATTTGACAGCAGTCCTGAATCTGCAGGTGAAGGCTATTTATTTCAGCAAGCCGGTCTGGCCTAGGGGTTTTTAGAGCTTTTAATTTGGTTTTTAACTTTCTTAATCCCTTATTTTTAATCTTTTGATATGGCCAACGTATTTAATTCTTTTAACTTTAAATATTGTATTTGTATTTCTATATGTGTATTTTATCTTGGCTGTTCACCACCCCGAGTCCCTTTGGGAGAGGGGGGCGGTATATAAATTTAAATAAATAAATAAATAAATATTACATAACAGATCCATTCTTTGGTTATAACCTGTCTTGAGTTTTGCAATATGTTTATCTTATGACTGTCCTTGAAGAGTACTTGAAAATAGCAATTGGTGCAAAAATGCAATAGATACAGGTGAAACTCGAAAAATTAGAATATCGTGCAAAAATTCATTTATTTCAGTAATGCAGCTTAAAAGGTGAAACTGATATATGAGATAGACTCATTACATGGAAAGCAAGATAGTTCAAGCCGTGATTTGTCATAATTGTGATGATTATGGCTTACAGCTCATGAAAACCCTAAATCCACAATCTCAGAAAATTAGAATATTACATGCAATCAATAAAACAAGGATTGTACATAGTACAATATCGGACCTCTGAAAAGTATAAGCATGTATGTGTACTCAGTACTAGATTTGGACCCCTTTTGCAGCAATTACTACTTCAATGCAGCGTGGCATGGAAGCTATCAGCCTTTGGCACTGCTGAGGTATTATGGAAGACCAGGATGCTTCAAGGCCTTCAGGTCTTCTGCATTGTTTGGTGTCATGTCTCATCTTTCTCTTGGCAATGCCCCATTGGTCAGGCGAGTTTGCTGGCCAATCAAGCACAGTAATCCCACGGTCATTGAACCAGGTTTTGGTGCTTTTGGCAGTGTGGGCAGGTGCCAGGTCCTGCTGGAAAATGAAGTCAGCATGCCCATAAAGCTTGCCTGTGGAAGGAAGCATGAAGTGCTCCAAAATCTCCTGGTAGATGGCTGCGTTGACCCTGGACTTAATGAAGCACAGTGGACCAACACCAGCAGATGACATGGCTCCCCAAATCAACACAGACTATGGAAACTTCACACTGGACTTCAAGCATCTTGCAGTGTGTGCCTCTGCATTCTTCCTCCATACTCTGAGTACTTGGTTTCCAAATGAGATGCAAAAGTTGCTCTCATCAGAAAAGAGGACTTTGGACCCCTGAGCAACAGACCAGTTCTGTTTTTCTTTAGCCCAGGTAAGACGCTTCTGACGTTTGTTGTTCAGGAGCGGCTTGACAAGAGGAATACGACATTTGAAGCCCATGTCCAGGATCCGTCTTGTGTGTGGTGGCTCTTGATGCACTGACTCCAGCCTCAGTCCACTCCTTGTGAAAGTCCCCAACACTTTTGAATGGCCTTTTCCTGACAATCCTCTCCAGGCTGCGGTCATCCCTGCTGCTTGTGCACCTTTTTCTTCCACACTTTTCCCTTCCACATAACTTTCTATTAATGTGCTTTGATACAGCACTTTGGGAACATCCAACTTCTTCTGCAATTACCTTTTGAGGTTTTTCCTCCTTATGGAGGGTGTCAATGATGGTTTTCTGCACAACTGTCAGGTCAGCAGTCTTTCCCTTGATTGTGATTCCTACTGAACCAGACTGAGAGACAATTTAAAGGTTCAGGAACCCTTTGCAGGTGTTACGGCTTAATTAGCTGATTAGAGTGGGACACTTTGAGCCTAAAATATTGAACCTTTTCACAATATTCTAATTTTCTGAGATTGTGGATTTGGGGCTTTCATGAGCTGTAAGCCATAATCGTGTCAATTATGACACAGCAGGCTTGAACTATCTTGCTTTGCATGTAATTAGTCTAATTTTTCGAGTTTCACCTGTAGGTTGCTATCTGATACAAGGTACAAAGATCACACAATGCTTGTAGTGAAAGATTTGTATTGGGCTTGATTATTTGAGGTACTGCCTTTCTTATTGTGTGAATCTACCCATTCAGAAAGATAACAAGGAAGCCTTTTGGAAGATTACTCTGTGGTAGGGCATCAAAGCAATAGCTCCAAAAAAGTATGTTTGGTTTGCAATCTCCCATCCATGCCACTAGTGGATACTATTTTGTCAGCAGGATTATAGAGTTGGCCTCAAGACAATTACATTTTGCTCCATCTTAGAAGGAATCAGTTTTCCAGTAATAATACTGGCAAATTTTTAATGCATATATACACTGAACATCACAAATATTTGTTGAGTTTCCTACGTTATGATAATGCAAACCTCAAACACCTGAAACAGTTCTGAAATTTTAAGTGAAACAATAAAAATATCCTTAAAATTAACAAAATAAACAATTACCCTGACAAGTAAAATCAAAAGGTGAATAGATACATTGCCAGGTCATGGCAAAACCTTTGCACTATGGAAGATTTCCTAATCTTCAAAATCAATTTATTCCCAAAGTGGATATACCACAGGAAATACCTGCCTCTATAACATTAAAAGAATTTCAGTAAGTCATAGAATCACTAAGATTTCCTATTATGAAAATGTAAGGATTGATTAGTCCTATATTGAAGCAATTACTTAGGTAACATAAGTTGTTTAGGGTTTTTCATTAACATTGCAAATGTCTGAGCAACTGATTAAAATGGACCATCTCTAACAATTTTTGTTAGTATCTGTGATTTTAGGATAGTAATGAATAATGACTTGGAATACTAACTTGTTCTTTCTTTATTAGGCAGAAGGAGAAGAAGATTCTTGCTCTGACATAGTAAAGGAGGATGACAATGACAATTCTGGTGAAGCAAATCTTGAGGTGTGCTGTTTTATCTTTACTGTGCAGTCATATATACAGTTTTGTACTTTATTCCATGTGCCTTTGTACTTTTGTCTCAACACAAAAACATTCCTGTATATTAGCTTTAAATGGAAACAGTTTTATTTTGAGGGATGCAGTTGCAATTATCCTGGAAATAATTATTTTTTCATAAGAATAGTTGTTTATTAGGGAGCATAAAAAATCAATTCAGTAGAAAAATATTTCTATCCATATGACAGAAATACTTTATATTCTTGATAGGAACATACATCCCTAGAAATGCAGTATTCCTTTTTCTTTTTATCTGTAGAACTTCAGCTGCTTCTTCTTATAATGTATATTGATCATTCTTCAAAAATGGATTTTTAGGCAGAGCTTCAGATGTTCAGAGCCCAGTGGATGTTTGAACTTACCCCAGGGGGGAGCTCTACAGGTCTGGAAACTCGATCCTGCAGAACAAGAGGATCTTTATTAAAGACCATAGATACCAAAGGGAAACTCGAACTTGCAAAAGAGGAAAAGGTAAACAATTTAAACCTCCTAAGAGCCATGGTGGTGCAATACTTAGAATGCAGTATTGCAGGCTAATTCTGCTGACTGCCAGCAGTTAGGTTTCCACTGGCTCAATATTGACTCAGTCTTCTTCCGAGGTCAGTAAAATGGGGACCCAGATTGTTGGGGGCAATATGCTGGCTCAACCGCTTAAAAAGGGCTGTAAAAGCACTATGAAGCGGTATGTAAGTCTGAGGGCTATTGTTATTGCTATTTCTAAACTGTTAACATTATTTTAGTGTTTCAGGACATATAAATTATAACCTTTTAAAATTTCTATTCTTACAGTTGAGCTGTATCCTATTTTATTGAAATAATGCTGCCAGTATTATGAGAAAAAAACTTGTCCTGAATTCCCCATACATTTGTTTGGATTTATATTCAAGGAAGTAAAGGCACAAATATGATTAAAAACACAGATATTGAAATAAAAAAAATACAGGATTGCAGTGCAGTTAACATGATTAACATTGAAATAATCAGTTTTGGTCTGTAATCAGGTTGTTTATTAAAATTTAATTAGTCATGGAAAAACTGCTTTTGATTTTTTTAAAAAAATAGTATTTAAAAAAAATACTAACAGAAGGTTATATTTCATTACTTTAGTCAATTTTCTTTGCTTACATGTAAGGGATTCCAAAACCAAATGACTAATTTTTATGCAGGCAAGAGAACTGTTCCTGAAGGCTGTGGAACAAGAGCAAAATGGAGCTCTTTATGAAGGTAATCTTAACATTTCAATTTAATGTCATACATTAATTTCTTGGACCATGCTCCTTATAATTTAAATCCATTTGCTGTTATAGTGAAAAATACAATATAAAGATTAATTATTAAGAGGCAAAGTGGTTATCAAGCCCCCAGCATATAATATGTGTATATACTATTGTTCTCTGGGAGGTGTTGAGCCCCATCTAGTAGCCAGAGACAAATCCTTTATTGATTGGAAAGTGATCTGGCCCTTTAAGGCATCCATCTTCCCATCCTTCATTCCAAAAACAAATGCAGTTGAAAGACATCAAGCAATTGTTTCTCTTCCACTTTCCTTAGTGGTATGGTGCTGCACTGTGTCCTGGCCCTTCTGAAAAGGGTCTGAACATAGCTTCTTTTGTGTGTGGTGTGGTGGTTGCTTGTGAAGCTGAGGATCTGGTCCATGTGAGTGGGTTTGTGGTAGACATGGGTTTCCAGTTCTCTGTTGGTTATTTTCTTTATGTCAATATCAAGGAATGGGAACCTTTTGTCTGTTTCCTCTTCATGTGTGAATTTGATCCTGAGAAATATGTTATTGAGTAGGTGGTGTGTTTCTTTAATTTGGGAGCATTTGGTTATGACGAAGGTGTCATCGATGTAGCATGTTCAAAATTTTGGTTGGATGGTGGGTAAGGCTATAGTCATTGCATGACTGCTTCTGCTATTAGGCCTGATATGGGTAATCCCATTGGGGTGCCTTTACTTGCAAGTAGATTTTCCCATTAAACCTAAAGTATGTGTTGAGGCATAGATCCAGAAGTTTCATGATGGTTTCTATGGACATGAAGTGTTCTGTGGCAGAGTCATCTTTGTGGGTATGGTGTTTAGTGAGTAGGTGGTGTATGGTTTGTTAGCCAAGTTGATGTCATGGTGATGAGTGTGATGACATCGAAGGAAACGGTGATTTCTTCCTTGTTGATCTTGGTGTGCTTGATGACTTGGAGAAATTGTTCTAGGGGGGTTATTGAGTGGGTTGAGTAGTTGACCAGGTGTCTGAGAGTTTCCCCTGCAGGGGTTTTGCTAGATTGTATTTTGGTGTTCTGGATAGAGACATAATTGAGTGTAAAGGGATCCCATTCTTGTGTATTTTTGGGAGTCATAGAACTTGGATATGGAGAAAACTTGTGATTGCATGTTCTTTCTCTCTAGTGGTGTTGGCTGTTTTTCTTTTTCCATTTTCCTTAGAGTCTCTTTTAGTGTTTTGTTGGACCATTGTGGATTATTTGGTAGGTGCCGGTGTCGTTTAAATGGTTTTCAGTTTTGTTAATATAGAATAGAATAGAATACCTTTATTGTCATTGCATTCAAAACACAATGAAAATTGAAATAAAATATAATAAAATAAAAAATTAGTTAGTTTTGTCCATGATCACAGTCAGTCCACCTTTGTCTGCCAGTGGGATGATGATATTTTCATCTTGTTTCAGTTTCTTTAGCACTGTCTTCTTCTTTTGCCTGAGTGTCTTGTGTCTGTTGCATTGTATGTTGGGGATGATTCTTTGCCTGATGTCTTCTTGTGTTTCTTGGTCCAGGTAGGTCGATTTTAAAATGAATTCGAAGTTGGCTGGGAATTCAATGGGGTCAGTGTCTTTGTGGTTGGAATTGAGGCTGTGTGTGAGGGCAATCTTTAATCGTCTGATAGCGGTCTGCTGGATAGATTTCTGATCCATAATTCTCAGTTGTCATCTTGAGATTTTGAGGTGATGGTATTGAATTTCTCCTGTAGTGAGTTGCATTTTTGGATTTGGATTTTATTGGCATTCCTATGGATCGTGTGTTCTAAGGTGTCTGTCTAGTCCTATCCGATGGAGTTGAGGCATGTGGTTTTTTATTCATTGGTGAAGTGTTGGTACTTTTCATGGCGGTTGTGGCCATTGGCAATTGGTAGCATATACTTTTGGGGTTGTTTTTTTGCGGAGGCATTTGTGAAGGAAGTATAGCTGTTCGCAGGTTGATGATCATCTCATGGCAAAAGTCTCCTAGAGGTGGGCAAGTCTGAACATTGCACTTCTATGTAAGTTTGCAATAGTGGCAAATATCTGGATACTTTTGTATACAATGCTACATGGGAA
The DNA here is from genome assembly GCA_023653725.1 of Bungarus multicinctus. NCBI lineage: Eukaryota > Metazoa > Chordata > Lepidosauria > Squamata > Elapidae > Bungarus > Bungarus multicinctus. Next base: position 124,262,592 of record CM042836.1, on the reverse strand, counting down.
AAACGTCACATCAGTTGAAAACCAGAGTCCATGAACATCAACTGGCAGTCAGTCGCCATGATCCCAAATATCTACCCACACTGACACCGAACAGCATCAGTTTTATTGGAGCAATACAAGAATCATCAATCATGCTAACACAGGTCATGCATACGGGTTTACTGAAGCCTGGCATTCTAGAAAACAATTCTATCAACACACATCGACCTATAACCAGCCTATGAACCCCTGACAATTCAAATGAGCTGCACAACCAGTTAGCGGACAGTACTGACCTTCAACCAACCCACATAGCACTTTACCTCCCAATGACCCTCACCTGATGTGACCTCTCATCACAAGCCCCATCATAAGCCCCTCACCTAATGACCCACACCTGACTCTTCACAAGACTCATCATTAGACTGTCATCTGATGTGATCCTCCCATCACAAGACCTACTGATCACACATAGCCATTATAAGCAGAAAAACACAAACACTGATATTCTCTAAATTCTGCTGAAGATGTTACCTAGCCTAGTAACAAAATGTTTGGAAACCAACTCACAAGCTTGGAAAATGAACTCTACCTTCATATAATTTGTGTATATACTATTGTTCATGTGCTGAGCCCCATCTAGTGGCTGGGGAGAAATCCTTTATAGTTTGGAAACTAATCTGTCCTTTAAGACTTCCATCTTTCCATCATCACTCATTCCAAAAATAAGTGCATCCTGGAAAGCCAGATTCCATTTTCTTTAACATTCTGAGGAAACAAAAGCATCAGGAAGAATCCAACCTAAGCCACGGCACATGTTCATCTGAGGACAAAAATCCACATCCCATACACGCAGCATTGCTGGTGAGATTTACAGTGCATTCAGAAAGTATTCAGACCACTTTCACTTTTGTCCATTTTGTTATGCTGCAGCCTGATTCTACAGTTGTTGAAATTCATTTTTTCTCATTAATCTGCATTCAGTACCTCATAATAACAAAGTGAAAACAGAATTTTATAAATGTTGAAATGTATTAAAAAGAAAAAAACTGAAATATCACATTGGCATAAGTATTCAGACCCTTTGCAACAACATGTGAAATTTAGCTCTGGTGCCTCCCATTTCTCTTCATCATTGCTGACATGTTTCTATACCTTGAATGGAGTCAACCTGTGGTAAATGAAACTGACTGGACATGATTTGGAAAGGCACACACCTCTCTAGAAGGCGTCACAGCTGACAATGCATACTGTAGCAGAGCAAAAGCTATGAGGTGAAAGAAACTGCCTATAGAGCTCAGAAACAGCAACCTCATAGTCTTTATTCCAAGAGTGTTTCTGGTCCTCGTGTATTCAAACAAGCGCCTTGGGATATTAATGGATGATAAGGCCACAATCTTACCAGTTCATCTTACAGTGAATGGGTGCTTTGTGATTGATCATACTAATGAAGACAGTGGTCAAAATATGTTCTCAACATTTCAAATATGCTAACTGGCCCAAGAAATTGCCCGTTTTATTGTTACCCTTTAGTCTCTTGAGTACTTACCTTGCCCTGTCTATTAACTACTCAATGATCCTTGTTGCTAATTCAATCCATTGCTCCATTCCCCCCAGCCTCGTCACAACATTTTATGAATACCTGTAAAAAGTATGGAAAATATTTATACTATTTAAATATAAAATATTTATACTATTAAAATGGCCTTTAATTAATTAAGGTGATTGTACTCTCCTACCATCATATTTTGCAGAATATGTTTTGAATTAATAGTATAATAACAACAGAAAGAAGAGTTGCATAAGAACTCTGCTAATGCACTCATTTTTAAAAGTTCATTCTTAATAGTTATTCCAAAGTATATGAACAGTCAATTTAAATAAGCATTGTTTTTATTTTTAGCTATTAAATTTTACCGTCTGGCTATGCAATTGGTCCCAGATATTGAGTTTAAAATTACCTATACCAGATCTCCAGAAGGCGACAGTATTGGGAAAAGCTAGTAAGTATATATGTATGCATACATGTATGATTTAAGTCGCACCTAGCTTTTGGGGAGGAAAACAAGAAAAAAGAATCTGCCTCTGCCTCCCAGCAATTTGCCTCCTTGCAGCAAACCAAACAGCCTGTTTCAGTTTCAACACAGCCTGATTAGCAAAAGCAGCTGATTGCCGGTTGGATCAGCCTCCCGATGATCAGCTGTTTCAGGCTGCAGAGATTGCCATAGCCTATTGCTGCCTCTGCACCCCCCATTTTCAGCCTCCGCATGCCCCGTTTTCGGCCTCTGTGCGTCCCATTTTCCACCTGTTCTGGGCGACGGGGATCAGAATGGGCGGGAAATGGGATGTATGGAGGTGGCAATAGACAATGGTAATCCTTGCAGCCTGAAACCAATTGACAGTCAGCTGCTTCTACTAATCAGGCTGTGCTGAAACTAAAACTGAAACAGGCTGTTTGCTGCAAAGAGGCAAATTGCTGGGAGTCAAAGACCAAAGGGTGAGGGCCAGCGGGTGGGCAGGGCTTTGGCAACATTTGCTGTATAAGACACCCAGACATTTCTACCTAATTTTGGAGGTGGAAAAAATATGTCTTATACTCCGAAAAATATGGTAGTGGTGGTATTAGATGGACATGACCCCAGTAAACCCATCTTAGTGGATTAGACTATTACTAGACTGTAAATTCATATAGCTCAAGTGTAGTAGATACTCTTCTGAATTTACATGGTAAAAACTATCCTGATAATTTTTTAGAACAAAAATCTATTGAATCATCATAATTTTTAAGTGTGTTCTAGGTCCCAAATTACCACTTTTCTAACAGAATTTGCTTTGTCCTATATTATTGGTGAAGAAACTAGAAGAAGAAAAAAAAGGCAGCATTCTCAAACAAGGCAAAAACAGTGTGATACACAGTTATTCCAATATGGGAAATCCAATATGAACTGCAGAAGCCAACTCTCCTATCACAGTTAGAAAATAAAGGTAGCCCTTGACTTTGTTTAGTGACCATTCAAAATTACAATGGCAAAAGTGATTTATGACCATTTTTCACACGATCGTTGCAACATCCCTATCATTACACGTTCAAAATTCAGATGCTTGACAACTGACATGTATTTAAATAGTTGCAGTGTTCTGGGATCATGTGATCACCTTTTGCAACTTTCTGTCAAGCAAAGTCAGTGGGGAAGCAGATTCACTTAACTGTGTTATTAACACAGTTATTGTAGTGATTCACTTAACAAGTATGGTAAGAAAGATTGTAATTGTAAAATGGAGCAAAATTCATTTAACAACTGGTGCTTAGTAACATAAATTTTGGGCTCAATTGTGGTCATATTCTTTCTCCCACTCACAAAATCCAAATGTGTGCTTTTGTAGTAATAAAATAAAACTATTTGAAAGATTAAAAACCAGGGAAAATGGCAATTGGAAAAGCCATTATAGCATTATAGCCATTATAGCTTTTCTTAAGGCAATATTATATACATCAGTGTGTTCTTGACTTCACATTTAGGAACATTTCCTTCACCAAATACTAATTAGAATGTAAATGTAAATATTATTGACAATAATGGGCTTTAATATTAACAAGGTTAGTCTGTTCATCTGTTGTACAGGTAGTCCTCGAGTTACGAATGTAATGGAGCCTGCCCATTCCATTCGTAAACTGAGGATTCATGGGAGTGAATCTTGTACCTTTAATAGGATCACTCTCTCCTTTTGCCCACACATTCGCTAATCGAGTGCGAGGCTTGTTAAGTGCACATGAGATCTGCCCCTCTGATGCTCTGTTCGAGCTTCCGTGGGCCTCCTTCGGCCCGTTGCAGGCCAAAATGGAACTTCTGGATCTGTCCCCCAAAGCTTCATTTCAGTCTGCAACAGGCTGGGAGAAGCCCGAACGGAGCATTGGAGGGGTGGATGCGCCCCTTGGAAGCTCCATTTCAACCTGCAACATGCAGGACAAATGTTGCAGAACCTCTGCGGTTGTTTGAAAGGGTGAACAACTGCCATGGTACTGCAAGATTTGTTATTTTTGGGACTTGTTCGTACACGCTAGGGGGCGCTTATCGTGTAACTGGAACGTATACTAAGGGAATGCTCGTAACCCAGAGATTCCTGTATTATGATTTTCTGTCTTATATTATGCCTGTGTTTTGTAGCATTGAAGATAATGAAGATGATAGCAAAATGGCTGACCTTCTCTCTTACTTTCAACAACTCACTCTTCAGGAATCATCCATCAAACTATGTCAGCCTGAGCTTGATCTGAATCAGACTCATATCTCAGGTAAAAGAACATTTTCTGTAGGAAATTAGTGAGCATATTTTAGTACAAAAGATCATGAAAGGGATGTTCAGAAATCATGCTGAAGAGGAGAAAACAGTTTGAGACGTTTAACAGGAACTGTATAAATTTTTAGCAATAAAATAGTTCCTTCTTCATTGTTATAATTCATATATGTTGCAGGCTTAACATAATGCATTCTTGGTATTTAACATAAGAAATTTATTCTTAATACAGGGATCTGTAGAAATTTTTTTGTTTAAAGTTATAAATTATAACACATGTTTTATACTAAATTTCACTGGGTCCTAATTGAATGCTGATTTATAAAAAGAATCTGTTAATTATGACAGTTGCTGTAAATGCTTGTTCTAGAATTCTAAATCTAATAATTAAAAAAATAAATACATGCTGTTACCATATATTTTGTTATCTGAAATTAAAAGACAAAAATTTCATTTTTAGATATTCACATCCATTGTCATTAGAATACATGTAAACGTTGAAATGCAGAGTGATTATTTTTGTAAAATGAATGATTTATGAAAGATTCAGCAAACTGCAAAAATAGCTGTTTGGATGAAAATACCATGCTTAATGTAATTTTTTTAAAAAACACTATATTTGAAGATGCATTAATGTTTAGTATAATATAGTACCACATTAAGAGTGGAATCTTTTGTTCATCCTTGGAAGCAGAAAGGACGTTTCCCTAAAATCTCTCATATCCTCCCAAGTTTACTTTGGAGAGTTCAGTGATTCTCCAGTTGCTTTTTGTTACTTGCTAGCTTTTGGTGCCAAGGGCTATAAGAGGGAGGAGAAGTAACAGCAGTATTAGATTCCATCCCAAGCCAGTAATTTGGATGTCAAGAGCCTCCCCCACATTAGGATTTTTTTTAGCATGGATCCAAATCAGACTACTGGAATTATTTTAATTTTTACATTTTCCCCCTATAGTGTTACCTATGGAGCTGTTAATGTATATTTTTCGATGGGTAGTTTCCAGTGATCTGGACCTGAGATCTTTAGAACAGTTATCACTGGTCTGCAGAGGTTTTTACATTTGTGCCAGGTAAAATTGAAACTATCATGCAATAAAAATTTCATTCATCCAGATAAAAGTGAGTAATTTTAAGATTTTTAAAAAATAAGTGGTGACAACTAATTTTTTGTGATTATAAAAATAAAGTCTTTACTAAAAGTTACTGAGTTTTTCGAAGATTTAGGTAAAAGATGTGGTCAGTTAACTAATAATACACAAAGTATTTTTAAAGAAGAAGCTTCACTAAAACAACTAAAACTTATTTATCAGGCATCATTCCCAGCCAGTTACCAAATAAACCTGTTAGTGTAAAATAATAAGTTTATTCCTTAAAAATAAACGTATTTGAATTACTATTACTGCAGTTAAGTGATGCCTTTATAAATGTAAGTAAATCAGTCGCTAATTCTTTTAATTTTGTTCTGGAAAAATAAGGTTACCTTAAGATTGTAGTTTTAAAATCATGAAAGTAAAAAATTATGAAATAAAAAGCAAGCATTAAAAAAACTCCAGAAATTTATGAAAGTGTGAAGATTAGTGATGGAGTTACAGGTTTCCATTAATGGAACAGCATTGAGGCAATTTCTCTCTAGTTCTGTAAGCAACCTTTGGATTCTCCTCTGACAAATTTATTGGAGGTTTTCAGGTTGGTTCCATTTCAAATAGCTGATTTCATTCCATCTGTTAAGCTAACTGAATATAACTATTCAAATCAATTTGGAAAAAAAGTTGTTTTGACTTTCCTATGCAGTTTAATTCAGTTCAGAAATTTGATAAAAGTGACTTTGAATTAAACTTCTGAATAAAACTGTGCCGAACCTTTTAATGTATTCCATAAAGTTTTGTGGCATGAGAAGCTCTGTTATTCTGAGTTGGCATGAATAACACTTATGCAGTCATATATACTAGAAAGAGGGGAGTTTTAAGGATAATTCTAGCATAGATTGTATATTGATTCTAGTCTAATTAATTTAAAAGCATATTCCCATGTACACAATACAAAACTGATAAAGGGGGAAGTAGGATGAATTAAATCTTATCAAAGTACAATTTTCCAGAATTTATTAAAAAATTGAATAATAAAGTATCATTTAAAGACATTATACAATCATCATTTGCAGTATTTGATAACCTGTAACACACACATTTCTGATACTCTTTGTTTGTGTTAACATTTTTATAATTAGATTACACTCTCTTTTCCAGGGACCCTGAAATCTGGCGTCAGGCTTGTTTGAAGGTTTGGGGCAGGACATGTAATAAAATGATTCCTTATACCTCATGGAGGGAAATGTTTGTGAAAAGACCTAGAGTTCGATTTGATGGTAAGAAACAGCAGTGTTGTAATGATAATCAGGAACAGTAGAGGCCGTATAATAGCAGCAATAGTTTCTGATTATAAATAGATTGGTTGGAAATATGACTGGAGTATATTTGGGATTACTAATAATTATTGGCATTCTAAATATATGCTTTGGCCTTATAACATAGTCCCACTTAAAGAACACATAATCACTTTTTTAATAACTTCTCACTGAATAGAATAATTGTGATATTTGCATTTGATGAGCTATTCTTCAGGAAGGATCTTTCCAGGAATTGCTAATGACCCCCCCCCCCCTCCAAAAAAAATATGTGGCAAGGTTACAGTTTTCCTGGATGATAAGGAAAAAATTAATTGAATAAAGATGTTTCAATTGTGTGTGTGTGTGTGTGTGTGTATCCAGAAGTTGCATCACAATAAAAGAAAGGATCATGAAAAAAATTAATTGAATTATTCATTAAAATAAATGCTTGTAAATAAAGTGTCCCATTTGAAAATTTAATTGACTTTTTTTCTGTGTGTGCAAACAAAAACTACCCATGCAAACACTTAAGTATTCTTCTGTTGGAAGAAACACAAAAAAGGAATCGTACTCTAGAGGAAATGACAGGAAGGAAAGAAACATTTACAGTAAGAAATGAAGGAAAGTGAAATGAGAGAAAAAGGGAAACTAATATAGAGATGAAGGTACAAAGAAGAAAAGACAAGAGAAAATTCTAAAAAGCTCAGCAGAAGTCTTTAGGCATGAGTGCATGAATTATTATTATATGTGACTTCTAATAATTAGAAATACTTTATTCCCAGGCAAAGTATGCCTAGCACCTGTCCTGTTTAGACATTATGCCTACCATACTCTATATGTGACCATTTCCTCACATTTAAAGAATAGTACAAAACTATACTAGTCCCACCTGTCCCATTCTTGCCCTTCACTTGTTGAGGTGAGCCTACAGTGGAGGGTGAGGAGGAACTGCTTATGTAACTCTTGTCTCACTGAGACAACTAATCTGTGTGTAAACACCAAGGATCCGTCTTTCTCCTACCTCTGTTGAATTCAGTTTCTTGTATTATTTGCAGTAGATGCTCTATATATCTCCTAACACCTTTGTTTGCACAACAATCTTTATTTAAAAAATATAACAAGACTTTCCAACTTAAACATAATAATTTGAATTTTCAATGCATGATATAGTAATTGAATTCAATGCAATTATATAGTAATTGCAATAGATGAGATTATAATTGATAAATTAAATGTGTGCAAAGAAGATTGAAAATTGTAATATGGTCTCTATTTCAGAATCCTAAAAGATATATAATTGAATATTTGAAGGTTAACAAGCAGGTAACTCTGTATTTTATAGGGGTATATATCAGCAAGACAACATACATTCGTCAAGGAGAACAATCTCTTGATGGTTTCTATCGAGCATGGCACCAAGTGGACTACTACAGGTACAGTCATTTTAAAATAACTGAGTTAATTACCTCTCTTGCCTTCCTTCCAATGCATTTCATGTATAATACTGCAATCCAAGATATACAGTGAATTCAAATGATTACCTGTGTGTAAAAAGTAATGATGGTTTAGATAATTGGAGCCATGTATTTTATGACTAAAGTTTATAATTCTGCTTTTAAACATTCCTAAAGTATTTAAAAATTACTAGGAGAAAATTTTGTGGGGATTCCAAACTCTGAATCTTCCATGACTCCCAGGCTATGAATATACGGAGTTAGCTTCAAGTGTGTAAATTAAATCCTGAAATGAGCTGCTTTTGAATCATAATTTGATACCCTAGTATTTAATCTTCATGCTGATATCCCACTACTGGAATACTTCCAGTAACAAAATTGAATCAACATAGTTAATGAAGTTCTTTTGACATGCTGTTTTGGTACATTCTGTGATAAGATTCTTCGTATGCAGTGAGATTTCAGAGCTTTTTTCTAATTACATATCCAGATCACTTTAATTCACTTTAATTTCTTTATACTTGGAGACTTTGGGAAAAGCCACATTAAAAATTGGCTTTCTCTTGTACTCAGAAGACACAAAACACTCCTGATTGATTAACACTTCATATATTATCTGCTTCTTTTGGTGGACAAAGCCTGAGTCCCACACTTGATTGGGATGACATTTTGCTCATTATACCCATGTGGGTAATATATGCATATGAGCATGTTGCTTCTAATTCAGGCATACAACTAACCTGATTTTTGTATGAAACTGATCAGGATTTGATGGATTTAGGTGTATTTCGAAGTTAGTACAAGGCCTTTTGGATCCTTATATTTATCATTTGTTCATTAATATTTGTTTTAAATTAAATGTGTATGTTGTAAAAGATGTTTCTTCATTTTATTGTTATTTTTAATACATTTTTGTGAACAAACTCAAATTGGGAAAATCTTGAAAAATTGTTTTAGGTACCTGAGATTTTTCCCAGATGGCCAAGCAATGATGCTAACAACTCCAGAAGAACCTCAGTCTATTGTTCCTCGATTACGGACTAAAAACACAAGGTACCTTCAACATCTGTAATAAAGAATTATATTGTCATTGGATCCTGATATTTTTAATGAAAAACAATTAGGTAAACAGTAAAGCTACTATTATTTTTCATTGCTTAGATGATTAAACCAAAGAATGCATTGATCAAAGTTAATTATAATTTCAGTAAGCTCTTTGAATCATAGGGATTTAAGTTAGTCATTATTAATTTAAATTCTATGTATTCTAGGACCTAATTTAATATCAGCAGTGTTTTTATTAGCACTTGAATAGATATATTTTCATGAAATGTTTTCCTTCTAAATCTCAGAACTGATGCAATCCTGCTTGGACATTATCGCCTTTCCCAGGATACGGACAATCAAACCAAAGTATTTGCTGTAATGACAAAGAAGAAGGAAGAGGTATTTATGTAAGAAAATGTTAGATGGTCAACAGTAATCAACTGATAATAAAATAAGAAAGCAATAAATAAGTATTGTACTTTAGGATAATTCGTAAAAGTACAGCTTTGGAGTAGTTCCAAATATTCTCCTTATGCTCTGAATTTAAAGGAAACTATCTTTCGGCATAATTTTTTCTTTTTAAATTTGGAAGAGTTCAAAAACAAATTAAAAACTCTTGAGGAAATTACATCCAGAAAATAGTGAAAGGGGGTTGTGCAGCCATCTTTGGACATTGTTTTATAATTTTAATTGCTCTGCTTCCTGCTGCCTTGAACTAGCGAAGGCAAGCTATAGATTTAAAAAGAAGACTTATTATTTTGCAATATATATAGATTTTCTTTTTCCTACCTTCTGGAGGCATAGGAATTAGGATTGGAATTAAGGGCTAGAAGGTGAACAAGAAAAGCTGAAGGGGAAATTTAAGGCTAGGACTATTAGAAATTAATAAAAATACTTTTTTGTTTTCTACCACTCAGTAATTTTTATAGATGGTTAATAATTTCACATCAACATTTAAAAGTCTAGTTTTAGAAGTAAAATATTTATATTATCTTTAAGTATCATGTTATATTTTATATTACTAACACTGTAGTAATACACTTTATAATAAACGGAGACTTTATTACACTTTATTATAAACGGAGACTTTGTTTTTGTCTCAATCAAAATCAGTATTCATAGACTCCTAGAAAAAACTGATGTAGAAAAACATATCTTAACGATTGTATGAATGCTAATTTTCATTCAGACAATAAACATACTGTGTGTTTATCATTTCTCACAATAGGATCATTGTATTTTGATTTTATACATTAGCATAGGATATTGCTGATTATGGTTGATTAGTACCAGAATATTTTGCAGAAATAAAAATGTCTTTGCAATGTAACATTTTATCTTTTAACTAGGGTATAGATTCAGTAGCTATCTTTTGCTGCATATTCTTGACAGCCCATTCCTTTCTTGTTTGTTATGTAGAAACCAATTGACTATCACAAGTTCAGATATTTCTGTCGTGTCCCTGTGCAAGAAACTGATCACAGTTTTCATGTAGGGTTACAGCTGAATTCCAGTGGCCGTCAGAAATTTAATAAACTCATTTGGATTCATCATTCTTGTCACATAACTTACAAGTAAGGTTTTTTTCCAAATGTTATAAAAAAACTTTAAAAGTCCTTAAAATCTAATCTTTCAGTCCTAGCTTAGATATATTTTCTTTCTTCCTTTTTACAAGCTTTTTTAATGCCTGCATACAACATGTAACAAAACTTGGCATCAGAAGGAATCATGTGAACATTTACAGCACATAATCATATCACTTATATAATAAGAAATGTCAGCACATTTTAAACTGGAGCCTGTAAGATTAGAAAGTAGATAATTTTGTAACATAAAAATAAATGCAACTATCTGAAAAGTGAGAATTGCCCATATATTATCTTATTTCTAGTTGTTTCTATCCAACTGACCAAACAAATATTGCCAGCAGAATAGAGTGACTGAGGAATTTGGTTGTACACAAATATGTAGTAAAAAGAGAAGAAGGGAAAATTCCACTGAGTGAATTTAAGTCCTTTTGTAATTAGATAGTTTGAAATGTTTGCTACATACTTTATTTTCTCATAGATAAAGCAGAATACAAATTTAAATTTCCCAGGCAAATAAATCTAATTTGGTCAATAATATTGAACAAATCCACCCAGGGCTATCAAAATTCAAAAACATTTATCAGACTTATCTCACTTCTTTACACGGACAATTTGAAACTCTATGGAAAAACACTATCCAAAATACTGTAGAATCGCTGCCCAACACTGGATGAAGACAAATTGAAATTTAATTGAAATTTATTAATCTTATATACCTCCCCCTCTCCCGGCGGGACTCGGGGCGGTGTACAGCCAAGTAAAAACATGTATAAATACAATATTTAAAAAGAGTTAAAAGAGATTAAATGGGTGGCTGAATAAACAGTAAAAACTAATAAGAGGGGTTTAAGAAAAATAAAACCATTAAAATCAATTAAAACCCAAATATTATTAACCCTAGGCCAGACCGGCTTGATGGAAAAGATGGGTCTTCAGCGCGCGCCGGAAGGTCTGTAGGTCAGGGATAGTACTCATCTTCAGGGGTAGTTCGTTCCAGAGGGAGGGAGCTCCCGCAGAGAAGGCCCGTACTCTCGGGGCCGCCAACCGGCATCGCCCAGCCACCAGCACACCAAGGAGGCCCGCCCTGTGGGAGCGCACTGGCCGACGGGAGGCTGATGGTGGCAGTAGGCGATCCCGTAAGACAAACATTACAAATACCTGGGAATCCTTCAAACTGATACCAAGCTCAGTGAAATTAAGAAGAAGGTTAGAAGTGAATACATCAAGAGAGTGAAGAAGATCTTAAAGTCTAAACTCGGTGAAAGAAACACCATCAAGGCAGATAATATATGGACAATTTCAGTTACTAGAGCCAAACTAAAATGCTGGGCTAATTCTGGCTGCACAAGACCAAGCCTTAAAAACAAATGCATACAAAATCAGAATTGAGAAGGAAGCAAATGTCAGCTCTACAAAAAAGCTGAAAAAATAATGGACTATCTACTTAGTTGTTTCAAAAATATTGTACAGACTGATTATAAACAATAGTTTGACAAAAAGCAATAATCATTGGAATATCTGCAAGCAAGAACTGGTGGGACCTTATAGTAGACAAAGTAATAGAAGATGATGAAGCTAAAGTGCTGTGAGACTTTAGAATTCAAACAGACAGTTGCATAAAATCCTAAACTTAACAATTATCAGTAACAAAATCGAAAAAGTCTGGATATTGGATGCTGAGGCAAAAGAAAAGGTGATGTCAATAGTAATAGATGCCTTGGGTGCAGTTATTACATAAGGCAGCTTTATTTGGAATAGTTTATGTCTTGCAACAATACCTTTAACACTATCAAACAACAACTGCCTATCCTAGCTCCTTGGGAAGGACTAGATAGATAGATAGATAGATAGATAGATAGATAGATAGATAGATAGATAGATAGATAGATAGATAGATAGATGACAGATAGATAGATAGATAGATAGATAGATAGATAGATAGATAGATAGATAGATAGATAGATAGATAGATCAAATCCAGAATAAACATGTGCTAACTGTTTGACCATATAATAAATGTATGTTGTGCCCAATTCTCAGTGACTGGGTAGATTACAGATTGTTAAAACTTTTAAAACAAGGAAAAAACAAAATAATAATAAAGATGATAAAAATGACAAAACTAAAACAAAGAAAAAACAAAAAAATAATAAAGACGATAAAAATGACAAAACTGGAGAGGAACAATGGATAAAGGCTGCTTCAGTTACCCCTGATGAAGGCCTAGGTGCAAAACCACTTCTGCAGGACCCTTTGTCACAACACTAAGATGCGAGACATTCAGATTTTAGAGAAAACGTCATTCCAGAGAGCAGGAATTGCTACAGAGCAGGTGGCTTCTGAGGTCTTGATAGTTGACATTGTTTAATCAAAGAACCTGGAGCATGCCCACCCTGCCAGATCAGATAAACAGATACTAAATTAAACAAATCAGTATGATATTCTTGTTGAATTATTTTGCAGTATTTTAATAATTTGCAAATTTATTCTCTTAATCATTGGCATAGGAAAGTGGCATTCATGCCTCAAAATCTCTTCTAACTATGAAAATCCTATGCAACCATTTATTTGCAGTGTAACTATACATTCATGGGGTTTTTTTGATGCTAGGGGTTTTCCCCAATAAAGCCTTAAGGTCTGCAGAACTTTGGTGTCATTCCATTTTGCAAAATAGTCGTATATGTAAAAATGCTTGGGTTTCAAATAAAATACTTCCTTACATAGCATGCAAAGAGAATAGGTACAAGTTATATTATTCAAGCCAGTTCTCTTCCTTTTAGGCCAGAAATCAGACAGACAGGTTTTATCATTTTTTCCCTCTTTTTTAGGTCTACTGGTGAGACAGCAGTCTCTTCTTTTGACATTGACAAGATGTACACCCCTTTGTTCTTTGCACGCGTGAAGAGCTTTACTGCAGTTTCAGAAAGGCCTCTCTAAGAAGCTTATATTTCTTGCATGAAAGAAATTACAGCAAACAACACTTAAGTTATAAATGTGAGTGTGTGTGTGTGTGTGTGTGCGTGCATGGATGAATGGATGGGTGTGTGTGTGTGTGTGTGTGTGTACATGCGTGTGCATGCACACACACACACATATATATATATATAAATTTTATTTTAAAATTGGGAGATCTTTTTGGAAGAATATATACTGGAAATACGTTTGATTTAGGGTGGCAGGGTTATCTTTCTGGTTTTGATGTCAAATTTACACTTTATTTTAAACTTGTTTATGTTGTGAAAAGACTTTGTAAGATACAAGGCATTTTTTGCCATCTCATTTTATGAGCAAAATTTATAAGCTGTTCTCTTTACAAAGTAAGGCTTCATCTGCCTATGCACCTTAAGTTCAGGAATTGTTATAAACATACTGCTGTACATAAAACATTGTGTGCGTGCTTGGGGAAAGCTCAAAATGTGAAGAATTTGTCCTGCATCTGTGCGTGACCTATAAATGTATAATAGGAATTCATGTATTGGGATTACCTTTCAGGAAGAAATGCTGATTTCAGTATAAATTACAGCTTTATGAAAAAAAAAAGAAAAAGGTGAAAGTTTAGCTTCAGATGTCTTTTTTTAATTACTTGGTTTTAAATAATCATAATAATCACTTCAGATGTTATTAGGTTTTAAGTAGATGATGACAGGACAGCCACATTGCTGGATTGGTTGCCTTTGTCTTCTGGATCCTGGAAATGTGTTATCTGAATTCTCTTATGCAAACAAACAGGGCTGCATTTTGCTTTGTTTTGTTTTTAGCTCTTCTCCTAACTGCTAAAAATACTGTACACCTCTTGGATGTTTCGTAACACTTAACCTTTTCTTTTGGGACTCCTACAGATGTTCAGGTACTGTGTGTTGCTTCTCCTGCGTATGTAATTTGGGAATTGGATGCGACTGCTGTATTTCATCTATCATAAATATGTATTTACTCATACAACTCACCTTTCTAAATGTTTTCCTTTTACCAAGTTGTGTCATTTTTTCATTTTGAGGGGAGCATATGGATGAAATAAAGGTCACTTTGTTTGAAATTCCATGATCTGTGTTGTCTGCCATACTGAGTGCCAGTTATTAACCAGCCTGCGCAAAAATCAGCCAAAGGTCCTCATGAAAGTAATACAAGACTGCAGGACCGATAAGCCATTTGTACTGTATGCCATCAATTCCTAAGGGAAGTAGCCTGTTGGGAAGATTGGGGAAGAAACCTGGTGAGTTGAACATGGCAAAGGGGAATTAGGCACTGAGAGAATTAGCAGGTACACATGCTGTGTAGAGGAAGAGAGTAAGGCCCACTAGCCTTGACCTAAGTTTGTAAGATTTCTCCAGATTTTGTCTTGGCTGAAATCCAAGACTTGACTAAATGGATGGCATTTTTTGATTCAGCTAAATTATTACTTGCCCTAAAGCAGGGGTGTCAAACTCAATTTCATTGAGGGTTGCATCAGCATTATGGTTGCCCTCAAAGGACCATTTGCATGTAAGATTATAGCAACTCACAGCAGCCAGGTGGGTGTGGCTGAGTAGGCATGACTGGATGGTCGCAGCTGGGTTGCCGCGACTAGGTGTGTGTGGCCAGCTTGATGCCACTCACTGGGTGCAGCTGATTTGGGACGGCTTGGATAGGCCGGGACAAAGCACACCAGCTAACTCAGTGTGGGGACAGATCGGTGCATCACAAGCTCCTCGCCTCTCCAAACTGCTGGTAGCCAAGCGTGCATGTATACACACACACCGCATTCCAAGTTTGGGGTCTTTTATCCACAGAGGAAGGAGAGGGCCTTCTCCCCAAGCCCAGGCATGATTGGCAGTTTGCTATCTCAGATGTGAATAAGTCTCCCAAGCTTGGAATGGTATGTGTGTGTGGGTGTGCGTGCACACAATGCTAAAAGGGACGGTTTTCTCCCAATTCCAACAAAATTGGAAACACCAACATCATTGGCGTTTCCCTGTCGGGTGCCCCCTCCCAGCAAAGCAGGAGACGGAGGGCGATGCTGCATGTGGAAGCGCAGAGGAGAAAGTTTTCAGGAAGCAATTTCCTTCGAGTCCAACTTCTGTCTTGACAGATCTCTGGAGAGCAAGAGGAGAAGGCAGGGGAGCAATGCTCCCTGATCCTGCACAAAGGAGGCTGGCCCTTCTCAAAAGGGAATCCCCATTTCCAATCGTGCATGGTATGAATGCTGGCTTGTTGGAGCAGACTTTCCTCACTTCATTCCCCACCAACCTCATCTCATCTCCAGAGATCTTTCAAGCAAACAATACAAGAACATCACAAATAAAATAAGCAGCAGAGGTTAAAAAAAATATATCAATGCAACTGTTGCATAGACCCTGACACAGATGCATCTGGATCACCTGGTGACAAGCCATGTCTTTAATGCCTTGTCAGGGCCAGTTCATCTCCAGGGTGCAGTCACAAAATTTCCTACAACTATATCTTATCAAATCAAGAGACAAGACTTTTAAAGTTCCAAAGCATAATTTAGCTCAATCTTGTCTCCTGATTTGATAAAGTATAGTTGTAGGAAATTTTGTGATTGCATTTTATACACTTGTGAATGAGGTATTATCTTTCTAGAGACATACAGAGAGGAAAAAGATTCCTAGAATCATAAAATTGTGAAGGCACCACAAGGACCATCCAATTCAAGGTTCTGTAGTATGAAGGAAAACCAATTAACCCATCCTTAACATCTTGTTTTTTCTTAAAAATCTACAGATGAGAACTCTAAAGCTCCATATTTAAGCTGTTTCATCTTATATAGCAGGGATGTCAAACTCACGGCATCACATCATGTGATGTATCGTGACTTCTTTTCCCTCACTAAACCGAAGTGGGCGTGCCACGGGTTCGACACCCCTGTTATACAGCTATCATCATCAAGTTTTTTAAAAAATAATCAAGGCAGTTGCAACTTACACCACCATTTCTGGTCCTACATCCTGTGTCAATGGAAAATAGTTCCTGACCATTTTCTTTTTGTTGCACCTTTTTTTTTTGGCAACTGGAATTATTAGATGAAGTCTTAAGACTGATGAAAAAATATCTAGAGGCAAAATGTATAGCCTGGTTAAATATGAAGACCATCTTGAGGTGAAACACAACCAACTTGCACATACCTAATACAGATCACCTCCAGTAACATGTGTTGTGCAAAAAGTTTAGCCATCTTCAGTTATTTTTCTGCTTTAAGATACAATATGTTGTTCCATATGGCATGCGTTTGTATTCAGAGAACAAGGTTCGTGGGCCTGTGCCACTGTGATCATTTTGGCTCAGTGTGTTTGCTTTCCCCTATCTTCTGAATCTTCTACTGTTCCAAGATCGACAGTTGACCAAATGGTCAAATTGGGAGGGAAAAGGGCAAAGACTGAAAAGAGTGGTAGGGCTGGAAATGCCTGCTCCTAAATGAGGTGAGTGACCCTGACTCTTAAAGGTCTGGGATGAAGAAGCCCTCATTTTTGCCAGTGCTATCAGATGACCCTACAGGATAATAAAAAATGGTAAGCTGGTAAGTTTTGTACCTTTGTATTGCAAAATAAAAATACAGAAGAATCACACAAAATTATTCAACAACGAAACTCACTCTTATCAGAATGACATTTTTATGAGTGAAAATCATGTTTTTTCATGATTCACTGCTACAAATGCCATGTTACCAGAAATATTTATTAATGTGAAGTATTTCTCCTTAAAACTGTATGTTTTTGTATCTCTCTGGCTCACTGATAACAAAATAATACGTTGTGAAATAAAATATCTGGGGGGGGAATGCCCTATTGGAATGTGTTCTGATGAATGGAACCATAGGGTTCTTAACAGCATCCTTGATTAAGTTTCTGTCGAATCAAATGGTTCGTTCTGGAAAATTTCAGGTCAGTTTTTATTGCTATAGCTCCAGTTCTTTTTTTAAATAAGTGTGATTAAAACAAGCCTTGTTTATGGCCCAACAGATGGGATTTTATTTAACTATAATGAAGAAGAGTTTCAGGCTCCATGATCCCTCAAGTGGGCCTTCTGCTAAGTTTCAATCTTTAGAGGTATTTCCTAATTTCTACCTTTATTTGCTTCACATTTGATCTTAGGACGTACTAACATGACTTAGCACTGGCCAAATTTGGGAGACGACAGTTGCTTGCAGGGATCTTTGTAGCAGTGTTCATTGGATTCAAGTATGACTAATCAAGCAGAATCCCACCTTTTTATGTGTGCACAATATGACACATGCTAAAAAGAGGCAGGGTTTTAATGATGCTGGACCCAGTCCAGGAAAGACATGGAACAATCCTGCCAAAATTTGGTTCTTTATTTGCTCATATGAATAGACAGAATCTTGCCAGACTAAATCGTTACTACTCGCATCCTAATGGATATACCCTGGGAGATTCTACGGCAGGCATGTCAAACACGGGATGACACAGCGCCATCACGTTATGTATCGCAACTTTCCCCCCCTTCACTAAACCAAGGGTGGGTGTGGCCAATGTGTGACACATCTTGCCCTCATTTTCTTCCTGTCTTCTCTCCTGTGTTGTCTCAGCTGTGTCGTCTTTTGTCTCGCCCCCCTCCTTCAATGTTCCCTCCTTGCAGGGAAACTGCCATTTTACTGTACTCCATCAGACTTCCCCCTTTGTTAGCGCCATCCATGACATCTGATCTGGTTATGAGCTGCAGACTCCTGCTCATCTACTACACCTCTTTTATAAATATGTTGATTTAAAGCCTTTAGTAACAGAACTGAAACGCTTGAGCAGTGGAATAAAAGTGCTGAATAGCCGTAAGAAGACGAAATATAATTTTTCAAAGCAAACCTTTTTTTCCAAAGGGAAGAAAACCCCCAGATTAGTTCACTCACTAAGGCTGCAAAATCCAAATGTCTTATGATATAGCAAGAAAGCATGGCCAGTCACAAATACTTTCTTCTCTAGACCACCAGTGAACAGGAGGACAGAACATTGGCCTACTCCAGAGGTGGTATTCAGCAGGTTCTGACCAGTTCTGGAGAATTTTGAGTAGTTCAGAGAACCAGCAAATTCCACCTCTGACTGGAGATTTTACAGTATCCTTCCCCTGCCACAGCCACCAAGCCACGCCCACAGAACCAGTAATAAAAGATATTGAATCCCACCACTGGCCTACTTGTGCTACTTTATTGGTATATGGGCAATGAGGCCTAGGAGGAGTGCTACCCCAGCTGCTTAAAGGTGGGACATTTTAAGGAAAGACTCTGAACATCACTTGCTGGTAGGAAAACACCCTTAACTGTCCTCTATATGTCAGGCAGGGTAAAGTAGATGAGGGGCACGCAACAGTTGGTTAGTGCCTTGTGGCAGTTGCCAGAATAACAGGTTGCTACCTCACAGCTGCTTGGCTCCTGTTACTTGTTAGCTGGACTATTTATAAACATGGCTCTAGCAGGCTTCTTCTGAAAGAGTATTAAACCTTGAGCAAAATACTCCCAGATCATAGGAACCGCATGAGATTTGAATGGCTTTGAGGCCTATGTCACTTTCTTTCTTTCTTTCTTTCTTTCTTTCTTTCTTTCTTTCTTTCTTTCTTTCTTTCTTTCTCTCTCTCTCTCTCTGTCTGTCTCTCTCTCTCCCCTCCCTGCTAATCAATTTATTTGAAGTGACAACAAACGTGAGCAAACATCCATTTCAGACTGTTTTTTTAAAATGGATGGGATGGAGGAAGGAGTGGAATAGGTGAAAATACCCCTTGACCACATAGATAGAGGGAGGAGCAATACATATTCTAAAGCCTGCTGAATTACTAGGCAACTTATATATTAAGAAACAATATTTACAAATAATATTTGGAAATATTAATATGTCAAAAATATGGAGGGGATTAGGAGTTCAACTTTAAAAAAACACCAAGAAATGTAAGTAACAAGACTATATATGCAAAATGTAAAAAATAAATTATCAAACAGACTGAGAACAAAGGTTTACACTGAGAGAGATCTAAACATCATTGATGTCACCTATGCAATAGTGATAAATACCTGTACCTTGGGTGTAAGATGAGGGATCCCCCAGATTCTGCTGAAGATGTTATCTAGTCTGGTAATGAAACATTCAGAAACCAACCCACAAGCTTGGAGAACAAATCTTCACCGTCATCAGTCACCTAGCTCAATAAAAAAAGGGATATGGCTGGATGAAAATAAAATGGGACTACAGAGCTGATTTGTTATAAATGTGACTATAAATTGCCAGTAGATGGCAGTCTATGATTTAAACACACCTCAGTATCATTCCTTGGCCAACTTAATGGCTTCTAATACAGAATAATAAGGTTGGAAGGGACCTTGGAGGTCTTCTAGTCCAACCCCTTGCTTAGGCAGGAAACCCTATACTATTCCAGACAAATAGCTGTCTAATCTCTTCTTAAAAACATCCAATATTAGAGCATTCACAGCTTTTGGAGGCAAGCTGTTCTACTGATTAATTGGTCTGTCAGGAAATTTCTCCTTAGTTCTAAGTTGCTTCTCTCCTTGATTAGTTTCCATTCACTGCTTCTTGTCCTGCCTTCAGATGCTTTGGAGAATAGATTGTCCCCCTCTTCTTTGTGGCAGCCCCACAAAATATTGCAACACTGCTATCATGTCACCCTTAACCCTTTTCACTAGACATCCAAATTCTGCAATTGTTCTTCATATGTTTAAGCCTCCAGTCCTCTAATAGCATTTGTTGCCCTTCTCTGCCCTCTTTCTAGAGTCTCAACTTCTTTTTTGTATCATGGTGACCAAAACTGGATTTAGTATTTCAGGTATGTTCTTACCAAAACAGTATAAAGTGGTACTAACATTTCACATTATCTTGATTCCCTCTTGTCAAAACAATCTTGGACTACATTGGCCTTTTTGGCAGTTGCAGCACACTGCTGGCTCATATTTAAGTGGTTGTCCTTAGGACTTCTAGATCTCTCTCACAGTTACTGCTGTTGAACAAAGTGCCTCTTATTCTATATCTGTGTATTTGGTTTTTCTTGCCTAAGTGTAAAATATTTTAGATTTAGATATGTTAGATATCAACCCTGTGAAGTCTAAGGACTGGGTAATTTAGGGCTTCGGTGGCTCTGTGGTTAAGATGCTGAGCTTGTCAATCAGAAAGGTCAGCAGTTCGAATCCCTAGCACCGCATAATGGAGTGAACTACCACTACTTGTCCCAGTTTCTGCCAATCTAGCAGTTCAAAAGCATGTAAAAATGCAAGTTGAAAAATAGGGACCACCTTTGGTGGGAAGGTAACAGCGTTCTCTGCACCTTCGGCATTTAGTCATGCCAGCCATGTGACCATGGAGACGTCTTCGGACAGCACTGGCTCTTCGGCTTAGAAAAGGAGATGAGCACCATCCCCAGAACCAAAAACAACTAGCACGCATGCGTGAGGGGAACCTTTACCTTAAGAGCTGAAAGGCGCCAAATTGGAAAGGCCTGAGAGAATTCTAGTTCTTCAACTGACATAATAGACCTCATAGTTTTCGGTGAGCCAGAATTTTGGGCCAGAGGCACAGTTAGATTTGAAGCAGTTGAGAGATGTGGCATGTATGAAGACAGATTGTATATAGATTGTATAAAGGGAGAAGAGAAGGAATTTAAAGAAACAGGGTGCAATAATCCAGGTTATATTCACACTAAACCATAATTCACAGAATGATCACAGTGACTTGGACTTGGACAAGATATTGAACCATAAAATAACTGTATAGGAAAAGTTTGTACAACAAACTGTCAAAAAAGAAACATAACATAGCAATCTCTGTCTTCTGGAGTTCCCCAAAAGGAACAATATAGGATTCTCTTCAACGTAGCCAAGCTTACTTTTCCCAGAGATGGCTCAAGGCTCAGAAAGGTTTGTACTCCACAAAGAGGCACACATCTAATAAGGATGCATTATTGTTGTTATGAGCAAACCATATTTTTAAATCATAATTGATTAGGAATGCCCTTAGTTTATCCTGCCAATATTGCTGGAGGGGTAGTTTTCTTCTCAGTAGTTCCTTCATTAGAGGATTGTCTTCCGTTTGACCTTTGTCTGGTGTTAATCCCTGCTTAATCCCTTCTTTAAGGAGAAAACCACAGCCCCAACCAACACCGGCAGGGAAAGCTACTGTATATAAATGGGCAATAAAACACTGATGATGTTACTTGGTCAGGTAATGAAATTTCTGCAATCTAACAACCAAGCTCAGAGAGCACCCAGGACTCCAAAGAAAAAATGTGCAGCTAATCTGTACTTGCAGTAATACTTGATAAACCACTATCCACTTTGCCAGGCTCTAAGAAAGCCATGAATTCTATTGAGTATTTCATTATATGGCCAGCCGAGTGGAGTCTGATGCCAGGCTCCACCGATTGGCCCAGACACTGGCAGGAGAAACAAAGCCCCATCAGTGGCTGAAGCTTTGGACAGCGCTGGCTACATAAGCTGGCGCCAGCCGTGGATTCGCGCTCGTGTTTTCCAAACTGCAATAAAGTTGTTACCTGTTCATTGCGTGTCCGCCTCTTCATTCGCCCATATCTAACAAATTAATTGTGGTAGACCATGGGCTCCTGCTAATTTTAACCCTAAAGCATTTCTTTTGGTAGACTTTTGAAATCCCAAGGAAGTTAGCCCTACTGTTCTCTTGTTATATACAATTAACAAGTAGAATCTCAAGTTTATCTACTTTCTCTGTTCTTCTCTCTCTTCCTAATCATAGGAACAGTCAAGTTAATTTCAGGTGAATAACTTGATGAATAAAAGGTCAATTCAATCAAATTCAGGTTTTCATTTTCCTTCATTGTGGGAAGCATGTGAAATGAAAAAATGAATCATGCACCACTCTAGAGATACCTGAACACCTGATTTTTTTAAAAAAAGCCTCAGAGATTGCAATGGAAAGTGGGGAGTGCATTAGAGAAAAGGAAGTGTGCAATTGTATTTTTTTTCTTGTCCTTTCTCTTGTACACAAGATGCTCCTTCCCTGGCAAAGGACTTTTTGCTTTTGCTTAAAAATTGGCATCCAGGAAATTCTTGGGCAACTCCTTTGCAATATATTTTGTCTTTAGCCAGGGAGAAGATTGATGAATCGAAACTTCACTACATACTTGGATTTCATCAAAATCAGACAGCTGAGGTCAAAGTGAAAATGTTATGTGGAAAATGCTGTTGATTTTGTGACTTCTAACTATAGACTCACTTGTGTAGGTGTGCAGACACACAGACACATGTATGTACACACAACATTATGGTACTTTAACTACTTTCTTCTTCTCTATAAGATTGCTTATTAAAGACAATGGTTGGAAAAATCTAGTTAAACCTGAAAAGCTAAAGAAAATACGAAGAGAAGAGATGAATGTTTGTCTGGGTATGTGACAAAACAGAGATGATTTCAGTCCGGTTTTTCTTCTTCGTTTGGCGTTCTAATTAAAACGCTTTTTATGATACAATATATATGGGATAATAAATATAAGTGTGTATGATTATCATATTTTTGAAAGTAAAATTTCTCCCTAGAGGCAGATTTTTTTTTAATGTTAATGGATTACGATCTTGAAGTTATGAAAATTTGTCATTTTAACCCTTCAGGCTAAAAACTGTCATCCAATAAAACATTCTGTGGTGGCGCAGTGGTTAGAATGCAGTACTGCAGGCTACTTCTGTTGGCTGCTGGCTGCTTGCAATTTGGCAGTTTGAATCTCACCAGGCTCAAGGTTGACTCAGCCTTCCATCCTTCCGAGGTCAGTAAAAAGGAGGACCCAGATTGTTGGGGGGCAATAGGTTGACTCTATAAACTGCTTAGAGAGGGCTGTAAAGCACTGTAAAGTGGAATATAACCCTAAGTGCTGTTGCTATTGTTATTGCTTTTCTCTTGATTCTTATGTCGAAGAATTCAGTGTTAAATAATCTTGCTCACTGACTGTGTTTTCTTTGGACAAGAGAGAAACTCTTCCGGTTAAGCCTCAAAGACTGCTAAATATTCTTAATATTTCAGACCTAGATTGATTCAAAACATTGCACTGGTCAAGAAAAGGGGATGATACTCCAAATCAGGGCTGTCAAAAAAAGGGCATGATACTCCAAATCAGGGCTGTCAAACTCCAGACCTGAGGGCCAGATGCAGTATGTGCTGACCACGCCCACACCAGGTTTAGCAAAAGAGAAAAAAAGCCCAGATATGTCACGTGATGCTGCTGTGATGACATGAGTTTGACACCCCTGCTCCAAATGTTTCATGGTGGTCAACCTACTTTAATTTCCCTTATTTCTCTCTTGCCAGTTTCTCTGTTGCTTCATAGAACTGAGGAAACATTGCTTGAGTTGCACTAGTGTTTAAGCAGAAATATGACAATTACAGGCAATCGCTCAACTTGTATTGGGCTAAGCCAGTAAGAACAAAAAGTTACAGGCTGTAAATTCAAATGCTTTCATGTCCTTGAAAATTTCTGTTTATGACCAGCTGTCCTCAGGGAAAGAATGGATTGAGTAGATTATGTATTATGCAACGAAAGATATTTTCCAAATAGCTTACCAATAATATACAAGTTAGAATTAAGGAAAAAAAACCTCTGTCCAGATAAACCAGACAAACTCTTTAAACAAAGCAGCATTTGAGACCATCCTAGAAAAGAGATCCATAAACTTGGATGTGTTTCTGCACAGGCAAAATTTAAATGGTTAGAATCATAGAATTATAGACTGGAAAGGAATCCAAAGATATCTAGTCCATCCCTCTGCAACATACTGAAAAAAACATGAAACTATTTTTGAGAGGTTACTATCCATTCTATTCTTACAAACCTCTAGTTTCCATAAGAAGACTGATCCTCTGTTGTATAGATTTCACCATCAGGAAGCTTTTGATTTATTTATTCATTATTTTTATAAAAACCTCCAGACGTATCTAATGCTCCTTCCTCCTATTTTCCCCACAACAAAGCCCTATGTGGTAGGTTGGTCTGCGAGAGAGAGTGACTGGTCCAAAGACTTTCATTGTTAAGATGAGACTTGAACTCACAATTTCTTGCTTTATAGCCTGGTGCTTAATCATAAGACCAAACTGTCTCTCCTTTTATTTAAAATAAAACTAGTAGCCCGTTATTGCTGGTCCTTTCTGTGGCCATGGAAAATACTTCATGATCCTCATCCTGTAAGCTTCCCTTATACACCTAAACATGGTCATAATGTCTCCCCATTAAGTCTTTTTATCTTCAGACACAACGTTTATTTGTTTGTTTGTTATATTTGTTTATTAAATTTATTTACTGTCCAACTCACCATATTCCTTCAGTCATTCTTCATTATTACCTTTTCCTTTGAACTTTGGAATATAATATTAGCCATGTAAATTTAATTCATCAAACAATCATGTATCCATTAGGAAAGAAGTTTATTCTCTGGAGAACTCTGCAACGGTATTTCTTAATCAACTATGATTTAAAAATATGGTCCACTCATAACAATGACAATAATAATACATCCTTATTAGATGTGTGTATCTTCTGAGGGCTAAAGATCATTCTGAACCTTGGGCCACATTCAAAAAAGTAACCCTTGACAGGACAAGTACAATTAGTTAACATATATAACCTAAATTTTAATTTTTTTATCGGAGTCAGTTGCCTGATTATTACTGTGTATTCCATGCTTTCTCACCGTCACATTAAAAAAAAAAAAGAATATGGTGCATAATTAGTGGCAACTTTTAGATAGCTTTTGTGGTAGGAGGGCACCCAAGGTTTGCATGAGGAGGTTTGCATGAGGCCCTGGTGCCTTAAGAGGTAAGTCTCTAATCTATCTGGTGATTTTCAAAGGATTCTTCCAAGGGTTATCTCCAGAGTATTGAAGAAAGCCTACAGCAGCCAAAGTCCTTGCTTAAGGCCAGTCTGCAGGGGAATGATAATATTTTAAGGACATTGGAACGAGGACCTTTTGTCCTTGGATGGTATTTCGAGCCACTTTAGTATAACAATCTACTAGAACTGCTACACTAAAAACCAACCCACAAACCAACAAACCTGTCACTATTTCTCCATCACCTTGACCAGCCTGATGGGACAGGGCACTTAAAGCTCTGTTTTTCAGTATATCTGTTGCTCTATTGATACGAAGAGATAATGATCTATACCTCATGGCCCTGTACAACCTGAATAGCACCATGGGCTCTGATCTATCTGACTTTGGCTGATCTCAAAAAAGCTAAGCATAACAGGCCTTGATGAGTACTTGAAGGGAAGGCCACTCAACCACTAGGACTCCAGGCAGACTGGGAAGTTCACAAAATGTCCCAGAAAACAGAGAGAGAAACCATTTGCCCATTAATGTATGTGGACATGTCCTGGTGACCTCCAAAATATGAGTTGAAATTGAGGGACTGTCTGTCTTCTGGCCAAAATGATCATATAAAAAAGTAACCCCTATTTATCACCTTTCACATCTGGATCTAATTACATTCATGCGTTCTATGTAGTGCTGTGTTTGAAAACAAGCTAACAACAAACTAAACATCTTTATCGGTTGACAATTTGGCCACTTAAATTTGGATAAATATCAACTGGCACAGTTGTATTTTGCTATTCCAAAACAGTTTTGTTTGCTTGTGGTTTGTTTCAAAGACAGATTCTCTATGTGTGTGTGTTTTTTTTCCTTTTAAAATTCTAAATTGTCTTTTCCTGAATCTCAGGAAATCACAATTTTTCTTGTGATCAGAGCCATCTTGGGATCAGGTTTCTTCCCACTAAAGAGAAGAAAGAAAGAAGAGAGGGAGAGAGGGAGGGAGAGGGAGGGAGGGAGGGAGGAGGGAAGGAAGGAAGGGAGAGAGGGAGGGAGGGAGGGAGAAAGGAAAGAAGGAAGAGAGGGAGGGAGGGAGGAAGGAAGGAAAGAACTCAGGCCCTACCAATATCTAAGAGGTGAAAATTCTGTACCGTTTCCTTTCCTTTCCTTCTTTTCCTTTCCTTTCCCTCCCCTTCCCTCCCCTCTTATCCCCCCTCCCATTTTTCTGCCTGCTCCTTTCTTCTTTCCAAGTAGAAAATCTAGATAATCAGATTTTTTTTTTTAAATATGGCCTTTCTTAAAAGATTATATATGCACCAGAAAATGGCTATGGGTTGCCATTCAGATGGCATTGGGTCTATCATTGGTTTTAGTATCCTGTAGAAGCCATTACCCCAACCCACAAAGCTTATCAGGAAAGTGGTAAGACAAGGTCTTCCTCCCACTAAAAGAGCACTGTTGATTGTATTTTCATCCAGGATCACCATTCCCTATTTTCCCCACTTTTGCAGAATGAAAAAAATACAGATGACCTGATAGGCTTCATAGTAACTGAGTTATCCAACCTAGCACCTTCCGGATAGAAGAATTTTGGAGAACCCAGCATACAGTTTATTGATTTAAAAAGCTGCAATCCAACACATCTGGGCTAAACTGTTAATTCCAGTTGCACCCTTATCTTTAAAACAATGGGCAAATTACTTCTTGGCATAGATTAGATTAACATAGTTTGCTATACAGGTAGTCCTTGACTTTACTGCAATTGAAACGGAAATTATGATCGTAAGTCATTGCAATAGTTAGGTGGGTCACTGAATCCAATTCTATGACTTCTTTTGTGGTGATCGACTCAATTTTACCCAGTTGGTGTTTTTTAACCAGAAGCCAATAAATAAATACATAAGTAAGTAAGTAAGTAAATAAATAATCAAATATTGTGATCCTGTAACTGTGAGATACTGCAAATGGCAATAAAGGTGAGCAGGTAGACAAGCACCACAAATGTGATCACATAACTGTTGGAGTGTGTGCATGTGTGACTGTTGTATCTTCCAAATTGGGTGGGGCAGAGATATTGTAATGTTGCTTGGGACAGTGCAGGTAGTCCTCAACTTACAATGGCAACTGAGCCCAAGATTTTGGTTGCTGAATGAGACAATTGTTCAGTGAGTTTTGCTACATGTTACGAACTTTCTCACCACCATTGTTGTTAAGTGAATCACTGCAGTTGATAAGATAGTAACCGAGTGGTAAAATGAATCTGGCTTAACCATTGACTTTTGTTTTTCAGAAGGTTAGAAAATGCGATCACAAGACCCTGGGACACTGCAACGGTCATAAATGCATGCCAGTTGCCAAGCCTCTGAGGTTTGATCAGGTGACCTAGTGATGCTGCAATGTTTGTGAGTGTGAAAAACAGACATAATAGCAGTAGCACTTAGACTTATATACTGCTTCACAGTGCTTTTACAGCCCTCTCTAAGCTGTTTACAGAGTCAGCATATTCTGGGTCCTCATTTTACCCACCTCAGACGGATGGAAGGCTGAGTCAACCTTGAGCCAATGAGATTCGAACTGCCAAACTGCTGGTAGCCGGTAGTCAGCAGAAATAGCCTGCAGTACTGCATTCTAACTACTGCGCCACCATGGCTCTTTATACTGCCATTGTAATTTCGAATGGTGAATAAATGAATGGTTGTAAGTTGAGGACTACCTGTATGATGTTTGCTTCCTTGTTCAATTCTGCTATTATGTTCCTTAACTTTTGTATTTATGTTGCTATTTTTACCTCATTATTATAATTTCTGTTATGATTCTAACCTGATTTATACAGTTGGGTATGTATACTACTCAGAGTCAAACCAAACTTAATAAATAACAAAAATAATTTTAATAAACTCAACAATAAATTTAATATACCCAAGATAAATATTTACAAACTCTGAAAATGTTGAGGTTTCATCCTGTCACAGAGGTTTTTGTGCAGCATCTTCTTGAAGCTGTTTCACAGAGCCACACCACCTCCTAGTCTAAACTGAAAATGGTTGCTTTCTTGTTGAGCAGTTCCAGGAGCCAATAAATATTTCTGCACATGTACAATGCATGCACAAAAGATGTTCTAACTATGGATTCAGGGTTATCCAAAGAGCCTTGATGAAGGAACTCCTCTATAGCTGGGGTCTCCAAACTTGGTAACTTTAAGAATTGTGGACTTTGACCCTCAGAATTCCCCAGCCAGCCATGCAGACTGGAGAATTCTGGGAGTTGAAGTCCACAAGTCTTAAAATTGCCCAAGTTTGGAGACCTGCACTCTATAGCCATAAAAGCTTAGCTGAGGGAAATTGTGAACAACTTCTCACTATGTTCTCCCAGAACTGAAATGAGATGTATTGTTAAGTGGACTGTTACATCTTGAGCCCAATATTCATTTTTCATCTTGACTTCTTCTAGATCAGGTGTGTCAAACTCATGTTGTCATGGCAGCATCACGTGATGTATTGGGACTTCCCCCCCCCTTTTTGCTAAATTGGCTAGTGCATGATACATGCGGCCCATGGGTTAGGAGTTTGACAACCCTGTTCTAGATAGTCAGTTTAAAGAAGAATGGAGCAACTCTGGCTCTGGGTACACATGAAACTTTTGGCTTAAATTTCAAAAACTTTCTGCAAGGTAATTTAAGGCTTCTTAGAAGTAGTATCTGTTCCTTACACCCTATTGTTAGGAAGGGAAAATTATGTCAGGGAA
The DNA here is from genome assembly GCA_023653725.1 of Bungarus multicinctus. Lineage (NCBI taxonomy): Eukaryota > Metazoa > Chordata > Lepidosauria > Squamata > Elapidae > Bungarus > Bungarus multicinctus. Next base: position 124,233,336 of record CM042836.1, on the reverse strand, counting down.
AAGAGAAAGGGAAGGAGGGAGGAAAAGAGAGAGAGAGAGAATGGAAATGTGAAATGTGAAGTTGAAGGAGTGAAAAGAGCATTCAACAAAAACAATCTTGTTGCTCTTTTTAAAACCTCTGAATATGTACAGTTTTCAATTTTAAACTTAGAAATCCTACCAAAAGTGCTGTTATCCATTTACTTGGCAGCGAGCAACATTTTACTGTAGAAAAGGGGAGTATATCATTCAAGAATGATAAATCGAATGTTTGTAGCCATGTATATGCTTGCCCAGTTTCCTCCTAGTCGTAACATGTTTTACGGTGCAAATAGGAATGCTATACTGTGGTAAACAGCCTGCAATCCAATGTGTGCCAAGATAATCTCCACAGCCATTTACTGTTTGGGGCTCCAAGGATACCAAGCAGATTATTAAGGTTTATTTTAACCATCTGCACTAAAAAAAATTAAGAACCAAGAAGACAACTGAAATATGATGTACATGGCCCCTCACCTCCTGGCAGCCATTATAGGAGATAGACACATGGTAAATGTGGAAATCTAAATAATTTCAGCCAGAATTATGGGATGCAATTCCATCACACCAAGATCTTTAGTTTCTTAAACTCTTTGGCTTCTTCCAACATCTGATCTGATGTAAGTACTAATGTTGTAGTTCTGGCCATCCTTATAGTAACCATTTGCTAATTTATTAAGCTTTTATTTTAGCAGTAAAATGTGTACCCATCCCATTAAGTACAAGTTGGGTAAGAACTGTGTTGGCTTATGTGGCTTTTTGAGTAGCTTTCTGTTGAGTAATTAGCCCCCCCCCCCAAAAAAAAAAAAACAACGAAAGAGACAAAGTTGTGCCATAGGATAAGCAATTCAAGGGCATAAAATATAGAGGCTGATCTGACTGTATTTTCCCTCTGCCAACTTTTGAGTTTCCGCTTTCCAAGTGAAGGAACAGTCTTCTACTGTGTACAAAGAATGAACCACTTACAAATGAGCACTTTAAAAATCATTTTCATCTGTACCAGGACAGTTTTTAATATGTGATATTCAGAGGTCATTATGACAATTTCATGGACAATCAATAAATTAAGGTGTAAAAATATCTTTTTAATCGTAATCAAAGCACCAAAACAGCAATGAATCCCAGTATTTGGAATTCTAGAATTTAAAAATACCATTGTGAAATTAGATTACGTCTTGCTACTCAAAGCAAAAGCTGAAAACATGACAAGTTAGCTGTACTGTTAGAGAGCAACCATCCTGGATGGAAAGAGGGCTCAAGCAAGAAATCAGCCCAGGCTCCCTACATAAATACAAGAGGACAAAGTCTGACAACCACCCCCTCCCCCAAATGCCTCTAAGGCTGATCTGAGCTTTATCAAATGAAAGCTGCCAATCTGGGGAGATTCCTGTACCATAGGCAGAAAACAATAAAGTAGGTCTCACTTATCATGCCAGATTGATACATACTCAGGAGAGTCTACTTGTAAATGGTCATTCTGAATAAAATTAGTTCTATATTTTTTATTAAAAATTATTTCTCACTCTGAGAAAAAGAAAAAAATAGCTTTAAAATGTGATGGATACACACATAGGTGAAGCATCTGGGCTCATTTCATGCAGAGGAAGGCATCCAATCAGTGGAACTCTCAGTCTATACTTTCATGATTAATCCACTAGTGCAGGTATAATATTGCCAACTTATTTGCTGTGAAATACTTCACACAAATTGCTGGATGCATTTTTTTAAAAATCATAAATTCAACCACGAAGTATAAAAGAATACCCACATAGGATGTAACTTAACTGACACCCAGATTCAAGTGGCAACACGAGGTTCATAATATTTGAGAATCTACCTCACAACTTGGGGGAGATGATAAAAGAGCTTCACCGCAAAGGAAAGAAGTTGAAAAACTTCTCATTGTTGCAGTGGTCGAGATTTGTATACTTTTGGTCTTCACTGCTGGGCCACTCATTCCTTTTGAGGGGCAAGGAATTCTGGTAATAGTGATGGGCAGAGTCTCCAACAAGGTAAGGATCCTCTGGAGACAGCTGGCAAAACGAATTGTTACTGTTACAAAACAAGGGTGCTTTGATTTCAGATATATCTTCCCCAAGTATATTCCCAGGAGATCTGAAGGAGTGGTAACCAACCTTCATTGAGGATTCCCACCTACTAGGAACATGTTGGAGACTTAAATCTACTGAGTTAAAGGAAGATAGTGTCTCATTGGGTAGACCTGGCAGAACTGTAGTAGAGCCACTGACATATTTCACTGATGGAAGAAGATGCCTTCCTAAGTCAAGGTTTTGATTCCAGCTCTCCAGCTCCCCGTATTCAGAACAATCAGAAGCTAACAATTCCACTGGGTCTCCACCATCATATTCACTGCTTCCAACTGGCTTGTACTTGTCTAAGTATTTGCTGTAGTCCATATCTTGAGTGTGCTCTAATACATAGGGCAACTTTGTGGAACTGAAGCCTTTGGTGAAACTCAAGCAATTATTTAGCTCTTGAGATGGGTTCTCTCTGAAGTATCCACTGAAGTTACTGTGTGATATTCGCTCTTCATGTTTGGGAACAATTAACAATAAAGTATCGTCACTTTGCATCTCTCCTGTCAGGGACTTAAGAGAAATCCATCATATTACAATTCAGCTTTAATAAAGATCCATTCATTCTCAAAGCTAAATTATAGCTGAATTCCAAAAGTTGGGTTCCTACTCAAATTATAATGTGAAGTCACTCTGTTCTTTGGACTTTTCAACCTTTGGAATGTTCTCAGAGAGAGTCAGTTCTCACACAGTTGGTGAAAACTCAGAAAAGGGCAAATTTGATAGTTGTGGGGGGTGGGGGGAGGCCAGATAGGATCAGTCAACTTGCCCCAAAGAGGGAGTCATGTTCTCCATTAGGAAGAACTTTTAACTCACCTTTTCGGCTTTCTCTATTTTCTCCCTACATCTGTCTTGACCTTAAAGCTGGATCCTGTCTTTTTCAGTTCTGGATGGTTACATCTGCTGTATTTTTTTTTTAGGCCAAGCAATAAGTTGCTTGTGGGTAGAACTAATGAAAAAACGTAAAATTTCCTTCCCCAGAATAGAGCCAGAAAGAAAGTTCTCAGCAAATGAAAAGTATTCCTTTCTAAGGGAACTGGTAACTAACTAAATAATGACATTACACCCAAAATTTTGGGCAAACCTTTTTGGGTATAATATAATGCTAGATAAATGGAAGAATGCATGAATGAATGAATTAAAATTTACATTATATTATGGCTTGAAAGAAAACTTTTATAAAATGATGTATCATTGACACTTGACCCCAATAGACTAGCAAAAACATATAAAGGGATTTCTAATAGGTGTTAGAAATATAGTCAAAATCGAGGATAATTTTATCATAATGTGCAGGCCTTGCAAATATGTAAAAACACACTGGATGAATGTAACAATATGCTGACAGATTTGATGTTTTGTGTGTGTATGTGTGTGGGGGGGGAGGGGGGTCTCCAATACAAGTGTTAATTAGTGTGACTTTGTGGGTTTTGTTTTGTTTTAGACTAAGTGCTGCCTCTTAGCTTAACTTCTCTTTGGATTATTACCTTCTAAAGAAATGGTTGCCATTTTTTGTCACTTGATTGACACCAAAGGAACCATCCCAACTGAGGAACATAACTCTAGGGAAGGCAAATTGTACTCAGGCTATACTAATACCAAACCTTCAATCAATTCCCCTGACATGTTGAGTCCTTGCTGGATGCTCAGCTTCAGGCACTCCATCTGTGATAACAGTACATGGTCATTCGGGTATTGGATTCCGTGAACATTTACCTCCATCTCTCTGTTCCTCTTCAGTCTTGGAGAAGTTGAAATATATGCTTTTTGTATTGACCTTCTTGCTTCTGCTTCCAGTTTAGTTTCTGGTCTTGGGTGATCATGAGCTCCCTTTGACTTAACAAATAAATGAAGAAAAGCATAATGATATAAGTACAGGAAACAACATAGCATCATGCAGATCAGGTGTAAATTCCAGAATGGCCTGAGAGCCCCAAAATTAAATGACCTGCAAGTTATTTGTCAATCTGCTTCAATTCTTGATTTTACTTATTTAATTGAAAGTACATTTTCCTGATGTGGATGAGCTTCACCCTATGTGGGGAAGAAGAAATCTTATTCTTCTATGAGCTTCTTTGTTTATATAGTTTTTTAAAAAAACTATTAAAATGCATGGAGTTTTTAAAATTTCACAGAGACTGTGAATTGTTTTTAGAGAAATGATTAGACCTCTTGATGGATTTTAGTTAAACCAGGCTACAATTTGTTTGCAATTTATTAATAAAATTAGAAATTAGAAAGGATAATATACTTCGGTACTGTTTAGTTCAACGGTAGTTCTAAAATGTATATGTATGTGTATGTATATATGTATGGTTTCAGATTTAGGAATCATATTGGAAAAAGGTCTTCTATTAAATATGCCTAAGCATCAAATCATGTTTAAAATATGAGCACCTTATTCCAATTCATCATTTTCTACCTTCTAGAACCACAATTCCTAAAAAATCCTAATCATTTTTGTTCCTCCTAGCTGGGGCCTTCCAGGGCTTGCAGTCTCAAAGTTTGGGAAAAATGTTATGGAAGAAATCTGATTTCATGAACTGACTCCAAATCAAGATAAGCTCAATAAAGAGTGCAAAGTGGTATATGGTGTTTCGTGCTGTTGAATTTTAACATAGGTTTGGGTGGAAATGTTGACCCAAGGAATTTTCTGTGGCTACCAGATAGCCCAATGGGATTTATCTTTAATAATTAAGAATAACAGATAACAGATAATCAGAGTTAGAAGGGACCTTATAGGTCATCTAGTCCAACCTCCCACCCAAGCGGGAGACCCTACACTATTTCTGACAAATAGCAGTCCAATCTCTTCTTGAAAGTCTCAAGTGATGATGCTTCCACAATTTCTGAGAGCAAGCTGTTCCATTAGTTGATTGTTCTCACTGTCAGAAAGTTTCTCCTTATTTCCAGGTTAAATCTCTCCTTCTTCAGTTTCCATCCATTATTCCTTGTCTAGCCTTCGAGTACTTTAGAAAATAACTTGACCCCTTCCTCTCTGTGGCAGCACTTCAAATATTGGAAGATTGCTATCAAGGACATGGTTGGGCTCTAATGATTTAACAGGGACACACTATGGCCATGTCTCTCTAGATCAGGGAACAAAGGCAGAAATTTAGAAGCTCTTATGGATTTAGTTGAGGGTATTGTGTCAAGTTTTGTGTTATTTCTTTCAAAAACTTCTGGCAGTTTCTGGTATGACCCAACTTGTATAAGATTGGCAAATTAGAAAGACTTCCTGGAACCCCCATAGCAGAACATAAGACCAAACATCTGCTGATTTAAGAACATCCTGATGGACAAAAACCTGATTAGTTTATATCCTGGGTTCCATTATGGCCAATGTGATGGATATTGGAAGCTTCCAAGGAGAACCCAAAAGGTGTAGTCCTCTTTCATCATTGCTCCTACCAGGTTTTTGTTCTTACCGTTTCAATATCATGCATTACTCATCATCAAAATAAAACAAGTCCACATGAACTCACTTGCTTTAAATGAAATAAATATTTGTTTTGGTTTTGCTTACTTGAAAAAATATGAACCATCCTTCATGTCTCCAGAAATTTGTTACAGGATATCCACCATGGCCTCGACATGGAATCAATTTCAAAGGTCCATTACAATTAGGACATGGTTTCCCTGTAGGATATAAACCATTCTTTAACGGCATTCAAAACTTAGTGTAAGATTAATCTGGTCTTCAGGTCATATAGCAATAATCATCATTATGAGCATCTAAGTCATAATTTAATATAGAATTCTCAAACCTGGATCCCTACCAGATATATGGACTACAGTCCCAGTAATTTGAGCAGCGGCCACAGCTGCTCAAGTGAGGAAGTCTGATAATTGAAACTTGCAAATCTGGAGATGGTTTTTATAAGAAGAAAAGCGGGCATAATTAGAAATGGTCATCATCCAGTGCAATAGTTTTAGCTTTCCTGATCCAGATTGGAATAATATTTATTTGATTAAAAAAAAAAAGTTTTCCCCTGTCCAGTTATGTCTGAATCTAGAACACAGTCTCATCTCCATTTCTTAGCCACTCCATTTCTTGCACTGCTTGAAGAGACTTCCATGGTCATGTGGCCAGCATGATTATACGCCGAGGAGCACTGAAGTGGTACCTATCTATCTAATCCAGTGGTGGGATTCAAATTTTTTTTACTACCGGTTCTGTGGGCATGGCTTGGTGGGCGTGACAGGGGAAGGATATTGCATAATCTCCATTACCTCCCCACTCCAGGGGAAGGACACTGTAAAATCTCCACTCCCTCCTCACCCCACTAACCTGCTTTCCGGATCCATCCTCCTGTCCAGGGCAACAAAAGAAGACCCAGCCAATCAGCTGGGACTCGGGAGGCAGAGAATAGATGGGGGCAGGGCCAGTCAGAGGTGGTATTTACTGCTTCTCCGCACTATGCAAAATTTCTGCTATCGGTTCTCCAGAACTGGTCAGAACTTGCTGAATACCACCTCTGATCTCCTTGTATTTGCATGCTTTTGAACAACTATGTTGGGAGAAGCCGGGGAAGCAACAGGAACTCATTCTGTTCACAGCCCTCGGGTTTCAAAGTGCCAACCTTCTGGTTGATAAGCTCAGCATCTTAACCACTAGGCCACTGTAACCCTCTGATATGTGCTATTTATTTCCATTACTTTTTTTTTCAAGGATACTTGACTTGTACATATAAAAGTGCTTTCACATGGACAGGGACTTTCTGATTTTCATATAGCACGAGATACATTTCAAAACTCCAGGAGCAGTTTTTCCATGTATAAAGAGAATTGGATTAAAAGAAGTCTACAAGCAGACCTTGGATTTGTAACAATATGTAGAGCCCCCTGAAACAAATGGAACTACTTCGATCCATTGTTCTGTCCACTAAATATTGATGAAACTTGTTCACTTTTATTTATAAATCCCAAATATTCGTTCTAGAAATAAAGGATGTTCCAGTCATACAAATTATAGAATTTGTTTTCCAGAATTCAATCCCATGCCCATTTAGCAGCGAATATCCTACCTAACTAGGGAAAGATTTTCCTTTGAAAAAACACCCATAGTCTATAAAACTGTAACTTTTGCTATTCCACTATTACATTTATTATTGCATTTTTAAAATAATCGCCTGTGTATTGCGCTGGTCAGAAGGAGGGCTGAGAAGATATCCACTGACTCCTCACATTCTGGACATAAACTGTTTCAACTCCTCCCCTCGGGATGGCAGTGCAGGGCATTGCATGCCAAGACAACTATAAAATGACAATTCCCACCCCCTCATGCCATCAGTCTGTTGAACACCTAATTCTCACAGTGTTGTCTAATGTCTATGTATATTTACCTATGTAATATGGCTGTATATTATCACTTATTCTTCCTATTTTCTTTATTTCCCCATCTTACTTGTATTATGATGATGATAATTATTATTCTGCTGCTTTGCATGTACACCATAAGCTTCTGCACTGGAGACAAATTCCTTGTGTGTCTAATCAGACTTAGCCAAATAAAGTGTTGTTCTGTTCTGTTCTGTTCTGTTCTGTTCTACTCTACTCTACTCTACTCTACTCTACTCTACTCTACTCTACTCTACTCTACTCTATTCTACTCTACTGTACTCTACCTATCCATGATTTCATAACATAAATCCAATAACAGGTATGTTTACCCAGAAAGAAAACTCCTTGAAATAAATGGACATACGATTATAGCCTCAATAAATATCACTGTTCATATTTTTCCAAGCAATAATATTTAAGAAGTATCTATTTACAGCGTTCCAAAATTGCCTCAAGTTGTTTTGTAAAAGAACTTAGTAGCTGAAAGTTATACTTTATCTGACTTTCTCTACTGTTGCAATATTTTTTACAATACTATTAACGATAAGCATCAGCTTGTAAAAATATGCTTTATATTACTTAACATTTTTAAAATAGTTTTCAAATATAACAGCAAAGCATACACTACATCTGTAAAGCAAGTGGAGAGAGAGAAAGAGATTAGTTCATTATAGGTAGTCCTTGACCCTATGACCACAGTTGAGGCCCAAAATTGATGTTGCTAGGCAAACAGCTGTTAAGTGAGTTTTGTCCCATTTTATGATCTTTTTGTCACAATTAAGCAAATCACAACAATTGTTAGAAGAATCATGTGGTCATTCAGTGAATCTGGATTTCCCCACTGACTTTGTTTGTGGGAAGCCAGTGGGAAGATTGCAAGTGGGGAATCACATGTTATAAATTGCCATTTGCCAAGTGCCTGAAATTCGATCACACCCATCTCACCATATAGTCTGGGAAGATTGCATTAGCCAGCACTCAGGTGAAGCCATGTGGTCCAGACCAAGCCTACAAAGTTAAGACCCCCATCCCTGGGAGTCTGACAGCCAATGGGATTCATTTCTTGCACAGGAACAGGAAACACTAAGATGGGTCCCAACAGAGGTTGTATAAGAGTCTCTCAGCATCTTGGTCGGCCCTTCTTCCCTTCTCTTCTCACCTTGAAGCATGTGATTATCTTTCCTTCTCACTCTGGAGCTCCAGGCCATGTGGCCCTGTACACTATTAAATTTTCCAAGCAGCCTCCATGTTTCCAGTGTCTTTTTCCCCACTTGGAACTGAACCCAGAAGGATATTTCTTTCAACAATATATTAGTAGAATGTGTGAATAGGGGAGAAATATACCAATAAGGGAAAAATCTTTCATCGCTGACACCGCTGAGTCTTGTCTCCAATATGTGTCAAAAACTTTATTTATTTATTTATTTATTGATCGTATTTCTATACCGCTCCCTCTCCGAAAAGGGACTCGGGGCGGTGTACAGCCTAATAAATACATAAAATACAAGAATACAAAATTAAATCGAGTTTAAAACCGAATTAAACATAAATATGGCTGCATCCCGAAAGTTTAAAAATGAAGTTAAAATTTTAAAAACCCTATTAACTTAAAACCCCTTAAACCCTTACTGGGCCAGGCCAGCCTGTTTAAAAAATAGGGTCTTAACTGCGCGCCGGAAGGAGAGGATATCTGTCATGGCTCGTATCTCCGGGGGGAGATCATTCCACAGGGAGGGCGCTCCCACAGAGAAAGCACGCACCCTCGGGGCCGCCAGCCGACAACGATCAGGTGGCGGTACCCCAAGTAGGGCGACCCTGTGGGAGCGTACTGGACGGCGGGAGGTTGTTGATAGCAGCAGGTGGTCCCGTAAGTACCCAGGTCCCGAGCCATGGAGCACTTTAAATACCATCAGTACCACCTTGAATCGAATCCGGAAGGCCACAGGAAGCCAGTGCAGCCTGCGGAGAAGTGGTGTTACGTGTGCGCCCCGAGGGGCGCCCACGATCACCCGCGCAGCTGCATTCTGAACTAACTGCAGCCTCCGGAGACTCTTCAAGGGGAGCCCCATGTAGAGAGCATTGCAATAATCCAAGCGGGAGATAACGAGGGCAGAAGTGACTGTGCGAAGTGCGCCCAGATCCAGAAAGGGCCGCAACTGGTAAATCAGACGAATCTGATAAAAAGCCCCCCTGGTGACGGCTGCAATATGTTCTTCCAAAGACAGCCGCACATCCAGGAGGACACCCAAGTTGCGTGCCCTTTCCACGGGGGTCAAAACCTCTCCCCCCACGGCCAGCGAAGGAATAAGCTGGCTGTATCTGGGCGCAGGAAACCACAGCCACTCGGTTTTGGCCGGGTTGAGACGAAGCCTGTTACGACCCATCCAACCCCGCATGGCCTCCAGGCACCGGGTCATCACTTCGACGGCTTCATTGGGGTGGCCCGGGGTGGAGATGTACAGCTGAGTATCATCAGCGTACTGATGGAACTCCACCCCAAAGCCATGGATGAACTTTATAAAACTCCTCATTGTGGTTCTTACGTTTTTTAAAAAACTACCAAAGGCCCTTAAGGAATTTTCCTTGAAGAAATTGGGCAAATTATGTAATTGTGTAAATTATTTTTTGTGATGCATTTAGAGGATCTTTTTAATGAAGCTACTTCAGAACACAAGAGATAGCCTCGTACAACTCAAAAAAATAAAAATAAAGGAATAGTCCTCATTTCTAAAGCTAATCTACAGAAACAAGGTTTCTCCTGCTCTCTAGTATTTACTTTTGTTTAATTTTATGTATTTACTATTGCAGTACTCTGTTCCAATTGGTAGCTTCTGGGAGGATGATGATGATAATAACAACAATATGTATGCCCCCAAGCTATCAGCTGACTGAAAACCATACCAAAAGACAATTTTTTAACTTGCCTTATGAATAGTAGGAATTGAACATGAGATGGAAGAATTACATTTTCCACCACATGTGTCTACACTTCCACCATATGTGTCTACCAAAAACCTGCCTCTTGTCCATATGTCCTTGGTCTCACCTGAGGGGAGAGTCAAAGTTCCTTTCAGGATATCCTCGTCAAACTTTGATCCCCAAATTCACCAATTGGCAACCATCATAGAAAGTGTTTTGTGGTCACCTTAAAAAAAAAAAACTTTGGAGTCTCTCGATGTGATGGGCTATACTGGATACTTCTCTTTCCACTGCCAAAATCAGTTGAGGTTGAAACTCCTCCCCTCAGCACAATGATTTTCTATTACTCGGCGCATCGTCTTGAAGATTTTGCATTAATTTATTTCAGTGGAATCTCCACTGAATTTTTGAAGGAGCTTAACATTAGATTGCAGAATGTTTTCAAGGGGGGGTGATAGCGGTTAGATTGGTTCTTGTGATTAGAGTTAGTTGGATTGCAAGTAGAAGGGATCTTACAGGGGTGACTCTTGAGAATATTTTCTATGCAAAAGAAGCCAACTCAAGGAGTACAGGTGAAGAATCTTGTCCCTACTTACTTTGCTGTTTCTGCCTGGCTTTGTCACATATGGCTGGTCTCAGGTACAACTTCCCTCCATCCGAAGTGGAGCAATCACTGTCACAGACCACGACACCAAGGCAGGATTTTTTCAATATGCGCGAGTTGTGATTGTTGGTGTTCCTCATGGCCCAGCTACTCAGGTGCCTCTGAGCATTTTTATCATCTGCGCTGTAGATGTATTTTACATAGGAATTGGGCCATTCCTGAAACCAGTCTATCTGTTTCACATCCTGTGAAGAAACCAAAGAATTGTACATTTGAAATGAAGAAGGAGAAAAAAAGAATACAGCTGTTTTTCATTCTGTAGATTTCTGTGTTTGTGATGCAGGATGAGATGATTTTGAGAAGTTTAGACTACATACATACCCAGGAAGAGGACTTGCTGGAAAATATACAAAAGGTTGGAAGAAAACCTATTTAGGCATTAACTTCCCATCCATGGCCCTTAACCTTTAGTCATATATACAGTAATAAGATTGGATGTTTCACTGAAATCAATGGAAATTTAGTTAAGCGTGATAAGAGAATATCTCTTCAATTTCACTGTTTCAAGACTGATTAATTGTGTTCAAACCACAATATCTGTCTTGTTTTAATATCATGACGTGGAAGTACAAGGACAAAAGTAGGTTTCAAGCTACCTTCTTCTATATTTAATTCATGCATTATTACTTGCTGACCTCAGGCCATTAAATATTAGGATGTCTAAAAATAACAGAACTAGGTTAATTACATTCCTCAAAAGGAGAAATGTTAATTACACTCATCTTCAAGTATTCCAAATATATCTGTCTTCTTGCAAGATGTGGTTTTAATCCATGTGTGCATAGGGGAAAATGCAAATTGATGCAACAATTTTTCTCAGAAAAATGACACACTTGTTTGTGGCTATTAGCTTGGTTAAAGAATAGGAAAAAATATGATACAATACTATAGCAACAATTGCTGGAATGAGAATACAAGCTGCCAAGCTCTCTTTTTTTTGATCAATTTAATAGGGTCTCACCAATATTTGGTGAATTCTCTACACCTCTCCGTAGCATCAGGGTCAACCAGTGAATTTCAGAGGTTTCAAATGGAAGTTTGAATTACATGTTAGCTTTGGATGATAATGTTGACAATGGATTAGATGTTGACTCATCCCATTGATCAGTGTTTCCAAATGGTGGCAACTTGGAGGTGTGAATGCTGACTGGGGAATTCTGGGAGTTGAAGTCCAGACATTTTAATGTTGCTGGCATTCGGAAACACTGCAATAGATCAATACAGATAGTTCATTCAGATAGTACTGAATAGGTCACACATAAGACTATATTATGGTTTCCTTAGCCTTGTTTAATATGACTCCACAGTAACAATGTTAGTTTCAGCACACAGCCTTCTTCCTCAGTTCAGTTCCATCCCATTCCATCCCATCCCATTCCATTTCGGCGTGTTCTAAATCAAATTAGTGAATTACTGGACATGTTCATGTAATTTTCTTGAAAAGGGAATGGAAATGGTTTGCTATTGCTTTCTCTGAAGAAGTTTTCAACTGTTTACCTACCAGGGAGTCTCTTATCCATATACCAAGTAGGTCCAGTTCCACAATTTCCAAGGTAAGGTAAGGTCAGCCTGATGCTGCCACCTGCTGATGCATGTAGTAGTGTATCGAATAATATCAATAAATGCTGCATTAATAATAGTGACTAAAGATAGACCATGGTTTCTGCAAAATAGGGAAAAATAATAATGTTATGTTTGCGTAAAATAAGCATTAAGTTAGAGCCACCTACCTTGGGAAGTTTGATGTCATTAATATCCCAGCTGAGAACATCCTCATTTTTAGAAGACAAGTTTTCTTGTTCCATGCTAATATCAGCAGCAGTTCTCAACATGTCAGGATTTGTCACCTGGATGTAACAAGAACAGTCTCTGCTCTGTTTTTGAAGTGGTACGACAGTCCCAGCTAGCAAGCAGTTTAGGGCCAGGAAGCAATTTCCCGAAGCTAAATCATAGGTTGCTCATTAAAGATAAAATCAGTATTCTTTCGCTAGAAAAACCCGTTCCATTAAAAGTTTTGCAAGCAGGAAAGACAATGGAAACTGTAGCTTCCAGACAAGAGTGTTGTGTTTGGGAGATGGCATTAGCACTGGTCTATAACAGAAGTCCTTTCCATTGTTCTGGAATTTAAGGAATCAGAGCTCTCTCTTATTTTACATTTAATTCACTCTCAAATAATGTGCTTTAAGACATAGTCGTATTGTTCGTTACAAAAACGATGACAAGGATTATGGTAGCTCTTGTTCCCTCTCTTGGACCCCATACCTATCTTAGCTAATAGTAAAATAGTAAAAGAGGGAGATTTGGGATCAAGCGTTTTCTCTACATTCTGGTAGAGAGAAAGAAGTTCCTGGAGGATGGGCTCCAGTTTGAGTCCGAAACTTTGGAAGATTAAATTTCTGGTCCTAGTGACTGACCTAGATTGGATCCTGCGCCATTATCCTGGGACACATATATGTGCCTTCATTTGTCATTGATACTGCTTAATTGGCCTTTTATTTGTCATCAATACTGCTTAATTGGTCTGGGGTTGTGGCAGTGGGAGATAGAATCTGCTCCTTCCTTCCTTCCTTCCTTCCTTCCTTCCTTCCTTCCTTCCTTCCTTCCTTCCTTCCTTCCTTCCTTCCTTCTCTTCCTTCTTTTCCTCTCTCCTTCCCCTCCGCCCCCCCCGTATGTGTGTGTGCAATTTACAGGGTTTTGGAAAAGTATGAGATCTTCAATTGTCTTTTGGAATGTAAAAGACCTTAGAGCAAACATGCTTACAAATGTAAGCATTTTTGGAAATTTTGCAACAAAGAGTTGCAATGCCCCACCCCATAGTAACACATCAAGACTGATGGATTTTAAAGAATGTTAAGTGTGTTTTTTTATGATCTTAAAATGAAATTAAGCTGACATTTTTTTCAAGGACACATCAGAACTTGTGTCTAAAAAGCTGGTTCTCAAAATTATTATATCAAAAGTGATATAATACTTGGTAATGCCCAATTTTACGGCCATTAGCATCATTCCTCACTCATGTGATCATGATTTATGACCTCTTTCTTTTGCCAGAAATGAGCATTTATTTCTAGTTTCTGGCAAAAAAAAAAGCCCCCATAGTGAACTTTACAACTGCGGCATTCACTTAACAACCACTGCAAAAGGGATCATAGAATCAGGCGCTGTCACATCGTGACCTACTTTATGACCATAACGGCTTACAACTAGGGGTGGGATTCTACCAGTTCTGTCCACTTCTGTAGGACTGGTTGTTCTGAAAAGCAGCAAACAGAGAGCAGACATAGAAGCAGTTCTATGTCTGCTGCTGTTTTGGCCCACCCGCCAGCCCGGGCTCTTACCTGACTTTATTGCCTGCTTTTTGTGCGACACAGCTGCAGTTGAAAAAGCAGGAAAAAGGGGCTTTTCCAACCGCTGCGCACTTGCATGCAACGCTGCTCAGCTGTCCAGGCAGCTCAGCAGGTCATAAAATGCGCGCGCAATGCAGAGCAACAGAACCGGTAGTTATACTGGTCGGATCCCATCCCTGCTTACAACTGAACTTGTGGCCTCTATTAAGATCAAAATTCAAGGACTAATCCGTATGATAATATAGACCAGCCCCACAATTATTTTGTTCTAATTTGTGTTCATAAGACACATACAGGGCTTTTAAGAAGAATTTATAAGTTACTTAGAGATGATTTTCCTTCTCTGATTACTTCTGTATTAGTATTCATTCCTTAAGTGAAATAGCAATCAGGGAGTCCTCGTGAATAAGCTGAAAAATAAGTAGCCCCCTCCTAGCCCACCCACTGACTATGGGAGTGCCCAGAGCACCAAGCATCCCCGGAGTTCTTTGTGATTACAACATCTCATTGCAAGTTATTTCTGGTGCTAAAAAAAAAACAGCTTTGGAATTCTTTTAACTGTACTTTGCCTCAGCGTATTTTTACAGCAATAGATGGCAGCAAATACCTTTTTTCTCCCTTTTTCATTCTCAAAGCATTTCCATATTACTAGGTAGCACAAGGCGAGCTGTTTTTGATTGTGTTTTAAATTAGGTTTTGTGGGGTTTGAATGTTTTCCCAGCAATAATACTCATGTGGGAATCGGTAGCCTTCAGTTCAGCAAAGCTTCAGTCAAGCAGAATGCAGTCAAATCCCGTTGAAGCAAATTTGCAAGTCAAAAATGGAGCGCAAGTGGAAAGGGGCAGGGGTAGGCTTCCAAAATTTTAGCAAAAGGTTCTCTGCCTGGTTGCTGGGTGGGAGTAGCCATGGTGTGGTGGCCTAGTTGGTCTCCTGCACCACATTGGGGGGACATTTTTGCCCTCCCCGGCCTCCAGGGGTGGGATTCAAATTTTTTAACAACTGGATCTGTGGGCGTGGCTAGGTGGGCATGGCCATGTGACTGGGTAGGCATGGCTTTTTTGGCAGCCCCCCCTTTTTGGCAGGCCTTCTGGGCCTCAGGGAAGCCTCCTGGGGGTGCGCTTTTGCTCCCAGAAGTCTTCCCTGGGGCCCAGGAAGGCAAAACATGGAGCACAGGGAGGGCATATAGCACCTTCCCCCCCCTCATGCCCCTTTTTGCCTCCTGGGCCTCAGACAAGTCTCCTGGGCAAAGCAGTAAGACAGCGAGGGGGATCCTGGCACAGCTGATCATTGGAACAGCTGATCATGGGGAGGGAAGAAAAAAAGAAACCCCTTAAGGAGTGACTGGGCGGGGGAGAACGCAGTCAGCAATGTCGGGCATGCACGCGACATCGCACATGTGTGATAAGGGCTGACTGGGAGGAGAGGGGGAGAGGGGTGGGGTCAGCCAGGGGCACAATTTGCCGGTTCTCTGAACTGCACAGAATAATAACAACCGGTTCTATAGAACTGGTCCGAACTGGTAGAATCCCAACCCTGTCGGGCTCCAAAGATTTTCCTCAAGCCTCCAGGAGGGTGAAAATGGCCTCCCTGGGCTCCAGAGGCTCTCTGGAAGCCAGAATCAAGCCCATTTCTGGCCTTCCTGAACTTCTAGGAGGCCCATTTTTCACCCTCCCCGAGCCTCCACCCACGCCCTGCACTTACCTGCATCGAAAACAGGGTGCGTGGGGATTCCTGGGAGGGGAGGGGAGGGGTGAGGAGGGGTGGGTGTGGCCAGCCAGGAGTGGGATTTGGAGGGTCTCCGAACTGTGCAGAGTCTTAGCTAGGGGCTCTTCTGAACCTCTGCAAACCCCCAGCAGCCCATCCCTGGAAAGGGGCTCTGTACATCTGAAATCTTTTCTGATGCTCTGGGGATTGCGATAGACAGAGTACAATTTTGCAACTTTACTTCTACATGTGGAAAATGTGGAAGGTTTGATTGAAAGGAAGGATGCTCTGAGGGGTTGTCCCCACATCTCTCTCTAACTACAGCTAGTCCTCGAGTTACGATCCCCATTGGGATCAGAATTTCTGTGGTTAAGCAAGGCATTTGTTAAGTGAGCCAGGCCCAATTTTGTGACTTTTTTTTTGTCAGGATTATTAAATGAATCACTGCAGTCATTGAGGGAATCAAGTGGTCATTAAGCGAGTCCAATCTTTGCACAGTTTGATTTAAATTGGGAAAGACCGTTGAGTTCTATCAGTAATATCTTGCTGATGCTATCGCCAGTGATTGCATTAGAAGAATCGCACTACTGGTCATAAGTCAAGGACTGTCTGTATAAATTTAATAAATAAACAAAATACCTGATTCACTAAACAACTGCATTACTAACTTAACAACCGTACTGTTTCACTTAACAAAGCAAAAAGGTCATAAAATGAGGAAACCTCACTTAACAACTGTCTTGCTTAAAATTTTGGGCTCAATTGTGGTCATAAGTCAAGGACTGTTTGTATACATTTAATAAATAGACAAGATACATGAGCTCACAGCCATTGCTTCAAACAATGTGTAGAGTACATGTTTAAAATCTCAGGTTCTCGGGCTCAAGAGAGGCTACAAATCCATCCACAACTTTACCCTCTGCCTTCCTGCTTTCCACCCTGCCTTCCTGTCATTTATAGGCTGCCAGACATCCAACAATTCTGAGTGGCTTACGATGAGAGGTATCGCATGAAAAAACACCCCCCAAAAAAGAAGCATGAATGATTCCAGCAACAGCATGTAACCAAAGAAAACCCATCTAGCAGGCTCACGCTTCACGTTGCCACAGAACCTGGGAGAAAAGCCAAGTCTTTGACAGTGTAGCTTCCTGAATGTGATCAGGGTGGCAGCTATCTGGATCTCTGAATCAGAATCAGAATAGAGTTGGAAGAGATCTTGGAATCCAGCTCCCTGTTCAAGCAGGAGACCCTATATCATTTCAGACAAGTGACCGTCCAGTCTCTCCTTAAAAAACTCCAGTGATGAAGCACCCACAGCTTCTGAAGGCAAGCTCTGAAGGGATATCATTCCAGAAGGTAGGCACCGGGATAGAGAAGGCACATTTCCTGGATCCTATCCATTGATGGGACTTGGAAAACATCCAATCTGCCTGATTGCATGGATGGGCAGAAACAATTGGAGACAGGCAGTCCCTCAAATAACCAGGCTCATGACATGAAAGCAGTGGTGGTATGCAACCGGCCCGGTTCTGGCGAGCTGGTAGGAGCGATGAGCAGCGGAGACCGTACCGATTCTCTCCGCCACTCTGCTGTTGGGCCTTCCACCTTCCCAGTCTCCCATACTCACTTTTTTTTAAAGTTTTATTATTTTTTAGACAAACATACACAAACACAACTTAAAAACATCAAGCCATCTTCCACTTACATACATACAGTGTGTCGGTTGGTTTACAAATTGTTTTGTGCATCCACTTCATAGTCATCACTTACAATTACTTGTATATGTTCTCATATTATCTATCAAATATTCCTAAATACATTAATATCATTGTTAATCAATCATTTGACTATACTATTATTCGTTCATATTATGCAAGATAATCCATATTTTAATTGATTTATTTTTTGACAATTCATATTATCATCCCAAATCTATCCCATAGTTATATTATGATAATACATCTTTATATATTCTTTATATTCTAAAACTCTACATATTTCATTATATTTTATTGTCTAACCATTGATAAAATAAATCCCAAATCTTATAAAATTGTTTATCTTCTTATTCTCTGATTTCAAATGTCAATCTACTCATTTCAGCACATTCCATTATTTTCTTAATAACTTCCTCCTGCATTGGTATTTTCTCATTTTTCCAGTTTTTAGCAAATACAATCCTAGCCGCTGTTAATACATTTACAATCAAATATTTCAATTCCTTACTGTATATCTCAGGTAAAATTTCCAATAAAAATGTCTCTGGTTTCAAGTCTATGTGTTTTTTTGTCATTTTTTCCAACCATATGTGGATTTTAATCCAATATCTTTTAGCATCTGTGCACGTCCACCATATATGGTAATATGAGCCAGGTATCTGATGACATTTCCAACAACTTTCAGATTTGTTCTTGAACATTCTTGCTATTCTTGTTGGAGGTAGGTGCCACCTGTAAAACATTGTATACAAATTTTCTTTACATGCTGTTGACATTGTCATTTTATAATTTTGAGACTACAATTTTTGCCATTTCTCTAAATCAATCCCATATCCAAAATTTCCCCCCAAACTATCATTGTTTATTTAACTTGTTCTTCTTCTAGCTTAATTTCTAGTAAATATCCATATAATTTTTTAATCACCTTTTCATCAGTACCTGTCAAAATCTTATCTAAATCAGTCAATTTATCATAGAAACCTTCTGTATTGGAATCTTTGTCATATCTAGAGTGTATTTGCGCATATGAAAACCAATTCATCTTTATACCTTGTTCCTCTAGTTTTTGCATAGATTTTTCACCCTTTTCATTCAATATTTCACCATATCTAACTGTTCGTTCCTTTTTATATGTTATAAGATAAGAAAATGCTTCAATAGTCGATAGCCAGACTGGAATTTTCAAATAACATTGCCTTTTAGTCTTCTCCCAATTTAATCACATATATATCCCATATATAATGTTTTCTAAAGTACCCCTGTGTTTTAGTTCCCTTATACAATAAAAAGGCATGTCACCCCAACAACAAATCATGTCCTTCTAGTGTCAACAATCTAGTATTTCTTAATGTTATCCATTCCTTAACCCACATCAGATTTGTAGCTTGGTAGTATAACTCCCAATTAGGCAGGCCAAATCCTCCTCTTATTCTAACTTCTTGCAAGAGTTTTAGTTTTATTCTCGCTTTCTTTCCCTGCCATATGTATTTCAACACAATTTTATTTAAATCTTCAAAGTAATCTTTCCCTAGCCTAATTGGAATTGTTTGAAACAGATATAAGAATTCTGGGTAATATATTCATCTTGATTGTTGATATTCTCCCTATTAATGATAATTGTAAGCTTTCCCATTTCGCCAAATCTGTCGCTCTCTGTTGCTTGAGTTTAATATAATTATTCTCTTTAAGTGTGCTACATCTTGCTGTCAAATGTATCCCCAAGTACTTGATCTTATTTGTGAACTGAATTTTCAAAACATCTGTCAATTCTTCCTTTTGTCTTAATAACATATTCTTTGTTAAAATCTTTGTTTTATCTTTATTTATTGTCAGACCAGCTACCTTTCCATATACCTCTATCTTTTCTATCAGTTTTAATGCTGTTTCTAATGGATCTTCTAAGATGAAAACCAGATCATCTGCAAATGCTTGCAATTTAAATTCTTCCTTTTTAATTTTCATCCCTTTTATATCCTTTTCTTTTCTAATGTTTCTATTTAGCACTTCCAAAGTTAACACAAACAACAGAGGTGACAGTGGGCAGCCTTGTCTTGTTCCTTTTCTTATGTCAATGGAATCCATCAATTCTCCCTCTATCATTACCTTTGCTGTTTGTTTATGATGTATAGCTTCTATTGCATGAATAAATTTTTTACCAAAGCCCATCTGCTCCAACTGTAATAACATAAATCACCAATTCACATTGTCAAAGGCCTTCTGTGCATCTAAAAATATCAAAGCCATTTGTTTTTCAGGATGTGCCTCATAATATTCCAAAGTATTCCAAAATTATTCTCATATTATCTTTAATTTGTCTTTTTGGCAGAAATCCATTTTGATCAGGATGAATAAAATTATTTAAATATTTTTTGAGTCTTTCTGTCAATATTGAAGCAAAAATTTTATAGTCTGAACTTAAAAGGGAAATGGGTCTGTAGTTCTTGATTTGTAATGGTTCGGTATCCTCCTTTGGGACAAGTGTAATATAAGCTTCTGACCATGATTTGGGTATCCTCTTCTTTCACATAATTTCATTCGTAACTTCTAACAATGGGAGATTCAACGATTCTTGTAATGTCTTATAAAATTCAGCTGGAAGTCCATCTGGACCTGGTGCTTTTCCATTATTTTGCTTCTTAAGTGCTTCAGTTAACTCCATCATTGTTATGTTACTTTCTAACATTATTTCAGTCTCTTTAGGTATCTGGGGTAAATTAGCATTCTGTAAGTACTGTTTAACTTTTCCATCATCAATATTCTCTTGTTCATATAATTTCCCATAAAAATCTCATATGATTTTTTTCTTCTCTTTACTTCCATAGCAAGTTTGGCCTTGATCATCTATTAATTGCAATATTTTCCTTGATTCTCTCTTCTTTCTCAGTTTATATGCTAACCATCTACCTGGTTTATTTGCATCTTCAAAATAGTTCTGCTTCGGACCTCTGATTTTCTGTGCTAATTCTTCTTTTTCCATTAATCCCATTTTATGTTTAATTGTATCCAT
This sequence comes from Bungarus multicinctus, assembly GCA_023653725.1. Classification (NCBI taxonomy): domain Eukaryota; kingdom Metazoa; phylum Chordata; class Lepidosauria; order Squamata; family Elapidae; genus Bungarus; species Bungarus multicinctus. The sequence continues at coordinate 124,212,520 of CM042836.1, read as the reverse complement.
TTTTAACTTAATGTCCTTTATCTTTAACTCTTTTTCAAGTCCTTTATGCTCATCCTCTAATGTCTTAGAGGCTTGTCTTTTCATAATATTTCTTTTCCTTTTATAGTCTATTATCAAGCCTCTGGCATATGCCTTCATTGTATCCCATACATTCTGCATTCATGTGTCTTCTTTTTTATTTTCTTTGAAGAAAAAAGCCAGTTCTTTCTCCATTCTCTGTGTAAAATATTTTGCTTTTAATATAGTGTTATTTAACGTCCATCTAGATCTTCTTCTTTGTCCTTTCCATTTAATTGTCATTGGATTATGATTTGCCCAGGTACTTGTTTCAATATCAATTTCTTGAAGATTAGCAATCCATTCTGTTGACATCCATATCATATCTATTCTAGACCCTGTGAATGTCTGTTTGAATAAAAAGTATATTATTTGGTCTTAGCATTTCTTTCTCTCCATTCATCTTTTAGTTTTATTTCATCTATCATTTTAAAAAAGGATCTAGGGACAGTCTTTCTGCTTTGTTTTGTTGTTTTCTGTGTTGTATAGTCCAGTTTATTATCTACTATTCCATTGAAGTCTCCCATCATACAGATATTAACATAGTCCAATTCAATTATTTTCATATGTAGTTTTCTATAAAATTCTTGATTTTCATTCGGAGCATAGATTGCTATCAGGAGTGTTTTCATATTATTATCCATTATTTCCACCATTAAAAGTCTTCCATCATCATCCATATAGACCAATTCCGCTGGAATAGTATCTTTGATGTATAAGACCACTCCTTTTCTTACATTGTGTCAAAGAAGTAAATATTTTCCCTAGCTTTGGCTGTATCAATAGTTGTTCATGTTGCTTTTTAATATGTACTTCTTCTAGGCAGATTATGTCAAATTTTAATTTCTCTAATTTATGGAAAGTTTTCTTTCTTTTAACAGCTGAGTTAAGTCCATTTACATTAATTGTAATCATTTTTTTCTCTTCCATGATTATACTTTATAAGTAGGTTTTGCAGCCCTAGTAGATCATGGTTCTCATTGTTCTCTAGCTTCCATCTTTCTGCCTACTGCATCTTCTTCTTTTTCAATCACTGCTTGACAGTCCTCTTGGAATTCAATTAGTGACATTTCTTTTTCTGTCTCCTCCTCTTTCCCTCCGAAGTATTCTGTATAAAATAATTCTGCTTTCTCAATTGAATCAATTCTGTGTCTTTGTTCCTGCCATGTAAACATTAAGCCTTCTGGTATCAACCATCTATAATTCACCTCTTTTTTGAGTAGTATTTTAGTCAAGAATTGATACTCTCTTCTCATCTCTCTCACTTTTCTGGGTGCTTGTTTCAGAACCACAATCTCCTTATCTTTGTATTTCAATGTTTTCTCTCTTGCCACCTGTAATATTTGCATTTTAATAGCTTTCTTTGTAAATCTAATGTGAACTTCTCTTGGCAAACTATTTCTCATTGCATACCTTGTGAAAAGTCGAAAAATCTCATCTATTCCATCCATCAACTTCTCTTTAGTTATTTCCAATACCTCAGCCAAGATTTCTATCATTATCTCTGCCAAATTTTGTCCCTTTTCTTTCTCTATGTTTTGAAATCTAAGATAAAATTCTGATCTGTTCATATCCCATCCCAGCGTCCCACCTTTATCTTGTTCAACCATGGTTAATCTGCCATCAGTATCTCCAATCTTCTTATCTCTTTGTTTATCTTCTTCAATTTTTTGGAATCTCTCTTCATACTTCATCATCATTTGTTGAATATTCTCCACCTTTTCATCAGTTTTTCCTGTTCTTTGTTCAATGTTCTCTGTTCTCTTTTCAATATTCTCTGTTCTTGCTTCTAAGATTTGAATTCCTTGCATTATCATCTGCAGTGTCACCTTTTCCTGTTCTTTTTCTTGTTGTAACATTGTCTGTATTGAGTGTTGTCCTCCAGATGGTGAAAAAGAAGAAGTAGGAATTGAGGAACCAGCTGCTGTTAGCGTCCTACTCATTTGAAACAATTCAAAATTTTCAGGTTCTTACTTATGTAATGACTAATTGTAATTCCAAGTAAAAATAATGGAGGAAAAGGGAAAGCAGAATAAAAGAAAAATTTCTTCAGGTTCTTGTACACCTTAATCCAATCAATTGATTAAATAGTGAGAAAAAAACCAAAAAAAAAAAAAAAGAGAGAGAGAGAGAGAGAAGAAAAAACCATAAAACGAAAAAGGAAAAATTATCAAGTATTGTGGGTGGCAAAAAAAAGTTCTTCAGGTTCTTCAACACCTTAATCCAATTAAAAAGTCTCAGGTATAAAAAGGAAAAAAAAAAAGCCACAGAAAAAAACAATATAGAAAATAAATAAAAAGATGGGAAGGGAAAGGAAAAAAAAGGAAAAAAAACCTACTCCCTTGAAAAGAAAAAGAAAAATTAATGCTAATAATAATACCAAAAAACAAGTAGATGAAAAAAGATTTTCCCTTTAAAATAAAATATAAAAATAAAAAATAGACTCAAAAACAAAAAAAGACAAAATCAGATTCCAAAGAGTCAAAGGTCCAGATGATTATCGGAAATAGTAAACTAATAAGGAGGGCGTTTGTTGAAATAGAAAATAGCCCAATGTAAAAAAGAAAGAAAGAACACACTGCACCTATTTAAATGTCCAAGGCTTTTTGTTGATTTCCAAACAATTATATAACTCTTTTCTCTAAGGTCTTATAATCTTCTTTCTATAAATTTCAATACCAGACTCCAGCCACTGATAGAACCCCAGAGGAGCACCTGCAATAACACTCTTCCGTGCTCTTCCCTCTATCTTATCAAACAGACTCAAAGTCCTTGAAAGGAAGCCTCTTTCTCAGCTTTGTCTGGTCTTCAATAGTAAAAAAAGAAAACAGTGTTTCTAAGCCTCTAGATAACAGTGTTACAAATTTTCCTCTACTTTCACTTTCTCCCTCCTTTTTCAAACAAAAGGTGCTTTAAGTAATAAAAAATTAATTAAAACTAAAAGAAAAACTTAAAAAAGAAAGCTAAAAGGGACTCTCTAACCTAGAATATTATAAAGGCAAAAAAAGAAAAAAGAAAAAAAAAGTAAGGTTAAAAAAAACAACCAGTCCAGTTTCAAAGTAAAAAATCATACATTAAGAGTCCAGCAGTAAAAAAGAAATACTAATTTTGACTTCCTGTTTAAAATCGCCGCTTAATCACTTCTGTCTTAAATTTTTCAAATTCTTTCTTTCCTTAGGGTGTTCTCAGATCATATAATTAAAAAAAACCTCTCACCAAACCGGCACACTTTCTCTTTCCATTCTCTTCCGTTTCGGAGCTGTCCCAACTTCAGCAGCTTTAATGGCTGCCTCTTTGCTGCTGGCAAAAAGAGCTTCTCCTGGATCTACCAGGGACTTTGCGGTGTCCCTGGGATCGACAGGATGCGCTCTTTACATTCACCCTCTCTTCGGGACAGTTTAGGTCTGTTTGAACCGTCCAGCAGCAAAGATATCGGCGGCGATCTCCGATCTTCAAGATTGCATACCGTACCATCGTGACACCAGCCCCACCCCCTCCCATACTCACTTTTATCTGCTGAATTTGAAGCACAACTGCTTTAGCCACGCGGCAGCTGCTGAAGCGACCGGGATTGTGCAGGCTTGCAGGAGGTGAGTTAGAATGCCTTTGCACCTGCGTAAACACCTCTGTGCCTGCACAAAATGCATATTTGGTGTGCGTGTGCATGCAAAGTGCTCCCACCAAGCCAGGCCCACCAAACAGGTAGCAACAATATTTGAATCCCACCACTCCATGAAAAGCTTTATAAGTGAACTTGAATTATACCCCAACACCAACTGGTAACTAGCTCACAAAGGAGTGGAATCACAGGGACACAACAAGTCATGAATAGCACTGCCTGCACTGCTGTATTTAAGGATCATCTGTAGCTTCCAAGTGCTTTCAAGGGTGGTCCTATGTAGAGCATATTTCAGTAATCCATTTGTGAGGTGAACATGTGACTAATGTTCTGAAGACTCTCTCAGTCCTGGAAAGGGCACAACTGACACATGTGCAAAGGACTTCTCAGCCACAGCAGTCACATGTCCTTCGAGCAGGAACTGTGAGTCCAGGATGATCCTCCTAAGTTGTGCACCAGTCTCAGCAGAGCAGAGTTTCCGAGAGCCCTTGTATATCACGGCTGATAAACCACAGCAGCTGGGTTTACGCACTGTAGCTTGCAAGCCATGGCTGCTGTGGGACTTCAACATCACAGCTTAACATGAAATGAATTCAGCTATTTTTATCTCAGCATGTAGTATGAAATTCAGTAGCTGCAAAGCATTTAATAAGCACAATAAAACTGTCCTTGGCATAAAGCAGAGCTCTCCAAAGTTGGCACAGCTTTGAGACTTATGACTGAAGCTTCTCGGACAAGAAGCAAAATATCTTCAAAGAAAAACAAAGTCCAGTTTCCTTTTGAAAATGCACCTTTGGGTTTAAGACTTGTGGACTTCAACTCCCAGAATTCATCAGCCAGCCCCTAGACTTAGAGCAACACATAAACCTGGAATATCTTAAGGCAGGGATGTCAAACTCAAGTCCTGTGGGCTGGATCCAGTCCACAGTTGCTTAGATCTGGCCCATGGGGCCACCCTGGAAACAGTGAAGGAACGGCCCACAGTGCTTCTGCCAGTGAAAATGGAGCTTGGGCGGGCCACATGTGTGGCAGAGGGATGCAGGAGGCCATCATGACCCAAAACAGAGCCCTGGGAATTTGAGAGCTGGGCTGGTGCTTGCTCTCCACTGCTTAGAGCTCTGGACAGCCTGCACAGCTGTCTGGTGTCCTCCATGTGGCCTGAGAGGGATGGCGATTTTGCTCAGAACAAAAACAGTTTGGCACTCTCCCTGGTCTCGCCTTCCTCCGTTGGAGACAATGGATCCCCGCCCACTCTGCCTGGGCCACCACAGGTGCCCCTGACACGAGTGATGTCAAGCTGGCCATGCTCACCCCAGCCATGCCCCCCAGGGGTGAGATTCAATTTTTTTAACAACTAGTTCTGTGGGCGTGGCTTAGTTGGTGGGCATGGCTTGGTGGTCATGTTATTGGCTGGACATGGCCAACTCAATATCACTCACATCGAGGCACGCATCTCCTCGCCTGGCCTCTCATGACTGTGGGGATGTTGCAACAGTTGTAAGTGTGAAAAATGGTCATAAGTCACTTTTTTCAGTGCCACTGTAACTTTGAATGGTCACTCCACACAAGCAAAGTGTCAGCTGGTGCTCCATTCAAAATCCAAGAAAGAAATACTTAGACTCCATTTAGTTAGAGAAAAGATATCTTTTACTGGAAATGAAGTGGTAGCAACAAGAGACTTCTGAATCTGAGAAAATGAGCACGTAAATCACATATACAAAGTGATGGCAACGTTCCCATCCCCCAACAGTTCAATTCGCTCCTCCAATTAAAAGTTGTGGACAGCATCATGTGGGCATCTTCAGGTGGCGATGAGGCCTCTGTCCGTTGACCTTGGCATATTTTGATAAAGAGTTGCGGTTGCGCATAGCATAGAATAGAAATCTAAGCAAGACTCTCCCCCCACTCTCAACTTATACAGTTTTGTTTCTTAACAACTCCAGCTCGCTTCCCATAACCATGGCCCTCTCCCTCCCCCAGTTACTTATGACAGCCGAAAGATGCAAAGCAAAAGAAGAGAAGCAAAGGAAGAAAATCTTGAAGGCTGACATTCGGCCCTCCTGCAAAAGAGACATTAGTCCTTAAAAAAAATAAGAACAGAAGATTATAGAACATATACATGTAGCAGCAACATTATGGTTCAGGGTTTATCAGGATACTTAGTACAAAATGCCTTAACGAGCCTAGGAGCTCTAACATCCTTTTCATTCACCCATTCAGACTGGGAAGAAGGAAAATGCTTCCAAGCAACCAAATATTGGATTCGACCCCTCTTTTTCCAAGAATCCAAAATTTCTTTAACTTCAAAATGTTGTTCACCTTCAATAAGTAATGGTAGGGGGGGATCTACTTGAGTCGGTCTCAAAACAGAAGTATGTTCAGGGTTTAATAAACTGACATGGAAAACAGGATGGATCCGTCGGAGGGTTTTAGGCAATTTCAATTGGACTGCCACAGGGTTCACAACTTGTTCAATCGGGAAAGGTCCTACATACTTAGGTCCAAGCTTTTTCGACTTTTGTGTGGTCTGCAAATATCTGGTTGATAAAAAGACCTTGACACCAACTTGATATGGTTTTTGTGGATTTTTCTTTTTATCTGCAAATTTTTTATGAGCTTGATGAAACCAACCCCCCCTCCGGCGTCTGTTTCGGGTCAGGTCAATTTCCACCTCTGCTGCCAGCACATACCACTGCTGCAACTCCCTGGGTCTCTTCTGGCAACACAACATTGATAAACATCTTCATTCAAGCCATCTTTAAAAGCTTCTTATCAGGGCTCCCTGGGTCCAGCCTCGAATATGGCACACCAGCTCTCTAAATTCCTGGGTGTAATCAGCTACTGATCTCCGCCCCTGATTTATGGTTTTCATCCTAATTCTAGCCTTGCGCTCAGCTAGAGGATCTTCAAATCTGGCACGCAATGCTGTCATGAACAGGTCATAATTCAAAGTTGGGGGGCATTATCATTATGCAAAGTCACCATCCACTTTGCAGCAGTACCCTCCAGAGCCCTGGTCACACATCTGACTTTGGCTGCTTCCAAGGAAAAATTCTTCTATATGGCTCCAAACTTGTGCTAAGAAAAATCCTAACTCCTGGGGATCTCCTCCATATTTTACTTCCAGCGGAGGCACCTTCGGAGTTCTATGCCTTCTGGCAATTACTCCCCCAGCAGGGGGCCCCTGAGCTGCTGCTGTCTGTTGCGCCGGCCCAGGTTGATTTATGGGGGTGGCTGCTCTGGTTCTTCTGCCTGGGGCTACCTCCCCCTCTTCCCCCTCATACCTTTGATCAGTTTGAGCCTCCCCAACAGCTTCATGTAGAAGGTGCATGGCTTGTGTTAGTAAGAAATTTCTTCTTTCCTTCTCTTGCCATGGCTCTTCCCTTCCTCGCCGACGGGTAGTGGTCACTCTTGGAAGGGGCCTTTCCTCAGGATCCTTCCAACCGACTCCCAGGGACCATTTGGGCTTTGCAGCTGGGTTTTCGCCAAGACTTAGTTCTGCTAAGAAATCGGCCTCCCCTGCTTCCTCCATCAACAGGGAGTCTGGTCCTCCTGTCACTCCCAGGTCTTCTTGGTCGCTGGCTGGATTAGACATTGTTTTCAAACCCCCTCGGAAGAAAAATTGTTATTTCTCTGGGTGAGCCAGTAAATGAGAGATTCAGAATAATGTCAGCTGGTGCTCCATTCAAAATCCAAGAAAGAAATACTTAGACTCCATTTAGTTAGAGAAAAGATATCTTTTACTGGAAGTCAAGTGGTAGCAACAAGAGACTTCTGAATCTGAGAAAATGAGTGCGTAAATCACATACATAAAGTGATGGGAAAATTCCCACCCCCCAACAGTTCAATTCGCTCCTCCAATTAAAAGTTGTGGACAGCATCATGTGGGGATCTTCAGGTGGTGATGAGGCCTCTGTCCGTTGACCTTAACATATTTTGGTAAAGAGTTGCGGTTGCGCATAGCATAGAATAGAAACCTAAGCAAGACTTTCCCCCCCCCCAACTTATACAGTTTTGTTTCCCATAACCATGGCCCTCTCCCTCCCCCCGTTACTTATGACAGCCAAAAGATGCAAAGCAAAGAAAGAGAAGCAAGGGAAGAAAATCTTGAAGGCTGACACAAAGTATCAGCAAAGGAAGAAAGAAACCTCCAGAGAAGTTCCAGAGACAGGAAGTCTAGTCCTGCCAAGAATGTAAGAAGGGTTAACGGAGAGGCAGTTTCTGTAAGCAATACCAGAATGTTTCCTTCTTGCCTTTTTTACAGGATTAGGCCAGTAATTTCTTCTAACAACCAGTTCTCCAAACTGCTTAGAATGTTAACAACCAGTTCTAGCGAATAGGTGCGAACTGGTAGAATCCAACACCTGATGGCCCCCCTGACCATGCCCCCCCAGTCCCCACAAGGTCAAACACAACCCTGATGCGGCCCTCAATGAAATCGAGTTTGATACCCCTATCTTAAGAGACTGTAGAACTTTAGAACTAGCTCTTCAATCTCAAAGTTTCTTTTCTGACCAGGAAATATTTCTCAAAGGTTCTTGAGTGTTTGGTAATTCAAACATTTCTGTTGAGGCATCCAAAGGCAGTCTGTGATCATAAGACAGCAGCCAGTGGGGAACTTTAGGAGGAGAACACTGCAGCCTTCGTCTCCTGCTGGTGGATTTCCCACAGCCATCAGATGACCTCTGTGGGAAACTGATGCTGAACCAGATGAGCTTTTGGTTTGATCCAGTGAGAGGTTCCCTTTCCAGGCTTTCTTCAGTATGCTGTTGTTGTTGTTGCAAGGTTTCTAAAGCACAGATGGACTGAGGCTAACATTTTCTTTTTCTTCTAGCTAAATAAAGAATTGGCAAATAAAACAAGTGACAAATCTCAGTGTATTTATGGATCAAGTGAGGTCTAACATTTTGTTTCCCTCAGGCAAATGCCTTTTGTTTTCTGCTTTGATTCCTTTACTAGAAAAGAAAACAAAACAGAGCATAATATTCAGATTCTGCCTTAATAAATGTGTTCTTTTATCTTCCAAAAGAATGAGGACAAATAGATTTGGAGCTCCACTTATCAATCTTCTCTCACCATTGCTTTCAAAATCAATCTTTGCTTCATTCTGAGTATACTTGAGTCCATACAGGAGTGCACTGCATTGATTTTTTCAGGCAGAAACCTGTGAAAACCAGAATGATGTATTTAAATGAAAAAGGTTGGGGTAGAGATAGTGGTGGGATTCAAATAATTTAACAACCGGTTTTCTGCCCTAATGATCAGCTGGGTAGGCATGGCTGGGTGGTCATGTGACTGGATGGGTGTGGCCAACTCAACATTACTCACATCGAGGAGCATCTTGCCATGCCTGGCCCCTCCTCTCCTTGCCTGGCCCTGTCCTGCCCTCCCAGCCACTCCTTGCCTGCCCTGAGAAGGAAAGGCTGGAGGCGGGGGAGGGAGACCTACTCCAGCCCGCCATGCTCAGCTGAATGGGGGTGGACGACACTAAGCCAGTTTGGTCTAGTGATGAAAGCACTAGTCTAGAACAGTCATGAACCCGTGGAGTAGAATGGATACCGCCAATTAGCTCCCAGCACATAGTTTTGCTTAGGAGGAGGCTCACTTTTCCAGTCAAGGCTTTTCTAGCTTTCCAGGTAAAATACAGAGGAAAATCCCATTGCAGGGTAAACACATTTAGGGTTAGGGTTAGGTCCCCATGAACTCACAGCGGAAAATTGATGTCACCAATAAAGTAGAAGCACATCGTTATGCTTCAAATACATTGGTGACTTCCTGTGTGAGTAGATGAATAGACCATAACCGTAAGTGGATTTACCCTCCAATCGGATTTTCCCATGTATTTTACCTGGAAAGCTAGATAAGCCTAAATTGGAAAAGTTAGCATCCTCCTAAGCATAACTCTGCTCTGCGAATTCATAGTAACATCCATTTTCTGCTATGAGTTCATGGGGACATAATCCCACCTCTGATGGGATTTTTCAATATATTTCATCTGGAAAATTAAAAAAAAACAAACTAAAATGAATTCATTGTGCATTGGTAAGCTTAGGAGGATGCTGACTTTTTCAGTCAGGCTTTTCTACCTTTCCAGGTGAAATACATGGAAAAATGCAATTGGAGATGAAACACACTTAAGGTTAGGTCCCCATGAACTCGAAGCGGAAGATGGATGTTGCCAATAAAGTAGAAGCACATTGTTATGCTTCGAATACATTGGTGACTTCCTGTGTGAGTAGATGAGTAGATCATAACCCTAAGTGGGTTTACCCTCCAATGGAATTTTTCCATGTATTTTACCTGGAAAGTTAGAAAAGCTTGTATGTAATACTCAGCATCCTTTTAAGCATAATGACGCTCTGCGAATTCATTGGCGACATCCATCTTCTGCTTCCAGTTCATGCAGACCTAACCTTAAGTGTGTTTCATCTCCAATTGCATTTTTCCATGTCTTTCACCTGGAAAGGTAGAAAAGCCTGACTGGAAAAGTCAGCATCCTCCTAAGCATAATTATGCGCTCTGAATTCATTGGTGACATCAATTTTCCACTGTGAGTTCATTGGGACCTAACCCTAACCCTAAGTGGGATTATCCTACAATGGGATTTTCCCATGTATTTCACCTGGAAAGGTAGAAATTTTTGACTAAAAAGTCAGCAGGCTTCTAAACATTGAGATGCACTGCAAATACCTTGGCAACATTCAATTTCCTCTACGAGTTCATGGGGAATGAAAAAAATCAAGTAGAGAAGTCTGACTGAAAAAAATGAACCCTTTCCTAAGCATAGAGTTGTGTAGCAAATTTATTGGTGCCATCCATTTCAGTCTCTGAGTTAATGGGGACCTAACCCTCACACTGAGTGGATTTACCCTCTAATGGGATTTTTCCATGTATTTTACCTGGAAAACTAGAAAAGCCTGAATGGAAAAGTCAGAGTCCTCCTAAGCATAACTATACGCTCCAAATTCATTGGTGACATCCATTTTCCACTGTGAGTTCATGGGGACCTAACCCTAAGTGGGTTTACCCTCCAATGGGATTTTTCCCTCTTTTTACCTGAAAAGCTAGAAAAGCCTGACTAAAAAGTAAGCATCCTCCTAAGCATAACTATGTGCTCCAAATTCATAGTAACATCCATTTTCTGCTATGAGATCATGGGGCCTAATCCCACCTCTGATGGGATTTTTCAATGTATTTCATCTGAAAAAAAAAAGCCAGTTTAAAATGAATTCATTGTGCATCGGTTTGCTTAGGAGGATGCTGATTTTCCCAGTCAGGCTTTTTCTACCTTTCCAGGTGAAATACATGGAAAAATGCAATTGGAGATGAAACACACTTAAGGTTAGGTCTGCATGAACTGGAAGCGGAAGATGGATGTCGCCAATGAATTCGCAGCGCGTCATTATGCTTAAAAGGATGCTGAGTATTACAGACAGGCTTTTCTAGCTTTCCAGGTAAAATACATGGAAAAATCCCATTCGAGGGTAAACCTACTTAGGGTTAGGGTTAGGTCCCCATGAACTCGCAGTGGAAAATGGATTTTGTCAATAAAGTAGAAGCACATTGTTATGCTTTGAATACATCGGTGACTTCCTGTGTGAGTAGATGAATAGACCATAACCGTAAGTGGGTTTACCCTCCAATGGGATTTTCCCATGTGTTTTACCTGGAAAGCAAGATAAGCCTGACTGGAAAAATCAGCATCCTCCTAAGCATATTGATGTGCTCTGAATTAATTTGTGACGTACATTTTCCGCTGCGAATTCATGGAGTCCTAACCCTAACCCTAAGTGGGTTTGTCCTCCAATGGGATTTTTCCATGTATTTTATCAGGAAAGGTAGAAAAGTCTGAATATATTAGTCAGCATTCTCCTAAGCATATTGCTGCGCTCTGAATTAATTGGTGACATCCATTTTCCACTGTGAGTTCATTGGGACCTAACCCTAACCCTAAATTTGTTTACCCTCCAATGGGATTTTTCCCTGTAGTTTATCTGGAAAGCTAAAAAAGACTGACTGGAAAAGTGAGCATCCTCCTAAGCATAACTATGTCATGCAAATTCATAGCAACATCCATTTTCTGCTACGATGCGATTTTTCAATATATTTCGTCTAGAAAATCCAAAAAAAGCCACGCTGAAATGAATTCGTTGTGCATCGGTATGTTTAGGAGGGCGCTGACTTTTCTACCTTTCCAGGTGAAATACATGGAAAAATGCAATTGGAGATGAAACACACTTAAGGTTAGATCTGCATGTACTTGAAGCGAAAGATGGATGTTGCCGATGAACTTGCAGCAAATCGTTATGCTTAAAAGGATGCTGAGTAGTACAGTCAATCTTTTCTACCTTTCCAGATAAAATACATGGAAAAATCCCATTGGAGGGTAAAGCCACTTAGGGTTGGGGTTAAATCCCCAGGAACTCACAGCAGAAAATGGATGTTGCCAATAAAGTAGAAGCACATCGTTATGCTTCGAATTCATTGGTGAGTTCCTGTGTCAGTAGATGAGTAGACCCTAATCGTAAGTGGGTTTACCCTCCAATGGGATTTTCCCAAGTATGTTACCTGGAAAGCTAGAAAAGCCTGACTGGAAAAGTCAGAATCCTCCTAAGGATAACTATGCGCTCCGAATTCATTGTTGATGTCCATTTTCCGCTGTGAATTCATGGGGACCTAACCCTAACCCTAAGTGGGTTTACCCTCCAATGGGATTTTCCCCTGTATTTTACCTGGAAAGCTAGAAAAGCCTGGCTGGAAAACTGAGCATCCTCCCAAGCATAACAATGCACTGCAAATTCATAGCAGCATCCATTTTCCATTGCGACTTCATAGGAACCTAACCATTTTCCGCTTAGAGTTCACGTGGATGTAACCCTAACCCTAAGTGGGTTTACCCTCCAATGGGATTTTTCCAAGTATTTTATCAGGAAAGGTAGAAAAGCCTGAATGTAATATTCAGTGTCTTCCTAAGCATAAATATACGCTGCAAATTCATTGGCGACATCCATCTTCCGCTTCAAGTTCATGGGGATCTAACCCTAAGTATATTTATCCTCCAATGGGATTTTCCCATGTTTCATCTGGAAAATTCAAAAAAAGCCAGTTTGAAATGAATTCATTGTGAATCGGTATGCTTAGGAGGATGCTGACTTTTCCAATTTAGGCTTATCTAGCTTTCCAGGTAAACTACATGGAAAAATCCCATTGGAGGGTAAACCCACTTGGGGTTAGGGTTAGGTCCCCATGAACTCACAGCGGAAAATGGATGTCACCAATGAATTCAGAGCACTCAGAGAGAGAAATGGATGTCACCAATAAATTTGCTACACAACTCTGTGCTTAGGAAGGGATTCATTTTTTTCAATCAGGCTTTTCTATCTGATTTTTTTCAGTCAGGTTTTTCTAGCTTTCCAGGTAAAATGCATAAACTATCCCATTGGAGAGTAAACCCTTTAAGGTTAGGGTTAGGTCCCCATGAATCCGTAATGGACGCTGGATGTCGCCAATGAATTTGCAATGCATCCCTATGTTTAGAGGACTGCTGATTTTTTAGTCAGGCTTTTCAATCTTTCCAGGTAAAACACGTGGGAAAATCCCATTGGAGGATAAACCCACTTAGGGTTAAGGTTAAGTCCCCATGAAGTCGTAGTGGAAAATGGATGTCACCAATGAAGTTACAGCACATCGTTGTTTATGTGGATGCTGTCTTTTCCAGTCAGGCTTTTCTAGTTTTCCTGTACTGAGGAACCCAGAGTGCGATGGAACCCATTAAATGGCTCATTGTTATCTGCTGTCGTCTGGGTGGTGGGTGGGTGAATTTATTATATTATGTTATATTATATTAATTTATTTGGTTCTTTTTATTAGTATTATTGTTTTATATGAAGTTTTATATTCTGTTAGCCACCTTGAGTCGCCATGGATGAATAGGCAACAATATAAATTCAATAAAAAGTAAATTTAAAAAAATGTATACTTTGTATATTTTTTCTAATCTTATACAACACTGCAAGGAAGACTGGGTAAATCCATAAAATGAGGCAGAAACTCATGTATATTCCACATGCTGCAAGTCTCTTCCTTTTCATAGAAAATGGCAGCATTGTTTCTAGGAATTCATGTAGGTTTCTCCTGGTTAATCTCCATTGTCACAGAAAAAAATCTTACTAAATATCTGTTACTGATACCAGAACAAGTGAATAAGACATTAAGAAAAATTTTCCTCGTCCAACTGTTTAAATTATTGCTACAATATGGGAAGCATCACATTTTTGTCAAGTGCGCTTTCAACGTTTGGTGCAGTAGGAATTTTACCAATGATTATTCAACATAGATTATTTTAAAATCTGAATTTGGAACCTATTTACAACCTGTTTAGTGACTATCCGTGAAAATTTTAAGTTTTTGGTTAAAAAAACATTCATTGAAATAGTGTGAATAATTGAACCAGATACAGGGAGACCGTTGCTTATACAGTATTAATAACACTAATGCTACATGTGAGCATCCTAAATAGAGGCAGTCCTCAACTTACGACCACAACTGAGCCTAAAATTGATGTTGCTAACAGAAATTTGTTCAGTGGGTTTTGTCCCTTTTTACAACTTTTCTTGCCACATTGGTTAAGTGAATCTTGTTAAGTTAGTAACATGGTTGTTATGTGAATCTGGTTTCCCCATTGATTTCGCGTGTCGGAAGGTTCCAAAAGGAGATCACATGACCCCAGGACACTGCAGGTGTCATAAATATGAGTCAGTTGCCAAGCATCTGAATGTAAAACACATGACCATGGGAATGCTGCATAAGTGTGAAAAATGGTCATAAACCACTTTTATTCAGTGCTGTTGTAACTTCGAACGGTCACTAAGGTCATTGTTCTAAGTTGAGGACAACCTGTACACTGCCAGACTCTAGGGTAGCCTTATTTAAGGAAATAAATGAAAATTAGCTGCAGACAGAATTGATAATATTTTTATTAGTGGCTGTTAAATAATATATAATGTACATTTGGAATGTAGGGAATAATCCTTCATCTATTGGCCTGAATTCAGGAATGTTGACAAATAATCTTAAAAGAGAAATTGATGGGAAACAAAGGGAAAAGTTGGTTGTTGCTGCAAATGACTTTCTAACAGTTTGACAAAACTTTCTTGAGCATCCCCTAGGGTACCAATTCACATGCTTCTCCTACTGGTACCTGCAGTAGTCTATGGTCAAATATTTATTCATTTAAAAAGAACCAATGAACATTGTATTATTTTCTACTATTTTTATTAGCATATACAATGTATTTGGAGGTTCTTTGTACAGTAACAAAATAATCGTGTTGTTCTCAAATAAAATAAAAAAATAAAACAAATGCAAGTTCAAAAATAGGCACAATTTTTAAAAAGTGTAATCCAATTATTCATATAAAGCAACCTTGCTTTTCAATTCTGAAGAGTTTTACCAAGCTAGAATGCTCTTCTTTATAAAAGGTTTTTAAGTTTGTTATTTCATATGCATCAACATGAGATTAGAAAAATATTGGTTTAGGTTTTTTTCCTCCTTGTATTTTCTCATTCTGCCATTTCTCTAACTCTTGAGCCAGGCAAGTTAATCCAGACGGGAAAATCTGGAGGATCACTGGATAGAAGGAATTATTGATAGTCGCTTAGCAACCACAATCAGTATAGCAACTCAGTTGTTAAGCCAAGCAGTTGCTAAATGAAATTGTGAGTAGGCTTGTGATTTCATTTCAGCTTTCCGTTATTGACTTCTGTTGGTTGTAAAGTTACTTTTTCACTGCTGTCCTAAGTAGGAACTGTTGCTGAATGAAGCAGTCACTAAACATGGATTGCCTATAAGCTCAAATGATTGCCTTGACTTTTACATTTCAGGCATGGTAAACTAATGAACTGGGCAAGCATAGGTATTGTTTTTCAGGTTTGCACAAATCCTTGTAGCCATTAGATGGCAATGGAGCTCTTCCCAGTCATGGATAGTTATAGGAATTAGGAACTTTGAAATCCAGACCTGATAGTATCTAGTTACAAAATTCATTTCATTACTTTTGAGGTACCTTAAAAAGATGGTCTTACAGAGATAGAAATAACAGAGTTGGATTACTTGAAGCATGGAGAACACACTAAAGTGATGCTTTTGTCAGACAATCCGTAAAGCCTGACACTTGGAATAAAACTCTTAAGCATGTGGTTATTTTCTGCAAGAGCAAAGGCCATTCCAGTAGATTAAAGGCAACATAAAATTGGCAAAGAGGGTTTTTAAAAAGCCTAATAGCCTTTTAATGGCTATTTCCAGTTACGTTGATTGCTTTGGAAGAACCTCAGTGCCCCTGAGCTGGGAAAGATGAATTTTGTTCCCAGCACGAGACGAAAGAACATGTCTCTTCTCAACTGAGGTGGATACTCCATTAGTTTTGGACTCAGCCAAGTGTGATGAGCAATCACACCAGGATATCGCAAGCAATATGAAATAAAGCACGTAGTTATGGGGCTAAAAGACATACAAGACTCTGTTGTCCTGGTCTCCTGTGCTAATCAGAGAAAAGAAAGCAACAGCAGGCATTAGAAACTCCTGTAAGGAGCTGTTTTGAGAGGTGAGGCTTGCCCCAAAGGGGCATTTCATCAGATTGGATTCCCAGGAAGGAGGGGGCATTCCAGAGGAGCGACAACTCAGTCCAGATAGTTTGTGTGACAGAAAGTGGATGAAGACAGCCCCTCCTTAATAATTCCCAGAGTCCATGCTTCACTATATAGTAGTTTATTTCAGTCTGGCAAGATTCTGTCTATAGGTGTAAATAGAACAATAAAGACATCTAATTGGATGAATGTCTTTCTCAGTTTTTGGAGCCTGACAAGAATGCCCTTCACTTAGTTTGTCCAAGGGAATTGCGGCCGTCAGTTTTTTTTTTAAATTTGTATTCCGCTATTATTCTTTTTACAAATAAGACAGCAAATACTGTATGCTTAATATTCCTCCCTCTCCCTATTTTTGCCCACAGCAACCCTGTGAAGTGAGTTGGGCTAAAAGTGATTAGCCCAAGGTCACCCAGCTGGCTTTCATGGCTAAGGAGGGACCAGAACTCATGGTCTCCACTCTTTTCTGTCTAATGGGCAGGCTTAAAAAAAACCAGATCAAGATTGCTCATGAATCTACCTCCTGCACCCCACTGAAACTCTCCTAAAAGCTTTAGCAATGGACTAATGCATCTTGCATCAATAAATAACAGCTGTGCATTTGGGATATGCTGATAAGAGATGTGCCCAACAGATATATGGCCATGGATTTAAAGCTATCAATTATGGTTCCCCATCAAGTATACTCTTGTCTTGAACAGTGTTGTTTTTGTGGACCTATGTTCCCAACTTCATTTCCTCCTCAGAAATGAAATCTTTCCACAAGGTGAAATTAGAGTGACCTTCTAAAACTATTGCCATTGCCACATCATGAATGATCAGCTCAATTTTATCCATTTAACCTTCCAGATGTGTTTTTAATGCCAGTATAATGTAGGAGCCAAGAAAACCCAGTTATCTATTGGAAACATGCAATTATGATCCCTGGTGTGCCTGATATTTTATGGAAACGACAGCCCTGTTTGAAGGCGTATTCTCTGAAAGGATGCCGAATTTTTCAATCCCCACTGAAATTTGATTAAAGACCCTTAGCTAGAACAGGGACCTTGACACTGTCCTTCAACAGTAAGCAGCAGATCATGTAATATATTGGAAGAAAACTGACACAAGATGATTTAAAAACCAATGAGCATGAACATCAAATGTCGTGTATGCAAATATAATGCAAATAGCTGTTTTCCTTTGTGAAAATATATTAATCTCCGAAAGATATGCAAAGCACCCACCCTTTGTGTAATCAGTGTCTGTTGATTCATTCACAAGTACACAAAGGGAACAAGGAAAAAGGAAGAGATTCTGCCACATTCCAATTCTCCAAACGACAGCAAAAAAGCTAAAAGCCTTTCTAAAAACCATTGCTGCCATGTAATGACCACCTGGAGCTTTGAAGTCAGGGTTGATCATACCAGTGTTACTAATTTCTCATGCGTTGACTCAACAGGAAAGTTTAAATTTTTATTTAACATACTTTAGCAAAACATCAGCTGATCAGGGGGCAGTTATGTGTTATTGTGCTAACTTTGTTAGAAACAGTCCTGCAACCTTCCCAATATTGTGAGATTCTTCATCTTCAATTAATCCATTACTGTGCAGGAACAGTAATTGGTACATACCTTACCCATATGAGTAATGACCAAGCAGGTTTTCAGAAATAGACTTTAAATGATATAAATGCTGTTTCACTCTACAGATCCCAATTGCCACTGAATAAACTGAAAGAAACTGGCAATGATGAATTTGCAATCTGGCAAGGAAGTGAACAGGAACACTGATATTTTCTCATTGACCAGGCAAAGCAAAGGAATCTCTGAAGGGGAAAAGAACGCTTTAAAGGAGAGAAGAGTTCTTCTGCCACCGCTAGTTAAACCAAGGGGAAGGGTTTCTGTCCTCTAGGGAAGATGTCACCTGGGGAATGAGGTCAGCTTGGGAAGGACTTTTGATTTAAGACTGTAAAAGAATTGCTCCGCACCTATAAATGGAATTCCTCAGCAATTTAGGAACAATAAGGTCCTTGGTGTTCTCTGAGCTTGGTGCTTTTCTTGCAGATGTTTCATTACCAAACTAGATAGCATCATTAGTATCAGTGTGTGTGGACTGATTGCTTGTTTATATACAGTAGCTTACCCTACTAGCACTAGTACTGATGATATCTTATTTGGTAATGAAGCATCTACAACAAAACAACCAACTTCACAGAGCAAAGAAGATCCTCCAGTTCAAGCCTAAGCTACAAATATCCCGTCACTTTAGAAACAAATTCAATGGAAGGAAACAGTAATTATTTTCCACTGAACAAGGTCCTCCCTGCCCAGGAATGCAACCTCTCTCAGGGCCTACTCGGATGTAAACCTGTCCAAGTGCTGTGGGACCTTCTCCAAGTTAAGTGGATATGGAATTGTAGCTGAAAGGGTATTTAGGGTACAAAGCATGAGGGTTTTTAAAAACATTTTTATTGAAATACTTTAGTAAAACAGTTAAGTATAGTGTAGGCAATTATCTGTCAGTGTACTGACTGTTAAAAACTGTTCAGTGAGCTTTTTGTTATTATAAAACAGCTTGTCTTTCAAATATGAATCTGGAGAAAAAGGGAGAGAATGAGAATAAGACACCTAACTTGTTTCAGATCTGGGCGTCAATAAAGATCCCTCTGTGAGCTGCAGTTTTCAAATCTTCTTGGCTTTGTATCTGACCCAGTTTCTGACTTAGATGACATTCTCTATTTATACTGAAAAATTCCCAGGGCAGAATCACTACTTCAAGCTAGGACAAGAGGCACAAGGCCTTTTCAATCCTTTTCTTCCTAATTGGAATCAGCTTGTGACAAGAGGGAAGTTTTTATGAATGCCAGTAGGAACTTTCTTCTCTGTGCAAACAACAGGGAAAAACACATGAGAAAAATTAAAATGGAGACATTTTAAAAAGTCAGTTTGCTGAATGCTACTTAATTTTTCCTTTTGAAAGTTAAGTTGTGGCTTATTTATTCCTGGAATTATCCAAAAGGGGAAAATGTTCATCAGTAATTGGTGGTGTGTAAGGGGAAAAAAAAGGAATTTCCCATGTAAAAATACAAGTATTAAATAGCAGATGACTTACAACGCTGCATTGGGTCTATGAAAGTGTCAATATATTAAAACACAAGCACAGGTATCAAGAATGATTTAATGATTAAACACAAAACATAACAATGCAGGTATTTCTGACAAGCTAAGTTTTTTTTTATTTTTAGCACACACATATTTAGACAGCATATTTTGTTTGAATGGTAAAGCTGCTGTATGAAATATGTGAAAACTTTGCAAATCAATACCTAGAAACCAAGACATGAACATATAAGTTTGAGAACATTAAATGCACACACACATACACACTTAGAGGCACACACACAAAGTAAATCAGTGCTGTCTCATTCAGAAACAGGAAGAGATGGGGGAGGGAGGGAGGGATTGATCGAAGAAGAAACAAATCAAATATGCAAAGCTAATAAAGAGAAATAATAATTAGTCTCAAACATTAGCTGAGCGAGAACATGGTAAACTCATATCTGTATAAATATAAAATCATAAAACTCTTAATATATAAAATTGGACAGACAAGGACGGAGGGAATGGCTTGATACAAAGTACAGATTAGCATGTTAACAGATTAAAACGCCACCATTCTACACAGTATATTTCTTTACAGATACCTGCTTATCAACCAACACTGTATATATATCTCTGTGTGGTTTGTGTGTGGGAGGGAACAGTTACAACAGAGATTTCAACAAGCATTTCCGAAATAAATGTTTGACAACACAAGGAACTGGAGAAGAAATGAAGGAAAGGAAACAAACCTCATTTTGTTCTAAGAATTTGTCATATAACTATAGTCTGACATGAGCTAACGCAACACTCTGAAAAGGCAAAAACTGGAGAACATTTACTAGAGGCACATTTCTAAAGTCAATGAGTTGGATCCAGGAGTTGCTTGTGTGAATGGAAGGATTCCTATTTGCACTGGGGCAGATCCCCTGTTTTGCAGAAAAAGTTTCCCTTAAAAAGATGTAGCCTTCTCTGCTCTACACTATTCATTCTCAAGTAAACTCCGGCTTCAATACTGCAGAGGAAGTTGTTGGGGGGAGAGAAGCCAGGGTTCATCCCAAAGTTTTCTTAAAATTGCAATTACAACCGATTGGCAAAAACTAGGAAAAATAGGGCAAACACTAAATTTGCCCAGGAATAGCATTGAAGTGTGGTTGAAACAACGCCATGAGAATATGCTGCTCAACACCTGCCATTTTCAGAGCTCTGCTTCACAATTGAATCACGATTCCTTTCCTTGGCTCGCCGTAGCCCAACCGGAAGACTCTCATTTCTATGGTTTTTCAAGCGAGGGAAAGACACGGCGATGAAACGGGAAAAGAATGAGCTGTGCCTTCCTGAAGGGGAAGAGGAGAACCCCACAGCTGGTTTCACCTCAGATGTCAACGGTCATTTTTGAAAGGAAACAGCAACCATTTTCAGGATGCAACACTGGAAACGCTTGGTGGGAGAAAAGGTAGCAGAATCGCTTCCCTAAGCCCTCGGCAATGCTTAAGAAGGAGTCAGCATCCCATTCTAGACACTGCCAAAGCAAATGCGCAGTTTCCATGGCTTATTAAAAGTTAATGGAGAGAAAAAAAAAATTACTTTTAAAAGGTGAACCGCTGCAAGTCTTGTTACAAGAAAACAAGAAGAGCAAGTCCAATTAAATGGTGGGTTGTTTTTTTTTTTAAAGCACTGGTGTCATTTCAAACCGAGCATATATAGAAGCACGAGCGCCTTTGAGCGTGTCCACACGTCATAGACAGCCCACTGTGTCTCTTTTGATTTGTGGAAGGAATTAAACAACGTTGCACCTTGGCTGAAGGAGAGGCCTCCCTCAAATCGGGATGCACAATATACTGCGCGTGTGAAGGGTTTGCAGGGGATTGCCCTCCATTCCAGGGCTTACCACTTGGTATGGTAGATAAGACATTTTTATATGCTAGACCTGAAGACAGCCATTTGTGAAAAGGGTCAATTAAGGAGATCCTATCGCCGATTTGGAAATACAATCCCTCCACAGGAAATGAGGCTGTACACTTGAACATGTAGGGAGATCCACATGTATGCATGTATGTGAACGTTTCATCAGTGACCCTGTGCTTCTCTTTTTGGTATCCGTACCAGGGCACAAAATGCCATTTGAGAAGCTGCCCTCTTAAGAAATGAAACAGTTCCATACATTTTCAAACTGGTAATTAGATTTTAGGCCCTGCTTTTATTTTGATTTAAGGCATGTGTGTTTTAAACTACTGGAAAGAAAAAAAGAGCTGAATTTTGTCATACAAATTACAGTAACATGCACTATCTACAGTTAAAAATATGAGTCTGAATTACACTTTTGGAATCGTGAATCCTAATTCAGCACCTATTATATCAACTAGTAAGGCAACAGCAGTGTCTGTCATACTACAATAATACTTCCTTCCACATTTTATGCTTCAGTCTATGATCATCCAGGATTATCAACGTCATCAACTTTAGCTTATGGATAGTTTCTAGGATGTTTTGCACTGGTTAAATCCTACATAAATTGACACTATTCTAGGCAGGAATAGTTACAGTAGCTGTCAAGAGTTATCAGTGCACAACACATATTGTGCTTACAATCAGATTTTGTTGTTGTTGTTGTTGCCTGGGATATCAGAATAGTTTTTCAGTTTGGTCTTCAATCCTTCCTTTGTTTGATTTGCTTCACATTGTTCCCAAAAGAAGAAAAGCTATTTGTGTGCCCGTTCATAGCAGCTGCAGACCCATTCTGATATTCTTTCCTTCTGGAGGCTGCTTTTTTGTTGTAAGTCTTTAAAAAACAACAACACAAACACACAGAGAGACAGGTCAGTAATAGCTTTTGCCACAGTACCAAAGAGAAGGGGGAAATCAGGGTTTTTTAAAAAAATTACGAGTACCTCCCTCTACTCAGACCGTCTTAAGGGGCAGAGTCTGATTTTTTATCAGAATTAAAGTTTTCTCAAACTACAGTCTCCCTTACAGGAATGAAAAATAAACTATAGTTTATTGTAAAACATGAACAGAACATTTTCTTCATACAGGTTATGGGTAGGGAGATGCTCGTTCAATTCTCCTAATTTCAGGGAGATCCAAAGGTACTCCTCACTATATTCAAGATTTTATCTTATCCTCCTAAATTTGGGACACAGAACCAGGATAAGTTGAAAACAACTTAAGATCCCCACCAAACTAACAACTGGAGGGGGGAGGGAAACAAACAAACCATGCAACCCTTACTTTAAAAGTTTCATTTAATTAGCTCGCTGTATAATCTTTTAGAACAATATTTACTGCATTCTATAGCAGGGGTCCCCAATTCCTGGGCCGTGAGCCGCTTGGAACCAGGCTGCAAAAAGGGCGGGTGAGTGCACACACAGATTCCCACTTGCTCAAGCAAGCTGGTGCGTGTGTGCGTGCTCCAACAGCACAGTGCCCACCCCTCGGTGCAAATGGAGCTGCACTTGTGCGTGCTTGCTCTCAAACTGTGCGGAACCATCCCTTTTTCACACACACACACACACCCTGCCAGTCTACAAAGCTGGAAAGGTTGGGGAACGCTGTTCTATGCTATCTTTTCTGATGCCTGTTTCAATTTTGAAGGCCAAAAAGTGCTTTGAGCCTATGGGGGCATAAAAGTAGCCCTGCCTATAAATTCTTAAAACAACTGTCTGTTTTCCCAGAATGATCCTGAAACTGGGAGAATCTGGCTTAAAGATCTATAGATAAATGCAGTACTGATAGAATGAAATATTCTCCCATATTAGAATCCAACTGTCCGCAAATTGAAGAAAGTGATGACCATCCCACTCCCATTCTTCTGGGAAATACCTGATTTAACTTACTTGGACATAGAAATTTGTGAAAAGGATAATCAAGGAGATCATATAACCAATTTGGAAGTATAACCATCCCATAGGGAACCGACAAGGCCAAACTACCCCACAGCTTGTCTGGATGATTGTCAGAACAAATTGAACCTGTTGGGTAAGAGGAGAAAATGGTTATTTAAAGAAACAGCAACGCTGTGGTAGCCAAACGGAGCAGGAATCAATCTCAATCACAATCACTCATTTCTTACGCTCTTGTTAACATCTGCACCACAACTTCCAGTCATTCCTTAAGGAAAATGGGGTGGCACTCCATTCCAAAAAGATCAGGCTAACTGGGAGATAAGATACTTCTGACATTCAGTTAAACTCAAAATCTAGTGTGTAAAACATGAAGCGAGGTTACCCCAAAAAGATAAAAGTTTACTGTTGTGCAAATGAGCAGTGCTTAAAGATATCTTGTCATGAGTTTCAAGGTATCATTTTGAGATTGTTACAGGAACTGGAAAGAAGCTGAGTGACTGCCTTCAGGAGTGAGATTAGCATGACAACAAGTTGGCTCTTAAAGGTCAGAAACAATGAACATGTTGAAAGTGGCCAAATTGACAATGCCCTCATTCAAGACCCCTGTGTTTATTTTGCAGGACAGATAGTTCCTGATTTACAACCATTCATTTGGTGACCATTCGAAGCTACAAAAGCACTAAAAAAAAGAGAGACTTATGACTATTTTCACAACTACAATTACGACCTTTGCAGCAATCCCCATGGTCACATGATCAAAATTCAGACACTTGTCAACTGGCATGTATTTATGATGACTGCAGTATGTCACCTGATCTCCTTTGCCAGCTTCTGACAAGCAAGGTCAATGGGGGAGCCAGATTCACTTTACAATTGTGTTACTAACTTAACTATAGGGATTCACTTAAACTCTACAGCAAAAAAAGTTGTAAAATGGGCCAAAATTCACTTAAAAGCTGTCTGACTTTAGCAGCAGAACGTTTGGGCTCGATTGTGGCTGTAAGTTGAGGACTACCTGTATATCAAATGGAGCTCTTCAGTTGTACATGCCTTTGTATGTATACTAAAGGATGGAACATATACTGGAGCTTCTGCACCTGTTAAAAATTGCTGTGAAAAATCAAAGAATAGGGCAGCCTACTGAACTTTTCCTCAAGCTATTCCCGGAGCTACTGAACTTGGGCAAGCGTTCCTGGAGCTATGCAGGTTACTATCAGGTCATGCAATGAATTTGGATGCATTCACATTTAATACAATGTGCAAATACAGTCCACAGCTAAGACTGAGGTTAAGGTAAACAGCTTTAACTACAATCAGAAACCGGAAATTTTAGTTAGCATATAACTGTGGCCACACGAGTTAAGATGTCACACAAACGTATAAATGTTTGGTTCTTCTCCAAAAGAATTTGCTCCTATCTGTTCAAAAAAGCAACCACAGTCACTACTACTCACCAGCTGCCCCTGAGTGATGTATTTCTTCCACCAGAGATATGGACGCATAGATGGGATAGCAGATAGTCCATAGTAGGAATACATGAGGACATGAATAAAGCTGTTAAGAGTGGCACCAAAATATGCTACAGGTGGTAAGGAGAGAGGGGAAAATGCAATTATGTAAGGCATTGTTTTAAAATACGTGCTAAATCAATTATAAAGTTAGTATTTTACAAACCTTTAAAACCTCATCCAAGATTAAATCTTGGAAACACTAAAGAAAGGTCATTTAATGTCATCCCTGAATCTGGTTGTAATTATAACTTATTAATTATAAGAGGTTTCTCCCACTTAAGATTGTGGTTTCCAGGGAACAGCTACAAATTGTAATAGAACACTGACTTGTTTACAAGCCATTATTCAGCCATACACATCAACATTTATTACAATCAGTAGTCAATCTACATAACAATGGAGATAGAAGACACATCTATTTACATCATACTTTGCATCTAAGCAGCTACCAGAGGTGAACTTTGAATGCACAAGTGACTGTTTCCTCATCTCTCTCATTTGCAAGCCTGGTGCAAATAGATGCAGTTATTTCATGTGAGCACTGTGTGCATCTGATGCTAGCAGTATGCAGCCTCCACACTGCATGAACATCTAAGTATCTCTAAGTGTGACATTGAAGTATAGCTGCTACAGCATGGAAAAGCTTTTTGATAGCTCCTGCCTGGCATTGTTTTTGATAATCTCGATATCTGCTCTCAGTTGTAACTCAGAACATCTAAGCACAGTGCAAGTTGGCAGGGGACAAACATTTGGCAAAATACAGAGTTGAACAAAATAAGACAAAGAAGTAGCAAATAAGGACAAAAGCTAGCTATTATGAAGGAATTTAACCTTTAATCAATCAGCCTCAACTTTGAGTTTTACTAAATTAATGACAAGCATGATAAGCCTTATAAACAATTAGAAATAAAACCTCTTCAATTTGGTGAGTGAACAGAATACATATCCAGGTAGTCCCCGACCTATAATCATTCATTTAGTGACCGTCTGAAGTTAAAATGGCAGTGCAAACATTGACTTATGATGGGTTTTTTTACACTTATGACCGTTGCAATTTCCCCATGGTCACGTGATCAAAATTTGGGCGCTGGACAACTAGCTCCTATTTATGATGGTTGTGCAATCCTGGAGTCACGTGATTAACCTTTTCCAACCTTCTGACAAGCAAAGCCAGATTCACTTTACAACCTTATTACTAATTTAACAGCTGCCATGATTCACTGAACAACTCTGGCAAGGAAGGAGGTGAAATGAGGCAAAACTCAATAGCTGTCTTGCTTAGCAACGGAAATTTTGGGTTCAATTCTTGTCATAGGTTGAGGACTATCTGTACACATATCATCTTTTTTTTTTTACAATGAAACTCTTCTAGAATCACACATGTGTATATGTATATACAATATTATATGCACACAGTCAATCTCCCTTCCTGAATCACAAGAATACTTACAGTGGCCACAAGGCACCCAGTTCATAACAAACCACCAAATATTCAACATAGTTGTATGGTGGTAGACATGAAGAATGGTGATTTGGTGGTTATTTTTCCGTAATATAAAGAAGAAAGTATCCATAAATTCGATGAACTTTGAGAAATAATACCACCAGAGGACCCGTATAATCTGGGAAGAGAAGAAATGGTTCAGATGGTTTGATCCACAGATACATGTAAAATAAAACTTTGGGGCATATTCTCTGCCTCAAAGGCAGATCTTAGTTGGACAAGAACCTAGTGGATCAGTGCTTCTTCTGGTCCACTGTCTGTTACATTAGTGTTTCTCAACCTTGGCAACTTGAAGATCAACTACCAGAATTCTCCAGTGAGCAACACTGACTAGGGAATTCTGGGAGTTTTGGTGGACTAGAAGTCCACCAATCGTCAAGTTGCCAAGGTTGAGAAACACTATAGACCGCAGCCTGATTCAATAGTATTCTGGGCTTCCAAACAGGACTATTTCCCAACCAGGTGTTTAATCTTACACTGAAAGCTATTCAAAGGAAAGAGAGAGGTGGCTCTACTGTGTAGTCCAAACACTTTGGGCATGTCTGAAGTAGCTACCTGATTATAGGTATAAAAACGAAGCTGTGTCTAAAGCGAAAGACACTGTAATTTTATGCTAATTAAATTGTAGCTCAGGTGCATCAAAACTCACAAGGGAAATGTTTAATCCTCACATTGCTACAGAGATCCCTAAACCATCTGAGCAAACATGAGTTAAGGCTATTGTATTCCCTAAGCTTTTGCCCGGCTGGAGAGACTGAGATCCAGAGGAAGGTTGATTATAAAGGGAGAGAACTAGTTTTTGAGCAAGCTACAGGCAAGCACATTATGAAATAGCTGTTTCGGTAGTCCACCTTGAAATCTGACTCAATTAAAACTTAAGTTACAGGACAAAGAATCATTAGGCTGAAGAATTTGCAAACAAATGCAAGAATTAGGTGAGAAGATTGACCCTCTCTTCCAACAATACAATGGGTATCTGAGGGAAGGGGGTCTTTTTGGCTGAAACTTCAAAATAAAGAATGCAGTACAAGCTTTTAGGGAAAGCCTCAAGACTAATTTCTTTTCTTCGGCATTATCCAGGATTATGGATGTTTTAGGTTCAAAGGTTTGGAAATTTTGTAATTTCAGCATTTTAAGGAATATCTGCTTTATTACTGTTACTAGCTTTCAGTAAGTTGTGATGTGTATTGCTTGCTCATTTCTTTCTAAGGTTACAAAATTAAGATAAATATTCTGTCTGTTATCAAATCTATCATTGCATAAGAGGCACTTGATATAACTTAATGTAGAGAATTAACCATTAGCTCCCTTCATTTTAATGTTTCAGAATATTTTAAAAAACGTTCCCTGATCACCACTCCTCTCAAGATTTCACAACCTCTTTTCTCCCACTTAAGAGAAGTATTTCAATACTTCTGGTTATGAAAAGAAAGAAATGGATGTGACTGATTCGCAAGCAACTGGAGAGTCTCAGATTAAGAGGTCAACCGTACACCATTTACAGAGTCTGGAAAAGCTTTTTATTCCTTTTGCATGCAATTATCCCAAGAGCCACAGTGATAAGGTATTTGGTTACCTGTGAGTTCCAAAACTATTCAGTCACAAACTGTCTTTTGAATATTACAACTCTCAGAAATATACCACATTTTTCTGTGTATAAGATTATACTTTTTCTTAATAGGTGAAACAAAAAATTAGAATATCATGCAAAAGTTCATTTATTTCAGTAATGCAACTTAAAAGGTGAAACTAATATATGAGATAGACTCATTACATGCAAAGCAAGATAGTTCAAGCCGTGATTTGTCATAATTGAGATGATTATGGTTTACAGCTCATTAAAACCGCAAATCCACAATCTCAGAAAATTAGAATATTACATGCAATCAATAAAACAAGGATTGTACATAGTACAATATCGGACTTCTGAAAAGTATAAGCATGCAAATGTGCTCAGTACTTGGTTTGGGCCCCTTTTGCAGCAATTATTGCCTCAATGCAGCGTGGCATGGAAGCTATCAGCCTGTGGCACTGCTGAGGTGTTATGGAAGACCAGGATGCTTCAATAGCTCTTCAACTCTTCTGCATTGTTCGGTCTCATGTCTCTCATCTTTCTCTTGGCAATGCCCCATAGATTCTTTATGGGGTTCAGGTCAGGCGAGTTTGCTGGCCAATCAAGCACAGTAATCCCACAGTCATTGAACCAGGTTTTGGTGCTTTTGGCAGTGTGGGCAGGTGCCAAGTCCTGCTGGAAAATGAAGTCAGCATCCCCATAAAGCTCGTCTGCGGAAGAAGCATGAAGTGCTCCAAAATCTCCTGGTAGACGGCTGCGTTGACCCTGGACTTAATGAAGCACAGTGGACCAACACCAGCAGATGACATGGCTCCCCAAATCAATACAGACTCTGGAAAATTCCCACTGGACTTCAAGCATCTTGCAGTGTGTGCATCTCTGTTCTTCCTCCAGGCTCTGGGTTTCCAAATGAGATGCAAAAGTTGCTCTCATCAGAAAAGAGGATTTTGGACCACTGAGCAACAGACCAGGTCTGTTTTTCTTTAGCCCAGGTAAGACGCTTCTGACGTTGTTTGTTGTTCAGGAGCGGCTTGACAAGAGGAATACGACATTTGAAGCCCATGTCCAGGATCTGTCTGTGTGTGGTGGCTCTTGATGCACTGACTCCAGCCTCAGTCCACTCCTTGTGAAAGTCCCCAACACTTTTGAATGGCCTTTTCCTGACAATCCTCTCCAGGCTGCGGTCATCCCTGCTGCTTGTGCACCTTTTTCTTCCACACTTTTCCCTTCCACATAACTTTCTATTAATGTGCTTTGATACAGCATTTTGGGAACTTCCAACTTCTTTTGCAATTACCTTTTGAGGCTTTCCCTCCTTATGGAGGGTGTCAATGATGGTTTTCTGCACAACTGTCAGGTCAGCAGTCTTTCCCATGATTGTGATTCCTACTGAACCAGACTGAGAGACCATTTAAAGGCTCAGGAACCCTTTGCAGGTATTATGGCTTAATTAGCTGATCAGAGTGGGACATTTTGAGCCTAGAATACTGAACCTTTTCACAATATTCTGATTTTCTGAGATTGTGGATTTGGGGTTTTCATGAGCTGTAAGCCATAATCACCTCAATTATGACAAATCATGGCTTGAACTATCTTGCTTTGCATGTAATGAGTCTATCTCATATATTAGTTTCACCTTTTAAGTTGCATTACTCAAATAAATGAACTTTTGCATGATATTCTAATTTTTTGAGTTTCACCTGTTAAGAAAAAGTATCATCTTGTATTCTAATTTTTCGAGTTTCACCTGTATTTACCTAAAAATGGAGGGGCATCTTATACAGGGTGGGGGTGGGATAACTGATGAACCACGGTTGCGAGACTGCCAATATCTTATCTCTGCAAACTAGCCTCGTGAGTGAAACTTCTGATTGCAGAGACAAGCTAATAGGTTTCCTCCAATCATGAGCCTTATGAAACTGTTGTCAGCTGATGCTACGGAGAGCAGGTAGCCAGTGCGACAGAGAGCGGTAATGTCGAAGCTTCTAAGCCCATAAAAATGTCAGAAAACACACACACACACACAAGTCCTGGTACTGGTAAGCGAATGTCTTACTCTGCAAAATAAATGCCTTCTATTTAATGTTTAAAATATTGATTGCTGAATTTTGGGTAAGAAAAGTGTGTGTGTGGGGGCATCTTATAGACAGAAAAATATGGTAGTTGTAACATTTGACATATTCCCCCTGTATGATACAATACTCTGTTTGGAAGAAAGGCAGCACAGATGCTCAATTCAAATGTAATTATCTGAGTCAGATAATTCCTAGTAAATATTTTAATTTGGGAAGAAGATCTGAGCTGGTACTTCCTTGTTAGTGTGATAAAAAAAGGCCAGGTTGAGATACCTGGCTCCTCTACCGACACCGAGTGCATAATAGAAATGGGGAGGACAGACAAATTATAGGATTCTAAATTGTTTTGGGTCTAAAGCAAAAATCTGACATTTTCAGATTTGGATTGCAAATCAATCTAAAAATTCCTAAACAGCATTTTTGCAAATTTTAAAAAAGGATAATGGTACTGAAATTTCAAAACAATATCTGCTGAAATAATTATATGACGGTGATCAGATTACAACTGGGAAAGCGCATGTTTGAATATTGCACAGATAATGGCTTATATCCAAGTTCCAACTTAGCCTGTTTTGATGTGCTCGTTTTAAAATGAGGTTAAAAAAATAGCAGTACTCAGTGATTATCTACGGCCTCCAAAGAACCATTAGAGGCATATCAATGATATTTCTAAACCCCATATCAGATTAAAGGAGGCTTTAAAACCTTGCAAAATAAAGGCTAAACATTTCAAATAGATGAGCTTGGTCTATTGATTCCTGGAATTGCTATTTGAAATTGAAAATCTAAAAATGTAGTTTATTACAATTATTTTTAGCCTGACTTTTAGAATAGAGCCCTGTCAAGGAGACACATAAAAAAAAATGATAGCATTAATGATAGCAATTACAAGCAAGACAGCAACCTCAAAATACTATTTAAGAAAAGTTCAAGAATAAATGGAGAAGCAAAAAACAAGTTTGAACTAAGAATGGAATGGATTCAGGGGTGAGGATTGGATGGAATGCATGAGCTCCCAATGGAAGTTCATCAGTTCTCAAGGAAAACTCAAGGAGGGTTGCTCAAACTTTCTTCATCCTTAAAATAACCTTACACATACAGAAGACCGTCTTCTTTCAAGATATTAATCTACAAAAATCAGATAAATCAGAAGAGGAAATCAGAAGTGCATATTCCAAAGGAGAGCAAGATGGGGGTTAAAAGTATCTTTCCTAGAACAAATCATGTTTACAACACTTTCGAGATCTTAATTAGAATGTATTCCCCATTTCTGCAAAGCAGGCAAACTGTTATGAACTCCCTAATTTGGGAAAGGGGAGAGATTGGGATGTTGCTCCTGTCTTTCATCTAATTTTATCAGATTAGGTAATGAGCAGTACATTAGAGATTTTTTGCACTGTTTTCTAAAGATGACTATGAGATATTTAACTCCCTGCCACTAGTTCCAAGTATTGTTCCATTTGAAGTGTTACATGCAAATACCTGTGTGTTTATCAAAAGTGTATCATGAAACACAAGGGCTGAAAACGAAGGATTAACACTTGACTTTCTAATGCACTCTTGCAGGTTTTCATGGATGATATTATGTTCAGGCAATACACTGTGAGCAAAGGCAATTTTAAAAAGGGACATCACATTTTTAAAAGGATTATTTTGTTAACTGCAGATTTTACTTAAGAGTTGCTGTTTGAGAATGTTTTGTTTGTAACCAAAATCTTTCTGAGTAATCCAGAAACATTCCACATTCTATTTCTTGTAGGAAAGAATTGGTTCCAATAATTGTGTTTTTGCTCTAAACACTTTTGCAGGTGAAGCACTGTTGTTTCAGGAAGGCCCAGCTTCCATTCCTCACCCAGCTTTAAAACACTGAATAACCTATAAAGTCCCTCCATCCAAATCACTCTAATAGTTGTTAGGAAACTGGGCTGCTTAAAGCTATTGACTAATTGTAAATATTAAATATTACTATTTACCACTATTACTATTTGCAATTTCACTTCAATAGTAACATTGTTCTTCAAAACAACTTACACAATATATTTTTTAAATAGAAAAGCTAATAAATTAAAGAAATCTTTAGTTTTAGAGTATAGTACCACCCAGGTCATATTGCTTTTTAAGCAGCCAGTTCTGACTCCCCCCCCCTGTTAATTTATAAAAGCAAACCAAGCGAGGGTGGGTTTTTTTTTTGCAGACTACTTTGCCTACTTCTCTAACATCAATAAACCAAGACATATTAGTAAATCTTTCCCATGCAAGAGCCACACACATCCACAACCCCGGTTGAACAAAGAGAAATCCAGTTATTGTTCAAGGCCTATTATGGGGCTAGATTATTGCTAAGACCTCGATAGCTTGAACAATGAGAAAACTATATACACCGTCTGCAAAATTTGTCTTCCAACTCTTATCATAGGTCTTTATGCAGCAGGGATGTTAAACTCAATCGTCATGGTAGCATCATATGACATATCAGGACTTCCCCTCCCTTCGCTAAGCCAGAATGGGCAGCACGTGATGTATCTGGCCCGTGGGCCGTGAGTTTGACAGCCCTGATTTAGAGATATTTGCATGAGCGTTGCTTCCTTTTGCAAAGCATTAGCAGGCAACAGACATTAAAGTTCAGTCGCCTTTTCCGACTGATGATTTCCAGATAAAGTAGACTTCAGCCATACTAGCTAGAATTGGAGGAGGAGTGGATTCTCAGTACATTTGGAAAACACCAGGTTGGGAGGGCAGAGCTAGAAGAGTGTCCTTCCCAAACCAGCATGCTCACACCTGTAGGAACCGTCTTCTTCAAGAGGTAAAGTAAAGCAGCAGAATCAGTTTAGAATGTTACCTTCAAATCAGCTTCACCTCCACTGTGCGTATCCTGACAGAAGAAATTGTATCCTCCTTCCCATACTCCCGTCACCAGCTAGAGCAAAACAAACATTTGGTCAATAGACAGTTAGTGGGATCTGAATAGGTGCTTATAAATGATACCATCAAATCATGAAAGAATCTAAATCATATCCAAGACAACCCAGAAAAAGAAGGACTGGGGGTAGGACCTACCCCATGCAGTCCTCGACTTGTAACATTTCATTTGGTGACTGTTCAAAGTTACAATGGCAATGAGAAAGTGACTTATGAGTGTTTTTACACAACCATTATAACATCCCCATGGGTCATACGATTAAAATGCAGACACTTGGCAATTGACTCATATTTATGATGGTGTTCTGACCCAAACCCTTTTCCAATAAAACAAACACAAACCAAAGAGAACAGAAACCCTTTTAATGATTCTTACGAATCCCCGGTTAAAAGGCTGCTGCAAACTAATTAACTTTGACAAGCATGAGCCTTGCCAAAACTGTGCAAGGCTGCTAAGAATAACAGATAAGGTTTCTTAGAAATATTTTACAACACAAGAGTCTTCTTCAAATACCAACTAAGATACTGCAATGTCCACGAGACTCGAGTTTCAAAACGCCTTTGCTTCCTGCAAAGAACATCCGATTCACAGCTGGCTTTTATCTTCTTGAAGGAGGGGCCATTATCTTGCAGCTTTACTCCTGAGTTGCCCGTGCTGCTGCAGCTGCTCTTTCCTGCGAGCAGCCCTGCATGCATGCGCACTTGGCACAGGCTCTTCGGGAACCTGCTCATCGCTGCTGCCAGCTCCCACAATCTCTGAAGGCAGCAGTCCACTCCCTAATGGTCCTGGCCTCTCATCTGAATCTTCGCTCTCCTCGGCTGTCCGCACCTGCTGCCAGCTAACCACAAAAGATGGGGTCATGTGATCATCACCTTTTGCAACCTTCTGATGGGGTACCCAGATTCACTTAACAACCATGTTACTAACTAAACAATTACAGTGATTCACTTAACAACTGTGGCAAGAAAGGTCATAAAATGGGGCAAAATTCACAACAAATATTTTGCTTAGCAACATAAATTCTGGGCTCAATTGTGGTCGAGGACTACCTATAAAGCAGGGAGATTCACCTTTTCTCTATCTTTCTGCCACATCTTCTCTTTCCCTCTGAAGAGCAGTTGGAGGAAGGACAAATAATCCTTGCAAAGTCTGAACTGGTGCTCATAAAAACCTTTTGATATTACATGGAGGAAGGTTTGACCTGAGGGCCAAAGACAATCCCCACTCGAAGTGCTTTTAATATAGGTTGGAATTAAATAGGCTTTAGAATATTAAAGTTATTTAATATTAAAATATTCCATTTCCAAGTCTTTTATGCTTCAGATATCTTTGGTCAAACAGGTTGTGATGATTTCAAAATGTGGAAGATTACAACATTCTGATTTACCAAAAGAAAAAAAGAAATAGGAACACACCAAAATTAATTCTCACCTTTTAAAACATGGAATTTGGTATGTTAATGTGATATAGGTTTCTCTTATCTTTGAACAGAATGAGAGTTTATACTCTAATTTATTCTTCTGTTATGCTTCCCATTAACCTTCTCTTTTAGGTCTCTTGGCTGATTTGCACAGGAAACAATTATAATTTTAAATTGGACTAACCTCTATGTTCCCCAGCTAAGTTAATCATGAGCAAAAAACCCAAAATAAATTGCAGGTCAATATCAATGTTTCTATTACTTTTTTTTTAGAACTCTCCAATAGAAGTCAAAATGATTAACCATAATATTTGAAGCAATTTACATTAAGAAGGCATAAATTTGCTTCTATCTATTAACCTACATTTGTGAGATCAGGGGTTCCTAAACGTTCAGCCATCACACTTTCCTTTAGTATAATATCAATGTACACACACTTCCCCTAAGAATCCAAACACCAGAATGAACACAAATGAACAAAGAAAACAATACCAATGAATTAGTGAAAGATGGGTTTTATTGCAGCAATGTAACTAAAAGGTTCTTCATACTTCTCCTAGACTCTATATGCACCTTCCCAAGAGTGATATATGTCAACCTTGAGGCCCCTACCTCATGAGGCCTCAAACCCTGTGGTCATATAGGCCAAACCCATTATGAGGTGCAGCGAATTGATTTGAGATGGCACAGGAGACAACTCCAATATTTAATCAATGGAAGGGCTACCCTTTATCAGAGACATCTTGGGTAAGGATAGGAATGTCCAGGTCGATCACTTTATAGCAAGATTCCATGCAGAAAATCCAACCAAGCTGGGGTGGGGCGTCGCAACCCTAAATTCTATACCTGCACTCAATTTGTTTTTTGCTTTGTATAGGTCACCTTCAAGAAGTGAGGGGAGCCGAATGTCAACTCATAAAACATTCCTATGCCTGTTTTCAAGTTGCCATAAACAAAGGGGAGAAATCTGAAGGATCATTACAGCAGTTTACATCCAGAACTATGTTCTACCCTTATCTACAAAGATTGTAGCTAGGCTACCAGATCTTCTACCTGCGAAAATCCTTTATTGGAGAATGTGATTGATGACACCCAGCCCATGAACGTGCTTCACTGGAGAATCTGATTTATGATACACCCAGGGGTGAGGGAGGAAACAGGGTCACAGGTGACTGTAGATTACATATGCCAGAGTTGGCTTCATTTAGGTTAATGCCGACATGTTGCTCCTAATAAATCTTTTAAATTTTTTTGAAGCTTGGCTTGAGGCTCACAATTTAATTAGGGCAATCGGTGGAATCCTGACAGAATAGTTCAGAGTTCAACTTTTCTGGCTTTGCTGACCAGCAGGGTGGTGGTGGTGGTAGTTCTGTGTGAGTGGTGGGAAAGTGTGTGCACAGCTCCATTTGTGCAAGCAATGGGCAAGTGTGCAAGCACTGATTCACCCACTGCTCACACAACTGATGATGCACACCCCCCTGCTTCAGGTGGCCTGGTTCTGAACAGCTCATGGTCACGTAGTGGGCTATGGCTGGGGGGCTGGGGACCCCTGGTATAGCTCACAGCTTATGAAACCTAGTCCTACATGTCTATGGAGATTTTCAGTCATCCAGATTATGGTTGTCCCAAAGGTGTTTTTTTTCCCAAGAGGCAGCTGGTCTTTCTTATTTTTCTTTGAAGACATTTTGCTTCTCATCCAAGAAGCTGAAGAAGCTTCTTGGATGAGAAGCAAAATGTCTTCAAAGAAAAAAACCAGGAAGTCCAGTTGATTTGAAAGTTTCACTTAATTTGAACTGCATGGAGCTTGTCTTGTGTAATATAAGTCAGACTGCAAGTCTATGACAGCGAAGATCCATGGTCAAATCCCAATCAGCTATGATGCTCCTGGAATCACCTGACCTCATTCAGTCTTAAGACTCCTCTACAAGTAATCCTTGTTTAATGAGTGGTCGTTTTATGAAGATTCAAAGTTATGATGGCTACAGAATGGGTGCTTTACAGCTGTAATACCCCCACAGCCAACATTAATGGTCACAGTGTACTCTTGCAGCCATATGACCTGATTTTACACGGAAGACCTT
Organism: Bungarus multicinctus; assembly: GCA_023653725.1. Classification (NCBI taxonomy): domain Eukaryota; kingdom Metazoa; phylum Chordata; class Lepidosauria; order Squamata; family Elapidae; genus Bungarus; species Bungarus multicinctus. The sequence goes on along the minus strand of CM042836.1, from coordinate 124,176,194 downwards.
TATGACTCGTTGCATTCTACATTCATGTGATTGTAATTTGCAATGTTTTTTTTCCAGTTTCCAAAAAACTACCCTTTCTCATGGGCAAAAAAACGCCCTTCAAGTGAATGGTTTCTCTTCATGAATGCAAATCCTGCTAGGTTTTAAAAAATATATATACAATAGATGCAAAACTTTTTTTTAGGAAGTATGACATTTTAAGCTCTTCTGTTTTCCCTAACTCTTGGAGCAGAGGGGCACTTAGAAACTGCATTGGAAGCTGCAGATAACAAGAAAAACCCTGTATTTGCGTCCATTCCGTTTCTCTGATAAAATCCTGCCTTAGTGGAATCCACTCATTTTCTTTTCTATAGAATTTATTTATCCTACAGTTTTGGCTGTCTTTCCCCAAAGATATGAGAAAAACCAAAGTATCTTAGAGAAACTTCCTATTTAGATATTCTTTAAGAGCAATATAAACAAGTATAGAGACTATATCAAAGACTTTCTGTCCTATTTATTGGGGGGAGGGGATGGAATGGTCTAGAATTCCAATACAAAGTAGAGCATGCCACAAACCGGAGGATAACTGGAGGATATTGAAGTTTTACCCTGTAAAAATACCAGCTATGCTCCAAATAGCATGGAAGTTCTGATTTCTTTATATCCAGACCCAAGCAAGATTTCTGAATGTGGGCTGCACAAGTAGCTGCCAAGCGTACCAATTCTGCAAGGGATCCCTTCCTGTTATCTGCTTAAACCCCACACTTAATTTTCTTTAAATATTCATAAATAACATTTCAGTAACCATCCTTTCTTAGAGTGATAAGTCTATGGGGTCTACATACAAATAAAGATGAACACATGAACTATATGTTACGAGATAGTGGAAGGGTATAGCAAACATACAATTCATATATAGCATCTGTTTAATTTGAAGAATTGTCCTGTCTTGCAGGCTTAAATAAAAATCACCCTCCTCCTGCGAGGCCTGAGGCATAACTTTTTCCTTTCTTACCTCATAAAACATATAGAGGGACAGGAGAGTAAGTCCAATATTGTAGACCACTAGAACTCCCCTGGATGAAAACGGCTGTCGGTTCCGCATATACTTTGGTCCTAGCCATATAATTAATAAATATAAGACAGAGAAGAGAAAGGTAGGTCTGTAGTTCGTCAAGAGAAACCATCCTTTTACTCTGGGATCTGAAATAGAAAACAATTTTTATTACTATTAGTTGTGCTTTGGATCAACAGGGATTTAACCCTAGCAAATAGCTACCCATTCCAGATTCCAACACCTCCTTCTCTCATCTCTTTAGGAAAACTTCAGTCATAGAAACTGAAGGAATAATAGCTGGTAAATACACAAAAAGGTCTTTTGTTCTTATTTATGCAACAATACTCCCCCTCTCATATGAGGTCTGATTTAACTGTGCTGTTGCTAAGGGAAGTACAACTAATTATGTTCTCTTTAGTTTATAAAATGCTGTTCCCCAAAGGAGTACTTGATATGCCACTTTTCATACTGTATTTGTTTCTAAAAACTTGATTTTAGCCCCTGTTGTTTTTTTTAATTCTCCATTTTTCGTTAAATTTTATCTCCCGCATTCCATTATGGGATCATGTTTTTTAATAAGAGGGATTTTAAATGAGACAAAGTGCCTGACTTGCTGTTCAATTTGCTGTTCTTGCAGTTTTACTGATGAAAAAGCCTACAGTGCAGCAAAATAATGAGTATTAAAGATTATTTTTGAATAATCAGCTTTGAATTCTCTTGGGAAGAACTGCTTTAGCTCATCAATTCAAAGTGGTCTCCCAGGAGTTAGAATTTTAAACTTTTATCCATTCATATTTAAGAATCCTGGGGCTTCGTCTTAATTCCCATTCATTTGTTATTACAATTACACAAGTGAGAACCAGTTTTGTCTAAGGTGCCAGGTTAGAAAAACCAGAAGACGGTGAGTTCAAGTCCTGCCTTCAGCATGAAAGCCATGTAAGCGGCTGTTGCTTCCCATGCAAATATTTCAAATACCAAAGTCAGTGTGGAATGTGGCACTACTGAATTTTAATCTATGCAACAGTCTGAATGCCAACTTCTAGTTGGCTGTGGATACAGAAGAAGACTAATAAACACCTGAGGAATTCTATGAAGTGTATTTAAGAGGCAACAGGATGTACTTATTTCATCCTACTTGTAGAAGTCAAGAGACTGAATCAGTGTAGGAAGAAATGCCTTGCTGTCCGTTCTTCCTTATTAATTTTAATCTCACCTTTATTATTTTCTATAAAGTAACTCAAGCTGGTAAACATACCTAATACTTCTTCCTCCTATTTTCCCCTCAACGCCCCCCACTCTATGCGGTGGGTTGAGCTGAGAGAGAAGGACTGGTCAAGAGTCACTCAGATGACTTTCATGCCTAAGGTGGGAGTAGAACTCACAAACTCCTAGTGATTGGTCCAAAATCACTCAGATGGCTTTCATGCCAAAGGCGGGACTAGAATTCACCATCTCCTGGTGATTGGCCAAGACTCGTTCAGATGGCTTTCGTGTCTAAGGTGAGACTAAACTCATGATCTCCTGGTTTCTAGGCTAGCATCTTAACGCCTACACCTATGATGGCGAACCTGTGGCATGTATACCACAAATGTCATGCAGAGCCATTTGTGCTGGCATGTGAGCTGCAAGCAAACTTATCTCTCTGCGCATGCCCGCGCCTCACAGCTGATTTTTTTCTGGTTGGAAAAAGGCTTCTGCAAGGCTTCCCAGGCCAAATTATAATACTGTAATACTGGAATTGATGAAACGGGCCTATAATTTGGCCTGAGAAGCCTTGCAGAGGCTTTTTCCAAGCCTCTGGAAGGCTGAAAAAGGCCTCAAACCAGCTGAAAAATCAGTTGTGAGGCGCAGTGCAGGTAAGGGGGTGGGGCTTGTGCGGGCATGCGCAGGGCTTATGGGGAGGGGGCATGTGCATTGCGGGTGCTGGCACGTGAATACGGGCGTGCTGGCGCGCTCGCAATTTTTGGCACAGGAGTCCAAAAAGGTTACCCACCACTGCCCTGCACTAAACTGGCTCTTTGTTATTAAATGTCCCATCTATTGGTTACAACAAGAAGGAGTTTACAGTTTGACTGAGAGAATGCCAGAATCGAGAAAGAAAGGTGGTCCTCGACATACAACATTAATTTAGTGATCATTCTAAGATACAATAGCACGGAGGGAGGGGGAGGACTTACGACCATTTTCCCACACCCGCAACTGTTGTAGCATCCTCATGGTCACATGATCAAAATTTGGATGCAGGGCAACTGGCTTGTATTTATGACGGTTGCAGTGTCCTGGGGTCATGGCCATCGTCTTTCTGACAAGCCAAGCTAATGGGGAAGCCAGATTCACTTAACAATTGTGTTACTAACTTAACAATTAAAATGATTCACTTAACAACCGTGACAAGAAAGATTGTAAGATGGGGCAAAAACTAACTTAGCAACTATCTCATTTAGCAACAGAAATGTGGGGGGGGGTCAAGTGTGGTCGTAAATCGAGGACCACCTCTAGGGGGAGTTTATTTTCTAGTAGTTTAGAACTGGATGGAGTTAACAACTGCTTATTTGTAAAGGAGCTGTCATGTTTATTTCTTTTAAACTATAGAGCTGAGAGAGGCTAAAACTTTAAAGGAAAACAGCCCTCCTGCTGCTTGAAACTGTTGCAGCCGAAGCAAGCAGAGACTAGACCCTTGTCTAGCTCTTAACAGTTCAAAACAAAATGAGCTGCATACATTACCTCTTGGCCCAAGCCAAACATCCAGGTAGCTATTGATTGTTGTATCCAGTGATTCCATTGTATCACCTAGAAAGAAAGAGGGGAAAAAAAGTTTACTTTTCCCATAGAAGATCTTTGATTGAGATCCAATTAAGATTTAACTATAGTTCTGAATATCTGATGCAGTTTTATAGGAACTGCCATGATACATTTTTGTTTTGTCTTTCCTTGTCTTCATAAAACATTTCAGAACAGAATAATTAGCTAGCTGTATTTTCTGTACTAACTGTACTTGCTGAGTTTCCCTTGACAGTAAACACAAAGTTAGGACTTGCTCTAACTAAACTGTACATTGAATTTAAAAAGGATTCTCTTTAATGAAGGTTAAAAAAGATTTAATTAATCTTACATTGATATTTGCTGAAGGGTTGGGCAGCCTGGTAATAATGGCTTGATTTTTTTTATAACAAATAACCCCTGAGCATTTATTATGTCTGAAGGTTATGGGAGTTATAGTCCAAAAAATGTGGAGAACACCAGGTTGCCTAGTTTTGCGGGAGGGAGGGAGGGAGAGAGAGAGAGAGAGAATAATCTTCTTAAAGAGTTTTAAATGCATAGTTAACAGTGTGAGGTGTCTCAGCAAAGATATTTTGGAATCTGGTAATTAGGAACTACAGAAAAGCTGATAAGACCACTGTTTCTAAACACAACATCGCTGACCACAATTCATCTTTAATGCAACAATAGTTAGGTAAGCCCATTGTCTGGTTATACCGACTGTGCTGAGTTTGATTATTTTCGGCTGCCTTTCAATGCTGTTTTAAGTTATTTACATTTTTGATCACTGGCTGTGTTTTATTTTGCTCCTATTTCTTTTCTTAGCTGCCCAGAGTCATGTGTATGAGCTAGGCCGCCATACAAATATTCTAAATAAATAAGAGGGAAACCATCTCTACTCTTTTCAAACACCAACACACAACTGACAAGTCAAAGCTTGAAACGAAAGAGGTGTAACCTGCTTTCTAGTTAGATTTGTAAAAACAAAAAAAATTTAAGCAAGGTGTTTTTCCAACTGTTTGCCTTTCTGTTTTATAAATAATTCTGACTCACCTTGTCTTTTTTTTTTTTGGTGAATGGACAGTGCACCGCAGTATTTAAATTAATGGAGGGCTCTCACACAAATCTTAGGAGCAGCTTGATCTTCCGGAACTATAACACAGCAGAACAATCTGTGACTTTATATAAAGCTGCCTCATCACTTAGGCGAGAGGAGCTGACCTTGTCAAATTAACTTTGGCTAAGGCTTACATTTTATGACTACATAAACAGGGAAGGGAGGCAACCCAATGGTCAAAAATACATCTCAGAAGCATCTAATGGTGAGAAAGCTTTGCGGTCTTCTTTCACATTAGCCTTCCAATGTCAGGTGCTACCTGGGAAGATTTCTGCTTTGCAAAACAGGATTATACATAAGTAATACTGGACTGAATTACAAAAAAAAAAAAAAAAAAACTTTCCACTAGTGTTAACTCTGAATATTTATTATAAGCCTTCAGACTGTCAGAGCGGCCTACTGACAAGGCAAAAGAAATAGTCGAGTTGAACTAGTAAAATAAGAGCAAGGGTTCTTTTTAAGAATATTCTAAAGTTGAATTCTTCCCAAGTATTTCTTTATTTATTAGTTCAATTTGTATGACTGCCCATCTCATGTTTATTGACTCCAGATAGCTAACATTGTTACAAATTATGAAGGAATAAAAACAGAAAACATATTTATCTTCTACAGAAATATTATTTTAAAATGTTATGCTATAATAAAGTCTAATATTAGACTTCAAAAAAAATGAAGCAGTGATGATTAGGGGCCGTCAGGTGATTTTTTTGCTTCTGTATTTGTAAGAAATGCAAAGAGAATAAAGAGGAAGTTGTTTTTTAAAATATTTTCTTTCTTCTCTTTCTTTCATCTATATTGTCAATCACTTTTTGGTCTATCTTTCCTGTTTCTCTTTTTATCTTTCTTTTCTTCTCTTTTTATGATATGTAGATTTTAACTTCGTAAAAAAATCTATAAAAATTATACATATACAGTATATTCCTTTAATTCTGCTTACTCTTGAGCCCAGTAATGATATTACTCTTTGACATACTGACTGTGTTTGTATCACCAACAGAACCAATATTACTTAACTGTATTTTAGCTCAAGATGTTTTGAGAGCTGATCTCATAATTAGTTTATGAGCAAACCCAGAAAGTCAGGTTGAGTAAACAGCAATTTACTATGACTTAACATGTTGTGCAAACACAGTCAATGAATGCTTTTCAATGGAAAAGGGGGTGCATAAGAGGTCTTTAATCCAGACATCAATATATTTTCTGGGATATAACAGAGGTCTGTCTTAGCAAATGGCAGCCCTTAGTCAATCTAGGTTGGGCTCAGACCATTAGCGTGGTAAGGCCCGATTAGTATTTGGTCAGGAAATGGCCAGGTAATGATAGGGTTTTAACTTAGAATGAAAGGAAAAAGAAAGATAAGAAGAAAAATCTGAAAAACGATAACATTTGATAACATTGCACAGCACCTACATAACATCATGGAGTCAACAAGTGATGAACCTTACTGGAAAAGCCATTAACAGAAATCTAGTGCATATATATTTACAAAGCAAGCTGACTTTAAATGATTTCCTTTAAGAGAGGTGTCCCCAATCCCCCAGGCCGTGGACTGGTATTGGTTTATGGCCTGTTAGAAACTGGACCACTCAGCTGGAATTTAGCAGCAGGCGAGTAAAACAGTGCATACGCGGGATCTAAATTGTGTACTCCTCCCCCACTGCCCTGCATCCATGGAAAAAATTGTCTTCCACGAAATCGATCCCTGGTGCCCAAAAGGTTGGGGACCACTGCTTTAAGATACATGTAAAATTGATATTTGATATACATATAGTTTAGAATACAGGTAGTCCTTGAGATATGACAATTGCGACAAGAATTTCTTGGCTAAGCAAGGCAGTTGTTAAGTGAGTCTCATCCAATCTTATGACCTTTTTGGCCATGGTTGTTAAGTGTATCACTGCAGTTACTAAGTGAATCACAGGGTTATTAAGCAGGTCTGACTTCCCCCATTAATTTTGCTTGTCAGAAGCTGTCTGGGAAGTTGCAAATAGTGATTCACACGACCCCAGAACACTGCAACAATTGTAAATACAAGATAGTTGCCTATTCCCTGAATTTTGAACACATGATCATGGGGATGCTGCAATGGTAGTTAATCACTTTTTTTAATGCCATGCAACTTCGAACAACTGCTAAACAAATGGCTGTTAAGTAAAGGACTATCTGTACCCAGATTTTAACCACCTTTAAGAAGAAAATATATTTAGTACAGGCCTATCGAACTGGCAGCCTGCAGGCCAGATGTGTCACACACAGGCCATGCCCACCCCAGCTATGCAAAGGCAAAAAAAAATAAAAATGGTTGCAATACATCACATGACATGATCAAGTTTGACACCTGTGATTTAGAATCTCTCCATTAGCATACATAAAATGCTTCAAAATAAAGTAGTTGAAATAAGCAGAATTTGATTTTAAAAATACTCTGTACACTGGATCTCCTTCAAGACAGAAATGTCTGAAAATCTTACATCAAATATACACAGGACACCACTTCCTTAATAAGAAAATGAGATACTTTCATAACCTTTGGAAATGAAAATGAAAATAAAAAAGGTCAACTCCCATAAAGATTTTTTAAATTCCTTTTAAGATCACAAGATACTCTGATTTGTGTAAAAAAAATAGCTAGGGAAGAGAATGCATATATTAATATGCACACAGAGAGCTGGTATTTATTAATATTCTGATCTAGCTGAAGCCAAGTATGATAGGGGACAGGATACCTAGTTTAAATAACTGGAGCTGTATAGGATATGTAAGATGCATGGTCCGGACTTGAATGTAGAACAAATTTTCTAGCATAAGTCATGTAGTGTGTCACAGGCTTTGCCTGCAAGACACCATGAATCACAGGTTAGCAAATCACATTTTAGGTTAGCAAGTTGTGTCATGTGCACTGTGGGTCAGGGTACAATTGAGCTCTGTAAACTATGCTTACTAAATTATAAGTACGGATAATGGGAAACCCTGTTTGGTGTAATGGTTAATGGTATTAGATTGGAAACCATGAGTTTTGGGTGACCTGGGAGCCAGTCACTTTCCCTCAGCCTAGGAATGAGGCAAGGACAAACCACTCCTAAGAATCTTGCCAAGAAAACTGCAGGGACTAGTTCGGGCAATCACCAAGTGTCAAGACTGACTCAAAGGCAAACACACAACAAAACACATTGTGCTAACACAGCTATAATAAAGGTTGCATTGAAAATTAATACAGACATAGATGGTATTTTTGTTTCCTGCTGAAATGGGATACTTCGAGTTCTCAAGTGAGTCATCTGGTTGCTACCTAAACCTTCATGTGATCATTTGGATGAGCAGCTCTGAATCAGAACAGCAATTGATTTTGTTACATAATACTGTCATTGACCGAGGTGGGCTGGTCTTAGGTATACTGTTCTATAAGCACTTCAGTATTTACCCAATGTCAAAGGTTGCATTCAAAACCCTTCAACTGCACTGCTTTGAGCAACCAAATCATATAAAGGAAAACAAAACCGAAGACAAAGTTGCTATTCAATACCGTTCACACATTTTCAAGAAAAATGCATTCGGCACTGAGGTTTTTCTGACAAAGGAGTTGCTCATGCAATACAGTATTTGCAGCAATAGTTTCATGCAAAAAGATGGCAAAATAAAAATTGCAAAAAAAAATACCAGTCTGTTGTGAATATAAAGATCCTAAGGAGAACTAAGAACTTTCCTGTTTTCTACTGCACACATTTGAATTCTTGTCCTTTTAATGAACCCATAGTCCTCAAAATCACAAGGAAGGGGGGAAGATTTTGTTACTACAAAACAAGTTTTGTTTCTCCAAAACTGCTAAAATTAGTCCAAAATGCCTTCCAAAAGTAAAGCAGGCTGGGGAGGACTGAGGGGAAGAAAGAAAAAGAAAGGATGGCCACTGCCATTCAAAATAATTAGACCTCTTTTGTTTAATGATTTGTTATTCAGATCATGAAAGCTTCCATCTACCAACTTGGATGTAGATGGTAACCCATACAGGCAGTCCTTCGCTTGCAACCACAACTGAGCCCAAAATTTATGTGGCTAAGTGACACACAATTTGTGAAGTGAGTTTTGCTCCATTTTTAAAGACTTTTCTTGCCACAGTTGTTAAGTGAATCACTGCAGTTGTTATGTTAGTAACCCAGTTGTTAAGTGAATCTGGCTTCTCAAATGACTTTACTGGTCAGAACGTCACAAAAGAGGAGCACATGACCCCGGGACACTAATACCGTCATCAATATAAATCAGCTGCTAAATCCCTGGATTTTTAATCATGTGACCAAGGAGATGCTGAAACAGTTGTAAGTGTGAAAAACAGTTGATAAGTCATTTTTTTCACTGCCATTGTAACTTTAAATGGTCACTAAAATTACTGTTATAAGTTAAGGACTATTTGTACTCTCTGTTCATCATTTGATTTGACCTTGTGAAGGGTGACCTATTCAAGAGTGGTCACACCAGCTGTCAATGGAACTTAAAAACAAAGAGGAGACAGAGTACTACGAGATCTGGAATGTATGGTGCAGCTGGTTGGAAGGTAGACATGAAATGAACAGAAGAAAGATAAATAAGAAGGTATGATGGAAGTTAATAATATTCCTTGCAATTAGGTATACGGGTATAATATATTAATTGGATGAAAATTTGTGTTACATACCAATGTAATAAATGTGAATGATTATATATAACTTGAGAGATGTCAAATTAAGTGAACAGTGCCTTGCTCACATTGCAATAAGCGGAATGTTTTGTTTTATTGTAATTCTGTTAATATGTTTAATAAAGTATTTAAAAAAAAAGAGTGGTCACACAACCAAAACAAGGAAAGAATAAGCAAACAACCTCTCCCCCTCCAGTCAACAATAAGATCTAAATTGTTAAGGATACGTAATTGCCTTTCATCATCTGTGGATTCATATGTTGATCCTATTTCAGCTGGAATCTCTAGTAAACCAAAGCTTCTCTTCATGCATACATATGCATAGACCAGGCGTGTCCAACCTTGGCAATTTTAAGACTCGTGGACTTCAACAATGCTGCCTGGAGAATTCTGACTTGAAATCCCCAAGTCTCACAAAGATGCCAAGGTTGGATACTATTGGTGTAGAACAGGGCTGTCAAACTTGTGGCCCACGGGCCAGATGCATCAAGCACTGGCCACACCCACGCCTGGTTTAGCGTAGGGGGAAAAAGTCGTGATACATCATATGATGATGACGTGAGTTTGACACCCCTGGTGTAGAACAAAGAGAACAGCCTTTGAAACAGACATACAGGCCTTCAAGAAGATCTGGCATCTTTAGGTCTTCAAGAAGAACTGCTTTGTGAGCACTCTCAACCTTTCTGAATAATTTTCAATGTCAGGTCCGCACATTCATACAGATGTTTGCTCTAATCAGATATGGTATGGCGCCTATTTCTGACCCCCAAGGGAGCAGTAGATATATGATGTCCTTTTACACTATATTGCTATACAGGTAGTCCTTGACTTACAACAGTTCATTTACTGACCATTCAAAGTTACAATAGCACTGAAAAAAAGTGACTTATGACCGCTTTGCACAGTTATGACCTTTGCAGCCAGCCCCATAATCATGTGAACAAAATTCAGAGGCTTGGCAACTGGCTCATATTTATGACCGTTGCCATTTCCCAAGGTCATGCGATCATCTTTTGCAATCTTCTGACAAGCAAAGTCAAAGGAAAAGCCAGATTCATTTAACAACTGGGTTACTAACTTATCAATGCAGTGATTGGCTTAAAAACGGTGTCAAGAAAGGTCATAACATGGATTTGAGCTCAAATGTAGGAAAAATACCTGCTGGGATGGATCAGGGTGTTCTGAATGCATTGAGCTGTGCCTCCTTATTGTGCACCCCACTGTGATTTCTTAAGTCCGAATGGAGTATTTGGGAGCAAAATGTAGGTTGCTATAGAACGAACAAGCCCACAACACAGTTGGGGACCGAACTTGTTCTCTTTTTTGTCCCTAGGAAAAACTACTTCATGCATTTTTTAAAGAAAGAATTTAAACTCCTGGCTTCAAGATGCTAATTTTGCACACAAGAGATTTGAAGGCCACAAGGGAGGGATTTGGATCTACATGCCTTGGAGCTACAATTCGCTTATACCTTTCCATATGAGTGAAAGTCCATATTGAACAACCAATAAAATCATTTTACAGAAAGTACAATATTTACTCCTAAGTGCCAGTAATGAGGAAGATGACAAAGGAGAAAGCAAAGCTTCCTGCACACAAGTCTACCTTCCAGGCTAATTATGTACCACACCTCAAAAAGTGAGACACAAAACTTGTTTCATTCTGCTGTTAAAAGATAGGATTCTGCTCCTATTGGAAAAAGGCTGTAGGACGGGTTTTCTGGAAATTGAAGTCCACAAGTCAAAAAAGGGCCATGGTTCTCCACCTCTGCTGTAGGAGATGAAAACTTGCCTCCCTCCATTCCAGTTGTGTTTCTAACTCTTCCATTGCAAGGCACTGAAATTTCTCTGCAACCATTTGCCTGTTGCTCTTTTTATACTCAGTTTAAAAATCACAAACAAGATGGCATAAGCTGAGGCAAGGGGGCCAACCCATTGAAGCTGGTTCAAACAGGTTGCTTCCTACTGAAGGTGATCAAGTCTCACCCTTCAAATTCACTGAAAGAAGTTTTTTTTAATATACAAAGGATGGTCAAATAGGCTTTACCAATAGTGGGTTTCAAAATTTTTTCCTACTGGTTCGGTGTGAGTGTGCACTTCGCTTTGCGCACGCACAGCGTTTGCAACTCACTTTATGCTGCAAGCTCTGTGTGTAAAACAGCTGATGTGCGGCAATCGGCTGTGTCGTGCGAAGCAGCTGAGGTTGAAAAGCAAGAAATAAAGGTCAGTAAACAGCCAAGATGGCCCAGCAGCTGATCATTGGAGTGAACCGGTTCACTCACAGCTGATCGTCGGAGCTACTGGTTCAGCTGAACCGGGCCAAATCGGTAGAATATCACCACCGGGCTTTACTATTGAGACATGACTCCTCAGATCATCAGATCAAACTCTTCAGAGAGCTCTGGGGCTCTCTACTTGCTCACACGATCAGGAAGCAGTTAAGGCAGTTGCTAGGTTGTTAAAAATCACACATTACCACGTGCAATGTGCTCAGTCAACATCCACTTACAATTCTCCTCTTGCCTCCCAGCCACTCTGAATGTCAGAGAGTGTGGAAATCTTGGGTGAAACTCCGTTTTAAAATTGAAAGTTTTAAAATACAGTCGCTAAGAGCATAGAGGTTCAAGCATCCCTTCTCATGTCACTTAGCAGTTCCCACCTGTAATCTTGTGAAATTATGGACAACAATCTTGATCTTGCTAATCCTCTTAACAACAGGTTACGAATCACTAGACTGCTGTACCTTCCAACAGTCACTCGTGTACGAGGCACTTTGCCACTGAATTATCACAATGTGCTCCACATGATCTGCCCTTGGAAATCATTCTGAAGCTACAGCTCAAAATGCAACAGCATAGCTTCTTGTAAGGCCCATGCATCATCACTGCTATGTTTACTAGTTATTGGTTCACTTGTCTGGTTATCAGTTCACTTGTAGGTGCAATTCAAGGTGCGGGTCATTACCTACAAAGCCCTTCATGGCACAGGGCGTGGATTATTTGAGGGACCTCTCCAATTGTTTCCACCCATCCAGGGTATTCAGGCAGACTGAGTGTGCTCTACATCCTATCAACTAAAAATTGTCATCTTATGGAATTGAGGAAGCATGCCTTCTCTATTGTAGCCCCTGACCTCTGGAAAAACAACACAATAATGGCTGCCACAGTCCTTGGTTTCAAAAGTTACATAACACTTGGCTCTATTCCCAGGTTTGGAGTTAAGCTGTTGCTGATTTTTTTCCTGAATGTTGTATTGGTCCAGGAAGTATTTTTATTATTCGTTCATTCAGAGTTATCGCACACTGCCAGGAGGCTTCATCAACTTGGATACTTGCTTATTTATTTATTTAGTTATATTTATTTTGTGAGTTATTGCACACTGCCAGGAGGCTTCTTGAAATTGGATGCCCTTAACAAAACTGAAATAAATAAATAAATAATTGGTTACACACAGGGACTTTACAGACCTCCCTTTCCTATGGCTTGCCTACTTCATTTATGTTCTTGATTTTTCCTAATACATCATTTTGTTATTCTTATTTAGATGCTTATTTTCAATTGTAAAAATAGAGTATTATAAACAAACACAATCAGCTTATAATGTACACTATAACTCAGTTCAGACACTGAAGAAACAGAAACTGAATAATCCAAAATAGTTTGAGATCTGTCAGTATAACAAAAGAAAAAATAGACTATATTAAACTACATAAAATTGAATAATAATTATACAATTAACACTAATATACCTCTTATCCATGAATACTCCAACAAATCAGCCAATAAATCATTATGGATGATTGGGGATTCAATATTCTTAACTTCACTATTATGGTAATAAACATCAAATACATCGATCATATTAAAGAAACATTATCCCTACAATTAATATTTCTATTTATCTTAATCTGATTGTGTATTCATTAAGATTTTGTATCTTCCTATGGCACTTGGCAGATGGCTATCAAGAGAAAAGTCAGTAACTCTTTATGTGCTGCTTCTATATGTAAGCCATCAGAAACTGATAGTAAGGCCAATGGGGATTTTATCATTATCTTTTTTTAAAAAATAATTTGGAGCCAGGTTGGGTGTTACCTAGAAACCAGGAGTGTTTGAGTTCTAGTGCTGCCTTATGAAAGCTGGCTGGGCGACTGTGGATCAATCACTTTCTCTCAGTCCAATTCACTTGACAGGATTTGATGTTGTGGGGAGAGGGAGGAGTATTAGGCAATAAGGATAGGATTGAAAATGTAGTAGTAGTAGTAGTAGTAGTAGTAGTAGTAGTAGTAGTAGTAATAATAATAATAATAATAATAATGCTTTACTGGATATAGGAGAGACCAAACAAGAAAGATCATATGAAGAATAGGAAAGAGACATGGCAAGGCAAAGTATTACAATGGTTAGACATAAAAAAATAATAATAACAAGGAAAGCAGATAAAAAGACCTAGGAAACCCAGGGGCTAATTCTGGCTACACAAGACCAAGCCTTAAAAACAAAGGTATACAAAGCCATAATTGAGACGACAGCAACAGATAGCAAAGGCCATCTGCAAAGAAGCTAAAGAAGCTAAAGAAACAGAAACCACCTAGTTAGCCGCAATAAGACCACACGGGGTGACTATAAACAACAGCATGACAAAGTAGCCACAATAGTGGGTTAGAAGATCGGCAAGAAATACCATTTGCCTACAAGCAAGAATTGGTGGGACCACAAACTAGAGAAAGTAATTAAAAATTAAGAAGCTAAAGTGGTCTGGGGCTTTAGAATTCAAACAGGTAAGCACCTGCCATATAAATAGCAATAGCAATTAGATTTATAAACAGCTTCTGACCCCATAAGGATGGAAGGCTGAGCCAGTGAGAACCACAAGATACAAATAGTTGTAAATAACGACTGTGGAATAATTAAGCCAAGATGTACCAACAATAATAAATGCCTTGAGTACAATCCCAAAATATTTGGAGTACTAGAACACTCTCACCATTGACAATCCCGCCCTCTGGAACAGGATGCCCCCTGGACTACGAACGACCAGTGACCTGAGGGCCTTCAGACGTGACCTGAAGACTTGGCTCTTCGAGCAGGCCGGCCTGAGCTGACTCAAATGGGATTTTTAAATGGGGTTTTTAGATTAGTTGGGATGGGTGTACAAAGTTTTAATTTATTTTAATTGGGTTTTTTTAGATTTTTATAGGGACAGCCTAGGGTTTAATTCTTTTTTAACTATTTATATTTGTCTACATGTATTTTAGTTGGCTGTTCACCGCCCTGAGTCCTTCGGGAGAAGGGCGGTATATAAAACCTAAACCTAAATAATATCAATTGCAAAAGGCAGTTTTACTTGGAACAGGATTTGAAAGGTGGAGTAAAATGCCAAATCCAGGCTAAACTTATAGCTATGTGATTGACCATAAATAATCCCATGGCACATCTGGAAAATTACATTCAAAAACTTTTTAATAATTGTACACTGTCACCATGTATGTATTGATCTGTTCACCACTTTAACTCCATCATAATTTACTATTCCCATTATAGAAATACTTCATTCTAATGGAGAATACATGTCAGTTAAAAATATGTTAAGACAGATATAGCCTTAAAAGCCTATAACTATTTCATGATTTATTACCAATATAACATCTTTATCCCAGACTTTTTAAAAGTGCAGTAATCAAAGTTTATATGTTAGAGGCCAGATCTCAGGCCTCTAACATCAATTTCTATAGGACTGTTTAACAGCTATTTTCTTCTGATTTGATACCAAGGTTAGACATATAATGAACTAGAATTATAATGAACTTTCACCAATTTTTTTAGGATCTGTTGAATCAACTTATTTCAGGTTGATTCAAATGGCCAGGATATTCTGTAGTTCAATAAAACAACCAACGAAATATAAATAAAACACGTTTAAGGTCATATAACTAAACTGAACAAGCTGTTTAATTTTATAAAAGTTTATTAATCTATAAAAAAATAACAGAGCCTAAAATCTATTAAACCTGAACCTTGAGAATAGATCTGTAAGTCTACACTAGCAAAAAGTATTCTTATATATTGGGAGTCATATTTATACTATATTTGTAAAAGCTACTCAAATGATGTGAATATAACTGCACATTACTAATTATACACACTTACATATCCTTTCAAAATTTACAGGTAATTTATAATAGAACTGAATACTTTATTTGGCCAAGTGTGATTAGACACACAAGGGATTTGTCTCTGGTGCCGAAACTCTCATGCAAACTAACAAGAATGATAATCATCATAATAATATCAATAAGAGGGTGGAGTAAGAAAAATAAGGATAAACAATAATGCTACACACACATTATGTGAAAAAATATATATATTAGAAAGTACTGTGAGAATTAGGTGTTCAGCAGAGTGATTGCACGAGAGAGAAAAAGTATCATAGAGTACAACTGAGCCCAAAATTTTCACTAATCAAGACAGCTGTTACGTGAATTCGGCCTCATTTTATGACCTTTCTTGCAGAGTTAAGTGAATCACTGCAGCTGTTAATAAAATGGTTGTTAAGTGAATCTGGCTTCCTGACTGACTTTGCTTGTCAAAAAGTGGCAAAAAGTGACCACAAGACCCCGGGACATGGCAACCGTCATAAATGCAGGCCAGTTGCTAAATGGTTGATTTTTGATCATATGACCACTGTTGATGCTGCAACAGTTGTAAATATACAAAGACACTTTTTTCAGTGTCTTTGTATGTTTGAACAGTCATTAAACAAATGGTTATAAATTGAGAACTACTTGTATAATAAAGTAGATCCAAGGTGAATTTTAGTGCTCCCTACTCATCTGACTTATCTACATTTTCCTTCCTCTTCCTCTGTTATTTCTTGCAGGTCTTATCTATATAATTAAAGTAAAATTAATGCAACTGGCACTGGTACCAGTCTCAACCAGAGAATAAACGACAAAGGCATTACTAGCCTCGTGGCATAGATTTAAGAGGAACTGCCAGCTCTCAAGACTGTACAAATATAGTTCAGAACACAGTCACACAGAGGCCAGAGCATTTATATTACCAAATAAAGGTCTAAAGAGGAAATGCTTTGGGGAAAGCTTAAGAAAATGGACATGCTAATGTTAAGTCAGGCAGATGTTTTGATATAGCCGTCTCAAATGATTTGCTTGTGTTTCTAGCTCCAAGAAGAAATTTAAGCTTAAACAAGGTTTTTACTACTGATTTGATGAAACTCAACAGAATGAGCCATGAATGTTGTTATTACTAGGTGCCACATAGTGAGGAAGAGATTGCTAATACTTTAGAAGGCAGGCTCGACATTCAAAAAAGAACCTTGAATGTTGAGCCTTATTCAATAAAATTTTGTTTTATTGGTGAGAAATGTATTATTCTGCACTTGCTTAGGAAAAGCCAGATACCCAAGATACACAGGTACAAGATGGTCAACACTAGACTTTTATTAAATGATATGCAAGTCTCTAGCCTTTATAAAATGATAAGCGGCTATAACCTTTTCTAATTTAAGTCACAAAATAATTATCTAATACATGATATGGATGGATCTGGTCCTGTTATAGTACAGAGATCAGCAGTGTGCTGCAGCTTACATATTTTATGCAGGTAGTTATTTTAATAAGAGTTGTGCTGGGAGTTGCAATTACAGCTTGTATCATAATTTCTGAATCAATTTTAACTTCATGGTCATGTTCAATTAACTACAATCCCTATACAAGCGAACTACTAATAGACTTCTTTATTTACACTCCAGTTTGAGAGATAAGCACAATGTACCACATTATAACAGTATAATGATATTATACGTATGGCCATTGCAGCATGTGATCACATGATCAAAATTTGGGTATTTGCCAACTGACTTGTATTTAAGACAGTTGCAGTGTCCCATGCTCATACGATCCCCTTTTGTCAAGCAAAATCAACGTGGAAGTCAGATTCACTTAACAACTGCAGTAATTCACTTTACAACTGTGGCAAAAAAAGGTGATAAAATGGGGCAAGACTTACTTAACAACTGTCTCACTTAGCTACAGAAATTTTGGGCTCAACTGGTCATAAGTCAAGGACTACTTGTACTTCAATTCCTGTTAAAAAAAAGTCATTCTTGAAGAACCATTATCTGCTTACATGATTTCTGACTTTCCTCTTATGATATCTTGGCTAAGTCATAAACTGTCTCTCACTACTAGTTGACATTCTAAGCCAAAACCAAACAAAACACATTTATGGTTGTGTGAAATGGCTTTGATTCATTCATAATCCTCAATTCCTTGTAGAAGCTAGAAGCGATTTTTGGAGGAGTACAAAACACTCTTTTCAATGCTTTTAGATTACAACTACACCTACACAAGGAACATCAACACATAAACCTTTCTGAGTGTTTTCAGTACCTCAAGAGGCTTTATAGGTGTCAATCTACTAGGTAAAGTGAAGTAGCCTGGTTTCTTTAATACAACACAAGGCAGCAAACCAGTGGAAATTTCAAGGTCAACAGAGACAGGGCAGCAATCTTTATACATCTGAAATCTCTCTATTGGGCATCACCTGAGGTATTACTATAAATATACTAAAAGAGCAGCATGAGTTTTCTGAGGATAATACTTTGCCCTGAAAACAGATCAGCACTAAAGCTATCCATTAAGTGGCCCTTTTGTCAAGGTCAGCAAACAGTGTGGTGGTTCATAATCATCAATCTCCCAGGCAGTTCTTGGAGGACAGGTCAAAGTCCACCTTTCTGTGGATCTGCCCTTCAAGAGTCTGAGGGGGTGGAGTCAGAAAATTGAGCTTGCTATCTATCCCAAGGGATAGATTTTTCAACCTTGCCAGACTTTAAATTGCATTAAAAAAAAGCAGAAGGTAGCGAAGAGTGAAATTATCAGGGGGGCAATCTGTTAGAAGACACAATATTTTCTTAATGCCTAGGAAAAACAGATGCATATTTGAAGAGAAGCATAGCAGGAATTATCCTCAAGTACACCTCGTCAACAGAAGCCACCACTTTTGAGGAAAGCGATTGTGTCATTCTGTTAGCTGAAATAAAGCAGTGGTCAGAATTGTCTTTTGTGAATATTTAAGGAAGCTACATTCCCACTTCAAATCCCATTTGTGATAGTGGGGATGCTCCTGGGTTGTACGAATGAAGAACACCAAGTATGTATGCTGAGTAGGTGAAGGTCATCCCAGTTTACACACCTAAATTAGCCAACAATACAGAATGATGGGGGTAGATGATTACTTTAATGACAGTAGTAAAGACATCACTTTGTAGTGTGCAAAAGGCTTCCTTTTCCTTGTGAAATAAAGGAAGTGGTTTACCACTTCCTTTATTTCACAAGGAAAAGCATATGGATAGATAAGATAAAGTAACTGCTGATAGAGTGCTGGATAATGTCAAAATCACACACTATTGAGGAAGAACAGAGAACATAAAATTTGCAAAATACAGTGCACTATTACCACTTCAAGTCAGAAATGGCTAGGCTGCTATTATGAAAGTGCCCATACATTTCATTTGGAGATCATGGCAACAAAATATGAAACAATTGAGACAACAACTGCTGAACTTCAGCAATGCATGTTTGTATCTGACTGCACAAAGTCAACTTAAAAACAAAATGAAACAAACGAACAAAACATGCAAATTTCCATCAAAACCACAGTGAAACAGGCCATTCTACTGGGTGGGGAACTGGTAAGCTTCATACCCCAGCTTGCAAGAAGTCACTTATGAAGGCAAAGGAAAAATATCTAAGGCTACTGATTGTTCCTACAAAATCTGGTATGTGTTTCTGAGTAATTGATTGAAACTTTTGAGTAGAGCTGGTTAAATTCTAATTCCGTGCTTGTCAAACCTGGTATTGGATAAAAGTGGTTTTTCTTTGGGTAACGACACACAAACCCATTACCCAACCACAACAAGGATATTTAAATTGATTGAAAAGTGTTTTACCTACATTGGGTAAAAAGGACTTTTTGATAGCCAGTTTGGGGCAAAAAAAGAAAAAGAATTGTGAAGTGCTGTTCTAATCAGAATGCTCTGAACAGATACCAATAAGACAGCTCGGTAGAGGGTTAAACATGCCATTTGGCACACTTCAAAGTATGGGCAATTTAGATAACTATCAATGAAGGAAGTGATTTTTAGAATCTACGGGTCTTGTGAGGCAACACTCCCATAGTAGATGTCATGGGAGATTTGCCTCTTCACAAAAATGCCTGCCAAAAAAGCATGCCCAATCTTGAGGCCCCATCTATCAAAAACTGGATTTAATTATCTATCACGCCAGTAAATCTGCTTTCTACTGGTCTGTTCTCCACAGTAAAAATGCTGTTAGAGGCTGTTTCCCTTTGCAATCTGCCAATTTCCTATTTTTTAAAATATAGTTTAATTAAAATAATTTTTAACAAGGACAGAGAGGACAACACCATGTAGTGCACGCTACTGTGGTACATAGCAGCTCCTACCCTTATACAGATGCATGCAATATTGGATGGATTAAATTTAGACTGGATAAATTCCTGAGCGTTCCCCCTCCCCTCTGGCCTCCAACAGTTCTTGGGAGTTGAGCAATTTAAGGAAACAATGTAAAATCTGAAAAATTATTTACAGGCTTCGAGCTGACAAGACACAACATGCCTCTATCCGTACAGTACAGGCTTTTGCATAAACGGAACAGTCCAAAAAAATCCCACTTGTACACATTTTCAGTGATGCAATACTGCCAAGTCACTCTATTAGGCACTCAACTATATCTCTTGGATAAAAACTATACTACACAGAAAAAGCCAATGTACGCTGCGGCTTAGAAAGCCTGACAATGAGGTCTTTCTTGCTTAGACCAACACCAATGAAAAATGAATTTGTGGGTTGTTGTTTTTTTAAAAATGAGTCCAATTTGATATGGGGAGGGGGGAGAGAAAGCAGTTAATTGACCACAGGTCGTAACTGAGCAACACAATGCTTATTACAGCAGCACATCGGTGCACTGTTCTTATTTATGTACTTTGTTGCTTCTTTATACTCTGTGACATTTAAAGGCTTACACGGATTAGCAGAAAATCCCAGGAATTTCATAACCTTACTATAGAGGAATGCTGCATTCCAGCATTATACAAAATAAAACATTAATTCCATTGAAACATAGTTGCAAACAGAACTAGCTACAGGGGAAGAATATGCTCAGCTTATACTGCAGATAAATTACTAATTATTAAATTTAATACAAGTCATTCTCACTTAGGGTGGCACAGTGGCCAGCAATTGGGCTTGTTGGATGGAAAGCTGGCAGCCCAAGTTCAAGACGCAAGCACCATGCGATGGGATGAGCTCCCGACCTTGCCTCAGGGGCTCCTGCCAACCTAGCAGTTCAAAAACATGCAAATGAGGGTAGATAAATAGGTACCATTTTGCTGGGAAAGTAACAGCACTCCATGACATCATGCTGATGGATATAATCACCGCTCCCCATAGTGGGCAACAACTACTCGAGTAAAATCTGCAGGGACTCTTTTATCTTTTTGTTTTATTGTCATGTAACAAAGGTAATTAGGACCAGAATCTCCATCGCTAAGCAATGCAGTCAGAAAATGTTGTATCAGGTAACCATGTTGCTTAGCAAAGGGAATCCTGGCAGTCCCTGTTGTCATTAAGTGAGGATCACAAGTTATTAAGTAAGGACCTCCTCACAACTTCCTGCCAGCTTCCAAGAAGCAAAGTGGGGAAGCCAGCAGAAAGTTGCAAATCTCAGGTGGCTCACAAGCAGGCCAGTTGACAGAAAGGGGCTGCGGCTAGGAGGGGGAGATGTGTGGGTGGGTGGTGAAGCACAGTGTGGATGTGGTCATGGGTGGCAGCTGCCAAGTCAGGAAGGGTGTGCAGGTAGCCAACACAGCATGCACACTGCTGGCCAGGAATGGCTACTACTGGGCAGGGTGGAGACTTATCAGAGTGACTTGTGACCTTTCCTGCTGGCTTCCCCATTGGCTTTATTTGTGAGAAGTCAGCAGAGATCACAAGAATGCAGGATGCTGCAATTCTTCAAAGTGAAAGATGATTACTCAGATTGCAATCACCAAACCATGCAGCTTCTGGGACAGCCAGAACTTCAAGGTTTGCCATGTGAACTAGTTGAGATAGTATCATTTTGATGAAGTAGTACCAGGAGGCATGAGAAATGAAGCATCATCCAGGGCTCTGGACTACATTTCAATGGGGGGCTTTCTTGTTTAGAGTTCCTCTGCAGTCTATTATTGATTTAGTGAAGATCTCAGAGATGAAGAAATATCTACAGCTGGCGTCCCCAACACTTGTGCTGTGGCCCATTTGGAACCAGGCCATGGAAGTGGTGGGCGTGCATGTGCATAGCTCTATTTGCACAATCAGCAGATGCATGTGCCTGCCACTTGCGCAAATGGAGCTGTGCACACTCGTCCACTGTTCATGCAGAACAATCCCCTTCCTCCCACACCAGTCTACAAAGCTGAAAAGGTTGGAGAACGCTGACCTGGAGCACTATTGGGAAAAGACCTATCCCAAATCTGATGGGAACCTGGTCAAGCTCACGTTTAAGCTTATACAGCAGTAATTAGAAGAAAAGATTTCACTCCCCTAACTGCATCAATCAATTACCACCTAGTAGCCCTTTTTATGGCAACTTGTTTCTTGTCAAAGGATGATCATTAGGACCATCCTAATGGAACGAACAATTCTTGTAGCATTTGACAGACACAATAGGTCTCATTCAAGAGATTTCATCTGGACCGTGTTAATAAGGATGACAAGGATCTTGTCTTGTGTGATCTGGGATCATTTGAATGTGTGAGTCCAAAGGAACTGAAGAGGGCTCTCTGTACTTCTAGTCTGACTACTTCTCAGTTAGATCTCTGTCCTTCATGTCTGGTTAAGGTCTCCCATGGTTGCAGTAGTTGGATCAGTCAATTCTACAGGAAACTATATATGCCTGCTGCTCAAGAGGTCTTTGACAACTTCAGGCCTATCTCTAACTTTACTTCTCTTAAGAAACATTGTGGAGGAAGTGGTGGGCCTATAATTGCAAAGAACCCTAAGGAAGGCAATTATTTCAATTCTTGGCTCAGGCTTCAGCCAGAATACAGAATGAAACAGCATTGGTTCCATTTGTGGATTATGTTTAGGGGCTGGACTCTCCTAGTCCTTGATTTCTCAGCAGCTTTAAACCATCAGTCAGCGTAACCTTCTGAACTATCCCTGATTTTAACTGGTGATGGATTTATCTGGAGACCTCTACTCTTTGGAATGCCTCTCTCCTTTCTTTTTGAACATCTGATTAAAGTCACCCATTGACAAACCATTCAGTATCATCCATATGTTGATGATACTCTAATATGTATCTGATCCCTGGACTAAAGATGATGGAATAGAGGCTGCCAGAGACTAAATGGGAAGGAACAGACCAAATGCATCCTTTCAAAAAGGACTGGCACTAATTTTGTGGGCCCAAGTATTCCAAGGAAATTGTATCTCTAATTCTGGATGAGCTGTATTCCCCGCTCAGATCAGACGGCCTCTAATTTGGATCTAAATCCAAATCCATAAATCCATAGCACCTGCTTGAAAAGCAGGTGGCGGTTATGACTAGGGAGGCTTTTGCATACATCTTTATACTACTTGTGACTGGGAAATTGTGCTCATGTCCTAATCTACCTTGTTTGGACTACTGCAGCGTGTTCTACATAGGGCTACCCTTGAACATTTGGAAACTATAGGTGGTACAAAATATGGTTGCACAAACCATGACTGGTACTATCATATGCCGTTAGCCCTTAGAAATAGACCAGCCTAGGTAAGAAATGTCATGCTGGTCAGTACTATTTTTATTATAACAGCTATAGTAACAGAATCTTGCAGGACTAATGAGCCTCACCTTCTTCCTTTTTATCTTCTTGCGAACTTGGGAAGGGTTTCTCTGAGATATTTTCTCTTTTTTTCCCAAATTTTTTTATTTCAATCTGCATATGCACAACAATACATTAACAGTGTGGCATCAATATATCATACATTTTAGTACAGGCAAAATTAATAATATCAATCATATCTCTCAATGCATATATTTCACATTAATTCATAATCCTTCAATGCTGATTTTCAACCTTTCAAAATTCTCTCCAAATGCCTACCACCATATCAGTTAAACATACCTAAGTAATTCTATTATTCAATTTTCTCCCTGCTTTTATTTTATTTTTTAAAATAAAAAATTCTCATTTGGCAAGTAGTGTGGTTCCAGGTTTCACATCTCAATACAAACATGACCATAGTTACCTGTTCATTATATTTGTTTAGTTTCATATTGCATCATCATCATTATTGTTAAATATTAAGCTTATCATATCCAATTCCAATTCATGTTATATTAATACACTCTCATATCTTATTTTACAATGTTATCTAAAATTTTCATCTCATTTCTGTTGTCATTTCTCATATTATTTTTTTCTGTCACATTTGTCATTTTATCAATCCTTATCTGTAAATATAATTGTCCCCTCTGGTTAATAATTCGAGCTAACCATCTTCATTCTACCTTAATATCAATCTGTCTATCTAGTATATAACACAAATGTATTTTTTTTCTCAGATTCCGCATTATATTTTCTCAAACACCTTATGAATTATCTATATATTACAAAATACTATTTTCAATATATTCTTATACATCGCAACATATTACCATGCAGAATCTCCTTATCCTTTTTTTTTTCACCCATTATCTCTCACTCTTTGGACAATGTACTTTCTTTTCATCCTTGTTTGTTTCCTATTCCTCTGTTTTCTGGTCCTTTCTCTTAATTCCTTTTTTCCCCATTCTTATTCCCCTCCATTTTCATTCCAGTTATTAAACTTTTCTATCTCCCTGTTTTGATTTTTCTTTTGCCCTTCCTTTTTCTGCTTTTTCCCTCTCCCTTTATCCATTTTCCGAACTATTCTCCCTTTTATCATCCCATCAGACCACAAATTTTTAATTCTAATTCCTTTCCCTCCCTGCTTAAATAATTGTTGTCCATTTTGTCCTTCAACGTTGGCTTCTTCTTTATAGAACTCCTCCCACTCTGGTTTATTTTGTTCTTGTGTATCCTGAGTCACCATTTCTAACTTCTGTAATACATAATTGCTCATTTCAAGTTTAATTTTTATCATGTCCCTTATATCTTGCAAATCCAATCTTGACTCTTGTAAGTCCAATCTTATATCAACAAATAGTTTCTCCATTATATCTTCTCCTTTTTTCTTTTCCTTTCCTCTTCCTTATGTTAGGCATCCAGAAATTGGCCATGGTAATCAATCATTCCGAGACAAGTATAATCTCCAATTGATTTATTAGAACAGCTTTGGTATGTCTATGGAATTTCCCAAACTGAAAGTCATTTTCAGCGCATTTCACAAAATCCACCTTCTCTCCTCCCACTTCTTACACTTCATTAATCATGAGAACCAATTAACTGCAGCTGGAATTTTTTAATGCGACATACGAAATAACCTTGAACTTTCCAACTCCTCCACCCCTTTTTCCTTATAACATTCTTGGCAGCTGAATCTCAGAGCTGACACCTTAATAGTTAAAATCCTCTTCTTTAATAGATATATTCAATCACAGAGTCCAGTATATTATTTCAGCCAATATCTTTTGAATTTATTTTCAACAGTCCATACTCTTGAGTCTTTGTCTGGATGGTTCTACAACAATAATAGTTTCTTTTATTTTCTTTTAAGTTCCAAAATCCAAACTCTTGAGAAGACCAGGCACTTTTTAAAATGTACTGAAGTTTTCCTATACCATCAGGTGATGCTCTTGAGTCTTCTTACCTTTAACTTTCTTTATTGAATATAATACTTTTATTAAGTTTGCTAATTTCAATCATTAGCTATTATTTTTCTTTTCAACACACTCAATTTCATCATTTAATTATGCCCTTTAAGCGCTCATAATTCAATAATTATCCAGTCTAATTTCTAAACCTTTGTTGTGTTAAAGTATTTTCCTTTAAATTTTCTCCTCCAAATTAATCCAATCCAAGTTTTATAGGATCCAATTTCTTTCTCTCTTTCTCTGGTCACCGCTTCCACACACTTCCCTCCAAGATAGGCCTTTATTTTAATACCAGGGTATCTCAAAAGCAATGTTCTTTGCCTGGTTCACACTGCTCACTACTTCTCTGCTCCAGCACAAAAGTTTCCCGGAGTGTTCTTTGTCTTCGTGGTGGCCATTTTAGGACCACCACTGCAGCTTGCCTTTGGAGGGATTTTCCTGTCAGGGAGGGGAGTTGTGACTCCCCTCAACTCTCCAGGCGAATTCCCCCTTCTTCACCACCCCACCAGGGTGATTCTGGTCCCGATCGGGACCCTCCAGCAAGTGAGCTCGGGTGAAACCACGCACAATCACGGATTCCGCTCTGACTCCGACGAGGAACAAACCGGAAGTCAGATATTTTCTCAAGTTTCTTCTTGAACTGGGTTCAACCACTGCCTTGATAGCACCTCTCCCTTTTGTCCTTCAAGGCCATTCGCTTCCCCAGAGAAGAATACTGATTTGGGAACTGTACTGTTTGCCACCCAGCTACCAGGGGATTGAGAAATATCTTTGCAAACTAGGAACATGTTTTTCTGAAAAATAATCAGGAGTTTATAGATGTAACGAACTTGTAGGTTCCCTTATTCTAGATGTTGCCGGGCAGTTTTATAAAATTATAGCAACAATAAATGCAAACATGACTGCTGCAACAAAAGCAGTGTCCATTCAGGGAGAAAAAAAAAATCCCCTAAATTCCAAATTCCTCAGAACTTCCAGAGCCGCTTAACACAAAACCAGATTCTTAAAAGAGTGTGTGAAGATGGGCATCCTTTCCTGTTAAGGGTCTCCAAACTTGGCAACTTTTAAGATTTGTGGACTTCAACTCCCAGAATTCCTCAGTCAGCATGACTGGCTAAGGAATTCTAGAAGTTAAACTCTACGAGTCTTAAAGTTGCCAAATTTGGAGAGCCCCTGCTCTAAGCAAGTCCTGTCCTCCTAACTTTTCAGGCCGCTACCAAGAAACAAGGAGATAGGAATGACCTTGTAAACATTGTTTACTTAAAGGGAAGAGCAACCTGCTTCCTTTTCATCAGAGGTCTCAAGCTTGGCAACTTTAAGACTTGTGGACTTCAACTCCCAGAATTCCTCAGTCAGCATGACTGGCTAAGGAATTCTAGAAGTTAAACTCTACGAGTCTTAAAGTTGCCAAATTTGGAGAGCCCCTGCTCTAAGCAAGTCCTGTCCTCCTAACTTTTCAGGCCGCTACCAAGAAACAAGGAGATAGGAATGACCTTGTAAACATTGTTTACTTAAAGGGAAGAGCAACCTGCTTCCTTTTCATCAGAGGTCTCAAGCTTGGCAACTTTAAGACTTGTGGACTTCAACTCCCAGTTGAAGTCCACAAGTCTTAAGTTGCCAAGTTTGGGGATCCCTGCTTTTCATGTTTAGACTTCAACCAATGGAGGTATCGCTTGGCTTCTGACTCTCCTTGAAAGAGCAAGCTTTCTCTCTGAAGTGCTCGTTGATCCTCAGTTATCCCTGGAATTATGGTGAGGTTTATCTTTCCATAAATGTGGCATGAATTATGAAAGAGATGAAAGAGAACTCTTGATACCTCCTGAACCAGTTGGATCCAGTGAGTACTTGGTTTCTTCCGGTCTTGAAACCTGCAACATGTTGTCCAGAAGAAAAGTCTCTAAAGAGCTGAGAAGCCAATGTGACTGCTGTGCTATTAACCAAGATGCAGAGATCACATGAATACTGAATCAAAAGACTTGCACTCACAATTGCTTATAGGGCAATTTGGGTTAATATTGATTGTTAAACCCCTCAATCAATTTTTTCCCAAACAGTGAGGCACACACCCTGTGTGGGCAGAGTCCAGGGGAGGTGTGAAGAACATTCTCACAATAAATCCACCTTTCCCGAATTGTCATGGTATTGTTTTCATTGTTCACCAGTGTTCATTTGGGTACAGGCAGTCCTTGACTTACAACCACAATTGAGTCCAAAATTTATATTATTAAGCAAGAAAGTTGTTAAGTGAGCTTGCCTCATTTTATGGCCTTTCTTGCCACAGTTACTAAGTGAATCACTGCAGCTGTTCAGTTAATAACCCAGTTGTTAAGTGAATCTGACTGCCCTATTGACCTGGCATGTCATAAGATTGCAAAAAGTGATCACACGGCCCTGGGACACAGCAACAATTATAAATAAGAACCAGCTGCCAAGTGGCCGAATTTTGATCACGTGACCAAGGGGGCTGCTGTAATGGTCATAAATGAACAACGCTGATAAGTCACTTTTTTCAGTGCCATTCTAACTTTGAATGGTCACTAAATGGAATGGTTGTAAGTTGAGGACTGCCTGTATTTGGAATTTTTTTTTGTACATTGTCATTATATAAAGGGAAGCATGATGGCAGAAATGGTCCTGGGAATAGCTGCATGATCCTGGAAAAAGATACAGCAGCTTTAATGACCTTTACATTAGACGAATGCTGCTGTTTGTGATCCCATGTACTCTGAAGCACCTTTTTGCAACTAGATCTGAAGTGCTGCATACCCTGTGTATGTACCCAACTCAATTCTCTGCAATGAATCTATGAACAGAAACACTGTTAACATGCTATAATTTTCAGAGCAGCAGATGTATTTCTGAATCGCCGCAAAACAAGGAGTCCTAGGACACCTGCTGATTAGCCAATTTATCGCACCTACCATGAAGACAGTGCATGGTGTCTTTTTAAAAGAGTAGATGTATCAAAAACAATACTCATATCACAGAGGCGTAATTAAGAAGTACAAACTTGCCATTTATTGTTAAGGAGAAAATGTGAAGGCAATAAAATTGTGACGATCAGCTTTCGTTAGCTATCTGGTGGTTCTCCTGCAGCCTAAGAGGTAAGACAACTTTAATGTGTGATCATTAAATCTACCAGTTCCTGCAGCTTTAAAACAAGTGGGAAATTTGACACAATAGCATCAAAACAGAAAACAATCTCCCACTGGTAATCCAGGCTGTCACATGGAGGTGGAATTCCAGCTAAACTGTTTAGAGCAAGAAAATATATTATCTGAATATTTGGTTACCAGACAATATTTTAAAGAGTGACATTTTACATACACAGCCAATATTTCCAGTTTCTTCTGATATCAAAAGATTTTAAAATCTCTGAGGTCAGCAAATGCCATCAAGGGAGGATAAGATGGGAGGTATCTTATCCTGCTGGACCCAACATTAAGCTATCTTTAGTTTAATCATAATCTAGATAAATCTGCTAGTTCAGCAATAAACCATAGTTTTATAACGCAACATACCAATACCAAACCAATGACATTACAGCTTAGATTCAAAGTTAAGCATTTAGTATGGCTGGCAAGGATTTCTCAAATGTTGACAGAACGTATTACTTGGCTCACACTGCACAATGTGGCATGGTTTGGTTTAACAAGGATATGCCAAAATTCAACATATAATAAACATTAAAAGCTGCCCAGAGTCACTCTGGATAGAGAGATGGGTGGCTTATAAATTAAATAAACACTTAGCCAGCCATACGTTGCACAAGCCCCAAAATCATGGATTAAAAATCCCCATGGATGAATTCATACAGTGTACAACATACTAAAGCAAAAAAAATAAAAATAAAAAATGGAGGATATGCTTTAGCATGATATATGTAAACCTTTTGTGTAAAGAAATAGATATCACCCAAGTTTTATGCTTAATAAAGATAATCTTCTACTTCTAATAATATCAGCCTGAAAGTTATCATCACTTCAACAACATTCCCTGGAATAGAAATTTGTTCGGTATGTATTGCTTGCATTCATTAGTTTCCCAGAATTTCAAGGCTCTGCAATGTTGATTCTATGGAACAAATCCAATAATTCCTGAAGAAAAATATAGTTTACTCTTGGTTCAAACTCTGTTTGACAAAAGATGATGTCACCTACTCAGACAATGCCTTTTCTATTTGAATTGTACAAGTAGTTCTCTATTTACAACCATTCTTTTTGTAAGGGTTCAAAGTTACTAAGATACTGGAAAAAAAATTAGCTATGACAATTTTAGGCTCAATTATGATTGTAAGTTGAGGATTACCTGTATGGTTTCTTCTCTCCTCCACCCTGTTCCCAAGCTTGTATATTTCAGTGTGAATGAGGTGGGTGGCATATAAATAAATAAATAAATAAATTAGTCAGGAGGCAATCTAAGGCCTGCACTGAACTACAATTGTCATGCACTAATAAGCTATTAAAGGAAACTCCTGCTTCACCAAGAACTCTCTTAAAGATCTTTAAAAATATAACCCACTCTGAATCAATAATTGCAATCTTAAAGGATTAAGTCTCTTTGTTTATTATACATTTTATAATACATACATATTATACAGAGTCCCTCTTTGAGGGAGACAGGTAATTCAAAAGTGTGAAATTAAAAAAACAAAAAAATAATAAGTGAATAAATACATCTTATCATTGGAAAGGGAGAAACAGCTATTTGGGGTTTGATTAAAAAGATAACAAAATACAGGCAATCCTCAACTTAAGTTGAGGACTACCTGAAGTGAATCACATTTTTACTATTATGCAAAAAGATCCAGCTGGATCTTGTTCCTAGTATCAAAACTGTCTTAGAAAGCCTGGTATGAAAAAATAGTGAAGAGAAGCCTGCTTGTTCAAAATTACTTCATGTAAGGTTTGACAGTGCTTACAATTCCTAATGCCTGTTCAGTCTTTCACTTTTCTTCTCCCTCCCTACTTCCTTCCTCTTCCTGTGTGTTATCTCTGCTTTCATCGCCTCCAAACTATGAAACACAAATCTGAATCAAATAGATTTCCAAAAGTACTGTCATCTGGTTCCCAATTCTTGTCAAGTCAATATTATTATTTATACATACAGTGCATTACAAAGCAATTTAGGAGATCTGGACCACTGCTATTGGCAGCTCCAGATAAGCTTAGGAGCTAGAAGGGATCATATTTTAAATTCCACATTCACTATTCCCTGGCAGAAATTCAAAGGCTTAAAGTGACTTTGATTTGTACAGAAACAGAGTACAGTTCACCTCTCGGCTGAGTTTTAGTAGTTCTCTTCTTCTTCACATCTCATAAGTCCTGCTCTACATTTTATTTGATGTCAATGTAAGGGTGAAATGTCTCCCCATTGGCGAAAGAAAACTACTCAAATTCTTTCTATTAAATTCAGGTAGACCAGAATATTAATTTCAAATGCCTCATCTAAATTTTATCTTATATGAGAAGGCAGACCTCCTTAAAAAGTGCTGCTATCTGTCATTCATATAGAAAGAAAAAGTAGAACAAGTTGTTAATATTAGCTCAAAACACATTATCTTAAATTAGGTCCTTAGTGCCAAATGAATAAAGAGTAACAGCTAAAATTTAAATAGAATGCGATAAAATAAATTATTCACATGATCTATATATACACTGTGAAGATTTCTTCCCACAAATTATTGCATTTATGTCCAATGTTATTTATTTAGCCTACCTGATCAATATATTGTGCAATTCTATCTAATAAGTATAGCATTACAAAATTACCAGCAGCTAAATATTTTGCACCACATACCATATTAATCCGTGTTGTTCGAAAGCCAGGCTCAGGGAAATGAAGCCATTTATTTCTGCAAAGCTGGAAATTATCTGGGGCAAAAACATTATTTCCTTCTGAACCTCTGTGAAAGTATTACGCAAATAATAATCACCTTGAATTTCTCCTCAGTAGCTAAACTACTCCAAGTACGTATCAGAAAGTTGCTCCCAACCAGCAAGTGCATTGAGATAGGAAACAGAAATGCAGAAATAGATTCAAGGAAACCCTATATCTTCCTTTCTGAGAATAAAAGACAAAAATCCAATAAATAATTTTGATAAAGAAACCAACCATGGAGTTTTTTAAGCTGCCTGTTATCATCTGAATCCTGAAAGAAATCCCTAAGTAGGTCAGAAGTATGCAAATGTTCTTGAGCTGAGGGCTACATCATGCTGGAAGCTGCACTAGGGTGTAGCCACACAAAATACTTTAAAGGTGACAGAAACAAAGGCGTAATTGATTGTTAATTTTGTTTGCAATTAACTGTTGAACTACTATTTTTCACTTCTTTAAACTCAAGAGCAACTTTCTCCATTTGAGATCGAAACCTTGGATATGACCTTGAGGAAATATTCACAAGACATTACATAAACAAAAAGCATTCCTTTAAACCTCAGAAAAGGAGACAATTAGGAAGAGACTCCTACAATCGTCTCTTACTCCTCTTTAGGCTGGCTCCTCCCTGACTCAACCGAGGTATGAGAAGGAGAAGAGGAAAGTCACAGTCAGATTTGCATGATTCTGTTGTAAGCACCTATCTCAAAAAAGAACCTATCTTAGTACTAATCGTCGTGTGGAGTCCGTTTCTAGATCCAGACAATCTTTAATGGTTGACATTTATTTATACATGAATTTATTAGGTTAGCAATAAATAAATGTGAGCAAAATAAGTGAACACATATATCAAAGTGATAGAATGAGGCAGAGGATGTTGGTTTGTTACTGGTGGTTACCACTATCTGGAGAGATAGGTTCTACAACTGAATCTCTAGTAGTGCCCATGGTCCTCTGATTACAGGTTGCATGCTTTTGAGATAAGGTGCCAGCTAGAGCCCTTGTGCTATCACAATATCTAGTATCATTTTTCAGCCACAAGTAATATGGAAGTCATCCTTGCATAACATCATGACTTGTGGGGTATCTTTAGAACTACTGGGAATAAGACTATATAGTGTCTATTGTTATCAGAAGTTTATCTCATCATTACAATTCTTGTGCTTTTTCTTAACCTAAGTACAATAGCAACCACGAGCAATACTGTTGTTCTGGTGTTTATGGTGTTATAGGACCCTAAGATCAGCTCTCAGGTCTATAATATACAGTATTATCTTACTGGTCTCTTCTTTAATTGAAATAAACTTTCCACAATCAGCAGATTTCTCTTAAAGTAGTCAGGACAGATCTTATATCATGAGAACAAGCTTTCTTGCTGACTAAGCAATAGTGTTACCTTTCAAAACTACAAAACTGTGATTTATGCAGTTCCAAATTTTTTGTATTACAAGAGTCCAGGTGCAATTAAGCTCCGAGGATAGAGAATTCTACCTTTTCATCCAACAAGAGCAACTTAATATTTAATAAGTGGTACCACCCTTTTGGGCAGACTATTTCTGTAAATCTCAAAGAAAAGTAATTCAGAGACTTTACAGACCAACATCTGATCATACCAGTAATTACAATATCTCAATTTAACATAAAATCTTAAGACAAATTACCAATTTGTTGATATACTTGCACCAACACCCCTGTTCCAAGGTATTTATACAATTCTGCCAACCCAAAAATAATTGATGTTGTTGCTTCAAAAATTAACCTGCTTCCTCTAACACACAATCAATATAACACTCCAATTAAGTAGAACTAACTAGTAGACCAACAAAATGCAAAAATTCACTTTGGAGAAAGAGCTAGACCTGTGGTCTCCAACTAGTGGGCCAGGCACCACTGGTGGTCCATAAGAAAATTTTGGTGGTCCGCAGAGAAATATCACCCCCAAAGCAATTAATCCAGGCTGTGTGGGAACACAAGGCTGTGCTGCCCACATGGCCGATGGGAACACAAAGCTTGCATTGTTTGCACTGCGAACAACACAAGGTAATGAGGGGAGGGGGGAAAGGGCGGAGGGGGGGAACTTGCCTGGCCACCGGGCTGCTTCTTTGTGCTGCTTTTGGCTGCATGCAAGGAAAGCAGCAAAAGTCTTTCTTTCTCTCCCCCAAACTCTGCCAGAAATGAGTCTTTGGGACCTGCAAGGCATCCTGCTCCAAGAGGCTGCACCTGTATGAAAGTCTCACAAAGACTCATTTCTGGTGGAGTTTGGGGGAGAGAAAGAAAGACTTCTGCTGCTTTCCTTGCATGAAGCCAAAAGTCTCTCCCCCCCCCCCCCCCCCCAACGAATCAGGAGACAGTATCCTGCGATCCCAAATAAAGAATGATCGATCGGTAGGAAAACGGGGTGGGGAATTTTCCTGCAGACTTTTTTGGGGATTTTCCCTTGTCCGCGGGATTTAAAATTATGAGTTTGGCGGTCCCTGAGGTCCAAAAGGTTGGCAACCCTTGAGCTAGACCACATTTGCTTTTCAATGCAGTCTAATGAGCTATCCCTTGATGCAATCAAGAATTCTTTGCTGGAAAGCAGGGGTGATATCTGCCTTCATCTAAACCATACAGCACTGACTAACTTAAGTCTGTATTTCCATAGGTACATCTTAAGGAGTACCTTTTTGCATTTTCTGACTGATGGGAGAATGAAATCTAAGCAACAAGTATTTAACAAGTTTTGCAAGTGTATTGTTGTTCATAGAACAATGTTTGCAAGATACTTCAACAAAATTTAACATGAGCATTACCCAAGCTGTAACCATAGAGCAAATTAGATGAAAGATACTTTTTAAAAGTTTCAAAAAGCAACCATAAACAAGTTTAAATGCATTAAACTCCACCAGAAATGAGTCTTTGTGAGACTTTCACACAGGTGCAGCCTCTTGGAGCAGGATGCCTTGCAGGTCAAGGCACAACCCAGAAAAATGTGAATACTATTGCAATCTAAATGTGTTGGTTGACTAAAGGTACTTGCCAGAGTCAAGAAAAATTATTCATATAAGAGTAGTCCTTGATTTACAATCAAGGCCAACATTTCCAGGCAGCTGTTCAGTGATGTTCGCCCCATTTTACCACCTTTCTGCCACAATTAAGTGAACCATGCAGTCATTAAGCAAATCTGGCTTCCACATTGACTCTGCTTGTTGGAAGCCAGCTGCAAAGGTTACTACAAATGGTGATCACATGATCCAGGACAATGCAACTGTCAATTGCCAAGCATTTGAATTTTGGCCACGTGACTATGAGGATGGTGCAATGGTTATAGGTATGAAAACTGATTGTAAGTAATTTTCAGTGCCATTGTAAGTTTGAATGGTCACTAAATGAATGGTGGTAAGTCAAGGACTACATGTATATAAATCCTGGAAGAGTTTGCTCAATGACTTGCAGAATGACTGAATGCTTGCAGCAATATATTCGTACATGAATATATTCTTTTTTAGACTGAATACTATATAGACCAGTGTTTCTTAATCTCAGCAACTTTAAGCTGCATGGACTTCAACTCCCCAGAGTTCCCCAGCCTGCATGATGGCTGGAAAAATCTGTCCACACAGTTGAAAAATACTGCTTATAGGTTCTCATCAATAGGTTTGGACTGGGATCTAGAACAGAAAACATGCAATCGTTTAATTGCAAAACGCAGTTCAGCTCTAAAGTCTTTATTCTTTATTCTCAATCACCGGAGCCAGCGCCAATCCAAGACTACCTGCTGCAACCCACCCTTAAAGTGCACATTCATCACACGAGAGTTTCAACCAGGGATTTATCTGGTTCAAAGGAACAAGCCTCCGAAGACCGAAATGCATCCGGGGGCACCGCACTGTTTCTTCTCTAAACGCAGCAACAGCATCCCTGGTGCCCTTCCAGATGTTTGGGGTTTGGTCTCCCATCAGCCCGAGGAGCGACAAAGGCTTCTGGGAATTGTGGTTCCAAAAACCCCGGAGCTCGCTTTCCTAACTAACTCGCGTACAAAAGTGCCAGCCGGCCAAGCC
The DNA here is from genome assembly GCA_023653725.1 of Bungarus multicinctus. NCBI lineage: Eukaryota > Metazoa > Chordata > Lepidosauria > Squamata > Elapidae > Bungarus > Bungarus multicinctus. The sequence continues at coordinate 124,140,831 of CM042836.1, read as the reverse complement.
AGCAGCAGCAGCTCAACCTCTAGCCGCGGCAGAGATTCGCGGAGCGCCAACGCCGCAGCATGCAGCACTTGTTGCAATTTTGGCCGCTTCTGCCGAGGAGAGAAAAACCAGGAGCAACTGGTTCGCCGGCTTCCCTTTCGAAACCAGCCCTAGGCCGCCTCTCCGCCTTTTGCCACCGCACAGGCAGCAATAACGGTAAAGCGAAAGGGCGGATGCACGTGGAGCCCTTCCTGAAGGGCCTTGGGGTGGGGGGGAAAGGGGAGGAAGCACAGCACTGGAGCTCCTTCCCGGTTGCACAAATCCCCACGCCGCCCGGTGCTTCTCGTGTGAGCCCCTGGATGGCTGTCGGGCGGGGATTCAGCTCCCCCCCCCTCCACACACACACACGCGCCGGGATCGGTGCAAACCGGCCAGCTCTCGAGGTTTCCTACCTTGGGATACTTCGCCCACCCCAAAGGCTCCAGCCTCCTAAGTAGCGGCGGCCGAGACGGAGATGCACTGCTCCGACCCGGCTTTCCACCACTACCATCCCCGCTCTTCCCCGCCAGGAAGATCCGAAGCCCGGAGCATCCGCCCTGGCGGATCAACAGCTTGCACGCCCATCCTCCCCAACCCGGTTCTCCCTTCCCCGGAGGCCCACCTGGCCTGGCTCCTCCTCGAAGGGCTCGTGGATAGGATGCCGCTTCCCCTTCCTCGCGTCCTCGGCCGCCGTGGGCAACTTCTTAAGGCAGCGAGCGATGGATCCGGGCAACAGCGAAGGAAGAGGCGGCGGCGGTTCAGTTACGCTGTAAAAGGCCGGCGGGGAAGGGCCAGGGGCGGGTCTAAGCAACAGCAGCGGTGGCGCGGGCTCCTCCGGCACCGCTCGCGGAGAGGAAAGAAGGGGAAGGCGAGGAGAGCGGGAGCTCTGCTAAATTGTGGGCTGACGGTGACGTAGCGAGGGCGGCTTGGAGGCAAATGGGAAGGGATCTAGGAAAGGACGGGGGGGGGGGGAATTTATGACGTCACGCCGATGTGGCGCGAGGAGGAGAAGGACTACTTGAAAGACAATGGAAAGTCCCGGGAGAAAGATCAAAGGGAGGGAAGTGGGGGAAACACCTCTTATGCGTGATTTGCAATAGGTGCCCTACAATGATTTCGGCGGGGTGGCTGGGGTGGGAGAGAGGAGCAGCTCACAAAGTTCTCGGGACTTGCTCCGAAGTAAAGCCGTCCAGGAAAAGGTTTACAGTTGTTTCCACGCTTGCACAACTGTTCTTAAAAGGATTGCACCCTTCACCATCCTTAAGACCATAGTGGTGTGTGTGTATGGTTTTGAGTGTAATTGTTAAGCGCTGCGGTAAAAGCAATGAACGGTTGGCGATGGCGGTCGAGAAAGGTTTCGGCGGTTTAAGGATGTCGGCTGTTCGCGCACACAATGGAGCAAAGCGATTGCGTTGCACCTGACCCTCAACTTAAGTTTTCGGAGGGTGGGGCGCCGAAATCGGAAACAAGCACTTGCACGTCTTGCGGAGGGGGGGGGTAGGCTACGTTCAGACAAACCCTACGTCGCTTAGGAATCGATACGGCACGCTTGCTCTGCGTGCCAAGCCGACTTATTGCTAACCTGGCTTTTTAAAAAAAATGTTAAGCATCTGGTTGGGACTCCACCCTGTTGGCCTAACTTGTGAATCGATGTGCCGTTGCAAACACCTGCTCCCTTGAAAAATATTAAATTAATAAAGTGTTTGATTTCGTTGTACGAAGTGCAATGGCAATAAAGTAAACTAAAGGGGTGGGGCGCGTTGGCGTAAATGCAGCCCGAGGTGGCAGAGGCATCGTGCAAAAAAAAAAAAGCCCAGCGCGGGAAACTTGATCTGAGTGCATCAAATGACTTTTTTTTTTTAAAGTGGGAGGATCGAAGCCGGGACAGGATGGCACCGTATTGGAAAAGACGTGTGCAAGGACGCGAATGCGTGCAAACCGACGTGCCGACTTGATGAGGGGTGCTTCGTTGCCGATCCTTATTTCTTGCAGCCTTGCAGAGCCTCGGGACGGGAGGCCAAGCGCATAGAATAGACGAGAGCTGAAAGGGACCTTGGAGGTCTTCTAGACCAGCCCCCTGCTCAAGCAGGAGCCCCTATACTATTTCAAATAAGTGGCTGAAATAATTTCCTCTTAAAAGCCTCCAGTGATGGAGCGCCCACGATTCGATTCCTGAAGGCAGGCTGGTCCACTGGTTAATTGTCCTCACTGTTAGGACAAACACTGTTGGCGAGCGAGCTCCCTCGCCCTCGCGTTCAAAGCACCTTCGAAGGAGACCAAAAGCGTCTCTCTCTCTCTCTGTGCCCTTCTCGAGGGCGGATGTTAACCACCCTCGCAGCCCCGCTTCCCCACGGCAAAAGCGCAGCCCGCGGGTCACCCCATTTGCCCGGCAGTGGACGTGGCCAATCGGAGGGGGGCGACGGAAGGAGCGGGCGGGGCCTCGAGCCTTGAGGAGGCGGGCCCTTCTCCTTCGACCGAACAACCTCGGACGGGAGTTTGACTCGCTGAAAGCTGGCGAGAGGATGAGGTGACATGGGCTGGTGCCTCGCCTGTTTTTTTATTTATTTATTTATTTATTGCAGCCGACCAAAGGATTATAACCCACTTTTTCCGCATCTTTTCTATTTGTGACGCCAAGGGAAAGTTTAGAAGGCGTGTGTGTATATATATATATACATACATACACACACACAGAGAGAGAGAGAGAGAGAGAGAGGAAAGAATGGAAAGTATGCTCTATATATATGATCCTATATATATGCTCCTAAAATACTGACAAATATTTTCAGTTGACACTATTCAGGCAGGAGAACGAGAGATTCGGTGAGAGGGAGCGTTAGGGTCAAAGTCAAAATGTGTAATATTGGGCGCTGGACTGGCTGTGGGGGGGAAATCCTGGTTCCCAATCCCTCCTTTCGTAGGGGAGCTTGTTGGATGATTTGTTGGACCAATTACTCTCAGTCCAACCTACCTCACGGTATTTTGTGGAAAGGAATGGATCTATGCACCTTGAGTTTATGAATGAAAGCCAGGACAGAAATGTAATAAGCCAGTCTGAGGTAGTAGTGAAGGCGCCAGCCTGGAAACCAAGAGCCTGTGGTGAGTTTTAGTCCTGCCATAGGCAAGAAAGCCAGCTGGGTGATCTTGGGTCAGTCACCAGGTAACTGGGAGTTCTATTCCCACATTAAGGCATGAAAGCCATCTGGGTGACTGGGTCAACCACTCTCTTGTAATCCAATCCACCTCCCAAGGTGGTTGTTGGGGAAAAAGGAGGAGGAAGGATATTCACTACTTTGAGTTGTTTGTAATCTAATAAAAATCAAATAAATAGGGTTGTGTATTACTCTTCTGGCTGCAAACTGGTATGGGGGGGAGGGCTTGAGTGTCATGCAACCTTGAGCATGGTTGGTGACTTGAGGGCTCACCCCATTCCCTTTTTTAATCCTTGTAATTTTTAACTTTTAAAACTTGTTTTAATTCTGCTTTTAACATTTTTTTACTATGTTTCTTTGGTTTTTATTTGTAAACCACCCACAGAGTCACTCAGATCAGATGGGCAATTTACAAGTTTGATAAATACTAAACCAGAAGGAGTTTCACATAATGCAAGAAACCATGGTTTACACCCGTGTTGATTTGTTGAATACGTCATAGTCAAGTTCAGACAATCTGAGCCAGGACTGAGCAACTTGAGATATCAAGCTTGGATGCACCACCCCAGATCAATTTTTAGTGACAGCAGGAAAGTGAGAAGTGTAATTTAAATATCTTTGGGAGGTTAACTTAGTTTATTTAAAGATAGACCACCATACCAGTGGTGATATTCTACCGGTTCGACCCGGTTCTGGCAAGCCAGTAGCAGCAATGAGCAGCGGAGACCGAACCGATTCTCTCCACTGCTCTGCTGTTGCATCCACCTGGGCTCCCATACTCACCTTTATCCGCTGAATTTGAAGTGCAGCTGCTTTGCGCGGCACAGAAGAGTGCTGCACGGCAGCTGCTGAAGTGACCAGGATAATGCAGGCTTGCAGGAGGCGAGTTAGAATGCCTCTGTGCCTTCGCAAAGTACACATTTGGCACACGTGTGCATGCAAAATGTGTGCACGCACGCAAAGTGCACCCACCAAGCCATGCCCACCGAACCAGTGGCAAAATATTTGAATCCCACTACTGTACCACACATGACCTGTTGTCCAGTTTCAGAGAAACACAGAAAATCCTGGATTTGTCCACATAAATCACTTTCCCCACTTCATTTCTCCTACTCCTCAACACAAGTTCTGAGGCCCCCAGATAGCCTTCTGGACCTTGGGCTTTCTAATTCAATCTGCCTTTGGATTATGGATCTCCTGCCTGGCTACTCACAGAGGGTCATATTAGGTAATCATACCTCTTCAGCCTTTATTCTTAACACTGGTACTCCACAGAGTTGCGTGTTGAATCCCTTACTCTATACTCTTTATGTGCATGACTGCATTCCCACTCATGCTAGTAATACTATTGCTAAATTTGCAGATGATACAACAGTGGTGGGACTTATCTCTGGGGGGGATGAGTCTGCCTACTGAGATGAGGTGGATCGGTTGCTTTTGTGGTGTGGAGACAGTAACTTGGTGCTCAACACCAATAAGACCAAGGAGCTTATAGTAGATTACAGAAGGAACAGATCAGACATCCAGCCCTTGCTTACAAATGGAGACCGAGTAGAGCAGTTTTAAGTTTCTGGATGTTACCCTAAAAGAGGACCTGACCTGGGGTGTCCACATTGCAGCCCTGGTCAAAAGGGCCCAGCAGAGATTATACTACCTGAGACTTCTCAGAAAACAACAACTGAATGGAAAACTGCTGTTGATCTTCTATTGCTGCACCATAGAGAGCATTTTAACATACTGCACCTCTGTATGATTTGCCAATTGCACAGTGGCAGATAGGAAAGCACTCCATAGGGTAACATCATTGCCCAGAAGATCATTGGTTGCCCTCTCCCCTCTTTGGAAGAGCTTTATAGCTCCTGCTGCCTTAAGAAAGTTCAAAACATTCTCAAAGATCCATCTCATCCTGGGAAGTCTTTTTTTGAACTATTACATCTGGCAGACAGCACAGAATAATAAAAACAAGGACAAATAGGCTGAAAAACAGCTTCTATCCCAGGGCAATAGCTCTTTTGAATTCTGCTGTATAGTGCAGTGTTGGTGTGGTGTTGTGGGTTTTTGGTTCAATGTATGAAAGGTGAAGGATGTGTGTTTGTGTTTATTTTCATGATCATGGTCATGATATGCACTGAAGAAGGTGTTGATTTCATTGTAAGAGGTGCAATGACAATAAAGTAAACTAAACTAAATAGCCAAATATTGCCTACTCCAGCTGTAAGACTAGTTCACAAACCAGAATTGCTAGGCCAGCGTGGCAAATCAGATACAAAGGCACCACTTTATGACTTAGAATAATGTATAAACTTTGACGACCAATGTTATTTTTTCATCTCCCATCACAGACTGTTGGCAGATGCAATGAATGTGCATTATCATATTGCCTTTGTAGCTCATATATCAAAAAAAAGTCTCACTGTCTAACTTGACACTCCATGTACTCGTGTGTCAGGAAACACAGTCACTAGAGCATATCAAGGACTATGTCCCCTGTTTGAAAGTACTTTTTCAAATTATTATTGTTTTGTTTTTAAACTAGGACTTTCCAAAACCACTTTTGCGACTGAACATACCGATAATGCTTCACTTAACAATCACCACTGAGCCAAAAATGTGTTGTTAATCAAGACAGATGATAAGTGAGTTTTGCTTCATTTTATGACTTTTCTTGCCACCATTGCTAAGTGAATCACTACAGTTGTTAAGTTAGTAACATAATTATTAAGTAAATCTGGCTTTCCCTTTGACTTTGCTTGTCAGAAAGTCACAAAAGGGGATCACATGACCCTGGAACATTACCACCATTATAAAGATGAACCAGTTGCTACGTAGGCGATTTTTTTATCATGTGATCATGGGGATGCTGCAATGGGATCAAACAGATCAAACAGAATCTGAAAATGCTCAGGTATAAGTCTCAGACAAATAATAGTTCAGTTCTTCCTCCCTTCCTCTAAATTGGTTAAAACAAAAGCAGAAGTCCTTAAAGTAACTGGATGAAGCACATGTTCTGATTCTTGCACTGAGGCCTTGCGTACAGAATGACAAATGTGTCTTGAAAATGTCATAGGGCTCTGTGGTCGTAGTAAATGAAATGACTTGAGCAAAATTGAGTTACGTGAAATATTTTGTTTGAATCTCTGACTACAGAAGCCTTCCCCAACCTGTGACTTTTCTAGTGGCCTACAACACTCCACAAATTGCAGCACTCAAAAAATTATCAGTTCTTCCCAGAGCTGGCTACCCAGAGGTAGTACAAGTTATAGTCTGATTCACATGGACTCTGCTAAGCTGAGGAATGCTGCTATAATAATTATTCTAAATCAGTGTTTTCCCTGTCAGCAATTTTTAAGTTCAGTGGACTACATCTCCCAAAATTCTCAGCTACCATTTGTAGAGATATAAAGAGCAATAATGTCACAGTGCAGTGGTGTGTTTCAAAAATTTCTACCGCCAGTTCGGTGGGCGTGGCTTGGTGGGCATGCATTGTGCACACGTATGTACTTTGCATGCCTATACGTGCCAAACGTGCACTTTGCGCAGGCGCAGAGGCTTTCCGACTCACCTCCTGCAACCCTGCACTCTCCTTGTCGCTTCAGCAGCTGCTGTGTGGCAATCTGCTGTGCCGTGCAAAGTGGCTGCGCTTCAAAAGCAGGACATAAAGGTTAATATGGGAGCCCGAATGGGCGGGTGGGCCCAACAGCAAATTGGAGAGAAGTGGTTCAGTCTCCGCTGCTCATCGGCGCTACCGGCTCGGTAGAACCGGGCTGAACTGGTAGAATACCACCACAATCACAGTGGCCCTAATAGAACTGTCAAAATGCTTCAGGAGCAAAGCCAAAGTCTAACTCCATGATTAAGTTGTGTCAGTTTTTCTTATACCTTCTGAAGGGACATAGCTTCCCCAAAGAAAACTGATTTTGTGTCAGAATTCTTGGCTGGAGATCGTTTTGTTCCTTTTGTGGGGAGAAGGAAATATTGCTAGACTACATTAGGCTAATGTGGACCCCACCTGACCCGCAAGCCCTGGTCTGAAATAATAAATCTTTCTAAAACATACTCCAAATACTAGCTTTGGTTTGGTCTGCCCCTCTCAACTTCCTTTGACCATTTCTGAATATCGTGTCACTGTTAAATATTTGATAAAGTAGCCTATTACATGGTGTTCAACTTCGACCTCCTTCCTCCCCCCCTTCCTAAGTAGGCATTTGGAAAACAGTGAGATTGCATTTTTGAACAAAGCACACAAACTTTTGAGAGCAAGAACAATTCTTCTCCCTGTGCCAATGTCATAGCTGAAGGCACAGCACAAAAAAAAAAAAGAAAAGGAAAAAGACAGCACAGCATTTCTGAAACTAACAAAGAAGTCCTTGGGTATTTATGGGCTGCATATTTTTCTTTCTTAAAATGTCAGTTATTCACCTTTCTACCTGGTGGAGTGTTCCTGAGGACATTAGCTCACCTACTGGGATGTCACATGGTTTGTTAGTCATTCTCAGCCATTAGTGTGGCTTTTAGTTGTGCTGACTCCTCCATTCAGTCCTCTTAGAGCTTAGCTTCCTTATTGATTCTTTGTTGAACCCAAGTTTTCCTGTGTTGTAGAAAGAGCAACTAACATAATGTTGCCATCTCTTGGAGGGATTTTTGCTGGGCAGTGTTTCTTTGAGTACTGTGCCTTTGGCATTTTCCACAACAGAAAATAGAGGGTAAAGTTGCATGAAGGAAGCTTAGTACCCAGACAAGGTAGCATCATGGAAACAGGAGATTAGATTGGGGTAGCTTTGGTAATGTTAGAAATAGCTGCTGAAGAATGATCTTTTGTATATATTTTTTAAACCTGTATTTATTTTATTCAAAACAAAATTAAAATACAAAATACAGAACTCAAATTCCAAAAGGACAAAAGGGAAAAAACCCCAGAACACAAAATAATCAAAGATGCATTAAAAAAAAGACATTATACAGGTATTGTCCACTCTAGTTGAATACTGATTAATATATTACTACATTAGTTCCCACCTCTTGTGAAACAAACCATCCAAAAAATTTAAATTACTAAATCTATTTACAACTTATTGACCTGTCTTCTATATGTTATGTTAGTGACCAAATAGTTAACAAGGAAAATAATATTTGTGAAATGAAACAAAATTAGAATTTTCAAAATTCTCCATTATTGTAATCCACTTGTAGAAAATTTATCACGGCATCTTATTTATCCCAAATCAGCCCAAAAGTTATAAACAAATCGCCCTGAGTCAAATATCCATGTTTGTTTCTTAATATCATGTCTAGTCAATTGTTGTTTAATTAAATATAGTCAATTCAGTCTCCAGAATACGTCTACCTTCTGATCAAAGTGCCAGCAGAAGTAATTGCCAATTTATTTTATTTATTTATTTATTTATTTATTACATTTATATACCGCCCTTCTCCCGAGGGACTCAGGGCGGTGAACAGCTCATCTAAAAACCCCACAAATATAAAAGTTAAAAAATAATTAAATATTAGAATTAGCTGCAATTAACTGTAATAAGTCCGTCCAGCCTCAGACTTCGTAGTGGTCTGAAATGTCTCTCTTTCCTTTTTAGACAAAGCCATAATGTTGAAAGAATGTATCTTCGGAACGGCAGATGAAATCGGAACAGCAGATGAAATCCACTTCGCTGGTTCACCAGACGCGACTATCTCTTTGATATGGAATTGGATCAAAGTCATTTTGTGAATCTTCATCCACATCCAAAGATAAAGCTTCAAATCTTAATATTATTTTAATAACCATTAAAGTTTGATCAAGTTTTTGAGCGAGGAACTCAGTGTAGAAGATGCACATCTCCACACTCTCTTAGATTTCAGAGACTCTTCAGCCATCGGGAACAAAGCCAGGATACAAAGGAACAAGTATGCTTGCCTCTATATTTCAATCCAAGTTTATAAGAAAAGTTCAGTGGAAATAAACTCCAGGTGTTTTGCAAATTCAAAGAATACAGAATCCAGTGCTAAGAGTCTTGAGTACTCTTTACTTCCCACCAAACGTTACCATGCTTTCTATATGGAAGGGACAAAGGTGATCCAAAATAATTATAACAATAAGCAAAATAAAACAGTGAAATCAAAAATTGATAATTAAAATTCTGGCCTGCTTAGAAAACAAAAAATGCTTGATAGAAAGATGGACATGCCCAATGACTTTCAATTGTTTCCAGAGGAAATTGGAATCTTCAAGACTACCCCCCCTTGCCCATTGGGTCCACGATCATTCAAAAGTCATCTTGGATCACTCCTAAGTGCTCCCATTCAAAACCAGAGAGCAGCGCTGCCAAAGAACCAGATTTAGCACTGAAATCAGCAGATTATTGGTAAGAGAAAAAATAAACTCTTACCGTACAGCAGCCATCTTGAAAGGTGAGGGTCTTGTTGTATATTGATTGAGGCCATGATGCCTTTGCTATCCTGACAGTTATCCCTGTTCCTGCCTTCATTCACAATTGTTTGGTACCTTTTCTCTCAACAGGTTTTATTTTTCCCCCTGAATAAAATGTTTTGTTATAAAACATGTTAATTAATTAATATTAATTAATATTAATATTTATGTTATATTAGCACGTATACATTTGTATTATATTAATATTTATATATTTTACATTTAGCATATAATATATTAAATATATATTTAAATTTATGTTAATTTAATTTACATTAGTTTATATTAATAAAAATTATCTCACTAAGATGTTAACATAAGTGAAATGAATGAAATTAAACGAAGCGATGGGTTTGCAAAATGCAAAGCCTAAGTAACAAAAACAAGTTTGCTGCCCTTACTAAAGAAAATGTGGTTCTGGAGTGGAGATACTTTGGAAAAAGTGGCTGAGGGGATGCTTCACACCTTTTTGGTACAGCTATTTGGGGGGGGGGGTGCAGACAGGTTTACCTTTCTACCTTTATGAAGGTAGAAGCCTATTAGCCACTTTGAAGAAGGCATATATGAAGCATCCTTTAGAACAGCGGGAATGGTTCCCCTGGAGAAGGTAACAGCCTTCTCTGTTTCTTCCCCCCCCTCCCCCACGGAGAGAGAGAAGAAGAAAGGGAGAGAGAGAAGAAGAAGAGAGAGAGAAGAGAGAGAAAGAGACAAAGACAGATGAAAATGGCCATCTAATTTTGTAAAATCTAAGGGCATATAATATTCCATTCCACTGAAGAGAGATATACACAACTATAACTCAGTCTATTAAGCCAGCTTCTGTTTATAAGTCAACACCCTATTAAAAGAAGGAAAGTTTTATTTTTATATTTTATATAAAATTTTATTTTATTTTTATATTTTATTTTTCTTATATGTATCCATGTATTCACAACTATGTTTTACTTATACCTATTATCTTGTAAGCAATGACAAATAAATAAAATAAGTAAAGTTAAAAAGTTGGAGCGAGGCCGAACACTGTGAAGGGAAACTCTAGACTTCAAGTATAAATTGACTGCCTCTTTCCCACTGTGCTGAGCCACAGTCAAAAGCTCAACCTGGGGACTCGAGGAACAGGGAAATAAAAAACATTGATTCAGCCTCCGATCTTCCCCAATTATCTTTGCTGGTACAAGCTCTGACAAACTGGGATCCCTGGTTCAGCTTTAAGCAGCAAAAAAAGCACACCTTTATTTGTTCAGGTACATAATATACTTTTGACAAACAAAAGCAATTGTCCTAACATACACAATGAACAAAGTGACCTGGAGACTAACTGTCACTTAGTGTAAAATCTCAGGTTTATTTACTGTAAATGAGATTTTCTTTTTCTTTTGCCCAATTTCCTCTTTATTAACTAAGGGAAAATATCAGCCCCTTAAACCATGGGTAGTTCTGCTCCCACTTTTTGCAATGGGACCTTTCTGTTACTGATGTGGTCCAAATAATTCCTTTATAAAAAGCAGTCTACCTTTTCTCCCGCATATGTGGGATTTCCTTGAATGCTTGTATGTGGGATCTTTAACTCAGTGCTGTAGGCGCTAGGGTGGCAAACTGATTTTAATTTGAAATAAAATTAAAAACAAAACTGGCATTCTTGTGAAGCAAAGCATCAGCCTCCAGAATTGTTTTTATGATCAGGAACTCCCACTGAATTCTCCATTGGTCGTGTAAGCTTCCATGGGAATTAAAAATAGTGGGGCATTCTAGCCCAATACTTGTAAATCTGTTCATTTATCAAGGAAAAAACAAAGACAAGGAAAACAGGAAGTTAACTGAGTATCCAGGGTGATGTTACAGGAAGAAACTTCATAATTTTGTCTTCGGTTAAATTTGTCTTTTGTGACTGGCCTTCTGTGTTGGTAGCCATTCTATAAACTGGAAGGCTCTTGTGTGGCAACCATTGTCTGAATGCCCATCCCAGCCTCTTCAAACATCATAAATGCTTCCTTAACCAAAATAGTTGGAGATCTTTGACCTTACAATGTCATCTCTGTCTCTCTCTCTTCTTTCAGATCACTATCTGAAAGCCAAGTTTGATACAATGCATTAGTTCATGCTGTATCCTGAAATTTCACGTAACTGTGGATAACTGAGTTAAACATAAGCACAAATTTTGGGAAGATTTTCAGTCTCTCGTGTTTTTCTTTATTATACCTCTGTTACACTTAACATCCTAGTATATATCTAGAAAATTAAGGTAGATGATCTCTATTCTTCAATCCCTTTCTGAACCACATATGAGGTGATTTAGTCTAAGAAATCATATCTGATCCAGAGGCATCCATGGCCATGTGAAGACCTAAACCTGAATCTTCTAAATCCTAAATTCCATGTAGCTTGATACTTTAATCATTCCCCAATGCTATTGACTTTGGTGAAGAATATCAAATGTGTCACACTTCAGGATACCATGTCTATTAGTTTAAGAAAAAAAGAATCATACGCTATACATAACTTCTATTAATAGAGATCCTTGTTCGGATAGCTAGGATTATTGTTGAGGCAATGATAGGTACTAGGTTTGGATGATATATTCATTATCATCTACTATTGTCTGGTAGCATAAATACTAGGGTAGAGATAAGGCAATTGTAATCCTTAAGCCAGAGGTAATATTCAACAGGTTCTTACCAATTCTGGAGAAGTGATAGCGGAAATTTTGAGTCATTCGGAGAACCGGCAAATACCACCTCTGACGAGATTTGATAGTATCCTTCCCCTGCCACGCACACTAAGCCACGCTCACAGAGCCAGTACTAAAAAAAATTGAATCCCACCACTGCCTTAAGCTATATATATCGTGTACAGTAGCATACCCACATCTGGTATCCTTCAGATGTGTTGGATTATAATTCCCATCATTCTTAATATTGGCTGGAATAATGAGAGTTGTAGAACAACCCATCTGAAAACCTTCCCGTTGGAAAAGGCTAATATTTCAAGAATCCAAACTGGTTGCAGTTTTCTTTCTGGCATGTGAATCTTTTCAAATCTCCTGAAAAGGCTTGTAAATTTCTCTCAGTGACACCATCATTCTCATCATCTTAATATTTTTTCCCACAGGTGCAGGATCCAACAAGTGCCATCTTGTGAGACCAAACATAGCATCTGGGTCTAACTGGGCATTTTTCATGTCTGTATTTGCTGTATCTTGCAATCTTTGCTTTGGCTTTCCAGGTGGGCACTTGCCATCTGTATTTGCCATTACTCTCAATGACATGCTTCAGGCAGAAATATTTCCTGCATGGGAGGAAGGATTATGTCTCTGATAGCAGCGAAAAACAGCTACATTGTCATGGCAGATAAGAAAGTTTCTGAGTCCCCAAAATGACTCATAGATGAGTATATCTCCTTGGTATTTATTTTTATTTCCCTAACTCAGTAGCAACTGTAAGTCAAGACCTTCTTTTATTTATACTGTATTCATATCTGTATCCTGAATCCCATGAACGATTTGGACATGAGTTTCCCATTAACTAGCTGAAAATGTTCCAAAGCATGGTATGGGTTCTTCATTCAGATTAAGATAAGCCATCCAGTCTCACCATGGCAGGGGAACTAGATATACAACTTTATCATTTGCTAAGGCAGGGGTCCTCAAACTACGGCCTGCGGGCTGAATATGGCCCGCTGACACAATCTATCCTGCCCACATGGTGGGATTAAGCCATGCCCCTTGCCTCCCAGCCACTCCTTGCATGGCTGGCTTTTCCCGCTGCTCTCATTGCCCTTCCTCTAGCCATCGGCCTTTATATACCTTGCAGATTGCAGCTGCACTTCAGCATACTTTTGCTTACCGCTGCCCACGCACTTCTACTTACCGCTGCTTGCACAGGTAAGGTCGAAGGGCAGAGGCCCCGCCCTCTTTGTCCGCTTATCCACTAGCTTCTCTGCTCCCTGCCCAGTCAGTCCTTATCATGCATTCACAACATTGTACTCATGCGCAACACTGCTGCCTGCAGCCTGCTCTTGTGTGCCCACCAGGCCAGCCATTGCTGCCTGCCTTCCTCTGCGGCCCTGCCTTTACTGATCTCCCTGGATGAGTGAGGCTCTGCAAGCCCCGGTTGCCTTCCATTCCCACTTGCCTTTTGCCAATGCCAGTCACCTTTCCTCCCCCACTTGCCTTTTGCTGCTGACAGTCACCTTTTCCCCACCACTTGCCTTCCGCCGGGGAACACGTGGAGAGGCTTGTATAGGCTCCAGCCAGGTCAGCGGCTACTTCTTTCACCTGCTGCTCCAGCTGGGAAAGCAAGAGAGTTTGCCAGCACAGTGAAAAGCTTGCAGGTCCCCCTCCCATTGGAAACAGCTCCCGGGCAAGCAGAGAAGCAGCCAGGTTGAATCCTCCTTCCCTCTGCTGCTTGGGAGCCATTTCTGATGGGAGGGGGACTTACAAGCTTTCCACCATTCTGGATTCTGGAGAATATGCTGGCTGGAGAATATATTTATCCAATTTAAACAGGTATTTTCTTCTGGCTTCCTCCTTGAACTTCTTTCAAAGTTCAAAACCACTTTCAGCTGTCAATTTTTTCCCCACTTTCTCTGGTCACTGCTTTTACTGTCTTTCTTAAAAATTTCTTAGTATCTTAATTCTGGGATACCTTTGTATCCAAATGTTGTGCCTGATTAGCCCCGTTTTCACACTGTCCGCTTCTTCACCACTCCAGCACAATCTTTGTCCCGGTTAGCTCTCCTTCTTCAGGGTGGCCATATTTGGTCACTGCTACAGTCCATCTTCAGAGGGAGTATGCCTAGCCAGGGAGGGAAGATGCAGCTCCCCTCAACCCAACTGGCAGTCTCCCCCTTCTTCATCTTTCGGAGCCCCTTTCGGAGCCCTCCAACGGGGAGAACACGGATCAAAGCTGCACACGATCGCGGTCTTCGGTCGTCCATGAAGGAAATGCCACTGGAAGTCTCCTAATGCACATGAAGCTTTAATGAGATACTTATTTACTGATACTCTATTATTATGGAAATATTACATGTTCTTGTATAGGATAAAACACCATACTGTCAAGTTCGTGTGTAATGTAAAGCCACCAAACATGTTCCCTTTTGATGTAAGGATCAAGATATTATGAAGAGACTATGCAAATAAACTGCAAGCTACACATTAAAGTCTCCACATAGGATAAGCAAGTTCTGTGGCAATTTCCCTTAAACAATTTATTCCAAATACATTGAGCCACAGGCTGAACACAATGATAGTTGGCTATGCTAGCTCAGGATAATGGAAGTTGCAATAAACTCACACATCTGGAAAGTATCAATTGGGAAAAGTTTATTGAAGATGAGAAGGCAGGAAAGAGAAGGTTTTATATAAATTTACAGACAGTTCTCCTAGCTTCCCCCTTAAGTGAGACTAGTGATATAGTGTTTTCATACTCATTTCACTAGGAGAAAATGCTTGAGCTTGCTGTAACTCAAACCTGCAAGAGTTATGTTAGAAACTCTCAGACTGCCGTGGGATTCAAATTTCTTAACAACTGGTTCTGTGGGTGTGACCTAATTTGTGGGTGTGGCTAGGTGGTCATTTGACTGGGTTGCCGTGGCTTGCTGACTGGGCGTGGCTAGGTGGCCAAGTGACCAGCAAACCATATATAACTGGCTTAATGGCTAGTTGCTTAGTAAGTGTTCTAATTTACGACTGACTTCTCCAGAGGTACTTGACCTGTTTTTGGTGTTTTGACAGCCATACACACACACACGTTACAACATCCCACACAGTCTTGTGACTGAGGTTTTCTGTTTTTGCCAGTTTCCAACAATTCCTTCCGGTTTCTGGTTAAAAATGCCCATTGGGGAAAATGGACTTGTTTAACAGCCAGTGTTTGCTTAATGACCACAAGGTTCATTTAGCGACCATGGTGTTTGCCTAACCCAGGGGTTTGCAACCTTAAACACTCAAAGAGCCATTTTTCTATTTTCTTTTAAACAGGTATCTCTGTCTCTTGTCTTTCTTTCTTTCTCCCTCTCTCATCTCTCTCATCTCTCTCTCTTTCTTCCTCAACTCTCTTTCTCTTTCTCCCTCTTTCTCATTTCTCTTTCTCTCTCTCATCTATGACTGCTAAGATTGGAAGCTGTTTTTTATAATTTTTTTATAAAAAATTATATTTTTTTATAATCTTTACTGTTTTTTTCACACACATTTGTGCCCATGTATCCAATACTCTTTCTTCCTTTCAAAATGGGCAATGATTTATGTTTGTGTATATGTGTGTTATGTATATATATGGATATGTTTATATATTTCACTTTTAATGTGTGCCCGTGTACCTTCAGTAAAAAAATGACAATAAAAATTATCTTATCCAATCTTCCTTCTTTCCTTCCCAACCCCATTCCTCCCCACACCCAATTTTGTGTTGGCTTCCCAGCCAAGTACTTACCAGATCTGATCCTGTTTAGCTTTCTAAAATCAGCCTACTGAAATAAATACCAAACTAAACTGCCCAATAATTTACCTACCATCACTATCTTGCACCTGATTTCAATGTAAACAGCCAATCTGCAGTATTACTAAATTTTGGTAGGCATCTGCTGCATGTTATTCTCTCTTCCTTGATAATCTAGTCCAGAGGTCCCCAAACTTGGCAACTTTAAGACTTGTGGACTTCAATTCCCAGAATATGCTGGCTGGAGAAACACTTACTAAGCAACTAGCCATTAAGCCAGTTATATATGGTTTGCTGGTCACTTGGCCACCTAGCCACGCCCAGTCAGCAAGCCACGGCAACCCAGTCAAATGACCACCTAGCCACACCCACAAATTAGGTCACACCCACAGAACCAGTTGTTAAGAAATTTGAATCCCACGGCAGTCTGAGAGTTTCTAACATAACTCTTGCAGGTTTGAGTTACAGCAAGCTCAAGCATTTTCTCCTAGTGAAATGAGTATGAAAACACTATATCACTAGTCTCACTTAAGGGGGAAGCTAGGAGAACTGTCTGTAAATTTATATAAAACCTTCTCTTTCCTGCCTTCTCATCTTCAATAAACTTTTCCCAATTGATACTTTCCAGATGTGTGAGTTTATTGCAACTTCCATTATCCTGAGCTAGCATAGCCAACTATCATTGTGTTCAGCCTGTGGCTCAATGTATTTGGAATAAATTGTTTAAGGGAAATTGCCACAGAACTTGCTTATCCTATGTGGAGACTTTAATGTGTAGCTTGCAGTTTATTTGCATAGTCTCTTCATAATATCTTGATCCTTACATCAAAAGGGAACATGTTTGGTGGCTTTACATTACACACGAACCTGACAGTATGGTGTTTTATCCTATACAAGAACATGTAATATTTCCATAATAATAGAGTATCAGTAAATAAGTATCTCATTAAAGCTTCATGTGCATTAGGAGACTTCCAGTGGCATTTCCTTCATGGACGACCGAAGACCGCGATCGTGTGCAGCTTTGATCCGTGTTCTCCCCGTTGGAGGGCTCCGAAAGGGGCTCCGAAAGATGAAGAAGGGGGAGACTGCCAGTTGGGTTGAGGGGAGCTGCATCTTCCCCCCCTGGCTAGGCATACTCCCTCTGAAGACGGACTGTAGCAGTGACCAAATATGGCCACCCTGAAGAAGGAGAGCTAACCGGGACAAAGATTGTGCTGGAGTGGTGAAGAAGCGGACAGTGTGAAAACGGGGCTAATCAGGCACAACATTTGGATACAAAGGTATCCCAGAATTAAGATACTAAGAAATTTTTAAGAAAGACAGTAAAAGCAGTGACCAGAGAAGTGGGAAAAAAATTGACAGCTGAAAGTGGTTTTGAACTTTGAAAGGAGTTAAGTTCAAGGAGGAAGCCAGAAGAAAATACCTGTTTAAATTGGATAAATATATGATTTTGGCACTAAATAGGCATAATTAAAAGCTGAACTTGAATGTTAAAAAAACAGAAATTGATCACTGGATTTATTGAATTTTTGAAACGTGCTACCATAGTGCCTGTCCACTATCATTGTTCACCTATCTATTTAACCGATTTCTTTTTTGAGAGAAGTTATTAACTCAGGCGGTTTGAAATTTAACCTATTTTCATTTCCCCACCTCTTCCCTGTCACTGAATTTTAGATTATGTCCCAGTGCAAGAATCCCAGTACCAGGCCTGGATGATAAAGGTTAGAGAATTCCTGCCAAATATGGAGATGTCATGTCCCGTCAGAATCTGATTCAGAGCGGGAGACTGAGCAGCTGACAGGGAATGGGAATGTGACTCTATTGGTTGTGGAAGAACCTGGGGAAGGGCACAGTCTGGTTGGGCAGAGCAGGGGAGAGGTTGAGCAAAGGAGAGGGAATTCGGAGGAAGACCCAGGCCCACCCCTTCTTCATCCTAGAGCACGCAGGGAGGAACAGAGAAGGGAGCAACGTGGGTTGTGTGGCTTATGGGGGAGGAAAGGGCCCTGATTCCCTTCATTAGCTGCAGCTAGGATCACAGTGTTTAAAAAGGGAAGTTGCACACAGCAACTTGTTGGGAGCAAATTGTGAATTATCTGTTATTGTCGAGGCTTATTTGGGTTCCTGGCATCTTCCCAACTGTGTGTGTTTTGCTGGCCTTACAAATTTGCAATTCCTTCTCCTGCCCTGTCAAGTTAATTACTGCAGCATGGTTTGTATGGATTTTTATTTATAGTTTGTAGGTATTTTGTTTTCGGACTGAATTTTCTCCACTTAAAGACTGTTCTTGGGAGAGTTTTTTCTCCAGCTGAAGGTAACCTGGACACTGGGAGCAAAGTTGGAGATACTAAAGGGACTCTTCTTACTTATGTGACTGTGTTGCCTTTGTGCCATGCCCCGGGTCATCACAGGAGAGATACAGCCTTCTGGAACTGAGACAAAAGATGAACTACTGGCTCATATAAACCGGACTCAACTGGATAGAGAAGATGCCTAAAATACAGAGGTCAAGAAGTTTGTTTCTGAAATCTTTCCTTCTCTTTTTGAGAATCTTGAGAA
Source organism: Bungarus multicinctus (assembly GCA_023653725.1). Lineage (NCBI taxonomy): Eukaryota > Metazoa > Chordata > Lepidosauria > Squamata > Elapidae > Bungarus > Bungarus multicinctus. Next base: position 124,122,241 of record CM042836.1, on the reverse strand, counting down.
TTATCAATTCCATCAAGCCACAGTGTTCATAATCTCTTACAATGTAAGCCTCAGACGGAAGCAAAGAGGAATGTCTGGGTCTATGATGATACATAGCTGCACCAGCCCATGTCTAGTATCCTGACCTTTTCCTCCACCCATTAACTCTGCCTTCATATGCTGTATTTGTTTTGTGATTTGATCTTTATTCATTCCGTTCTTACGGCCAAGTCCCCTTAATATACTTTTGTTACTAGTTGCAAGCCACTTGTACATAAACAGACTCCCTTCTAGCACTAATGTTATCTAGTTTGAGTAATGAAACATCTGCAAGAAAGCAACCAAGCTCGTATCAATCCACTTCCATCCATCACCTATTCATTCTTGACCCCATTTCCCCTGAATTCATCATAACTACAGTATATCACGTCCCAATACATTCGGATTAATTTTATGTTTCTCCTGACATACGTTTCATGTATAACAAAACGATATTATAATATTAATGCTAGTATTACAATAAAAACAGCTTTCCCGTACATCTACCATTATTTTTTCAGCGCTCGGCATCATGTCTGTTAGTAGGTAAGCTAAATCCAATTCTCAAATCTTGAAAACTAAAATGTCTTAGTGGATTCTGAATAAAATGTTAAAAGGATTGTTGGTCTGGGAACATCCTGAAAAAGATAAAAGCAGGAGTTTTTGCTTGTTTGTTTGTTTCCCCAAATATAACCAAACGAAATGCAACTAGAACTATCACTGAAAAGGTCAAAACTCTAAAAATGTATTTCTGTATATCTTGGAAGGAATTCTGCTCAAATATCTGAATGTACCAATTCAAGGCATTCGGTTACTGCAAACTACATGAGAGTCTTTGTTTTTTGTTGGTTTTGGTGTGTGTGTGTGCCTGCGTGCACACACAAAGAGAGCTATAATAAGTGTTCTGTGAGCCCTAGAGTGTACAGTACAACACTTCCCATTGTAAAATTAAAACACAATATGCTCTTTTGTAGACTTAAGATACGGATGGGCAACCATGGCCCGTTTATGACCTATGAACTTCAACTCCTAGAATTCTTGAGCAAGCCAGGAATTCTGGGAGTTGAAGTCCACAGGTCTTAAAGGGGCCATAGTTGTCTACTACCCATGACCTAAAAGGAATGCAGAGCTCAATTTTCAAAGAAAATTTTTGTCTGGTAGTTCCTGCAGAGCATCTCATTTCATTGATGAAACTGCCTGCTCCACTGATGAGCTCCACATGTCAGGGCTTTCACCACATTGACCAATCATTCACATTCCCAACAGCTCCTGGGATTAGGATTTAACCAGCTTCCCACATTCTCCTTTGACTCCCTTGGCCCCTTTCTTTCTTTAAGGGATAAGAAAGTGGCTTAACAAGAGAAGCCTTCCAGTCTCGCCCCTGGTGCTTAAAGGCAACTCTTTCCTTTTGGCTGGCAAAGAGACCCCTTTGGAACTATTTGCTTTTTGACAGCAGTGGCCAATGTGGGTTTAAAAAAAAAAAAGCCATGTTCTGTAATTCTGTTGCTAGGAACAAATAATGATTCACGGCAACAAAATTTGGACAAGTCATGAGGGGAATTGCTTGGAAGTGGTGGCAAGGTTTGTTTATTTAAAAAACAGACATTGATTATCTTAAGGGAAATGGAAACCACACATGAAAAGCAGATGCTGGATGCCAATAGACCTGTTTGTTTTTTAAAGCTCCAGTGCCAATTTTGAGCACCAAAGAATGCTGCTTTTTCAGTAGATGAATTATTTCCATTTGTTTAAACAAGGTTTATTTCCTAGTTGGTCCTTCAGTTGCAACGGTGGCCCTATTTTGGACAGGTGAGTTTTGCATTAATTTTGCTTCTTTCACATATGAAATCTATTCAGCAAAGACACCCACATTGTGAGTTGTGGCCTATGTACAAATCACAAGTGGCTCAACAGGTGTTGGATGACCTCTTATGACCTTACCCAGAAGGGTCTAGAACATGGTGGTAAAACATGAGCTTTTTGGGCCAAAGCCTTCCCCCTTTAAATGTTAATCTTTCTAGGCAGGGTGAAACAAACCGGTTTAAGACTCAGGGTTCCTGCTCTCATTAATATCGATCTCATTACACTAGAAGCTCCACAGGTTGTAGGCAGCTTTCACAATAAGTGGTGGTGTCCAAGTACCCCAAAGACGTGTGCAGACACCATCTTTTGGGGAAGGGGATGTCTTTGGGGTTTGTGTTTCTTGGAGGGACCCAATAGGCAAAATAAGTGCCTTAGATTGCTGCTGCCAGGGGAGCTAGTAATTGTCAGATTTGGAACAGAGCAACTTCCTGTATTTCCATTGCATAAGACCATAGAGACAAAGGTAGGGCTTGGTTTAGATTTTGCACTTGAGGCCATTAGAGAATCTGGGTGAATAGTACAAGAGCTCATTGAAGGATTAAGTTTTCAATTTATGCAGTGAAGCATCATATACAGTAATTACCTGCACCCATAATAGGTAATCCTTTGGATTTGCATAGCCTACTGATCCATAGCGTGGGTTGAATTTGACTGAATGGATTGTGGTTTATTGCAGCTTAGAGTGATACATGAACAGAGGCATAAAACTGGCCTAGTTGGAGGAAAAAAACATAAAAAAGGGTAGCACTTACTTGAAGAGTATTTGGATGCTACAGCTGGCATGGAATGCAGCCTTGGGACAGTTCTTGGGGCCTCTCGAGTGGCACATGTGACACCGTTGTTGCATGAGCTGCACTGGTTGCCAATTTGTTTCCAGGTTGAATTCAATTATTACCTTTAAAGTCCTTTATGGCATCCAAGTTTCTTGAGGAACTGTCTCACCCCAATGCAACTGGCCTGCCCACTCATGCCAGCAGAAGGGGAATCATGTGGACTCCGTTGGTCAAGGAATTTCTGCAGACGGTGTCCAGGAGAAGAGGATTTTCTATTGTGGATGTGGTGTCCCGCTCACCAACACACACATAGAACGGTGGTTTAGTGGGTTTATTAATAGTTCCCAGCAATTCCCTTTTCCAAAACTCCAGAACTGGACCAATTAAGTCCAGCCAAAAGCAGACTGATGCTAATCCACAGAGAAACAGCCAATGAGTCCAAAAGGCACTTGAAAGTTCCCCCCAAAAGATAAAAACCACCAGGCAAAATTCAATCCACAATACAAGAGGGTTCACGAGGCAAGAAAAGTCCAGAATTCACAAGGCATGATTCCAGTTGAGGCACAGTGTCAATCAAAGCAAGGCAGGAATCACAACAACCAGGAAACATGCAGCTAGGAAATGAACAAGTTATTCCCAGCATTGCCTCCATCTGTCTGCTGTGCTAAATAGCCAGCTTGTGGTGCAGCCCATCAAGAAGGGTGAGGCCTCATGAGTAACTGGGCTGACCTTCACTGCTCCTGCCTTTTCTCTGCCCTATATGTTCTTGGATCAGATGCAGAAGGCAGTTCCTCTTCGTCATCATTGACAGACAGCAGCTGCGTGCTCCACCTACAAGGCTCAGGGCTGTCCTGGTGCAGCTGTGCTTCAGCCAAATCACTCTCAGACAGCTGCTTGGAGCCGTTGACCAACTCCCCTCCAGAAGTGCCTGGAACTGGTTCATCTTCCTCCGGACTGACATCTGGAGAGGAGTCATCACTGATGGGAGTTTATCACTCGTAGAGGACTGAGATAAGACTCCGCCTCCACCTCATTTGGACTTTGCTCCCTTCCTTGCCATCGTTGTTAATGTTAATATTTAGCCTCTTAATATTTATATGTTTTGTATTTTTTTTATTTTGTTGTAAGCCACTTAGAGCTGCATCTAGGCAAGACTGGCGGCATATGCATTTAATAAGACATAAAATAATTTTTTTAAAAACCATCACAAGTTGCTTTGCAAAAGATTGAGACGGCATCTTGAATATCTAGGAACGACCTTCTTCCAGGAAGCCTCTCAGGTAACTGGAGCTGGAATCTCATTCATCTTCCAAATATGAGAATTTAGTAAGAATGTACAGGTGGAAGGCAAACATGGATGGCCATGATACGCAAAAGAAAGGGCAGGATGCCAGCTGACTCTGGGCTACCCAGGACAGATTAGAAGCAGGGGTGAATGATCAAAGAAAACTATACATGTAACACACCTATATTGCATTGGGTACTACATACTTACGCTCCTGAGGATACAGTTTCACACTATTGTACATTTACCTTTCATGGAAAGAGATGGAAAAACTGCATTTATTTTTTTTTTTAACTGAGTGTCTTTTCAACTCAAGCATTACTGACTCAATGGAACGCGAAAATCTCAGTCCGATTTTATTTGCTGCATGTTCATCTACTTTGAGTAAATCTTTTTTTCTGGGTTTGGAACTTTTTGTGTATGCGATGTGTTTTGGGGAACGGACTTTTTTTTTTCTTTTGTGATTTATAGCCACAGCAGAAAGTGCATGCAGATTGTACTGAGTTTATATATATCCGCTAATTAATAAACTCAGACTTTGCTGGCCTATGCATGCCTGCATTATAGAAAGAATGCACCAAAAGAGAAATTATTGATGGAGAATAAAATGTGTTTTGTTTTGTTTTTTACTTTTCTTTCTTAACTCCTTCTTTCCAGCCCTATTAAATAGAAGATTTTTTTGCTTCTGCTTCATCCGATGTTTGCTAATTACCTATCAAGTAAATGCTTCTAAGAAGAGAGTGGTTTAATGCAAAAATCAGAGCATACTATGCAAGGGGAAGCAGTGACTTTCCCTATATAGATCATCCTCAATTTATAAGCGTTCATTTAGCAACTGCTCAAAATTTTGATGGCACTGAAAAATGTGCTTATTTGTAATTTATGTGTGAAATCTTCACACTTTTGTTTCAGTGTCAGCACTGTCATGATTGCAATTTGAGAACTTGGCAACCATAATGTGTTTACAATGATTGCAGCATCCCATAGTGACGTGATTGCCATTTGCAACCTTCTCATCCAGCTTCCAACAATGAAGTCAATGGGGGAAGCTAGATTTGCTTAGCAACCATGTGATTCACTTAATGACCAGAATGGGCACAGTCATGTGATGACTGACTTAATGTCTGTATTGCTAAGTGATGGAGGTTCCAGTCACAATTGTGGTTGTTAAGGGCTACCTTTGAGATTCCTAGAATGAAAAATATATCTTGGCCAATTCTATCTCCAATTGATGTGTTTCTTACTCTAGTCACCTTTTCAGCTTTCTCAGATGACCTAATCTATCTCTTCCTGCCTGTAAAAGCAGGCATTTTCTAGAAGAAAGGACTGACTGAGTCACAGAAATTGGGTCATTATTGTAAATAATTATTCATTAAGAGATCTATAGAAGTCTTGGCATACACAACAGTCCTGCGAAGTTGGATTTAGCGAGGCTGACAGTCCAACATCTGAATCATTCTTTTTCTTCTCTGGGTTGATTATGCCCAGTTTTTGTTGCAATCCATTGCCTTACCCTATACTTCATTACTCTAAAATCTTTTTGGTAAGCACCATTGAACAGGTTACCTTGGAAAACATAGCCAGCTTCTTTTGTAAGGATAATTACACATTTTACCCACATCTGTAAATAATGCTAATTCCAACTGTCCGGTGAGCCACACAGTCTGGTTTTAGTTGTTTTAACTAATTGTAAACATCTTTAGATAAAATTTTCACTTGAGAAATTCACCCATGTTGGGGGTAAAGGGGGATTGGCTGTCAGGAAAGAAAAGTTTGGGAAGAATGCCCAGAAAATGGGCTATAGCTCTTAACATGCTGGCCGAATCAATTTTCCAGGAGAATGAAGCTTGTTTAAGAAGTGTTATATTATTAGATGATAAAAAATTAGCCACTAAACGGTAGACAATATGACTGCTTCAGTGATGCTAGAATTTACAAGGATGCTTTAATGTACATTCCTTATTCCTTTCTAACCTGGACCTGGATTCTTCTACACCAGCTGTCTCCAACCTTTCTGCCACCAGGGACCGATTTTGGAAGAAAACTTGTCTTCCACAGACCCGGGGTGTGTGTGTGCGCGGGAAGATGTTTTACATGCAACCTAAATCACATGCATGTGCAGATGAAGCTTCACTCACTTGCCCGCTGCTTGCATGGCCCGGTTTCTCAGCCTGGGAGTTGGGGGTCTCCTGCTCTAGATATGTGACCTATGGTCCATAATCCCAATCTCAATGAACCGGGGTAAAATTCAAAAATTTTCCCTACCGGCTCTGTGGGTATGGCTTGGTGGGATTCATTCTCTAAAAGGAAGAAGGTGGGCAGGCATGGGGGTGGGACTCAGTATCTAAAAGGAAGAAGGCAGGCAGGCGTGGGCGGGGCCAAGCAATTCAAATCGTCCCTACCACCTCTCCGAACCAATTCAAATCATCCATACCACCTCTCATGAGGTGGTGCAAGGTGGTTGAATTTCATCACTGCAATGAACATGGCTAAAACCTGGGGATTGTACTGTAAATAAAGTAGACAAGAACAATTAGATGGAGCTGAACTGTAAAGGACTCTTAATTTCCATATAGAAGAAGCTCATCTGCTCAGAAAATAGGCTGTTCCTCTGCATATTGTATTTAGGTCTAAACATGTATGTTATTGATAGAAATGCTGCTTCAGTCATGAGTTCAGATACTGTATAAATGTAATATAATGTGAGAAGAGTTGCTTGACTGTGAGATGGGTGGCATATAAATTTAATAAATAGTAATGCAGATTTCTAACTATGTACGCAAATTACTTGCAAAAATATACATACATTTAGTGCAGGTAGTATCGCTAATTTTTCAAAAGTTGTATGGAATTCTTATCAAATGTGATTAAATTATGATGGGTTTTAATTATGTATGAATAGAAAGAGCTGCAGTAGGAAAGAGGATGGGAAGGTATGAATGAGCTCATCATTATATACAATAGAAATGAGGAGCTTGCAGTTCTCCAAATAATGTGAACTACCACCTCTAGCAAATCCCATGGACCATGATGACTAATGGTAGGAGTTGTCTGATCTGAAGTGCAACTCAGTCCCCAGTTATGATGTGAAAAGTTTAAGGAATGTTGTAGCCATTTCAATTCAATTTCAATTTACTTTATTGCAGTCATAGACCAGAGACCAGAACAAATAAAAACACTCAGTAAATGTACAATTAAAAATTCTAGTATGAAATAATAAATAACAACTAAAATCCATGACAAAAGATTTTAGTCTGTCAATTATACATGGTCTAACTATACTAAAATTACAATCCATAAACTGTGTGGCCTGTAGTCAGTTTAATACTTAAAAGGGAAAGCAGTGCAACAGATTTGACACATTTGTTGTATAAAAAAACTATGGTGGATTAGACACGTTTCTGACGAATCCCCAGTGCTGCTATGCAGAATCTAGTCACCTGCACTGTAGTTATGGATTGTTCATCTTTAAGCAGCCACTAAAGATAAGCAATGTCAGAACGGCCAGAATACCTAGCAGATTCCTCTCCAGATAATTTTTTTCTGATTCTGTGTGTAAAAGGAGCACCAAAGGAGTATGTGTCCTACAGTCTCTACCTCTCCTGAGCTACAGGAACAGAATCTTTCAGTCAATGGTATCTTTTTATATTTGCTGTACAGGACGGCCGATGGAAGCTCATAGCACCATGCGAGCAAAAATACTTTCCAGTGGTTTGCTGACTCCAACTGGCTAAGATAACTGACAGAAGTAACAACATATTTAAGGATGTTTGGAGCCAGAAACAGAGGAGTTTTCTCCAAGTCCATTTGCCTTTCAATGTCCTCTACCCTTTGTCGCAAGGTTTGTTTTGCTTGGTCGTAGTCATCGTGGCCATTTTAGTTGTTTCTCCTAGACCATATCTTTTGCCTATGAATGGAGGCCAAAGCAAGGGCAATTGTATTCCAGCTAACATCTCACACACTGGATGGAATCCAGAGGTCTTCGTGTTTTTTGAAGCACATCAACTCTTCTACAATGGTGGATTTCTTTCTTTTGATTAATGGAAGAGGTAGCCTTGTGTGCAAAAAGATGCAGTGTTAAAAACATGTCCACTTTATGCATGTTTTTGTCCTGCCTTTTCTGGTATGGAGAAAAGAATCTTATTTAGAGCATATTAAATATTTATATTGGAGCATACCTATGGTCCGTTGCTTACTTTCTTTCAGGTACCTGTTGAAAGCTTTCCAGAACTGGCCAAAACAAAAAAATAATGGACCATTAAAATGTAATATTTTGCCATGTATATCATTTTTAGATTGTTCGCCTTAGCAACTTATTACCAGCTTTTGTCACTAGTCAATATTTTTAATATTTTAAAGATTATATTACACATCTAGGACAACCTGATCTAGAGTGTAAAAACCCAATTGACCACTAAGTGTCAACAAATAAATTCTGTAGCAAAAACTCCGTTTTTTTTTTCCAGCCTAGATCTAGAAACCTGAATACTTAATGGAAGAAAACATTTTGCCCTATTCTAGAAAGCTGCCAGTTAGCATCATAAGAATGTATTGATTCATCCGGGCACAATAAACTTGGGCCTATTTCAAAAACATGATGGCAAAATTAATCATCTACACACAACCATTTATGTACTTTTTGCTGCATATTTGGTATGATTAATCTATTTCAAAGAGACCATAAAATGAAGAATTTAAGGGATAGGAAACTATTGACTCCCCCTCCCCCCACTTTTTAAAATTATCACAGTTGCCCCATCAACATGAAGCTTCCTTTGCAACCATACTTCTTTCTTGCAGTTATAGCAATTCTCTCTCACCTCCTGTTTAAACAAATGTATTAAACTGTAACTGCAAATTAAGTTGTAAACAAATAGTCAGGATCATGAAAACCAGGAAAAGGTTTTGGTTGATTTATTATAAGGTATCACTTGTTTATACAACACTCACCTTCTTAAGGTCGCTCAATTCCTTAATATTCTGTAGTGTGTGTATATATATATATATATATATATATATATATATATATATATATATATATATATATTTAAAAAAAAGTTTATAAAACAAGAAGCACAAACTAGAAAGAAAAAGAGTGATCTTCTATATGTAGACTCACAACTGTAAAATCCCTGCTCTAGGGAGCCTACATCCAATCTAGAGCTGGACCTGTTTTGAGGCTTTTTCAGAAGAAAGCATCTCCCCCTCCAGTTCTCTGGAGGGGGAAGATGCTATTCAAGGGGGCAGGTGTTGTAACAGGTACATCTCCTGGGTGGGTCACATCAGATCACCTTACTTAATGAATGGGACCTGGAGCAGGCCAATTCTTTTATTTACTGAACTTATGGAGAATTGGAAAACCGATACCTCCCTGGTTTCTAGCAATTCTAATCATGGAGCAGTTTCATTTGATTTAAATATTTAAAATGTGGTAATGGTTAGGGTTTGCGAATGATAAGGCATGGTATTTTTTTGACATGCTGAAACTGCTGTCTTCTTTAATTTTGTTGTGTCATTGGTTCATAGTATGTCTAATAGCACTCTCTCACACACATTAAACAAACCTCATAAATTAAACAAATGACCCTAGGAACAATCTCTGAATGATATCTTAGACTGTAGGTAAAACTATCTTAATTTGCATTTTTTTCCCTAGAGCCCTACAAAAGGAAAAATGTATAGAATAATGAGTAGGCAATCTAATTCCAAATGTTTAGATTAACTTTGGCCAAGATGAACAAAAAAATAGCTAATTTGTCAAGACTTTTCTTTGGGTTTTATTTATTTATTTTCAGTACATTGCATAAAATGCCTTTTCTATTTTAAGGAATCAGTTTGTTTGCAGTAATCGGGCCCAATCTAGTGAAAACAATTTGTAAAGTGGAATTGCTAAATATAAAAAACGCTTTGGATGTAACTCTCATAGAAAGTAATTGGTTTTCTTCTAAAAATTATTAGAATACAATAATTACCATAATTTTACCATAATACTAGAGGCGGTGTTTTTTTCATCTTACTTCTTCACAGTAATTATAACCGAGAAAAAAAATTGCAGCAAAGAATAAAATGTTGAGTCAAACACTTTGAACAAAGAGATCAGATTTACATATTGCATTGAACTACATTTTTTTGATAGCCTTCCAAGGTAGTCCAGACAAGTACATCCAGGATTATTAGCTCTTTCTCATAGTAATATTAACAGTATTTTATAAGTCTGAAAGTACCCCTCTTGACCCTCACTTTTACTTTCCCAAAAACTAGGGGAGGGATCCATTGAGAGACTTTCACCACCGCTCCTTCTTCAGATTTCATTATTACTGTTGTCTCCCAAGGTTGTTCCCACATACCATTAGTTTCTTTAACCACAGCTTAAATCAGTTAAAGCACTGAACCAGCAATGTACAGCTTCCTTTTGTTCAAGGGCCTCAGTAAGTGTGTAGAGTGCTAGTCCTTATTTTAATAATGTATACAGACCTTTAAAGCAGGGATCTCCAACCTTGGCAACTTTAAGCCTTCAACTCCCAGAATTCCCCAGCCAGGTTGGAGACCCCTGCTTTAAAGGACTCCGTTACCCCCTTACCCTTTCTTCTCAAAAAATGTAAAAAAGGGTTTGTGTGAACCTTCTGGCTTCACCTAATTCAGATGGGCTCTTGGCTAAACTACAAATCAAGCAAAACACATTATAGCTTAATTTGTCCTAGACCAATGTTTCTTTCACACCAGAGCACACAGATGGCCTTGAATGAAATATCTAGAAGCTCTTAAAAGAAACAATAATTTCTCAAACCTTGGAAAGGAGATAGGATAGGTAGTGGCCGTAACTTTGGGACTGCATCATAAATAGCTTTTGGGGTCTGCTTTAACTTTGAATGGCTGCTAACTGTCTGCTCACAAGTTGAGGACCACCTCAGCTCAGGCTGACTCCTTCCTGACTCAATGGGGGCAATAAGGAGGAGCAAAAATAATACATACCCAGACTTTCCATATTGTTTCTGTATCTCAGTACAGTTCAACTTTCCTGCAGAAGTTATCTTCTTTATCTGGTCTACCCTGTACAGTTGAATCTCAACTGAGTTTTGAGATTCAGACATACGACTGGTTGTACCCCAATATACCCGTACTAGTATCACTGTTCTCTCTCAAAGGTCTGTATTGAAAAAAATGCTCTCACATAGGTTTCTTAGTGTGGAATAGCAGTTTTTATAATCATGAAAAAAGTTATTAGGAATATCTGCATGGAAAAAAGTATGGCAGAATTCCAGAAAATTTATTATAGCTTTCCAGTCATGTGATTGGAGTATCTTAAAATATGTACCAGGGAAATGAAGAAAATCTCTATTCTGGCAATGTTATACTAATAACATTCTACCAAATGTTTCACTGTTTATAGGGTGCAACTTCTTCCATTCAGTTCCATGCATTGTATGTTGTATGTATGTCCTTGGAATGTCAGACAGAATAATAATAATATGTAACTTTTACCTGACATTAGTAAAGTTGACTAGTACCTCAAGTTGAGACTTGAATTGTTTGGAGTTTTTTTGTTGGCAGAACCTTCATTTTACCCTGGTTGTACAAAGTTTGTTAGAATTACAACCTGGAAATAGAAATAGCTCTTGGTTCCTACTATAGACAAATGGTTGTATTGGGGCACAGGCAGATCTAAGCTCCTGGCTTCAAACGCTAAACAACAATTCATAAAAAACATCTAGTATGAGGATACATGAAAATGATGGGTATTATAAAGAAAAAGTGAGGGGAAGAATTTTATTGCTGTCTGTTATAAGAAGCAGAGCCTGGGAAATCAGGTTATGAGTTAAGATTATCAAATAAAAACTTTCTCATAGATAGCATAGTTTAACCGTGGGTTTCAATTCCAAAGTTGCTGCAAAGTTACTCACTATCTGGTCTGAATGCTTTGTTAATTCCTGTATCATGTCAATAGAATCTTATAAAAACCACATTGGAGCTAAAAGAATCTTTTTTTTTAAAGGACACTTTAATCCAAAAGGATGTGGGTTTCAATTCAGAATAATTTTGCATCTCAGATTGCTAGTCTACATGGTCGTGCTTTTTCCCTAGAGTTTGAAATCTGAAATTAAGAACACATAATGCAAAACATTACTGACTTGAGGTGTTAGGAGCTTCCAGCAACAAAAACATAATATTAATTTACACCCAAGTTATTTAAAGAGGAAGTACTTTTATTAATCCTACTAGGACTGGGACCAAGATCTACTTAAATCCAAACCTGTGAATTTAGCTATGACTACAAATGTAGTTTTATAGATGGCAGTCAAGTTTTCTAGCACTAACTTCAGCAAGATTAAGATTGCATCATTTTTGTACCGCAGAACAGAAAGGTATGAATCAGATTCTGATTAAAAAAAAATACAGTAGGTTATTCACTGCATTCCAGACAACAAAAGTCAGAGTAAACATTCAGCTCTGGAATGCAGATAATATACAAGAATCAATATGTTACATTTACAAAGCTGTTTGATAAACAGTACATTTTTCCAGATTAAGTATGTAAAAAGGTATAAGTTGGTTTCACAATGACTTTTAGTATGATACTAAAATACACTGGTATTAAATCAAAAATATATATTATTTACATGTAGATAGTATAAACCTTAAATAGAAGAATGTACCTACTGTAGGAAGTTTTAAGAGAAAGCTGAAATTGGCCACTGTATAATGTAATAAAACCACATTTGATCATCACATTATGAACCTGCAGTAGTGTGGATAGTGTTCCTTTAGATATTTTACGGATTACATATCAAATTAAAACTTTTCATTAAGAAGTGGCTTTAATTCCACTGTACTTTAGTTTATTTAAGCCCACTCCAAGCAGTTCGGGACATTCAACTTGCTCTTGTGCAATTTGGTTGCATTTCCACATCAGGCTGTAATTCATCTCTTCTGAGATCACACTATCATGTTTGTATTCTGAATGATTTGCAACAAATTCTCGCATCCATCTAGCAGCTGTCATTAATTCGCCTAGTGGAGAAGTCATATGATATACATTAAAATTCTCTTCATTATCTCCCCATATGAATATATAACTTTCCATTTACTTTCTTTTAAATATTAGTCTTCATTAAAATGTCACCTTAAATTTCAAAATTACATACAAAGAGTATTCAACAGAGCTAAGAGTAAAGCATTAGGTTACTATACTATATTGTAAACTCAATGAGTTGAATAGGTTTTCAACCACAGATCTGTCAATGAAAAAAACAATAACAAAAAATTCTGAGTATTACCTATACTTTTGGTAAAGGGTATTGTTTTGTAAAAAGTAATAAAAGCATGGACAAAATAATACGTGAACACTGCAGTCGTTAAAGGGCAAAATGTTAATAAAAATAACGAAGTTATCATTAGCCTTTTAGGGGGAAACAATTTGTAAATAGAGCTGATATACAAGAGATGGAATAAATTAAACCAGAAATATGTAAACTCCAGACTTGGGGCTTTAGATATTATATCTCTAGAACAACCATCATTTTTTTCCTACTTGACAACCCATATACAGGTAATCCTCAACTTAAAACCACAATTGAGACCAACAATTCTGTTGCTAAGTGAAACAGTTAAGAGAATTTTACCCCATTTTACGACCTTTCTTGCCATAGCTGTAAGGGAAACACTGCAGTCGTTAATTATTAATATGGTTAATGATTAAGGTGAATCTGGCTTCCTCGCTGACTTTGCTTGTCAGAAGTTTGTAAAAAGTAATCCCACGGCCCTGGGATACTGCAGCAGTCATAAATATAAACCAAGTGTCTGAATTTTGATCACATGACCATGGGGATGCTACAATGATTATAATATGAAAAATGGTGATAAGTCACTTTTTTCAGTGCTGTTGTAAATTTGAACTTTCACTAAATGAAAGGCTGTAAGTCAAGAACTGCCTATAACATCAAATGTCTATTCATACCTGATGCTCTTTTTTTTATTAGTTTCAGATAGTTTAGAATGCTGCATCTTGTATCCACATCCACTTCCATATTTTCAAGGTAAGAGTTTAAAATTGGAATTAATCCTGGAAATACGCCTTCCTACAAAAATTAAACCAATGTTGAAATAAAACTGCTAAAATATTTATTTTTCCACTTGAATATTATAACAAACCCTTGTCTTTTGATATGGCACAAGAGTGCCCTCTAAAGGATATGAAACTATGAACAATGGTAAGTCTATAAACCAGATTATGCTTTTCATTTAATGTATGTTTTAAATACAGACTTTTCCATATAATGCTTTATACCATGACATGTCTCCCATGTCGTAGGGGAGATCATGATGGATATCTCAGACTAACACTGATCACATCTACCCACCCTTATTGGACCAGTGTGGCAGATTATGGTCTATTCCTTCCATATGCCAATACAACCTCAAAAACGCCTCATTCCCCAAAGGCCCTGGGGAAACTACCCATGACAGCAGGAAGACCTGCCTGAAGGCAGAGCGTGCTAAGAATCCCCAGGTTAAATTAGGCTGCCTTGGCAAGCTCAAGACCGTATGGGTTAGAAACATGCAGAAGAGACCTTCATCCTGGAGTGGATAGATAATGGCTAAAATGATGATGGTGATGATGTCGATGGCTATGACATAATTACGGAAATATAATCAATTTCTTTATTACTGAATAGCAGGGTCCAGGGAAACTTAGGTTAGCTGCTGGATAATTTTCTGGTTGGCTACTGGACATCAGAAAGGACACAAAGCAATACCTACTCTCTTCAAGAGAGCCTGCTTTTCACTTAATTCTCATTGTATAAAATAATAAAATATAAAACAGGAAGGTACAAGAAGTGGGAACATTTACATAACAATATCTAAGCTACAGCTCAAATAATCACTGTCAATCATCATCTCTACAAAAAAAAACCCACGTATAAATATGTTTTGTAAACCAGTATCTTGTTCAAGCAGATAAGAAGTCACTAGAATAATTAGGTATACATTTTAAGATAATAATTAGGTTTACATAATTAGGTATACATTTTAAATGTATACACAATAGTAAACCAAAGAGAGCTAGAATACAAAATATCCAGCATAAAAGTCCTGTTTAAAGCAGAAACTGTGCATATCTAAGTTATGCTCAGATCCATTTATTTCTAACCCCTTCTGCTGGTATAAAATTTGGCCACTTTTAGGAAGACTTTTCTGCAGGCCTGATAATTTAATAGGAAACGCAGAATTGCCTGATGGGATCAGTCCAGTAATTTATGATTAGAGCAGAGATTAATTAGGTCCATCTTCCAAGAAAGAGCATTTCTGGAATTCCTATTCAACTGTTTCAATTTTAATGTCTGAACATAGGCACAAGTGCTCTTGGTAGGACATATTATTTTATCTCCCTATCAGCAACAAGGTGGAATATCAGCATAAGTAAGCCTTATGGCACAGCACCTGAATATTACAAAAATAGGGGATAGTAAAAGGTGAACAATGAGATTATTGTAGCAGAAGTCTGAAATATCAAACCCGTCCTTTTATATATTAAGATCTAAAATTCTCTGCTTGATTTCACTTCTTTATTGAGGTCCAACATAGATAACAACCGAAGGCAACTAAACTGATGTTACTGTTTTATTTGGAATATTTTCTATGTACAATGATGCTTAAGTTTGTGAATCTTTATGAATTTTCAATAGCTCTGAATAAATACAACCCAAAACATGATCTATTCCCCACACAAGTCCTAAATCTGGATAAAACTCCCAGTTAAACAGGAACTTTATACTTGTTCATTTATTTCTGAGGAAAATGTGCCAAACTACATATTTGTGAGGGAAAAGTATGGCGCCTCTAGAAGTATCACTTTATTTGAAGAGAAAATTAGAGCCAGGTATTTCAATTAGGTGTGATTTTACTTCAAGAATAAAATTTTGGGTATTCACTACAAAAATCTGCTCTTCACAACACAGGTATGTGGAAGTATGGCATGGCTAGAACAAAGGAGATTTTTGATGTCTTTGAAAATACTTGTGGATGATCACCAGGCTGGAAAAGTTTACAAAACTATTTATGATAGTCAAAAATTCAAAAGGATTAACAAATTTTGTTTCTTGTTTCTTTGTGTAGTATCCCCCCCCAGTTCTTTTTTCTCAACAATTTTCTTTTTTTATATCTAGATTTTATAGGCTTAAAAGCATGTGTAGGTATATACAATGGTATTGTTACCCTCTAGGTTCCAGAATAGTCATTTAAAATTATTCCTTCCTGCCTCAGTTCATTTCTGAAATTAACATATTAAAATAACAATGAGTTCAAGATCTCTTAAAGGCCAAACCAAGATAAGTCATTTTCTTATGATTGCTATCCTCAGCTAAGGAAAGACCAAAATCAGAATTTCTTACTTGCTTACTTTAGATTCCAACCCTGATTCTTAATTTAACTCTTCATAAAATCTATAAAATATAGCAAACTGTATGAATAGCTTATCTTACCTTTCCATTAATTATTGTATCTATGCTCATTAACGTATATTCTTCTACATCTGTATCTGTACCATTTTGAGTTGCACCACATCCATCCACTACTGCATTGCCACCTTTTAAAAAAGAATCAGATTGAATGAAGAACACAAACAAAGTCAATTTGTTTTACATTTATTCTATATTCAGATGTAACAAAATCAATCAGAAAATAAACAGCATACCTTTAGAAATGTCTTTTCTAAAATAAAACATGCCTTGCCGGACAGCATCTCGTTTCTGAGCTGCTTCCATGTTTTCATCCACCTAAGAAAGGGGGATAGGAGAAAATGTTACACTGGGTTTCTTGCTAAAATGGAAACAAGTGTGGTTAACTTTCTAGTCAGAAGATTGCCCTTTAGAGCATATTTTTATTAGTTTTGCATAGATTTGTATAGTTATTAAATTTGATTATGTAAGACAAAAATCAGGCTTCTATGATTACAACTAGAATTCTAATCTGATATTGTCTTTTGGAATGACTACTATCTTATTTACCTTCGAACATGCTATCTTATCTATGATTTTTTCATGTGCCTAATCCCTTGAAATAATTTAGTCACCTTTCAGTGATTTCCTCACTAAATTAAATACATAATTAAGAAAATACCATTTAGACTTCCGGTGGCACTTCCATCAAAGACGGACTGAAGACAGCGATCATGCGCTTCGATACATGCTTATACTGTTGGAGGGTCCCAACGGGACTGGATCCATCACGGACCCACCTCAGAGGAGTGGGGGAAGAGAGGGAGACCGCCAGCCAGGTTGAGGGGAGCCGCAACTCCCCTCCCTGGCTAGGTATACTTCCCTTGAAGACAGGAAGTAGCGGCAGTTTTAATGGCTGTCCTGAAGACAGAAAGCTTCCGGGACTTAAGTGTGTGCTGGAGCGATGAAGTTGTGAGCGGTGTGTAACCAGGCAAAGGATTTTGGATTTTTTTTTGACAACCCCGAGAAACAGAAGGAAAGAGCCCTCATTTAAGAGTATGGCATCAGCAAATGGAAAATAAGAGGAAATTATAAGATAAATAAAAAACTGGATTATAAAAGGACTATAACAGAATTAGAGATCAAATTTGGAATAAGATACAGAAATTGGCATTAATTTGGCATTGGATAGAATGCTGGACTTGCCAGGAATTGGCAAGTCCAGCATTAAATTTAAAAGAGCTAATGGTTGAAAATTAGCGGAATTAATACAATTGAACAGAGAAAAAAGAACTTTGAAAAGTGGAAAGCGATGTAGAGTGCCATCTAATGGTTAAAGGCACTTTTTCTCTTATGATTTCATGGAAAATTACTGGTCTTACAAATGTGTGAATTAGAAATGAAATGAAATGAAATAAAAAACTATATTATAACAATAACCCCGGAAGCACCAAAAAAGGGGGAATTACAGCAAAGGGACAAGCGAAGATAATATATTGGGACTGTTTGGTGTTGACTGTGACAAGGAGCAGAAAGATTAACAAGAGGAATTGAGATAAATGAGTATTTTTGACAAGGATACTTTGACTTTTAATAAAATAAATAACTCAACTGATTTTTAAAAATGGAAGAAATAGGCAAAGAATTCAAGTTGGAACTGCAAACTGTGAGAGGAATGCTAAAAGAAAGAATGGAATTATTAGACATACTGGCAGAAAAATTAATGGTGATGCAGTTCACAGAAGAACAAAGAAAATTCAAGGAAGAGTTAAAGGAAGAGGAAAGCAACTTAGAAGAGCACAAAGAACAAGGGACGTTGCAAAAAGACATGAAAGGAATCAAAATTAAGAAATAGATTATAGACGTAATAAATAAAAGGGAAAATACTTCCAAGATTAAACAAAAGAAGAAGAAACTGTACAAGAAGAAATTCCAAAAGAGAGAACAGGAAAGGGTGGGGGGAAAATAAGTGATTGGCAGATGAAAATACAAACAATACTAGAGGAAAAAAGAGGAATTAAAAGACCAGAAAAATTTAGAAAAGGGAAAGCTGGTCAAAATTATAATATAAAGGGGAAATGTATTTTGGTATTTTTTTAGAAATATAGATTGGGGAGATTTGAAGTTTAAAACTTATTGGGAATTACCTTAAGATTATTATATAATTATATATGAGAAAAATGATAAGAGTAAGAGAAATTAAGATGGCTTTGTTATAAAATCCATATATATATATACTGTGGGGCAAAAAAGTATTGTCAGCCACCAATTGTGCAAGTTCTCCCACTTGAAAAGATGAGAGAGGCCTATAATTGTCATCATAGGTATACCTCACCTATGAGAGACAAAATGTGAAAACAAATCCAGACAATCACATTGTCTGATTTGGAAAGAATTTATTTGCAAATTATGGTGGAAAATAAGTATTTGGTCAATATCAAAAATTCATCTCAATACTTTGTTATATATCCTTTGTTGGCAATGACAGAGGTCAAACGTTTTCTGTAAATCTTCACAAGGTTTCACACACTGTTGCTGGTATGTTGGCCCATTCCTCTATGCAGATCTCTAGAGCAGTGATGTTTTGGGGCTGTTGCTGGGTAACACGGACTTTCAACTCCCTCCACAGGTTTTCTATGGGGTTGAGATCTGGAGACTGGTTTGGCCACTCCAGGACCTTGAAATGCTTCTTACGAAGCCACTCCTTCATTGCCCGAGTGGTATGTTTGGGATCATTGTCATGCTGAAAGACCCAGCCCTGTTTCATCTTCAATGCCCTTGCTGATGGAAGGAAGTTTGCACTCAAAATCTCACGATACATGGTCCCATTCATTCTTTCCTGTACATGGATCAGTCGTCCTGTTCCCTTTGCAGAGAAACAGCCCCAAAGCATAATATTGCCACCCCCATGCTTCACAGTAGGTATGGTGTTCTTTGGTTGCAATTCAGCATTCTCTTTCTTCCAATCACGATGAGTTGTATTTCTACCAAACAGTTCTACTTTGGTTTCATCTGACCACATGACATTCTCCCAATCCTCTTCTGGATCATCCAAATGCTCTCTAGCAAACTTAAGACGGGCCCGGACATATACTGGCTTAAGCAGGGGGACACGTCTGACAGTGCAGGATCTGAGTCCCTGGCGGCATAGTGTATTACTGATGGTAGCCTTTGTTATGTTGGTCCCAGCTCTCTGCAGGTCATTCACTAGGTCCCCCCGTGTAGTTCTGGGATTTTTGCTCACCATTCTTGTGATCATTTTGACCCCACGGGGTGAGATCTTGCGTGGAGCCCCAGATCGAGGGAGATTATCAGAGGTCTTGTATGTCTTCCATTTTCTAATTATTGCTCCCACAGTTGATTTCTTCACACCAAGCTGCTTACCTATTAGTAGATTCAGTCTTCCCAGCCTGGTGCAGGTCTACAATTTTGTTTCTGGTGTCCTTCGACAGCTCTTTGGTCTTCACCATAGTGGAGTTTGGAGTGTGACTCTTTGAGGTTGTGGACAGGTGTCTTTTATAATGATAACAAGTTCAAACAGGTGCCATTAATACAGCTAAAGAGTGGAGGACAGAGGAGCCTCTTAAAGAAGAAGTTACAGGTCTGTGAGAGCCAGCAATCTTGCTTGTTTGTAGGTGACCAAATACTTATTTTCCACCATAATTTGCAAATAAATTCTTTCCAAATCAGACAATATGATTGTCTGGATTTGTTTTCACATTTTGTCTCTCATAGGTGAGGTATACCTATGATGACAATTATAGGCCTCTCTCATCTTTTTAAGTGGGAGAACTTCCACAATTGGTGGCTGACTAAATATTTTTTTGTATGTGTGTGTGTGTGTGTATGTATGTATGTAGGTATGTAATTGATTATTCAAATGATATTAGAAAAACAGAGAATATGGTAAACCAGAAAGGATTATATTGGAAAGTAAAATATTTGTAATGAGAGTACTATATTATGATTAAAAAGGAGGTGAATGAAAAATTAGTAAAATTTCACAGGTAAACTTTGGCTAAGTGGAAACAAAGTAAAAATATGAAGTGGTTATATGAATATCTCTGGAATAAATATAAGATGTATTGTAGACTGGGGGATATACCATGTGGATCCTGAATCTATTAGTTTTATTTTTACTCTTTTTTGTTTATTTATTATATATATATTAGCTTTGAGAAAGTTAATGAAGATAATAATGAATAATGTAAAATAAAATAGGTGATAAGCTGAAAATGGAAATTAAGAGTGGAAAATATGTATGAGGATGAAATGTTTTTGATATTGAATTAGTGAATTAAAATATGAAGTGAACATATTTAAAGATCAGTGAAAGAGATAATGATTTGATATGAAATTAATAAGAAAGTTGGAAATAT
The DNA here is from genome assembly GCA_023653725.1 of Bungarus multicinctus. NCBI lineage: Eukaryota > Metazoa > Chordata > Lepidosauria > Squamata > Elapidae > Bungarus > Bungarus multicinctus. The sequence continues at coordinate 124,101,489 of CM042836.1, read as the reverse complement.
AATTATGACTATATATAAATGTTGTAACCTGGAATCATGTTGCTCATTTGAAGAGATGTGTAAAAAATGAAAATTTTTTTTTATTAAAAACGAAAAAGAAAAAACCATTTAGAGCAAATTTTATGAATTTTAGATTAATCACACAGAACCAAAGTTTCAACACCATCACTTTGTGATAGAAATTCGGATCCCAATCACTAATAAAGCAAGGACTAACCATGTAAACAATTAAGCGAATAAGAACAATTTTCTTGCTACTAAAGATTGCAATTTAACAGGAGACAGTGCTTAACAATCGCAGCTCTGGCCTTGTGGTGTATTCTCCCCTAAGAATTCTCTTCTAACATGCTAGAACATAATTTTTTTTCCAAAGAACATTTGAGTTGAACAGTTTGTTACCATCTTTAACATTTTTTAAATTGCAGTATTTATATTTAATTATGTTATTTTATTTGGTTTTGTTGTGATTTATTATTGCTATTGTAAGTCATATATTATTGCATTATTACAGGTAATCCCTGGGTCACAAGCGTTCCCTTAGTGAACCACTGAAGTTACACGATCAGCGCCCCCAAGTGTTTACAAACAAGTCCTGAAATGACAAATCTTGCAACAGCATGACAGTTTTTCACCCTTAGGAACAACTGCAGAGTCTCTGCATCATTCATCCTGCACTTTGCTGGCCAATGGAGGTTCGGAAGGGCGGGCAAGCACTGTGTAGGCCTATACAGATCTCCGTTTGGCAAGGCTTGCAGAGGCCTAAATAGAGCTACAGAGGGGCGCATGCAGCTGAGAGGCTGGAGAGGAGACAGCTTGGTAGATCTTTGCATAAGTGACCTGGCGTGGCAGGTTGGGGGTAGGGAAGCAATTGTGGGGACCATGAGGTATTTTAGTGGGTTAGGGAGGCCTTGAGTGGTCTTCATCTGTTAATCTGGCTGTTCCATCACTAGTGCCCCCCTGGCCTCCCCCCTGAAATACATCATGTGCACTTAACGAGCCACACATTCAATTAGCAAATGCATGACCGAAAGGAGGGAATGATCGCATTCAAGATACGAGATTCACTCCCACGAATCCTCAGGTTATGAATGGAATGGGCAGATTCCATTACATTCATAAATCAAGGACTACCTCCATAACTTTGGTTGTTTTAATTTATTTATATTTATCAAGGAATTTCTTAACTGTTACAGATGCATCTGCAGGATCCAATCTGAATTGGTCCCTGGGACTAGAGGTTTAGTCTTCCAAGTTTTTGGACTCGTGCTGGAGCTCATTCTCAGGGAACTTCTCTCTCACCAGAATGTGTGCTTTGGGTATTATAAGCTCAGTATTTATATGGTGCCTGGTTGTGTGTGGCTTTTGTTGACTGGAGTGTTGATGGCTGTCTATTAAGGAGTTGACTGTTGTTTCCTTGTGCTGCCAAGTCCAAAAGCTTGGAAAACTAAACCTCTGGTCTTGGTGACTATCCCAGATTGGATCCTGCAACATTATCCCAGGACACATATATTGCCTTCATTCATATATATGCTTTTGTTGATTATGTTGTAAAATGCTTAAAGACAGGGATGTCAAACTCCTGGGCCACGGGCCAGATGTGTCACCTGTTGCCCATGCCTGGTTTAGCAAAGGCAGAAAAAATCCCAGTATCTCACGTGATGCCACCATGACATGAATTTGACACCCCTGCTTTATGACTATTGATTTGGCAATACAAGAGAAAAATAAGTATTACACAAACACTCTTACCTTGGACAAAGGAATGAGAAAATCCAATTTGTATGAGAGAATGACTCGAGTTAACAGTACAACAAACACAACATATGCTGAGTTTTCGAAGTCTGTTAACTGGACCTAGAAATTGAAAGGTATCTTTTAGAATTGTTGAGATATGTATATTGTATATATCCCAAATATAGTACAGAAAGATTACATCATAGATTCTGATAAAGACTGTGAGATAACAGAATCTTTTGGTAAATATTATCAAAATTATATCTTTTTGTGTAAGTTTTCCCAAAATAGAATTCCAGAAACCAACTAATGGTAAAGTTAGATATTCTTGTATAGCAGTGGTTCTCAACCTGTGGTTCCTGGACCCCGAAGGACTGTGATGTCATCATAGGGAAGGCTTGAAGATTTAAATCTGAAATCTTGGGAGTCTGTAGCTATGGTCCATGCTCACAACAGGTATTTAAAAGTCCGTGGTGAAAAACGGTTGAGAATCACTGTTGTATAGAATTCTGCTATTACATGTTCTCTTTTGAAAATTCCCAAATTGCTAATTATCACCAACATTTTCTGATAATAACACTTGCACATATTTTAAAAAAGGTATTTCAGAACTAAGGCAGCGTTATACAGAGAAAACATGATTAAGGAATGATACGGAATTTGTGATTCTTTCTGATTTGATTACAATTTCAGTTGAAATTAAGACTATCCCAGGCTTAGAATCTATGGTAGGCAATCACTGTATGAAACTATGGTAAACTGCGTAACTTATAAAGATACTTAAATGTGTATCATGGAAGTATCAAAATAAGAAAGCATAAGCAAAAAGACGCAAATATACTAAAGTATGTACTACAGTTTTGTTTCATAACATAATCCACTGAGCATGTTTAGTGCTTACCTCCATTGGTCTGAACTCAACTCTCCATCCAATATCTGAATTTGGAGGAGGCGGCTTAAACCTCATTGTCTGCCAATTTGTTGATTGAATATTCTATAGGAGACAAAAGAGGTGTTATTAGGCTACAACTGTAACTCTATGTGTTCATCGTAGTGTAAGACTTTAATACTATTGAGAATAAGCTGCAAAACCGCATCAACTGCACTAACAAAGCATGAGAGAGACTTTGTACTGAAAACATTTAGAATACTATATAGTCCTTGACTGAGCAGACCCAGTTTACGTTGTAACCCAAGATGTTGTTAAGTGGGAAAGGGAGGGAGTCCCAGCAAAGAGGCGCAATGTAGGCCATACACAGGTTTGTGGAGGAAAGTGCCACAGTGTGCGCAAGCTCCAGAAGTCCAGGGATGGAGGATTGCAAGGGCAGGGAAGATTTACTGCAGCAATTCATAAACTTCCTGCTGGCTTCCCCATTATCTCTGCTTGGGTGAAGCTGAAAGGAAGGTTGCAAATTATGATCATGTAACTTCAGGATGCCACAACAACAGTAAGCTTGCTGCCAAGCACCTGAATCATGATCATGAGACTGCATGGGTGGTGCAACAGCCATGAATGGTCTTAAGTATCACTTCAGTACTGTCGCAACTTTGAACAGTTGCTGAACAAGCAGTCGGTAAGTGAAGGCTAGCTTTATGTATTCTCAGATTTTGTTTGCTTTTATTAGGTGAGATATAAATGCATACTATCTGTACTGATAAAAATTGGACCATGCCAACCCTGTCCAATCATAGGATGAGCAGAAATAACAGGAAGATTCTGTACTTATTCACTTGTTTTTGATTTTCCACAACTGACACCTAATTAGAATTTGGTAGTCCTGGGCAAGTTTTCCTCCTTTTGTTTCCTACATTTTCATATGGAGTCAACTCACACCACACTCCCTAAATTACACACTGACCTATGCTCTCAAAATTGAGTAAGTATTAAATGTTTTTGTCACATCACTGATATGAATAATTTAAACATGGAATTTTTATCTGTGTTGAAATATGCAATGAAATACATACTTGCTAGTTGTCATTTAAGAAATACTGAAGAAACATGTAATGTAGCAAATAATTATTTGGCATAACTAAGTGCTGCTGTAGTTTTGATCCTTTTTATTAGAAAATAAATGGTATATTAAACAAACTATGTACAACTTTTAATATAAACTAGTATAACAATATAACCTCAAAATGATCAGATTCATTTGCATCATCCAGATGTATTTTTTCTTCAAACAGTGTCAAAGGGTCACGAATAAATAAGTGAGCAATATGTTGTGCCAAAAGATGATCAATGCCTACGAAACCAAGAAATTGAGATATCCATTGTTAAAAAGTAAGCCAGTTTATTATATATAATGTGCACATTTATTTGCTTGCAGTAACTCAATATAGCTGAGGAGAGATGAAACAGTCGCCACAAACACAAATGAAATATTTTGAGTTTGATAGGAAATGTGATAGTTGACTCATTCTTTCAATCAAGAAAAAAAACTGCTTTCAAGATGATGGATCACGGCAGAAAATTAACTAGCACATCTAATGCTGCTTTGTGTTATACTTCAAGAACAGCTTGTTTAAATTAATCACAAGTAGTCCTTTTTAAGGATTGTGTCTGATTAAGGGGGAAAAAAACAAGACAAAGGCATGGAGCCTCATTGTCACACTGATTTAAATACTTACCCTCTTTTACTAGATGCTCATAGATTTCTTTATCTATTGTCAAATCAATGTCATTGTACTTTTCACCGCATTCTGAGAGATAACTGTCTATGGAATCGTATCTGGATTTATTGATTCTGAAACGGTTGTTCTTCAATGGCTATGTAATTTAAGAAGAGAAATGTCTAGTACCTATTGTCATTATCTGCAAGAGATACTATAACACTGAGTCAATGTAGCATTGAAACCAAAACTACAAACATATTTTTCAATAGTTTAATTATTTAGTAATGTGGACTACTCATATAAAGAGGGGCAGGAGAGTATTTAACAATAATTAACAAACATTATGAAATGACTAAATGATACAAATCCATAATGTGAAAAGAAAAGTAAAATCTATTAAAGAAAAAAGAGAGGGAGATAATAAACTTCTTCAATAAAGGAAAACAATCTAACAAGTGAGATATGGATCAATAAGGGTTCCTCAATCGCCATGCTAGAAAACAGATTACAGCTACAGATAGTTAGAATAATGAAACATCAGAGGCAAGTACCAAAATTCAACCAAATCTGGGTGAATTTTACTAATTTTATCACCTGCTATTAGCAATAATTATACATGGTAAATATGAATATTGATATACATAAATACTTTTTATTTCATACTCGGAACCTGATTTGAAATCTGATGAGAATAGTTGTATACCAAACAGCACCTCAAAATCTGATCTAAAAAAAATTTCAGAATACATAAACCTGAAACAGTTTTCAGACCTCTGTATTTCAATTTCTCAATTTTTGATGGCCTAATCTGATCAACCTCATCCATCTTAGAAGGCAAGCAAGATTTGAGTTTGATATTCATTACAGGAATATCAGGACTGTCAATTGGGATAGAAAACCGAAACATTTCAAAACTAGGCACTGGGAAACCATTCCTTTAGCATTGCCAAGAAAAGTAAATATAAAAATGTCTTCACTTTCTACATTCAAACAGATTTAAATAACAAAAAATACTTAATGAGCAAAATGCTTAAATTTAATAAGGTAAATTTTCAAGAATGAAAGCTAAATTTAGGAAGAGATTTTTGTGTGAGAGCATGAATACCTAGACTAACCACTCTTGCAAACTCTTAACTGCTTTGCTCACAGCTCCTAAATGTCATCCTCTTTTAAATAAAATAAAATACAATCCCTGATGCAAAAAGAGTGCTATTCCTTAGATAATTTCAGTCGCTATATATTTCTATTTTTCATTTCTCTTGCTCAATCCAGTTTCAGGACAAGATTAATCACATCCACATTTTCGTACACTTACTCAAAAAAATTTTGGCAAAGAAAATGTATCAGTGATTCTGCCTCTGGGAAATTAAAAAAATATGGGAACATTTCATACGAAGATCATACTAAGAGAATGATCAAAGCATTTTAATATAAATGGGTTTGCAACTATGTAATCAAGACTACATACTAGAGAAACAACTGATCTACATATGAAACTCACATACCTCTAGACCCCTCTCCTCTCTTGTTCTGTCATCTACTGATGCAGATATAACTCCCCAACGGCAATCAATATCTGTCACATAGCCTCTGTAAAAAGGAGCTGCAGCACTTAAGGCCATCTAAAAAAATATTGGAGAGAATATAGTGTAATGAATTATCAATGTAACACCATATAAAGATAAGCAAGTATGATCCTGAAATACAAGATGCTCTGCTCATCTTTATCAAATTGCCATTATTTACAATAGTAGGAATTGTTTTATTAGCCAAGAAGACCCCATCTGCACTCCAGTCAGTATCTTCTACTACTCTAGTCTTTTTTTCTAATTGGATATATACTCTGTGTCCCCTTCCAGTCCCAATATAGTGCATACCTCAAATTTGAGAAGTGAAAATTATGAATATGTAAGAACTATGAAAAGTAAGGTATACATTTAGACAAGAAAAACCAAATGCAGTTACAAAATTGATGGTACCTGGCTCAACAGCAGTAACTGGGAGAGGGATTTAAAAATCCTAGTGGGCAACCAATTAAATATGAGCCAGCAGTGTCAAAAAAAGCCAATGCAGTTCTAGGCTGCATCAACAGAGGGATAGCATCAAGGTCACATGAAGTTTTTGTATCACTTTATACTGCTTTGGTAAGATCACACTTGGAATACTGCCTCCATTTTTGGTCACCATAATAAAAAGTGTTAAGACTCTAGGAAGGATGCAGAGAAGAGCAGCAAAGATAATTAAGGAGTTGGAGGCTAAAACATGATGAATAGTTGCAGGAACTGGATATGTCTAGTCTAACAAAGAGAAGGACTAGGGGTGACATGATAGCAGTGCATCTGCGGGGCTGCCACAGAGAAGATGGGGTGAACCTATTCTCCAAAGCACCTGAGGATAGGATAAGAAGCAATGGATGGAAACTTATCAAGAAGAGATCCAACCTAGAACTGAGGAGAAATTTCCTGACAGTGAGAACAATTAACTATTAATTAATCAATGGAATGGCTTGTCTCCAGAAGTTGTGGATGCTCTATCACTGGAGGCTTTTAAGAAGAAACTGGACAGCCATTTGTCTCAAATAGTATAGGATCTCTTGCTTGGGCTGGTGGTTGGGCTAGAAGACCTCCAACGTTCTCTCCAACTCTGTTATTCTTATGCTGATAGTACTTTGAAGATATAAGATTATGGTAAGGTAAAATGTGCTACATGGGCGTGGCAACAAATATTGCATTACCTCTTGCTGTATTTTCTCCTCCAGCCCCTAAGCAACAGTTTGCAAACTTTTCTGACCTCTTTTATTCTTTCCATATAATTCATCAAGTACAAAAAAATTTAGCTTCACTTACTGGACATAAACTATCATCACTAATTTGCAAATCTTGTACTGATTGTTTTGAAGGTTGCCGCAGTGAACATGCTTTTTAATCTTTTTGAAACAATTTTAAGAGTTTGATATAAATATAATAAAGTATATCTCTGAATAAAAATGTAAACAATAAAATGATTTTACTCACCACAATGGGACAGATTGTGGCTAGCTGATCATAAAGATATCTTGCTTCAAAAATGCTGCAAGCCTGGAATGTTACCTGTATAATAAATAAAAAACTATCATGCTTTATGTTAAAAGTGCATGTCAATGTTACTGCACTTTCCAGAAATTACAAAGAAATGGGTCGAGTTTCTAACTGCAAGACTGTTTCTTTTCTGCAGACCTGGGATCATACAGTGGAATTAAGTCCCCTTTTTCTTCCTTCTCGTTGCCACTAGACATAACAAATACTATCATATGCACTCTTTGCTTTTCAACATGTTCCACAACATATTTCATTTTGGAAAGAAAGATAAGCACATAAATTCCATCACTGCTTTTCTTTCTTCCTCCGAAACAAAAAGTACCTATGCAGACTCATTTAAGATTTCAGTTCCAAATCACAAATTGATTTATAACTATTTGGGTACAGGTAGTCCTCAACTTATGAAAACTGGGACCAAAATTTCCATTGCAAAGCAAAATGGTTGTTAAGTGAGTCATGCCCAATTTAATCACCTTTTTACCATGGTTGTTAAGCAATTCACTGCAGCTGTTAAATGAATCATGCAGTTGTTAAACAAATCTAGTTTCTACCATTCATTTTGCTGACTGGGAAGATTGCAAATGGCAATCACATCACCCCAGAGTGGTGCAACTGCTGTAAATACATACCAGTTGCTAAGTGCGCAAATTTTGATCACCTAACCATGAGGATGCTGCAAGAGACATATGTGCAAGAATTGGTCGTAAGGCACGTTTTTCAGTACTGTTGTAACTCTGAATGGTGGCTAAACAAATGCTTGCATGCTGAGGACTACTTGTATTCAAATGTAAAGAGCAAAAATGTTGCCCTTTTTAGCCATATATTGAACATTTTCACTTATATTTTGCAAGACCTAACTGTCTTACACATGTCCTTTCTTTTTTCTCTAATTCATCTACGAATACTGACATTCATTCTTCACATCAGGCACCTTATTCTTCTTCATCATAAATACCAGGATGTGTCATTTTTCTATCAACCTTTCACTTGAAAAAATATTTTATAATTTTGAATGCATCTGTGTTCCTCATGACCTTTTATTTTGCTTTACATTGCACAACGCTCTACTTTTTTCCCATTCCAATCTCTTTAAATAAAATTACATTTAATTCTTTGTTTTATTTATTTGCTTTGTTGGTACCTTATTTTTGCAACTCACTGCCTTCACATGTTTAAGAATTCAGTCTCTCACACTATTCAATGCAATTTTTCAAATCTTCTCTACTATGCTATTATTTTTTCATCTCCTTTCTTATGACTATTTTAATTACGACTCATGTTTCCTCTCTGTGTGTCTATTAGATTATAAACTTGTAGAAAATTACTAACCTTGTATTATTTGCTGTCTATTAATGGTCTATCAATTGCTTATAAAACATTAACAAATACCATAGCTTGGCATGGTGCTTGAATTAAGTTATTATTTCTAGAAAGGAGAAAAAAGGTGCCTAGCTGTGCAATGAACAGCAGGGAAAATACATACATGTAATATAAACTGTAAAATCTGGCTACAGAATATGTGACTGAAAAATTCAAAAAGCTGTTATGAAAACAACACAAAACCAAAAGAGAGCAGTACAAATATTTAACAGTATGCTTATTACAGTGAGTTTACCTGAAGGCAACAATTGCCCATGCCAAATCCCATGGCATCCATATATACATGATCAGGCTTAGTTGCTCTTGCTGCTTCACCATCATCACTAGGAAACGTTTCTATAAATGGTGATGGAGTATTCTTGTCCTTAAATACTGAATAAGACATTTGTCAAAAGGTTAAGCTCCTGGCTAATTTTTTTAATTTTTATTTTAACAGTAAATTGCTTTTTCACTTACTTGGTACATTTATAATTACTTTTTCACCTCTTCTATGTCGAATGTTTCTCGTTAAAGTACTAAAAAAGAAAACATTCTGAGATGATGTCTCAAAACAAATTTTTTTCAAGTTTTAAAACTTTTTAGATTAATATTTGGTTTATGGATTTCCTAACCTGCTACGCTGATTAAAAATTATTATATTTGCATCCAGTGAATTATATGAAGCATCAACACTATCTTGATACAGAGTTATGAGAAATATGTCAGAAGAGAGCTTACTTATTTGTCTATACTGCAAGGTAACGATTACAGGTAGTCCTCAACTTATGATTACAACTGAGACCAACATTTCTATTGGTAAGTGAAACATTTGTTAAGTGAATTTTGCCCCATTTTATGGCTTTTTTTTTTTGCCACAGTTGTTAAGTCAATGATTGCAGTTTTTAAGTTAGTAACAGTTAAGTGAATCTGGCTTCCCCTATTGACTTTGCTTTTAAGAAGATTGCAAAAGGTGATCACATGACCTCAGGACACTGCAACTGTCATAAATATGAGTCAGTTGCCAAGCATCTGAATTTTGATCATGTGACCAAAGGGATGCTGCATTGGTCGTAAGTGTGAAAAACGGTCATAAGTCACTTTTTTCAATGCAATTTTTCTGCTTTGCTAGAGGGAACAAAAGATAAAAAACTATTTCTGCATACAATTTGTCCTGTGTCTGATCTGCTTCCCCCCGCCTCGCAGAGTAGAATTAGAGAGAAAGGAATTACAAGAGTAAGCAGAATACACTGGACTGTTTGCGGAGCTATTCCTGGCCAGCCTTGAGAAAGATTTGCTAACTTGATGGACAGAATCTTCCTTTAAAATAGGGGTGTCAAACTCATGGCCCACGGGTCGGATGCATCACGTGCTGGCCCCGCCCCATTTAGCGAAGGGGGAAAAAGTTATATGTCACATGATGCTACCACGACACCGCGGGTTTGACTGTTGTAGAATATAGAAGCAATCTTTCTCAAAATTGGCCAGGAACAAGAAATCAACCAGTGAAGTTCCTGTTCCTGGTCAGCCTTGGTAAAGCAATTGCCTCTCTAGACTTGAAGAACCTTTGTTAGCTTTCTAGATATGCCTTACACTGGCTGGGCACATCTATCAGCAACTGCAGTGAAAGGTAACAAAGCTAGACATAGTGGGGTAGGTCTCCCAATAATGTGGGTGGGGGTAGACAGGAGGCCAAGGTGGCTGAGGCCTTCTAGCTTATGGTGGGGAAGGAATTACAATGCTCTTGCAATTGTAAGGTTGACTACCCAAATTATGATCACATGACTCCAGAGGTACTACAATAGTTGAAACTTTGGGTAGACAAGCTAGCTTTGGATGTCTTCTAAAATAGCATTGCCTGTGGAGTTAATGTTATAAAGGATGCTACTAAAAGCATTGACAAAACTAAAATAATATCTATAGAAAGACTAACTATTGTACATTCAAGAAGAGTGGTAAACCTCACACCAAATTTAAATTTGCATTATCATTATTATTATGAATTATATTAAATCATCTACATTTTGAGTACATCAGTATTTTTATTCAAAACATCCTTACCTAAACCTGGGATGTTTGTTTATAGCCTCATCTGGGAAGAAAAGAGACTTTGAGGCTCCCATCTCAATAGGTGTTGGATGATACTCTGGTATCGTAAATCCTGGACAACCTAATCTATAAATTCAATCAAATTAAGATGTCTAGATGACAAAGATTCATTTTGTAAAGTAATATTAGAAATATTCCAGAATAAAGGTAAAACCAAAGTTTATTAAGAATAGTACTTATGTGTTTATCTTTATCTATAGATAGTAATCAAAATGGCTACAGGCACTTCGTAAATACACATTTTATTTAACCTGTCAAACATTCTTTCAATAACCTTTTGATTTGCTTGGATCATTTTCCTCAGGAAATAAACAAACACTTTGATTCATTTGCTTAATTGAGTTTTTATTTAATTTTAGGACCTGTGTGGAGAACAGATCATGTTTTAGGTTGTATTTATGCAGAAATATTGAAAATCCAAACAGGTTCACAAACTTTTAAGCACTGCTGCAGATATAACTAAGTAGCAGTGGCTGTAAATACTTTATAGTTTTAGTAATACAACTTTCTTTGAGACATGACCATTTGAAACCACTATATTTTCAAACTATTAGAAAAACAAAATCTAACCTTGGAAATGATGTGACAGTGCAAACAGCTTCATCTTTTTTTAGTACCGAAGCAGCTTCCTGGCGCCGCTTCCTCATGTTGTCCTGTACAGTGTTAAATTCAGACATTGTTCCTCCATATGGCTGCCCAGGAGTCCCTTCGATCATGTAGCTTCCATATTCTGGTCTCCATAATGTTGGATGGCTGAAAAATCAAAAGGAAAACTGAAACTATTTTCTACAACAAAGTATACTTACATATCATGCAACTGTAATATAGCTTTTAACTCTGAACCATGCAAACACAGGTGAAAACCTTGACTCAGGATGGGATGGCTTAATTTAATACCTTAATTTATTTAGAACAAGGATCCCCAAACTGTGGGCCATGAGGGGATTACAACCAGGCTGCGGAAATAGTTGGTGAGTGCGCGCACATGTGCTCACTCACTTGTGAGAATAGCAAGAGAGCATGCATGCTCCATTTGCGTGAGCAGCAGGCATGCATACACGCCGCTCACACAACTGGACCTGTGTCCACACTTGCTGGCTGCGTGTGCGGAATTATCCCCTCTCCTCCCCCACCAGTCTGCAAAGCCAGAAATATTGGGGAACCCTGGCTTAGAATGTGTTTTATGATTATTAGGAATTCCAACTTTTTGGGAGAAAATATGCAATAATGTACGGTAAGTACATTACTTACATTACATAGCAAGTTGAAAGCACTGATCTTTTAGGCTATATGCAAACAAGTATTATTTATGAATATGCATTTCCCACTGTTTAGAAAATAAGAGCCAATTTGGTGAAGAGGTTAAAGAAACCGGTAACAACTGAGAGACTGCACATTTTGGCCTGTATTAGCCAGCTGGATAACTTTGGGGCCAGTCACTCTTTCTCACGGCAATGACAAACTACTGGTACTTCTAAAAATATTGCTGTAAAAACTCCATGGACCTGTCCAGACAGGAGTCAAAAGTGACTTGCACTAGACTGAAATACAATATAGATTGAAATACATGCTGATGAATAACCTGGCTAAAGTTCAGCATGCATTTCTATGAGCTTTTGGTACTTACTTTGGATTTATTCTTTCACCTTTTTCTTGCAAAGTATGAAGTACTTCTTCTCCAGATAATGACAACCGTGCTCTTTTATTTTTATGGTCAAAAGCTACCAACATATATTCCACCTAAAAGGCAATGTAAGTTCATAATATGTTTAGCTCATAAAACAGAAAAACAACAGAAATTCACAAATTGGTCACCTAAGGAATTACAATTTTTAAAAGCAGACTTCATGATGTTTTCTATCTAAATGGGAATATTTAAAAATATATATACTTTTTATTTTTGCATATCAAGCTGCAAATTTTACAAGCCATTTTTGCCCACAATGTATCAGTAAAGAATAATATTTACTCAGCAATTGCTGTGGTTTCTTGCCTCCTCAGCATGATTTTGATCAAGGATGAAAGGCTGCCTAAGCTTCTCTTCCAATATATTATACTTAAGTTTATCTCAAGATTTTATTATCACAAACTTTTACTTTTAAGACCGCAGCTACTCACAATATAGAAGGCAAATAAAGAGAACGATAGAAAACTATAGCATCCAGCATTACAAACACAGCAAAAATTCAAATGAAAATCCATTCTAGTACTTATTAAAACACAAGAGTTTAAATGAGGCTATTAAAAAGGTACGTATGTTATATTTAATATTATAAAATGTATTAGGGAATATTAATTTTCAGTATGATTTTATTCAAACTTGCTGACTCAAACTGATTTTTTTTGCTGACTTCATGGGAATGACAAAGCTATCTTCTTATCGACCTTTCCAACATGCAATTTATTTACAATGTGATCCTTATGCAGAATAACAGGACATTATTCTGTACCAAATAGAATTTCTTAACTAAATAGAATTTAGCTGCTATTTAAGTCTATCTTAACAGCCACGTCCAGTCACCTTGCCCAAGTTCAAAACAGAAGTGATGTATAATATCCAGGAAATCTAATTGAATATTCTAATTGGAATATTTTGCATTTTAGCAAAATGTTGAGAAAATGAGTAATCCCAGGAATTGTGAATAAAGCAAAGAACTTTGATTATAGAAGAAAGGCATTTCCTTGCTTTGCTCAGTCAGTAGAAAGCCACTACTTCTAAAAATACTTCTTCCAAAAAAGAAGAAAGGAGCAGCTTAATAGGAACATAAATATGTTAGGTGAATTCTTCAGTTAAAAATCTTAAGCTGTTCTATAAAAACTAATGTACATTAACTTTTCAGCTTTTCCCTGTAACTTTTAAGATATAGCTGCATCAGTTTTGGCAGCACAAAACAGAGATTTACAAAAAAAAAACTAAGTGAAAAAGATGGTTGCTGCTAGTCTCCTAAATATCATTATAATTTCAATGTATGGGCTGCTATTAAAGCTACTTATAAATCTTCCTGTTTCCTTTTGTTTCTGTTCAGCAAACAGAATGAAGGAAAAACACAGCATTATGAATATTAACAATGCACTTGTTAATAATTTTTATTGTCAGTAATCTGCAAATACATGCTTGCTTAACCAAGAACAGTGGTTCCCAAACTTTTTCAGTCCATTGCCCCCTTGATGTTACAAACTCATACTCGATGCCCCCCACCCAGGGGTGGGATTCAAATTTCTGTGGGTATAGCCTAATTTGGGGGTGTGGCTTGGTGGTCACATGACTGGGTGGGTGTGGCTTGGTGGTCACAGGACCGGGGAGGTGTGGTTGGGTGGTCATGTGACTGGATGGACATGACCAGGTGACTGGCAAACCAAATACAAGTGGTCCTCATTTAATGGCCAGTTGTTTAGCAAGTGTTCTAATTTATGACTGGCCTCCCTAGAGCTACTTGACCTGTTTTTGGCGTTTTGACAGCCACGCACACACATACACACACACTTCCTTCTAACCCTGCTGGAGCAGGTCATTGGACTAGAATCGGCAAAGCATCTATGATTAGATTCTAGTAGTGAATAGAATCTAATCAGAGATGCTTTGCCAATTAGGGTTAGAACTGTGTGTGTGTGTGTGTGTGTGTTCTCCTTGTAATTTACCAGTACATTTTGGTTTTGCCTTCTTCAGAATTGGCACTGCAATACGTTGGGGAAAAGTAATTTTTTAGGGTGGAGGTGTGGTCCAATGGATGTTTAAAGCCTCAACAAAATGTGAGAGCTTCCTGGTAGTCTTGACCATGTTTCGTCCACAAAACCTTTAATAGAAGCCAAAGATATTTCAATGTGCTGACAAAGATATTTCAATGTGGAAAAGGGCCTCAGTCTAAACTAGACCTCATTTCAATCTGATGCATCAGGTCTCTCTCTCTCTCTCAGATCTTAGAAACCCAATGTTACTTTATTATTGGATAAAATACTAAAATGCAAAACTACTGATTTTGAAGGGACTTTAAATCCCTTTAAAGTCCCTTCGAATGAAGACATTAAATCAAATTCCCTGATCAGTGCAGTCATCTAAATTAAAGCATTTCCCAGCAAATCGGTGCTTAGCTGGAGGCATTCAACAAAGGAGAAAAGTAGTCAGAATTTTAAATACATTTGTGTATTGATCATGAATATAATTCTAAATGTACAAACTTTTGCTGAAATTTAAAAATAGGAAGAAGTTAAAGAATGTATGATAAAGTGGGTTAAGAAATTTGCTTACAATATACAATTGGACAATGGAAAAATGTAATTAAAGAAGTAGAAATTTACACTGTATTATATAAAATGTTTTGTTGGCACATGATGCCAGAAAAATTATCTGGAATATATAGAGGCACTTAAATGTATGCTGGAAATGTGAATAACATGAATGGATGGTTTATCATGCCTGGTAGACATGTAAAAACCTTTAAAAAAATTGGATCCAGATATATACTTTGATACAAAGTATTTAAGATCATTATTCAACTTTATTTATTATTCAAGCCAGAACTTTCCTTTTAGGATTAATGAATAAACAGAAAAAAAGCCATGGAAGATTATTACAATATATGATCACAGCAGAGAGATGACTGTATGCAGAAAGATGGAAAGAATCAATGCTATTCACTATAGAATAGTTGAAGTTGACAAATTTTTGCTGAAATTGATAAATTAACTTAATAAATATATGCAATATAGATAAATTTCTTCCATTAGAGAAAATACATATATGTTTATTGGTGACTGGAAACTTCTTGTTGACTTTTTGTATAAGAATAAAAATAAGAATTAAGAGGTTTTGATGATTAGGCAGAATGGATTATAGAAAGAAGAGCAATATGATATAACTTTAGATTAACTGTTGACTTTTTAAAATACAAATATTTCAGAAGCCAATTCCTTAGGCAGCATTTGTGAAATTCTGCAAAGATGATGCACAATCTACTTTCTGTCAATAGACTGTTACTTCTGTCAATAGACTGTTAGCTACATATGAAGCAAGCCTGTAGGGCAATTTCAAAAGACAAATAGAACACAAATTCTAGTTAAATAAAGCTTTTAGGTTTTTTTCATGTTGATAGATGATGAGAACGAAATTTGATTGTGATGAAGCAATTAGTTTATATTTTCACTTGCTGAAAGTTTGATTATGCAGAGTGTTTATCAGGGATCCTTGGTGAATTTATAACATAGTATCAATTTGTAAATCAGAAAGAGTACTACCAGCAAAAGATCCAAAAATTATGTTCTTTTCATTTAGAATGTTTCATATTAAGCTTGAATTTCAGATTTCTAACACAAATTTGTCTTGTATTAAAAAGCAAACATGATGTATCTAATCTAGTAAAAGCTTTATAGCGGAAGAGAAATTAGTAATCTTAATACCAGGAAATGGCATTGTTATATGTTCCTAAAGCACAATACAGCAAACTAAGGATTAACAAAAGCAAAAATTTCAAGCATAACAAAGAAGAATCTTCAAACTACAGACTGAATCTAATGATACCACTTAGATTATTATTCTAACCAGTAAACCCATTTTATTACAGAAGAGCATTATAAAAATATTATCTGTGCGATTTACTTGGATATGTACGTACATACATATGTATGTACATATTGATATATATGTATAAGAACTTTACCAACGTCTCTACGTACAGTTACAACAACCAGAGTTAATGATCTTTTATACTAGTGTAAGAATATGTATATGTATGTCCATCTATTTCTATAAATCTTAAAATTTAACTCCAGGTTTCTTTTTTTCCTATTTATGGTTTTTGTATTTATCTGCATTTTCTTTTAAATAAAATAAAACACAAAAATACAGAGGTTTTGGTATCTTAAACACACTATATGGTATGTTATACTACAAAGCATTAATAGGAGAATGGATTTCTATTTTCTACAAGTAACCCCTGATGTTTAAATACATTTTAATATCAGAAGGACCTCATATGTCTTTTAACATGTTATAATTTGTACAATGTGAATACTATTTATTAATGGTATAATATTATTTAAATTAATGAAGCAGAATATGTGTCAGCTAGTTTATTTTTATTTTGAAACTTAACTCATGCTGTCCTACAGATTAAAATTTGTCTTTATAATTTTCTTATTTATTTTATTAAAACTAGATCCTGTCACAATTAAAAACAAGTCTCAATGGTTCACACCAGGACTGCAATCCAATACACTTTCCTGGGGATCAGCTCTACCAAAAACACCGGGGCCTATTTCTGAGTATCTGGGATGAACATAATCTGTACAGAATTCAAATTCACCCTTAAGAAATTTTAATTTTCAAATTAGCATATTTCGAATATAGCAGAAATAAGCATAGGAAAGCATAGGCCACTTTTCTATTGCAGAAGTTAGAAATATGATTACACTCAAGTTAATATTGATAGTTTTAACCAAGTTAAGACCTGTCCAATATTGTTAAGTCTGATTATAAAAACTGGTACATCTTTTTATTTCTGTCCCAAGGCTAAAATACATGTTTTAACAATCTGAAAGATCTGTCTCTTTGTAAGGCAAGTTAGGATGTATATAAGGAATCTGTTCAAACATAACCCTTCAAAATTGCTCCTCCTGCCAGCAGAGCAGCTAACAAATCAGGAACTCTCCCTTGGTGTTTAATTATACCTACCAGACATTATCTGCAAAAATCTGGATAATCACTAGACATAAACAAACTGATAAATAAATCATCTAATGGTCAACCAGAGTTTTTCAGATCTGATTTGGTAACACTAGCTTAATATTATATCTATAATATACAAAAGTCATAAGCTAGAGGGTATTTTTTCTTGATACTTCATTCTTTAACGACTCAGGCTTGATACAAAAGAAACAAGACAAATTTGCTTAGCAAATCACAAATGGAAGTTTCATAGTTTGTTTTGTTCCAGGCAGGAAAACTAAGAGAAACAATAAAATATGGTCACTATTTCTTATTCCTGGTGAGAATTTGCTAATTTCTAAAACTAATGTCTATACACTTTATATATAACTTTTCAAGATTTTTTTATTGGCAACTTGATTTCCTGGAATGGAAAATAAGCATACAAGAGTTATATAATTCTACACCTATAGCACATGCACAAAGCTATCAATCTTGATGAAAGATTATAACTGGCTGGGGGAGCATATGCTTTGCAAATAGATGGTTGCAGATTTTGTTCCTGATATAAGTTTATACTAAAGAGGTACGGGAATCAGTAACGTGCACTTTTTTCTACTTTTTATGAATACATATCTATGAATGCAACCTACCTAAACTTTGAACCCATCAACATTTATAAATGTGAGATTTGTAATTTAATTACTTGATTTTATCTTTATTACAAAAATATTCACAGCTATTTAAAAAAAATTTTTTACAGGCATTCATCTTCATTTTCACCATGCCCCTGGGCATCACAAGTCTGGAGCTGCCTTATGAAATCTTTTTTTGCAATGCACAGAGCAATTATCATAGCTCTAATGTACAAAATTATATGGATTATTTTTAAAAGCATTTAGTAATCTAAATCCTTCAAAATGGTTCTAAGATCTATTTCCACATATAACACAATCTTAGAATATTTTCAAACCGATTGAGCTATAAAAAAATAACCTTTCCTCAGTATTGGCACACAACATATATTTCAATTTTGGAGTTTGTAAACTGACAGTTAAGAATCTTTGAGGATGAAAGAAGAAAATAACTCAAGAAAAAGTCTGATTTCAAAACTCCTCTTTGGTATCAATTTGGATAAAAGATTCAAGTAGGCTTTGCCTAAGATTGTATTCAAAAGTCACTATCAAAGTGTATTTGTAATGCATCTGAAGGTTTCTGTTCAAGTCAGTACCTCTTTTAAGAGAATTTGATGGGCCAAATTGTTATTTTCATATATTATGAATGTTAATAAACATAATTCAAGCACAAAGTTTTCATTCTTAGAAAGCCTCATTTTCATAATGAAATAAATTATTTGGACATAAAAAACTAATTATATAAATATATCAGCAATTAGTTCGTGCTGTTATTTTGCTTTAGTTAATCTATGTAGAGACGGCTCTAAGTTTTAGGAAAAAAACTTTACAGAGAATTTAGAAATGGTTTACAGTTCTATTGCAATAAAATTAATAACCAATTAATTTTAAACATATTAAATGTTTTTTCTAGCTTTATTTACCCCAACAGTCATTTTTAGTGAGAAATGTAGTTATGTGTTTTTTTTGCAAATCATATGGAAATTGTTAAATACCCTACTAACAAAATTTGGAAGACAGCAAACATAGAGAAAAAGCAGTTGAACATCCCTCAAAACATGAAACATGAAGAAATAAGCTTTGCAGGTTGTCGATATACTGTTTTCTGGATTAACTAAGTTATATCACAGACTAGAGTGTCTGGGAACAAACGGCTTATACTTTTTCATAAATAAAACAAAATTGATGAATATATTCAACTCCAAAAAATAACTGATTAAGAGAATTCTGAATATCATTGTTTTCAAACAGTCATGACCTAACTCAACTTTAGTGTTTAATGCCTCAAATAAGTACAGTAACGCCAATTGCTCTGAGATCCCTAGTTCTTGAGCAATATATAAATGCTTTAAATTTAAAAAGTGACTGATAATAATCTAATAATCTATTAAGATATTACTGGATTCTCATTACAAGGCACATATCTATCAAATACAGGACTTAGATTATAGGGGTCTCAGACAAACAACTGTTTGGCTTTCATTACTATAGTAATACACAGCATACTAACAGGATAATGATTGTAACTAGAAGGGAGCACAATGAAATATAAATATAAAACTGCCTAAAGATTAAGAGATTCATTCATACATGCACATCTGTAATCTCTGTAATCTCACCCTTCTGGTATCCAAACATATATCCAAAATAAAATTTCCAGTTATAGTTGCTATTATACTTGTAACAAAAAAACGCAAGGCAAGAAAAAGTCAATGAGCAATTTATAACTGTTAAACAGACAGAAAAGAATCCATAAGGCTAATATTGATTTTTTTTCTATGTAAGAAATTTTTCTAAGAATGTTAAAGATGAAACCCAGCCCGGGGCAAAAGCAATCGAAAACAGAACGGAGGATAATATTTTACTTTCCCCCACCGGTTTCGGATTGTACTGTATGTGTATACACACGTGTGTATCTCTCTCTCTCTCTCTCTGTGTTGGTACAATCCGAAACCGGTGGAGGAAAGTAAAATGTTATTATCCTCCGTTCTGTTTTCGATATATATTAAAGTTAATGGTACAGAAAGGAAGGATGCTGACTTATGAAACCAGCCTCCGGTAGTTCAGCGACAAGGAAGAGACTTAACGGCTGCCGGTCTGGTTGCTAAGCCTCAGATCCAAGCTCCGTTTAAGGAAACTCCGATTTAAGTAAACGGATCGCCTCTCTCTCCCCCCCCTCCCATACCCCCATTTCGCAAGGGCAGAGCTAGAAGCCTCCCCCACTTCTTCCAGCCCCGACCTTCTTTCTACCTGAAAAGACAGGGGAATGGCGGCCTATCTCAATCGGGAGACTTTCCCAACGCAGCCGAAGGATTCCCCCCCCCACCCCATCATCAGCCAGGCCGGCTCTCCGAAGGGTCCCCTTTCCCTTCTCCGTGGGGGTGGCCGCTCACCTCGTCACCCCATTTGAGCACGTCCTTGTGCCTCTCCCCGACGGCCCTGTAGATGTGCAGGAACTGCTGGATGCCGTGTTTGCGCACGTGCTCCGCGTGCCGCTGCGTCTTCTCCCAGGTGAGCGGCGAGCCTTGCGATAGAAGCCCCATGGCTCTGCGGGGGGAGAGGAGGCGAGGGGAGCGCGAGGGGAGCGCGAGAGGAAGAGTGCGGAAAAGGCGAGCTGCGGCCGCTGCCGTGACAACTCCAAAGAGCAGCGCGGGCCAGGAGCCAACGAACCCCCCCCTCCCCCAAAATCCCAACACTACTTCAGGCGCCGGGAAACACGCAAGAAGAATCCACTCGCGGCTAGGCGTAGGGGGGGAGGTGGCTGCGCAAAGGGAGGGGGAAAGGGCGCTTCCGCCGCCTTCCAGAGCCTCCGCTTTGCCAACGGCTGGCACCAAACGAAGGGTAAGAAGATCCGCCCTCCCTCTGCCTTGGCTTCGCGCGCTCGAGTACTTTTTAAGAGAAACCCGAGGAGGCTGAGGGCACCCGGCAGCCGCCTCTCCGGTATGGTACTGACCGTCCCGGGAGAGGAATCGCGTGACACGTGACCGAGGAGCAAGGGCGGAGAATAGGCGCTCTCTCGCGCACAGTCGGTTTCTGGTTCGCGCGCGCCAAGGGGAAGGAAGAGGTGATAGGGACAGGCGTCGCGTCATGCGGTGACTCAGCACTTTCTGGCTCCCTCTCCGCTCCCCCTCCCTCCCTCCGTTTGGGTTCTTTCTAATCAGCGTTTGGAGGTTGAAGTTACCTGTTCTCAGGTTTTTTCCGGGCGCTCTTCTGGGTTTTGTCTAATACTTCCCCCCCCCCAAACACACACCGGCCAATTTCAAAGAAGGAGGGGTTGGTCATAAATACCATTGTTTTTTCTGAATGGACCATTGAGAAATAGCATCAGCGGGAAAATCTGCAAGTAGAAACAGACCGACTGTAGGGAAAGGTAGTACTAATAGTCATAGGCGGCTTTGGAGCAATCCCAAAACAACTGGAGCACCATTGGAACACCAACGGTATTGACAAATTCGCCATCAGTCAATGGCAGAAGCAGCTTTACTAGGTACATCCTGTGTGACTGTATCTGTAGCACCATCAAACATCCACATCTGCCTATCTCAGGTCCTTGGGCAAAGGTGGACAAAGATACCAAACCCAGTCTAAACATCTGGGTGACTGCAACAAGCAATAATTAAAAAATCCATATCTGTCTATCCCAAGTCCTTGGGAAGGATAGGCAGACAAAAAATGCCAAACCCATTCTAAATTTCTGGGTGACTGTGCAACAAACAATGATGCAATTGTGTATATGTACGTGCACACAGATGTATACATATGTTAAAGTTGACTTAGAAACTAGTATGTTTGCATGTCAGGGCATGCTTATCTGTGTCATGGTAGGGAGGAAATTAATTTCAGCCAACTTATCCAAATAAGTAATCCAAAGGGGTAATTTTACTTTCAAACTGATCTCAGTCTATTTAACACTAGAGTCACCCCTCCCACAAAATTGTGGATATATTTTACAGCCATCTGCAATAAGGGCCCCACATTGTAAAGCCTTTCTAAAGATTTCATTTATATTCTTTTTATTTTATTTATGTATTTATTGAATTTATATTGCCGCCTATTCGCCCATGGTGACTCAAGGCAGCTTACAGAATGTAAAACCATATTTAAAATAAAAAACAATAACAACAAAAAGAATAAAATAAATAAAGTACAACAGAACAAAATCTGGAAAAAATAAAAATAAAAAATCACCCCCAACTCCCACCCACCCCCGACGACAGCAGATCACATGAGCCATTTGATGGGCTCCATCCTGCTCTGGGTTCCCCAGGCTGCTGGCAGAACCAGGTCTTCAGTGCCTTCCAGAAGGTTTTTATCTCCCTTAAATGTAAAAAGTTCCTTGACAAGACCATTTGGAGAGGATTTCCCTTTTTTCCTCAAAAAGCAAAATGTGAGAAAGATAGTGCTGCCCTTCCTTTTCCTTCATGACCCTTTGTATAATTGTAAACAAGATCTGATTCCTATGTTGAAAGAAATATCCTTCTAAGTTCAGTTCCAAGTGGGGAAAAAGACACTGAAAACATGGAGGCTGCTTGGAAAGTTTAATGGTGTACAGGACCACATGGCCTGGAACTCCAGAGAAGGATGTTCACATACTTCAAGGTGAGAAGGTCAAGAAGAAAGGGCTGAGGTACTGAGAGTGCCTGGGTTTTATATCCTCTGTTGGGATTTGAATTGGATCTTGTATTCTAATTGGTTATCAGACTCCCAGGGGCAACTCTGTAGGCTGTCCTGAATTCCAGGCTTGGTCTAGCCTTGCTGGGTGATTATGCCCTTAAAAGGGCTTTTGGCAATTTCTATAGCTTTACCTGGAGTTCCTTCTTATGTAAAGTATTCTGGCCCATACCTTAATGGCCCATCCATTAACAAAGGTGGGGGTGAGTTTCTGCTTCTGAGGTGAGTTTCTGCTTCTTGAGTTTCTACTCTTTTTAGGGGAAATATTCTGCCTTTTTAATATTTCCTAGGCTATTTCAATTTTCTAGGAGTGGGTGGGTGGTAACTTCTTACACCTATATCAGATTGTGAATGATGGTAACTAGATTAGGTAACTAGGAAGTTCCAGTTACCTGTATTGTCCACATACAACCCCTCCCTTCCTCTCTCTCTCCCTCTCTCTCTGAAGTAACTAAATTGTGACAGTCTTTTTCAACAGTAGTTTCCTTAAGAGGATTCAAAATAAATAATGCATCCAAGTCAACAACAAATTACTGGAAAAATGATGAGAAATATATGCTACAAAACAGACAATACACAAAGATCCCTTAACATTACCTGAGAATATCAGAACATAAAATTAAAACTGTAAAGGTGCTATACTAGAATAAACTCATGCCCTTTGTATTTTTGCAAATTGGAAGTGTGCTTCTGTGTGTGATTAACCAGACTGCATTAAAAGTAATGGTTGATTGCCAAACAACAGGTCTATGAGGAGCTTGTAAATAAATAGCTTACCTACCACTCCTGGGAGGGGAATATCATTTCATGTTTAAATAAGGCATAAGTGCAGGTGCCTTATGGCAGAGTGAATGAGTCTCACAGTTACTCCTTGCTGCTTCTATAGAGTTCATATTCTCCTGATTAAACCTGAGATCAGCATATTGTTAGATAATGAACAACCAGCTATGTGGGACATACAGCTTTTTCTGTGTTCCTAAAGCTTGGACAATGTTTTCCCATCACTAGTAGTGAATTGCAGTACAAATGGCAATCAAATATTGGTATTTAAAGTGTGATGAGCTTATTCCTAAATATATAAAATAGTTCATAACTAGGCTTTTTACTGGGACAAAAAAAATCCATTTGATCTTAACTGAAGAAATATTACTCCTCAGCTGTAGAGTGGAGCAGTGCTTTGATCTGTTACTTGCTAACATATGTCAAGACTTGCATGCCATCACAATATCTCAAAACTACCAGCTGGTGATATTGTTTAATACTATATCTACTCTACCTCAACCCCCCTCTCCCCCCAAAAAACCCTTCTAATTTAAATTCTAATATAAAACACATTGTGAAAGATATTTGTATATACTTAAGGAGTTAAGCTTACTATTTTAAAAAATGAGCCAATTTGCTTCTGGCAGCATATTTTTAGGGTATTAAAGTAAATAATTATTTAATTTATTTCTTTACTACTTTAGCAACCTATGGGGTTATCTGTCCTGAACAAAACAGCACATATTTTGAATGGTTACTTACTCAGTAATTCAGTTTCCATTCATGTCTTTGTTTAGACAAAGTAAACTTGCATTTAAGCAGATTTTTGCATGGTCAACCCTAAAGTTTGGAGGATATCTTTATTGAGACTCTTCCCCAAGATGGCTGCTGAATGGTAGGCATTTTTCTTTTTCCTGCTAAAGATCTACTGATTTTGCTGCCAAAGCTGGTTCTCCGGCAGTGTGACTCCCTGGATTTGAATGGAGCACTTAGGAATGATAGCCATTTGTCTGAAATGGTACGGGATCTCCTGCTTGAGCAGGGGATTGGACTAGAAAACCTCCAAAGTCCTTTCCAACTCTGTTATTCTGTATTTTCTGTATTTTTTTCTGTATTGCAGAAACAGGACTAGCTTACCTTGTTTCTCAGCAAATGAGTTTCCATAAAGGAATTTATCATGTAATTTGGTTATGTAACAAAAAAATAGCCCCGTGACTTCCACTGTGCAACTGAAATATTATGGCATAGTTTTTAGCAAAAAAACTAATCATTATGATGCAGAAAAACTTTGCTGAGCTTCTAGAAAGAGATACAGTCTTCCCTCCCCTTTATCTAATTATATTGCAGGTTACATTCAAGACTTTGGATGTCTCACTCTACTAAAGTAAAGAAGGAAGATCTATTCAAAGAACTGGGGAATTGTATTTATTGAATTTAATGAATCAATGTAGAACAGCCTAAAGTTCTGAAAAAAATTGTATAAAAATTCTTTCCTCCTAATAT
Source organism: Bungarus multicinctus (assembly GCA_023653725.1). NCBI lineage: Eukaryota > Metazoa > Chordata > Lepidosauria > Squamata > Elapidae > Bungarus > Bungarus multicinctus. The sequence continues at coordinate 124,076,386 of CM042836.1, read as the reverse complement.
GTAAGAACACACAATTAGTGGACTTCGGATGTACCAGGGTAACGTACACCACTGAAAGCTAGACAATTTTTTTTATTATAATCACTGATCAAAAGATTAAACAATGAGCTACTAAAAAGAATAAAAGAGCAGAGCACAGGAAGCCATCTGTAAGTGGGGTGCAGCTGTCCATTACAAAAATAAGCCACCTGACCCCTGAGAGCCAATCAAGGAAAAGGGAGTTCTGACAGGTTTGGGCAGGAAGAACTTTTTTTAGTCATTTGAGAAAGTTGGCAGGAATCCAAAATGAGCAGTGGATGGCCTCAGGCAAGGCTGGAAATTGAGTTGTTTGGCAGTGTAACTGGGTGTTACCCTAAAAGAGGACCTGACCTGGGGTGCCGACATTGCAGCCCTGGTCAAAAGGGCCCAGCAGAGATTATACTACCTGAGACTTCTCAGAAAACAACAACTGAATGAAAAACTGCTGGTGACCTTCTACCGCTGTACCATAGAGAGCATTTTAACATACTGCACCTCTGTATGGTTTGCCAATTGCACTGTGGCAGATAGGAAAGCACTCCAAAGGGTTAACGTTATTGTCCAAAAGATCATTGGTTGCCCTCTCCCTTCTTTGGAAGAGCTTTATAGCTCCCGTTGCCTTAAGAAAGTTCAAAACATTCTCAAAGATCCATCTCATCCTGGGCACCTTTTTTTTTTTTGAACTATTACCATCTGGCAGACATACAGAATAATAAAAACAAGGACAAATAGGCTGAAAAACAGCTTCTATCCCAGGGCAGTAGCTCTTTTGAATTCTGCTGTATAGTGCAGTGTTAGTGTGGTGTGTGTGTGTGTGTGTGGGGGGGGGGTTGGTTCAATGTGTGAAGGGTGAAGGATGTGTGTTTGTGTTTATTTTCATGGTCATGGTCATGATATGCACTGAAGATGGTGTTTGACTTCATTGTACAAGGTGCAATAACAATAAAGTAAACTAAAACTAACTCAAATTGCATTCAGGTTTTTGATGTTTTCATCTCTTTTAAACTGCGATTGGATGTGGTAGAATTTCAGTATCTACTCTTCAATTATTATTATTTGTTAATGCAGCATTTTATTATTTAGGTTCCACTTTTAATAGCCTGCTATTTGTACCATATGTTCTTTTGGCACTGTTAAGGAAGTTGGTTTTGGTTTAAAGTCCTGGGATCAATTGGTAGCCTGGCCCTCCTATACCTCCCTTAGCTTATCTGAGCTGCCCATTCCCAAAGTTTTGGGTGTTTGGTTTTTCTTTCTGTATTTAGGCAAGGCTGGGTGAGGATTTCCCCTTCAGTCTGCTCCTAGCTCCCCTGAGGGCTGGTGTGGAAGGAAGAAATTGGATGAGGTTTGAAAGAGAAGATGGTAGCAAAGAAACTTAATTTTCTAGTCACTTTTGGTGTGGATTACCTCAGAACTAAATTCCTCAAGTGACAGAGGCAGTTGAACTCTGAGGTAGGGCTACAAGTAGCTCTCGACTTACGACCACAGTTGAGTCCAAAATTTCTGTTGCTAAGCAAGATACATATTAAGTGACCTTTGCCCCATTTTTATAATGTTTCTTGCTACACTTATTAAGTGAATTACTGCAATCGTCAAGTTAGTAATACAGTTGTTAAATGAATCTGGCTTCCCCATTGACTTTGCTTGTCAGAAGTCGCAAAAGGTGATCACATGATCCTGGGACACTGCAACCGTGAAAAATATGCGTTGCCTAGTGGCCAAATTTTGATCATGTGATTGTGGTGATTCTGCGATGGTCATACGTGTGAAAAATGATCATAAGTCATTTTTTTCAGTGCCATTGTAATTTGAATGGTCATGGAATGAATGGCTGTAAGTTAAGACTGCCTGTGTTTGATATCTGAACCAGTGGTGGGATTCAAAAACTTTTACTACCGGTTCTGTGGGCGTGGCTTGGTGGGCATGGTCATGTGACTGGATGGGCATGGCTCTTTTTTTGCAGCCCCCACCCATTTTTGGGAGCTTCCTAGCCTCAGAGAAGCCTCTGGGGGGCGTTTTTGCTCCCCTCTGGGGCTCTGGAAGAAAAGGAACAGAGCATGGGAGGGACATGCAGCACCCCTCCAAGCTCTGTTTTGGGAGCTTCCTAGCCTCAGGGAAGCCTCTGGGGGGGTGTTTTTGCTCCCCTCTGGGGCTCTGGAAGAAAAGGAACAGAGCATGGGAGGGACATGCAGCACCCCTCCAAGTTTTATTTTGGGAGCTTCCTAGCCTCAGAGGAGCCTCTGGGGGGGAGGTGTTTTTGCTCCCCTAAGGCTCCTTTGAGACTCTGGAAGGCAAAAAATGGAGCTCCTCCTTCCATTTTTTGCCTTCCTGGGCCTCAGCAAGGGGAATCCCGACAGACCTGATCTTATCTCCAGCTGATTGTCGGGAGGGAAAAAAAAGAAAGAAATACCTTAAGTGAATGTCAGGCAGTCGGGCAGGAGCAAGCATCGGGCGGGAGGGCAACTGGATGGGGGGCGTGGCCAGCCAAAACTTACTACCAGTTTGGTGACCCACGCCAAATTCTTGCTACCGGTTCGCCTGATCTGATAGGAACACCACCACTGATCTGAACTGGAAAACAAATAACAATATCTCATATATTATCTAAAAAGGACAATAAAAATTCCTTATTGTCTACAACATTTCTGACACATTAATAGGAGTATCTATGTTATTTACTTCAGTAAATAACAGTACAGATAGCAGAATATTAAAAATAGAACCTAAGTAATAAAATTATTACTTTAACATGTAAGAATAAATATTATTGTAACATTCCACCTATTGAATATTAGACTTGACTGACTACATAGAGGTAGAAGATGGTCTGTACACCAATGTGTATAAATCAAATGATCAAAGACAAGATAGAATCATTTCAATCTTTAGACGTAGGGAAATTATTACTGATATGGATGAATAAGTTGACTAGTGGAGATCTGATCTTAAGCAAGAAATAGCAATAGTGATAGCACTTAAACTTATGTACCACTTCACAGTGCTTTACAGCCCTCTCTAAGTGGTTTACAGAGTCAGCATATTGCCTATTAACAATCTTGAGTTCTTATTTTATTGACCTAAGAAGGATGGAAGGCTGAATCAACCTTGAGCCTGGTGAGATTTGAACTGCCAAGTTGCAGTCAACAGAAGTAGCCTGCAGTATTGCATTGAAATTACTGTGCCACCATGGCTCATAGTGGTATCCCACTTGCTGTTTTATTGAATCATCTGATCCCTGGGAGTCTGGGTCTCCATAATTGTCCCTAGTCTGATTGTGATTGTCCCAAGAAGTCAGATAAGAATAAGGCCCAGATAAAACCATAGAAGAGAGTTGTCACTGTCTGGCCATAGCTTTAAATGAGACTACCAAATGGGAAAAAAATCATAAATCAGCACATACTATAGTCAAGTGCACTACACTCCTATTCAATTACTTTGGTGGCATCTGTTCAGCCACAGTGAATTTGCTGCAATTATAGAGCTTATTTTCTCACTTTTGTTTATCCATTGCTGCTGCTTCAGGATGGAGCAACAGAAATGAAAGTTGCCACAATTACATGACACACTGAGGAGAGAGATCTCATAGAGGTTTTGTGCTTTCTTATTTCCCATTTATGGTTTTCCCACACTCACATGACAAGAAGTGGATAAAGACAAAAGGTATTTTGATTTTGCATGCATTATATCAACTCGATCTGTTTTAGGGTTAGGGCATTATTACAGTTGCAAAACACACACACACACACACACACACAGACACACACAGTTGGAAGTGGGCTTGAAAGAAGAAAACTTTTAAACATTAAGATGTTCTTAAACATCTTCTAATAGAATGGTTAATACATGTTACATTTAGCTTCCAACAAACATTGATGTCATGAAGCTCATCATACCAGTTAGCATTCTCCATATATAATATAATAAAGCTGCTAATTTGCATATTGATACCAACTCAGAAGCAATAGAAAAGTCACTGAATCTGCAGAATGCTTAAAGTCACCTTCATTGCATTAAAGTTCATTGCATTAAAATAGGTCTTAATTTCAATTCATGAATCTTCAGATTTCAGGGAATTGTGGTCACCATTCTTATTTGAAGCTATTAACAACTTTTCTTCTTCACATTTGCTGATATTTAAGGCAGTTTGCTCTAATGGTTAAGGTACAAGGCTACAAAGCAAGAGACTGAGTTTAAGTCCCAACTTAGCCATGAAAGCTGCCGGGGGATTTTGGGCCAGTCAATCTCTCAGGATGTTGTTATGGGAAAAATAAGAGGCGGAAGGTGTGTTGGATATGTTTGCTACCTTGAGTTATTTGTAAAAATATATTAAGATGAGACAAACAAAAAATAAACATAGAGAAAATGTGAGTAGGAAAGATAAACTTTGTTTTGTAGTTGCTTTTTTGCTTCATCTTTGGATTGTGAATCACTACCTACTTGTTGGGGCCTTTGTAAATAGGCATGCCATCGAAGTTCTAGATGTCAACAACTTAATTATTCTAAACTTTTCCATAAACGAACTGCTTAATACATTGTTCCATCTGCAAATGCGGAATTCATACTGTATCACCATAACACTGTTTCTTCATAATGTGCAAAGTGGCAAATAAAACTGTAGAAGGTTATAGTATGCTTGTACTATGGGTTGTACTATATATTTACCTTGAAACAATATGATAGGGTGGTTTTAGAAGAAATGGTTCTTTTAATCTTAACCAACATGTAACATTGGGACCTATAAATGAGCAGTTTAGTAAATATGAATACATGTAGTTTGATGAAGTTACTCAAAGAGGAAGATTAATTATATTATTATTCTGTTTTTTTCATGAATTTTATGGTGGGGAATTGGATATACCTAATAAAGAGTTCCCAGAATCACCAATCAAAGACAACAGAAAAATTGAAGGTACAATTGTCTGGATTCTTCATAAAACTCCAGTAACAGGGAAGTTGATGGAAGTTGATCTGCACCTCTATAACTGTCTGGTTTGGTTCTACAACCCAACAGGAAAGACACAGACTTCAGAGGATAATTAGGAAAACAATTATTACCAACCTACCTTCAATCGAGGACCTGTATACTGCACAAATCAAAAACAATTATTACCAACCTACCTTCAATCGAGGACCTGTATACTGCACAAATCAAAAAGAGGGCTGTGAAAATATTTGCAGACCCCTCACATCTAGGACATAAACTGTTTCAATTCCTTCCCTCAAAATGATGCTATAGAGCACTGCACACCAGAACAACTAGACACAAGGACAGTTTTTCCCCGAAAGCCATCACTCGGCTAAACAAATATTTCCCTCAACACTGTTCAACTATTACAAAGTCTGTACTATTATTACTGTTACTCTTCTCATCACTTCTTATTGCCCATCCCCTCCCACTTGTGACTGTATGACTGTAACTTTGTCGCTTGTATTCTTACGATTAATATTTAGTTTACTTTATTGACATTGCACCTCGTACAACGAAATCAAACATCATCTTCAGTGCATATCATGACCATGAAAATAAATACAAACACATATCCTTCATCCTCCACACATTGAACCAAAAACCCCTAACACTGCACCAATACTGCACTATACAGCAGAATTCAAAAGAGTTACTGCCCTGGGATAAAAGCTGTTTTTCAGCCTATTTGTCCTTGTTTTTATTATTCTGTACCGTCTGCCAGATTGTAATAGTTCAAAAAAAGGTGCCCAGGATGAGATGGATCTTTGAGAATGTTTTGAACTTTCTTAAGGCAGTGAGAGCTATAAAGCTCTTCTAAAGAGGGGAGAGGGCAACCAATCATCTTCTGGGCAATGACGTTAACCCTCTGGAGTGTTTTCCTATCTGCCACTGTGCAATTGGCAAACCATACAGAGGTGCAGTAAGTTAAAATACTCTCTATGGTGCAGCGGTAAAAGGTCACCAGCAGTTTTTCATTCAGTTATTGTTTTCTGAGAAGTCTCAGGTAGTATAATTTCTGCTGGGCCCTTTTGACCAGTGCTGCAACGTGAGCACCCCAGATCAGGTCCTCTTTTATGGTTACACCCAGAAACTGAAAACTGGCCACTTGCTCCACTCGGTCTCCATTGATAAGCAAGGCTGGATGTCTGATCTGTTCCTTCTATAATCCACTATAAGCTCCTTGGTCTAACTGGTGTTGAGGACCAAGTTATTTTCTCCACACCATGAAAGCAACTGGTCCACCTCATCTCGATAGGAAGATTCATCCTCCCACCAGAGATGAGACCCACTATTGTTGTATCATCTGCAAATTTTAATAATAGTATTACTAGCATGAGTGGGAATGTAGTCATGCACATAAAGAGTATAGAGTAAGGGACTCAACACGCAATTCTGTGGTGTACCAATGTTAAGAATAAGGTCTGAAGAGGTATGATTACCTAATATGACCCTCTGTGAGTGGCCAGACAAGAAATCCATAATCCAAAGGCAGATTGAATTAGAAAGTCCAAGGTCCAGAAGTTTAGACACTAGTCTGTGGAAGAATTGTGTTAAACGTAGAACTAAAATCCACAAAAAGCATCCTTACATAGCCCCCCGCTGTTCTAGATGAGTCAGAGCAGTGTGAAGCGTGATGGCTATAGCGTCCTCTGTAGATCTATTTTTTCCTGTATGCAAACTGGTGTTTATCAAATGTATGTGGAAGACCAGAAACGATGTGCCGGCATACCAATTTCTCAAAGCATTTCATGATGACAGGGGTGAATGCCAGTGATCTGTAATCATTGAGGTTATTGATAAGGAACTTCTTTGGCAGCAGAACAATGGTAGAAGCCTTCAAACAAGATGGAATAATGGACTGGGATAAAGACCGATTGAAGATCCTGGTAAAGACCAGCACAGTCTTTAAGCACTTGGCCAGAGATACCGTCAGGATCGGCAGCCTTTCACAGCCCTCAGAATGCTCCTCACCTCCTGTTCCTCCACAATGAGGCGTGGGCTACAATTGGCTGCTGGTTGTATTTTATCTGTCTCTGATGTCTCCACTTCAAAGCACTGAATTTGGTTTATTTAATCATGATCTATTAAACAATGTGTTTCATGCAACATTCTAAACCAAAGACAAACAGATCCCTTAGTGGTTTAGCATCAAGTATAAATCCAGTCTTTATGTCTATGAAAACCCAGGCCTTTTGGTTATAATTTTTGTCATATCCTATCAATGAGAAATTGAATTCAGAAGTAACTAACATCATTTTTCTGGCCATCATATTCTGTAGCTATTTTTTAGGCTCTCAGAAATAGATAATATTCTTTTCCCCCCCTGTATGCACAGCTAAGATGAGGGTTCTCTGTTTTTAGGAAATGATTAATTTTGAAGAGTCAGGTTCTCTGGGCATGGCGTTCGGCCAATTTAATCTTTCATTGGTCTAGAATAGTGCAAGAGCTTGTGAGCTACAAGTAATCTAAGAACAAAAGGAAATGGACCCAACACATGTTTTCGCTGTCATCTGATATACGGTGGACATATTGAAGGTTGGGATTTGCATTGTTTGCACCTTTGTTTGTCTGCTAAATTCATTACATAACAGGCTTTTGTTAGCTACCAGCACTGCTTTCCCAGTGAGGATCTTTCTGTGATTTGGATTTTAGAATAGTCGCTGGGAACTGTTAATGCTGATAAGCTCCCTTGTATTTAGGTTAGCAATTTCTGACATGTCTAGTATTCACATGACTAGAATAATACTACAGTTCTAAATGAGGTTACAGTTTATGAGGAATGATGTCCTAAAACAGCTTGTGCATTGCTTTCTCTGGCTACCATACAAGCTACAGAGTTCATATATAAATTTTACTTCTATTTATTTATTATTACTTATATACCACACTGTTCTGAGCAACCACTAGTAACAAAAATAAATTAATGCCCGGCCATCAGCTCTCTGAAGCTGTTAAGCAGGAAAATTCACTGGTAGTGACTGTTTCCTCCCTAAACAGAACTGATGGCAAGCACCTCTTCTAATCTTCCTTTTTATGAATATTGATCCCCTCGATGATTGAAGATTGGCAATAACTAATCAATAAGGAAGGCAATAAGGGGAATCTGGCAGACAGGTTATTAGACATTTTAGTATAAGTAAATTATATGCAGAACACCTAAATTAAAAATTATTTGATTAAATCAAATCTGAAGGCTTGGTGAACAGTGATCAAAGTAATTTCTAAACTGGATGCTTAATAGTGGATCATGTTTTTTCATTACTTCATTTGAGAAACATACCTTGAAAGTACAGACTCCTCTTTATGTGATGTTTTTCAACTTGAAAGCAGCATTTGATTCCATCTCTGAGAAATTTTTATGGGTTAAGCTTCTATATACTATTATTGATAGGCAGTTTTTTTAATCAGAGAGCTACACTCAAAGTAAGATACACTGCTCAAAGAATGTTCTCCAACACCATGCCCATAGAGAAAGGGTGTGACAGGGATGTATTTTGGCATTCATTTTATCAATCTTTATGTAGACTTTGGTTGAATTTTTGGACTCTCCAGATTTTCATGCACTTAAAAATGTAAGTCACAAAGTCTCAGTATTACTCTATGAAGAAGTTACAATTCATCTACATCTATTAAGCTTAAGTATATAGTGAAAATCACTGTACATTGCTATACTCAATTACCAGAAATCTGAAACATGGTTTTAAATAAAAACAAGAAAGCCAAACAAATACAAACAACAAAGTCAAATAATTGAATAGAACAAGATTGAACATGTACACTGCTTTATACATCTAGGAGTAGTATTTCATGATGGGATACTGTAAAGCTCATCATATATACATAAAACAAATGGCTCAAAATCTGCACTAGCTAACAAAAGGGGTTGGTGTTTTTTGTTTTTTTTTACTCTCTCAAAGTTTACCTCCAATGCTAAGCTTTTCCTGATGTTAAAACACTATATAGCTCAAGATGGCCTATATATGAAGAAAACACTCTGGGGACAACACAAACCAATTTTTAAAGATTTTTATTTGTCAGACTCTGGCTCACTCAACCTTAATTCTTGGATGCCCAAAATTGAACACAGGGCTTGGAGACTCTTAGTGTCTAACTGGTTATATATTTGTTTTTTTTTCTATAGGGTTGCTACAACTACTCTTAGCTGATAATTATCTCTCACTATGAACAAAGTTAGTAAAATAGAAATTAAGAACGTTGGAGGTGCCTACACATTTCCTATTAACTTTGGACTATGTTCAAGTCAAAAAGCTGGCATTACAAACATTGGATGATATGAAATACCAGTCTGCATTCAGTTTACTCAGTTTCAAAAGTATGCTAGATGCATGCTTCTGGGAATCTACAAGACATTTGCATACCTTTACAGTATTTCCTCTAACAGGGAAAGAATTTTCAACATCCATATGCATTATTATTTGGCAGGTATACCAATATTCCTTTATCTTGTGATTCCATGGAAGACAAAACAATCCACTGGGACCTTTTTAATTGTAACTTTTATAAGAATCTTTGAAGGGACATGTAATCCCCCTTTTTACCAAGTGCACCTGAGAGAATAGATATGTTTTATACCCAGGCTGAAATGTAGTTCAAGCACAAATTGTCCATTGGACATATTATACAAAGATCTTGCTCTCTGGAGAAGGTTCTAATACTGATAGAAGGAAAGAAAAAAGAGGGACAACCAGCAGCAGTTACTAGTGGCCCATCGGAAGATCTGAAAGGCCAATTTGGGAACAAATCATTATGGAGAACTATCTATATATGTGGTTGCTAAGAGATGACTGTGACTTGATGGCACAAAATCAATCACATACATGGGAGACAAATATATTCTTGCAGTGGTCAAAACAAGATTACAGTTAACATCAAAGACAATCTGACCATTTTTTTTAATTGTCTCATTTTATTTGGATGTTTATATAGCTGATCCTTGATTGTGAATTAAAAGATGAATACAATTAGACTCTAATATGCCAACATTTGGGATAGCGAATGCTTTTTCAAAGTTCTGTGTTTTTATGTCTCTCTGAAAATGTGGTGTGGGAGTTCCAGATATCAAGGAATAAGCTGTTCCAAAGCCATTGTGAGAAGGCTTGAGTTCAGGATCTCAGAACAAAATATTTCCTTCCGGAAATGTTACATGGATAAAGCTTGGTGTGTCCACATTTATATGGGCTATGGCATATTGCATCAGCTCTGGATTAATACAGTTGTGGTTTTTAATAAATCACAGTAACTGGGCTTACACATGCTAAGATAAAATTAAAGGTGGTTGGTAATTATGGGTTATGGCTTAAGTTTACTCCACCCTTTGTGGTTACTTAAGCAAAGAGACACTTTATTAATTTGAACTGAGGATACATTTTTATACGTTTTATGTTGCTATCCTATATACTCTGTCTTGATCCAGTTAACATGCAGATAGTCACAAGTGGAGGAATGGAATTATCATAGTTCTTTTGTCTTTCTAAACTTGCAATGGACACTTGAAGAAGCTTACTAGGGGTGTTGCAGCTTGAAAGTGTGGCAAATACCTTAGCAGCGCCTCCAAGATAAGAGGAGCAGCTGAGGACTTTTCTATCCTTCTCTTACCCATTGTTTATCCTTCTTCTTATTCTTGTTTTCGGCCAAAGTTTGCTCTTGGCTTGTAGATTACTTGTACGATGTACAAGTAGATCGCAGTTAATAAATGGTCTGGGGCAGAACTTTGCCACAGTTGTTAAGGCAGTTGAAAGCTGTAATTCAATATCTGGAGTGCCACGGGTTGCTCGCCCGTGGGCTTCAGGAATTAGAGGTTCTATTTTATCTGCATCACCTCCACCATAAGAGATGAATCTGTGCCTATATTTGCCAAGATGTCTCAGGTCTGGAAACCTTTGATTTTTTGTTAATAAAGTACAAATTCCATTTATAAAGCTAGCCACCACTCTTTTAGCTCTTCTGTGCTGACTTGTTTCAGGCTTCTCATCTTATCCAGCCCATGAATTTCCCACTCATTATTGTCTCATTGATTTAATTATAGGGAATTTGGAACCTCCCTACCATGTCAGATTAGCTTGCAGGCAAGGAAAATGATGTCTTTTTTGAACCACAATATTTAAATGGAAGATTAAAAAAACCCAGTTACATACCTTTATAGTCCTGCAGTGTAGTTCAGTAATTAATTTTAGCATTTTCCTAGCCTAGTTACCCATAAACCAAGTTATATGCTGCATCATAAACTCTGTGGTTGACTAGTATGTCCTGGAAACCAAGATGATTTAGAGTGGGGGTGTTGAACTCATGTCATCACGGCGGCATCTCGTGACGTATCGGGACTTGACCCCCCCTTTGCTAAATTGGGCGTGGGTGTGACCAGTGCGTGACTCATCCAATCCGCGGGCCACAAGTTTGACAGCCTGATTTAGTTTTTTTTTTTTAAAAAAACCTTCTTTTTAAATGCCCTCAAGTGGTTCTCTCCAACATTTCTAGCCCAAGTAGACTTCCCTAGCCACAACAATATTCAAATTAGAACAAATTGCTAGAGAACTGCCATGATCTTGCTGTAGTAACCAGTATCATCATCTTAGAAAAATATGTCTTGCCAGGACACTGAGTGTGTAATAGTAGTTCAAAATACCACAGACTGACTTCAGTTTAGATTCAGGAACCCTTGCCAGATGAGGGGCTTTCCTATAAAATAGTAACAACTAGAAGCCAATATATTGGAAAATGGGAATATAGAAGAAAGTAGGTTTGGAGCACACCAACTATGGGTTTCAGTTGTAAAGCAGGTTACAGTGCTCAAGGTTGTCTTTTAATTGCAGTTTTTTTATTTCCTATAACATTTTAAAAAGTTTTCAAGAACATAGATTATACAATATAAAACGATAAACTGATATTAATGTGGTAGAAAAGAAGTCAATCATTAGCAATAGCTGAAACGTTCAAAACTCCAGTAACCCTTGAAATGGGAGCAATATTTGGGCCATACAACCTTCCTTTTCCAAATATTTTGGACTATAGGTAGTCCTTGTTTCATTTCATGGTTTGTTGAAAGAGCCAAGGATAAAGTTCACTCTGTAGACCATAACACTAAAGTCTAAATCACAAAGATTTGTGAAACATTAAAGCAAGATGAATCAATATATGTTAGTGCAATGTGAGAATTTATCTCAGTCTACTTCTATCCATGCTTTCTCCTTTAATTTATAAAGAAACATTACCAAAAAAAAATAAACTATGAACTTGGTCTTGATGCTCCTGATTCTCACTTGAGATCTATAAATTAAAGACTTATGCTGACAAACCTCAAAAGTACTGTATATAAACAATTATAATTTGCCTAAAATCAAGGCTTTCTAATGTTGTGCTTCTTGCTGTTACCACACCTGGCATCCTATATAAAACAACAGAGAGGGAAAATATGATGACTCGAGTCAAGTTTGTCTTTAGTATTGCATGCATGACTTAATGAGTAGGAGAATCTTTCAGCACTTCCATCCTGCTAAATCCATACAGTGATTAATCCTTGCCTTTAGCATCATGCTTTTAATCCCAGCCTTAAAAGACACCACTGTGTATTTCTGCAAACAAAACAGGAGTCTCAATAGTTTCCGCAGTAACTAAGTGGTTTTCATTAGCACTAACACAAGTAAGTAAGAGGATGAGACATGCCAACAAAAAGAGTACCCTTTCTCAATGCTATTGACTAGTGCTGACAATCAGTTTTAACTGAGCATGGCAGATCTTGCATCTGTTCATAGTATCGGTAGCTAACATAGAGTTCTTTAACTGGTGCAATTTTTTTTCATGCATGAAGATAACATTTTCAGGAATCTCTTTACCCAGTTTCTCATCTTCCAGAATATCTGACTCCTATTGCTGAAAGTTGATGGAACTGTTGTGTTCCTTCTTGAAGTAGGAATTAAACTGAAATTAATAATATAAATCCTATAGTAGGCTTAACATTGTTTTGTCTGTCTGTCTGTCTATCTATCTGTCTGTCTGTCTGTCTATCCGTCCAAATTGCTTCACTCGATTTACATTGTTTTTCATTATGACTCCTTTCATAAACAGTTCTAGTTATGATATGAAAGGCATGTGGATTTTTAATCTAAGTAAAGTATTAAAGTGGAAAATAAATATTAGATTTGTTCTATGGGAAGATAGCATGTTTACCTTGCAAATAGCAACCCTCTGTGTGGTAATCATTTTGTATTAAGCCTATACTCTGATATTCTGGTAGTCTCCCTCATACCTTCTCAAAATTACAAACATGCTCAGTGGTTAAAACAACTGTATTACCCTATGTAATCCCAGGGAGAAATCTGTATTGCCCATTGAAAATCATGAAAAAAATCAATATTCAATATCAAATATTGAAAGATCTCTGGTCACTGTCCAAAATTCTGGTAACATCCAATGGAAAACATAATAATTAAATGTTTATTTTCTGTAGATATAACCTAAATGTAAACAACTGTTTCAAACTGAAGAAGTATAGAATGCTAAATGTTTGTATTGTTCATAGCTAATGTTTATATCCATCCATTTTGGCAGTTACAATTTATTTCTACGTTACAATGTTTTATGTATTTATATAAAAATTGCAAAAATCTTTATTTTTACAATAAAGTTTATAAGAGTGAACAGAATTTATCCACAATAAAATCTAATTAGCTAATGTAAGTTTATGCCCAATATATATTAGTGTCTATTTCTGAAACATGTTTTTAATTTTTCTTTTAGTAATGATCAAGGATAATTCCTGTGTGTATATATATGTATACATATACAGATATTTGAATTGGCAGATATTTTGATTTCACTGGCTTACACAACAACAAACGTCACTATTGATGAATATCAAAAGTTTCTTTCTTTTTAAATCCAGTGTTATCTTAAGTTGCATGTCCCACGAGTGAAATCTTAGGTTTGAGTTAAATTGTTTATATTCTCAATGATATTACTTTCTAGGCAATGCCACATGATAATCATTTCAGGACAGTTTGACTTTGTGTAGTTGACAGAACAACTGATTTGTAAGACCAAAGGTGATATTAAGAATGTAGGTAGAAGGTAACTTTGATTACTTTCATGTGGCTAATGAATATCCAGAATAGCTAAACATTTTATTTAAAATCAATGCATATACATTTATGGATAGAATACTTGGATTTATGATATGGGTCATAACTATACTGGCTAGGTTTGCATGAGAAACATGAGTGAACATAGTTTACTCATCACATTTTTGAGGTTATTACAACACTGAAGTATAGCTATGCAGCCTGGATTCATTCAACATATCGGGTTATAATATGAATGGCTAATGTATGATTCATTATGTTGCATGGTCACAGCTAATTAATGTTATGAATAAATCCATCAAAATAATTCTGTTTAAATGCAAATATGTTAACTAATACACTAATATATTGTTCAACAAGAATAGAAAAACAAATGCTTTTTACTGAGAGTTATGTGGTAAAATATCAGTGGTGGTTATTCAATTGCTTATGATTTTTGACTCATTGTGACCTTTTTGGTTGTTTGTCATTTCTTACTCTTTGTGACCCTTGTACATCATTTCACCAGAACTATCAGTAACTGCTTCTCAGTTCCTGTAAGTTCATTCATGTTCACTAATGATAATACTGTACAATGTCTACTCACCATGATTTCTGCTCTTTAATTTTCCAAATATCTTCAACCTGCTCTTTAATTTTCCAAATATCAAATTCTAAATCTAGTATCTACTAATCCTATGTATTGGCATTTTCTCTTTAATATTGGCAATCTAATCAGTAAATATAAGGCTATATAATTCTGTAACAGCTATGGCTGTAAATGAGTAGTTCAATAATAACGCTAATTAGATATTTTGTAAGGAGAAAACAATGCATGTGAATACGGAAAACCCTGTTCTCTATCACAGTCATTTAAAATCTGACATTGTACCTCTGATGGAGGGGGTTCAATATTTCATTTACAAAATTAAGATATTTCTTTGTGGAGGCTTCTCTTTTACAGAACTATTATAGGATGGTCTACGTGAAATGATCACAAGCTTTAAAACTGGGCTCTACTGGTTGGCTTCAGGAAAAAATGGTACGCAAATAGAACAGACAAAATATGCTGTGCATAATGATACATGATATTTCTTGCCTCATGTCATTGATAGGAGAAAGATCAGCATGTTTCCTCTTGATTGTGCAAGATTCAGAGTCATTAAATTATGATTTTGTGCCAATTGAGTATGACAGAGCAAAACATTGCAAAACAGAAATAATAGATATTGCCTTGTGATTGGCAATTCTGACACTTTCTATGCAACTCAAACAGGATTGTTCAGATTTTAAAATTTTCTTAGTCCTTGAAGATGATAATGGGGATCCCTTACTACAGGAATCTTGACAGATAACAATATTGAGAGAGGAACCACTTCAGATATTTCCCCGTGGAAAATGTACATGTGTGTGTAATTTTTCTAAGATGGTATGCAACAACTTTTGCTCACAGTAATTAAGGGTTAATTTTTTTGCTTGTGCTGTACTTCTGATTGCAAATGCCTTTAGGAAAGTTTTGAAAACAAATAATTGTCTTATTATTTGAAATTGTTTGCATGTGTTCACTCACTATGAATATACCTAGCATATTTTTGAATGTGCCATTTAGAATCAAATTATAGACTATGTAGGAAAACCTTAGTGCACTTTTTTCTCTGAACCAAGGGCTGCTTTTGAGTCCTGTGGAGTGTAACTGGAGACTCTATGTCAGGCAGCTTAAAGAAATCAGTGCAAACATAATTTGGGCTCAGAATAAAAAGCACATTTTTCTTAAATCCTATATATAGGTTGATTCTTCTTTTCTATCTTCCTTCTATCTGCTTTTTTCATCACTGAAGCAATTGATTTTCATTTTAACATACCAAAAATTGGTGGCAACTGAGAAACTCTCATAAAATATGTACATGCAATCAAGTCCTTACCTTGTAGGATGCTATGGAGAAACAATACAAGGGTTATTTCGAGGGAAATTTTTCCCTATAAATTTCTCTCCTGCTAATTTCAAGATCATGAAATCAGAGATGGCATTCAGCAGGTTCTGACCAGTTCTGGAGAACTGGTAGGGGAAATTTTGAGTAGTTCACAGAACTGGCAAATACCACTTCTAACTGGAGATTTTACAGGATCCTTCCGCTGCCATGCCCACCAAACCACGCCCACAGAACTGGTAGTAAAAATTTTTGAATCCCATCACTGATCATGATGGCAGGGCACATACATAAGTCTAAACAAGATTGCCCTAAGCCGATCCCCAAGAGAGTATTGGAGGAGATTTGGGAAGAACTTGACTGACCCTCTTATTAAATGTGGGGAAACCCCCTTTCTTAAAACATGATTTAATACAATTTAATAGATTTGTTTAACTGTGAATAAAGACCCTTAACTAAAACTCTTTTCAAAATAAGTAATTGTTGCCCTGTTTCAGTATTTTTGCACAATAAATTTTTGTTAAGAAGGTAGTGTCATCCTTTTATTTATTTAATCAGTCAATTTAACCAACAAATAACTGGATGGTGAATTGTATCATTGTACAAATAAAAATAGTTGCATCTATAAACATTAAAATACACAGCTGAAAGAAATACAACAACCCTAACTCTAACACTGCCAGGTGATGGGTACAGCCATACTTTTAACAGGTTGTTTTATTTTAAAAGTGGGAAACAATTGGGCTTATGCAGAAAATGAAAAAAAAATCTTTTGTTCCATGTACATAACCTATTTCTTCTAGCTCTTGAATGGAGCAGAGTCAAATCCAGAAATTTGGTTGAGAAAATAAATCTAGAATATGAGAGTGTTCTGGATTTTGGCTGAGAAAATTTTAAGGTAATGTTGTGGGGCAAATAATGCAAGAATAGAAATGTTTCCCACCCACCCACCCCCTGTCCCATTTCTGTATGGCTCATTTCTTCTCTTTTTATTGGCTTGCACCATCACAAACCATGGTTTATACACGTTACTTATCCACCCCCTTCTTAAATTTCTGCCAACATGCCAGAAAGCCTCTGCCCAGAGTAAGTACCTCTAAGTAGGCTTCATGTGAGCCTCTGGTCTCTACCCAGATCAAACTGGAGTGTCTTAGTCATGTCTGGATAAAGCATATATTACAATCTGGGTGCACAACAACACAAACAACATGTTCAACTCATGGGACAGTCTATGAACAAAATGTTTTCAATAAACATAGACTTAAATTAACATTAAAAAAATCAATAATTTCAAGAAAATTTAGTCCTTAATGTGTTTGACCCAAGTTCATGCAAATACGATGAAATGCTTTTATCATGGCTTGAGGATAAAAGCAAATGTACATACCTAGTTATTAAAATATGAAATAAGCCTTAATGGCTTCAAGGATTTTGTAGATATAAATCTTGATAATTATTCCTGTTCCACCCACAATTGCTAAAACTGCATTTAACTATTCAGAGAGGGCTGTAAAACACTGTGAAGTGGTATATAAGTCTAAGTGCTGTTACTATTTAAAAAAGAACAAGAAAAGTTGTTTAGAGTCCGGATCCGAAATCATGGGTGTCCAACATTCTTATCTTGGGTCGTGTGTGTGTGTGTCTTATCTTGGGCCATGTGTGTGTGTGTGTGTGTGTAAATTGGGATGCAGAAGGCTTGACACTGGCAACATCTTTATCGATTGATAGTAGACCTTCCAAGAACTATTATGGAATATGCTAGCTATATGGAACACTCTCAACAAAACACATAGTTCTGTATGTATATAGCATACTGTAAAACACAATTTGTTACTCATTTTCTAATTTTACACATTAACAACTGGTTGAATCTAACACGAATAAATATTTATTGTATCAATTTTAAGGTATTTGGCTTTTGATGGAAATACTTGTTTTAATGCATATAGGTCCCTGTAACAGTTTGTAAGTTAATCCCCTTACTAACAAATTAGTAGCATATCTTTGTGTAGATTGCAACTTTCCTCATTTCCAGTAATTTGACATAGTCTTGTCTGGAAGCCAGTAACCCTTGGGGATATCAATTTGTGGTTTAAAATGTTAGCATTTGCAAAGGCAGCTGAAAGAGGTTTGGGTGGAAAAGAAATGAACTGCTATAGAGAAATTGTGAAAGAGAAATTTTCTGTTTTTCATAGGTACCGATATTTTGGTATAGAGAAGGACTGAGTATTATTGCATTGCATGTGATGAACAACACAGTTACAGATGCATAGCTGCCCCCTCCCCGCCATTTTATTCACTTACCACCACCCCCATTTTAAGATCTTTAAAACTCCTTTAACAATTGTTCATCATTTAAAAAAAAACTCTAAACAGAGGTACAAAATATAATAAAAATTACAAGAAATGACATTACGCTACAGCCTTTGACTTACAACAGTCCATTTAGTGACCCTTCAAAGTTACGATGGTACTGAATAATGTGACTTACGATCATTTTTCACAGTTACAACCTTTGCCTCATCCCCAGGGTCACGTGATCAAAATTCAGATACTGGGCAACTGGTTCATGTTTATGATTGTTGTCGTGTCTTGGTCATTGTCATGAAATCACCTTGTGTGACCTTTTGACAAGAAAGTCAATGGGGAAAACCGGATTCACTCAACAACCATGATACTAAACCACAGCAGTGTTTCACTTAACGATTGTGGCAAGAAAGATCGTAAAATGGGGCAAAACTCACTTAACAAATGTCTCACTTAACAACATAAATTTTGGGCTCAATTGTGGTTGTAAGTCAAGGGCTACCTATACTATTGCAACTTGCAGAGCCATTTCAGTGGCATCTGTGTTTAAAGAGGAAGGAGGGACAGTCTTATGAAAGTATCACTCACACATTTACTGGGTTGCATGCATGTCCACTAGAGTCTGAATATACAGTACAATGCGTTGATGCTGATTTTGTCATTTTGATGAAAACAATTAAATCCTTCATTGTTGGCTTGTTGTTTTTAATCCTGCTGGCACAAACCTAGTCCTAATATTCATTTTTAAAATACTTTTTATGTGTCATTCCTGAATTTTTTTTCTACCTTCCCTGCTTTTTCCAGAAATTTTCAACACTGTATGTCTATGAAAGGCTCTAATTATAACCACAGTGACAGCCTAATATTACACAGAATATTAACTTTCTTTCGTTTGATTTGATAGATTAATCTCAATTCTGACCTCTAGTGTTCCTTTACATAATGACATGTTAGTGCATTCTAATTTCTGGAATAGGAAAATTTGTATTGACAATACAGTAAAAGGTTATATAATCCCAGTTAATATTTTCCATGGAGAAAGACTTCTTTACTAAAAAGTAAAGAAGCCATTACAGTGAGGTCTAAGTTAAAAAGATATTCATTGTTAGCAATGAAGAAATAATTGGATTGGCAAAAAGTAGTAAATCATACTGTGCGGCAAAACTTATAACCATTATGGCATCCCCATGGTCATATGATTAAATTCAGATGTTTGACAACTGACTCTTATGACGATTGCAGTGTCTTGGTCATTGTCATGAAATCACCATTTGCGGCCTACTGAGTCAATGGGGAAACCAGATTCATTTAATAACCATGTTACTAATTTAAGAACTGCAAGGGATTCCCTTAACAATTGTGGCAAGAAAAGTTGTAAAATGGGGCAATACTCATTTAACAATTATCTTGGCTTAGCAACAAAAATATTGGGCTCAATAGTGGTCCTAAGTCGAGAACTACCTGCATAAGAATGATTTACCATTATTTTCATATGAGAGGATGCTATTGAACAAAATCTGTTTTCAGTATTTTTATATATTGCTGCTATATATTTTTTCTTATATTCTTTCAAAATATATAATAAAAGTAGGAAATTATTCAAATTAGTATTAATTGATTAAAAGATTCCTGATTTGTTTGAACTGAACTGAATGGTTGCTTTAATTCAAAAAAACCCAGTTCAGCTCATAGATTCATCTGAATCTCTGAATCAAATCACTGCATCAAATATTCCCCACAGCTCTACTTTATACAGCAGAAAGCAGAAACCTTACACTGAATTTATACTCCATTCTAAAAAAACATAACGAGTTCCCTTAAGCTTTTGCATTCTGCATTCTAGATTTTTTTTCCTGTTTTATTTTTAATAAGCATACTTCTTTAAGCTACGTTTTGTGCCTTAGAAAATAGAGAAGTATTTAATATAGGTAGTTATAATTATTTGGTTGCATAACTGTGGTGGAATAGATGATTACTAGAAAATATTACACACAATACTGTATTTTTCTCACTCACATTCTCATTAAGAGAAATACTGTATATAAGCCTTTTCCTGCAATCCAATACAGTACAAGTCAGGGAATCCCCAGTAAGTTTATTAGCATAATTTTCAATTTCCAGTAACAATTACTTCTTTCTGTTATCACATAACATGTACCTTTATCTGACATTCATTTTTCTTTGTTCATTCAAGACTTGAGGGATATAATCATGTGAACATTATTACATCGTCTTGTAATTCCTTTTTATTTTCAGTATTTATTACCTTCTTTCAGTATTTTGAAGCTTCTCTGTTATTAAGGAAGGGATGAGCTACTTATAGTTACAGTACTCAACACTTTCATCATGGAAACAAAAAAAGTCAGCATATGATCTCTTCCTAGTCTAAAACTTACTGTCTTCTGTATGCTGGTTAGCTGCTTCCTATTATATATAAATTAACTGACAGAAGCCCATTTCATTCCCTGTCTTTAAACTAGGGGTGTCAAACTCGCATCGTCACGTGACGTAATGTATCACAACTTTTTTCTCCTTTGCTAAATCGGGGTTGGGTGTGACCAGCATGTAACACATCCGGTCCGTGGGCCGCAAGTTTGGCACCCCTACTTTAAACATACAACCTCATTCTTCATGCCTGGAAAAGTTTAACTTGCCCAGTTTCTATATGTCAGGCTTCCAATAGTAGCACAGAGGAGTTAGTAATAAGTGTTGAGAACCCATGCCAGAAATGATACATAGAGCAATGCAATATTAGAAGAGATGCTTTGAATAATGTAGTGTCTATCTGCAGTTTTTTAGAGTCAGATATTTTTCCCCAGGATCATGCTTCTGTTCTCTGCAGTGGATCTGGGGGCTAAACGTGACTGCTTTAGAGTTGCCAGTAACGGCTCCATTTGCAAACTTGCTTGAAACAGCTCTTTGGAATTAAATCCAAAAGACTGCACAGCTCTAATTATAATAACCCTTAGCAAAAAAAATATGTTTCTACATATCTGTAATATTAAAATGGTTTCATTACACCTTTACCTGGAAATATTTTGCTAGGAAACCATAAATTTTGAATTATAATTCCTTTTGAAGTCAATGGGCTTACTCAAAACTGCAATCACGCATAGATTGCTATAGCAGTAGTACAAAACTTCTAAAGCCGGTGACTTATAAAAGCTCTTCATGTATTTGCTTGAATGCATAAGGGCTTGAAAATAGCTAGAAAAGAGGGTTATGCACTCAGCCTTGCAACTTCCACATGTTCAGCTGAAAAATCTGAGAAGGGGTTCCATTTTCAATTAGCTGAACTGGAGTACAGTGCTCTATACATCCAGGCTTGTGCTTGTCTTCAAAGCAAATACAAGTCCAACCTTTCATAAGACCCCAAAGCTGAATGTTAGACATTTGAGAGAATAAGGAGAGGGATAGAATGCACATCTTGTTCTCCACCTACTTGTAAACCTTTGTAAAACTAGAGAGCACTAGCTTGTTCTTTTCTTGGTGCATTTGGAAACTTCATCAAAACATTTTCTAAGAGTTACTTAAGGATGCTTTGATGGCTTTTAAAGGATCTCTTGGTATCTAGGACTGATAAAAACAATGTAAAAGAAAATAAATGTTCAGTCAATCAGATACCATCCATAGTGGCAAAAACCCTTTAGAGGCCCACATAAGAATTTGAAGGTAAATGTTTTCCATATTTTAGCAACTGATAATTAGTGTCACTAAATATTGATGTTTTCCACTGCTGTTGTGGCTCTGCTCCCTGAATCTGTCTTGAAAATCTCCAAGCCAATATTCATTGCCACATTTTGTTACAATGAATTCTACATGTCAGTTATATTTCATATTAAAAATGCTTTCCTCATTATATCAGAACTGGGCAGATTATTGCTTTCCAATTAATCTCAAACTACCCTCATGTTTTGTAACTGAAACTGATACCTATGTGAAACAATCAACCTGAATTGAAATGGACATCTTGTCATTCATACAAACTGTTCTTTGTACTGGCTTTCCAGCAAACAAATCTGGTATTATACAAGAGATATCTGGTGAATATACTGTATCATATACATCTGAGAGCCAGTTTGGGGTAGTGGTTAAGGCACCAAGTGGCATCCGGCTAAAAACTGGAAAACTGGGAATTCTAGTTCAGCCTTGGCACACAGCCAGCTGGGTGACCCTGGGTCAGTCACTCCCTCTCAGCCCTGGGAAGCAGGAAATGGCAAAACATTTTAGAAAACTTGCTAAGAAAACTGTTAGGATTTGTCCAGGCAGTTGCCAAGAATCAATACTGACTTGAAGGCACACCTATACAGATCAGGCTTTAGAACTGAATTGAGAAATGTTACAGTAGCAAAGTAGTAAAAATGACCGCATAAAAATGTAAGACTAAAGTATAAAATCTATTCTTTGTTTTACTACTCCTAATTTTCATACTGAGAATCTTGCACATGTATTCAAGAGAGCTGAGTAATGCAAAATCTGGAGACTCGACCCTTTCCCGTTGGTGTTCCATATAATATTGAGAAAGAGAGTATTATGCTCTTATTATGCATTTAAAAAATAGGTTACTGTTATCCTTCAAAATGGGGTGGGTAAGGGGGATCACGATTGTAGGACCTATACATATACACTACATTAATCAAGAACAGTTGGTAAACTTTTTGTTTTACAACCCCCTGATCAAATCACAATAAAAAGGGCACATACATAAGATATAATATATATCGATCATAAATATTCTTGTCAGATATATGATATGAAGCAAGCCTCTAGCCTGTTATCCTATTGCATAGTGCTAGTATGCTCAATATGCTTTCCTATTTGGGGGTAGAGAATTACTCCTTCGTGTAATTGTTTCTTCCTTAAATGTGATGATTGATCTTACTATCAAAGGATATCAATGGTACATCACTTGGGAGTTCTAGGCAGGTGTCATTGCAATTATTCACAAAATATAGTGTGCCCCAGCTCTAATTGGACTTTGAAAAAACTAGTCCTGGCCAGTGACATCAGGAATGGTAGGGCCATAGAAGATACCTGCTAACTCTGGGATTATTGCTTCGTTAAGTGCAACCTTGCTGGAGTTAGTTCAGATCAAGTGTCTAGTCTAGCAACACCTGTGCTTTTTGTTTTACTTAGGGCTGATAACATTTGTGCATACCAGGTATATGAACTTCTGGTATATCTTGTTACTTCCCACCCATTCCCTGCCCACAAATATAAATAAACAAAGTCCCAAACAACTTGGGTTATTTTGCTTTTGCAGCTCATAAAGAAATAGAAATTGTTCCTATTTTTACATTATTGGTTTAAACTTTGACAGACACACACTGACAGGGCCATTCAAGTATCAAACAACAACAGTAACAGCACACCTTTCAGACTAATTTAGTTGTATCTTCATTCTTCTTCTTCCATACCATGTTATGTAAGCAATTCAAGTGAAAACATTGGAAAATTAACATGAAGATTTTGGATCCCTGTCAGATATTCTAAACAATGCTATTAACTTATTGGACCAAATAATTTTCCAAATTTCAACTTACTTGTGGTAAATCATTAGAGAAATATATTAGACTGTGGTTCTCAACCTTTTCTTCACCATTGACTCTTTTAAATACATTTTGTAGTCACATACCATGGCCATGGACCCCCAAGACTTAACTCAAGATTTAAGTAATAAAACATCTGCGGACCACAAATTGAGAACCATTATGTTAGACTATGATACGGAGGACAATGATTAAAAAAACAATATATAAACATTGTTTTTGTTGTGGATCAAATATGAAGCAATTGTTTGCCATTAAAAAAATCTTCTTACATGGTATGATCAAGACAAATTTAAGTGCACACTTACCTGGAAGTAAAGACCATTAAACTCAATCAAAGCTGCAATTTTATGTATGCTTGTTTAAAAAGAAGCTCCCTTAAGCCCAATGGTGCTTATTTTTAAAGAGGCATTAGAGAAATGAAACTATCAAAATACAATTCAGAAATATTAAGGTCAACAGAAATTTTGGATAGGGCACATTTAAGACCTTTCATGAGCAGAATGGCTTTTCTTTGTAAAATGGTAGAAGTCAACTCATTTGTTTTAATGCATCTTCAGACACTTTTCCAAAGAGTTGTAAATGTTTTTGGAAATGAATTGGGCTGGGAGTACAAGATATATAAAAAACAAAATAGAGGGAAAGACTTCTTGAGGCACATGCTTACATGACAGTCCTCATACACTGTGTTTTGCATGGATGGCTGTTTTGGAATTTATGGTTTATTGAATAAAGCACAGTTGGCTGGATTTGATAAGACAGAACTAAATACATAATGGTTTAGTGCAATGTATGAAATCTGATGTACTATTTCTTTACTGTAACTTTTTAACCACCTGGGGCTAACCATATATATGTACATATGCCATGCCAGATGATATTGAGTACCATGAGGAAACTTTGAGGCTACGTCATCAAGTATCCCCACCATCTTAGCTGTGAACGGCCTGGCTGACATTTCCTGGTATGTGTGTGTGTGTGTGATGTGTTCATTTTTTTTAAAGTGATGGATTGGACTTATTTATCTAGCGTGAAGGAAAGCTAAGCCATCACCTTTTCTCTGGCATCTTTATTTTATCCCATACAACATTCATGTATTGAAGAAACTGTGTGAGGTCCCTGGTTAAAGCAACTGCACTCTGCATCTATTCTTGCTTTCTGTTTAGAAAGGAAGCGAATGAAACCTAAATTCCCTTCCTTCCAAATTCAGTTGATATATCATCTGACTTTGTGCAGACCTTGGCTCAGCATAACCACAGTTTCATAAGCCTAACCACAGGGTAACATTTATTGTTTCATGTAAACATTTTACTGAAATGTTGACATGGTCCCAGGCACTGCAGAAATATGACATAGTTTTAGATTTTACTTATATCTATATTTCTCATATTTATAGAGAAATCTATTTTCATGCCTTCTTATAGATTATAGGGGGATTCATATAACTCGCTATATGTGATTTGCCTGTGATTTAGCATGTCATGGGAATTGAGCCACTAAGCTTTGTAAGCAATGATTTAGCTGACTGTGTAGCCCAGCCAATTATGATTTATTCAGTAAACAATGGTAAGGCAAAGCACTGCATTCTAGAAATAAATCCTTATTTAAAATAATAATTGCTTCCAGATAAATCTCATTATTTTGTTTCATTCATAGAAGATTGCAGAGGATTCCAATAGAGATGTCTGTAAAAAGCCAGAATGACATCACTGGTGTCAACATGCGAATAATGTGAATTCTGTAATTGACGTCAGTTGTGTCTTTGATGCAAATTATATAATTCATGTCCTTTGTCCTATGATAGTATGATGAGCATGATGTCGTTTGCTCCCAACTACAGATGCCCATGGATTTTAGAAACGTTAGTCTTCCATTTGTAATTCTGATCTATTGCTCCATCTTTTACTTTTGCCCCGATGGAGGGAAACTTAACTGAACGGTGCCTTCTAATCAGCCATGCTTTGAGCCATCTGCTTGGAAACAAGTTTTTCTAAATCGATTGCAGAATCTGAACAAGAGGTCCCACAGGAAGTAGGGAACTTTGCTCTGTTATGATCAATGGATCAGAGGCCTTTGTCTTATGGTGCATATTTGTAGTGCATAAAATATATTAGATTTAAATTTCTTTGGTCATACCATGTGTTTTCAAACCCATGAAAATTGGCCGCTTTTCATTTTATAAAACTGAAATCCATGCCAACAATGTTTCTTTCAACATGTCTCTCTCCTCAATCCCTTTGATAGGGACATTTCTGAAAAGGGATTACAACCTAGTAGTGGGAAAGGAATATTTTAAAAATTTAGAATAGCTTTTTTAAATCCGTGGGGGGGGTGTTAATTAAAAAAAGATCTTAAATACTAACTGGTACTGAAGATACTGAGCTAGATCTCGATTCCCTGGTCTTAGTGTTGGGCATGGCAATAGTGCAGCATGATACTCCTACGGTGGCTTCAGGTAGTTCATCTTCATCGGTCCATTCATTAAGGTCAGGGTTATAACACTGAATACATTTCTTGTATTTCTTTTCTATTTCATTCCAGCCTCCCACTAAGTAAATTCTTCCATTAAGATTAGAAGCACCAGCAGTGCTCACACCAGTGGGAAGAGGAGCAACATAATTCCACTGGCCAGAATATGGACTATAGCATTCAACAGGAAGCACATCAACTCTTTCCCCTCTGCCTCCTAGTTGGGATCCTCCCATCACGTAGACCTTTTCCCCTAGGGTAATGGCACAGTGCCATCCTCTCGGGGTGCTAAGGCTGGCTTTGTCTTGCCAGCTGTCACTAGCAGGGTCGTACATGCAAACTGAGTGGGAGTAAGCATTATTGATGTAGCCTCCTGTGACCAAGATCCTACCATCTACTACTGCACTAGCATGGCAGCACCTGGGCATCTCCAGTGGAGACTTCAGCTGCCACTGGTTAATTGTAGGGACATAACATTCAACTGAAGACAGACACCCTTCAGAATTGCGACCCCCGACTGCAAAAAGGAGACCGTTGAACACATTCAGACTAAAATGAGTGCGCTTTTGATTCATATTGGCCAGATGTATCCAAGTGTTGAAGCGAGGATCGTACCTGAAAAAAATTAAGGAAATATTAATGCCACAGGAATGCCAGTTTCATTTAAAGCTGTTATATTGTTGAAGCTTTATTTGCTGACTTCATCTTTCAGTAGGTCACCTTGGCCAGGTTGCTGTGGCTGGGTCACACTCGTGGGTCACCATTGCCACCTCACCCTGGCTAGGTCACTATTGCCGGCTCACCCTGGCCTACTGGATGCTGGACAAGTCACCCTGACTACCTGGATATGGGGACAACTCACAGCCATTGGACAATAACAGAAGAAACATCAGTCCCAGCTAATGAAACGCAGGGATGGGAACAACCTTCAGGAAGGAAAATTGCCACCGTGGGATGATTTGAAGATGAAGTGGAGACAGAAAGAGGCATTCTCCACCAGAATAAATGCCATAGGGAGGGGAATCCTGTGTAGAGTACCATTCTCTTCCTTTCTCCATGAGTGGTCCCTATCATCTGGAACTCATATTCCTTCTGGTGGGGGGGGAGGAAGTACCTTTTCCCCTCTCCCCTCTTCATCCTCAAATTGTTCCGCAGTGGCAAGCTGTCCCCATGTCCAGTTGGCCAGGGTGACTTGTTCTGCATCTACAGCTGGGGTGAACCAGAAATAGCTACTTGGACAGGGTGAATTGGTGGCAGCAACCTGGCCATGGACATTTGGCCATAGCAAGTTGTCCTAGATTCCCCCCACGTCTCTTTTTCTTCTGTTTTCTCAGTTGAAATCATCTCTAAAATATCTCATGCTCCATTTTTAGAGTTTCTTCTCTGTTGGAAAAACACTTATAGGGACAAGAAGAGATGAGAATGAGGAGAAGAGCTTTAACTATTTCCCATACTGAGAGTATATTTTCCTTGTTTTTCAGCTGCTTCTTCTGATTTATTACACTTCAGTTTTTCTTTTATTATCAAAAATCTTTTAAGAAGAAAAATATGAAATCCCACAATAACTTTGCAGAGTTGGCTAATGCACTTAGACCACTGATATACAGAAAGTAAAGTAGGAAAGAGTATTGAAAGAATGCTTCTCTCCCCCCCACCAAAAAAATTTTTTTTTGATTGTTCAACATATTCATCACAGAAATAGAAAGATGACAAACAATGATTTGATACTAGTTTTAAGAAATTATTAAGGGGTGAGTTATCACATTATAAATGAACATGAGATAGTTACCTTTCTTTTAACTGAAGATTTGTATTTATAATAACACATAACTGCATTCATTATATGCCCATTCTAGATTATTAATTTGGTACTTAATAATTAAAAGAGATATACAAATAATAAACCAAAAGTGACTTCAGTAACCTTATTTTTGATTTATACAATAGGTTTTTCGAAGTTTTCAAGGATTTTCTTGGAAGAGAGAAACAGAAAATGAAAAGAAGCCAAGTTCTGGAATTCTACTTAAAGGTCAAGACTGTTAAAACTAAAGGGAAGGAATATAAAGTTGATTTATTTGATGAAAGTTAAAATGTGTACATTGTTTTTGGTAACCCTTAATGGACTGCTGTTGACCAGGACTGAATGATGAGACTTTAAAGATTTATTTATAGAAAAGAGAATATATATATTTTCAGCCTGTTCCAGGCAGCGAGGACTATTGCCGCGGATTGCAATCGGCGGCAGCAATCAGCAACGATAGATGGAGATCAGTGGTGGTGATCGGTGGCGATAGGCAGAGGCAGCGGTGATGATCCCAACTGCCTGGAACAGGGGAGGCCAAAAACGGTGTGTGCAGAGGCTGAAATGGGACGCGCAGAGGCCGAAAATGGGGTGTGTAGATGCCAAAAACAGGATGTACAGAGGCTGAAAATGGGGCGCACAGAGGCCAAAAACGGTCAAAGGGTGGGGCCCAGCAGGTGGGCGGGGCTTCGGCAATATTCACTCCATAAGACGCACAGACATCTCCAGCCACTTTTGGGAGACAAAAAATGTATCTTACGAAGCAAAAAATATGGTATATGTATATATGTATATTATTTCTGAGAACCCTTGATGGACTTTTGCTGACTAGAATCAAATGATGAGGCTTTAATAAATTGTTTATAGATAAGAGATGAGGTAATGGGAAGGTAGTGTTGTATTTTCAGAGAAGGTCATAAATAATTTATGTTGTTTGTACTTGCTGGGATGAAGAGGGAAGTTATTTCTTTATTTATTTCTTTTCTTTTGCTTTATTATATTTGTTCTCTTTTTTCCTATTTTTTATTTTATTTTCTCTACTTTCTATCTTTTCATTCTTTTATGCTACTTAGTTTATATTATTTTTTAACTTACTAATTGTAAATTTAATAAAAATATTATTTTAAAAAATGTTTCCAGGAAAACTGCACAGACTTGTTTTATAGTCACCAAGGGTCAGAACTGATTTGATGGACCATAACAACAATGACGTTTTTGAAAATAACAATTGGGTTGCAGGTCTGTCCTAATATCATTTGTTTGGATAAGACAATCTCAACATTATTCCAGAAATGTGTAATGCTTGTTTTTTAAAGTCTGTATTCTTTGTTCAGAAAAAGAAAAAACCTTTTAAAATGCTTATAAATAATTACTAAACATTTACCAATTGTTATACAAACTTTTGCACTAGCTTTTCTTCTTACAGAGTCCCTTCTAGAAAATTAGATGGAAATTTTCAAAAGATGTGAAGCTAATAAATGAAAAAATTAAGTGATACCAGTCAGCTACAAGCATCCTGAAAGAAGAAAGTCCTAAAGTATAACCAATTTCAAATCCGTTCTTTGCATCACATCTCAAAAACTCAAAGCAAAAAATTTGGAATGCTTTCTACCATTCTTTTATAGAGTGTGGCATCCTGTGTCTTACAGATTTTGAGTGTGATGCACAGATTCATTTTTAGAAAGTTCCTTATGTGCAGACAACCTACTCTCTAGACAGGATGACGTACATAGACTGACAGTTTCTCAGGACATGCCAGAGACCAGACGTTGAAAATTCTGCATGTAAATCCAAACTTCTAGTGCTGAGATATAACTCTTCCCCAAATTTAAATGTGATTTCAGGATGGTGGATAGTACATGTCTTCTTTGCTGCAAGGCATATGTGGGAAATGGAACATATACATCTTTCCATTCCATAAGAGGTGAGCAGAATAATATATTTCTAGCACTATGAAACTAAGTCATCTTGGCTGACTCTATAAATTATTTAGAAGAAGAATGGAGCATTATAATAATGAATGTGTTGTAATGAGTTAACACCATGGGCTAAAATGCTGATGCTCTCATGAAGCTCACAAGATACTCTGGGCTGATCATTATCACTCAGCTTCTCAGGATCAAGTGAGGATAAAATCTTGAAAGGGTAAATTGTGTGCATCATTCTTAGCTTTTTAGAATAATGTTTAGAGAGGAAATGCAGATGTCCATAGTGAAAAATGTACTAATTACTTGTATATTTATGTCTTCTTTCTAAAATGGAAACGTCTTCCTTGAGTGTCTTCTGGCAAATCCTTTCACAGCAAATATATCCCCTATTATACCCCCCTCTTAGCTTTTTTCTTCCTTTATCAGGATAGACATGGGGAAAAAAAGGAAGTACTGCATTCAAGGTTACTGTCAAACAGGAGTCCTGAAAGTTGCCCAATTTTTCTGGATGTTCCAGAAAATATGGAGGGCTACAAACAGTTCTTTTGTGTTTCAAACAAATGAAAGAGTCATTAAGAATTCCATAACAGGACATAAACCACATACTTTTGCCGTAATAGACAGAAGGGTAATGTTGGTAAAGTGGGATAATTTTTATCAAGAAAATTATGCAGTTGAAAATTACTATCCTAAAATGGCAATTTAAACCACTCATACTTTGTTTTTAATTTAAAAAGAAACAAATTAAAACAATGGTACTCTGTTGTTGCAGGGAAAGATAGCAATAGTAATAGCATTTAGACTCATATACTGTTTCATGGTGCATTCCCTGAGAGATTTAGAGTCAGCACATTGTCCCCAACAATCTGGCTCTCC
Organism: Bungarus multicinctus; assembly: GCA_023653725.1. Lineage (NCBI taxonomy): Eukaryota > Metazoa > Chordata > Lepidosauria > Squamata > Elapidae > Bungarus > Bungarus multicinctus. Next base: position 124,045,470 of record CM042836.1, on the reverse strand, counting down.
TTTTACCAATCTCAGAAGGATGGAAGTTTGAGTCAACCTTGAGCCAGTCAGAATCAAACTGCTGGCAGTCAGCAGAATTAGCCTGGAATACAGCATTCTAACCACTATGCCACCATAAACCTTATAACATAATAGTAACCATGCCCCTCAATCACCAACTGTACTTGAGGAGGGAAGGAAATGTGTGAAAGTGAATATTTACATATTTTCCTTTTTTTAGTATACGTGGAACAAAACATAATTTGATTTAATGTAAATTAAATTAAAACTAATGACATAAACTGTTTAATATGACTGATCTATTAATATTTATTAATTTATTAATTTCCTACAGTCACATTCTGTCATTGACCTCTGATTCTCAAGATGAACTCCAGGAGATGAAGCACCAGAAGAGATGCTGGAATGTCACTGGAGAAAGACAAAGAGCTAATCTGACTCAAGATAGGTAAGAGCCTTTATTACCTTACAGTGATAAGAATGGGAAAATTAGTTATACTTCTGCTCTTATTACATCTACAGAGTATTATTTGAGGCAAGTATTGGACAATACTTCTAATTGGACTCTAGTTGTGTAAGTCTGGTAGTATTGACTGAGATACAATCTGGCAAAAGACAGGGAAGAATCTCTTATACAGTACTACTAATATTTTCTTATCTGGGAAAACTTTGAGCTTCTTAGCCCCAAGAAAGTGGACAGGATCCTCAGACCTGTAACCAAGGTCACCTATATATTAGATCCATGTCAGTCCGGATTGGTCAAGGCTTCTAGGAGGTGACGTGTATATATAGAGCTAAGTGATGATGAATTCATCCTTGAGGGAGGGGTGATTTTGTTTGCAATTATGGAGGCAATGGTCTACCCACCTCTCAAGAAGCTATTGCAGGGCCCAGTGGGGTTGGACAATTTCTGACCCATATTTAAACTTCCCTTGTTGAGAAGATTATTGAACTGCAGTTTCTGAGGGCTCTGGAAGTCACAGATTATCTAAATCTATTAGATTTCAGGCCTGGATAGAATGCCAAAACAGCATTGATTTTGTTTGTTGATAACTTATTTTAGGTCCGGGATGGGAGTATCCTGGTGCTCTTCGAACTCTCAATGGCCTTTGGTAACATTGATTGTGACGTTCTTCACGATTAGCTTGTCAGTTTGAAAGTGAGAGGCACAGGTTACAATGGTTTTTCTTCTTGTAGGTTAGTATCATGTTAATTGAGGCAGGGGATGGGGCCATCACAGCTTAGTCCTGAGCCTTTGCTTTGTAAGATGCCTGAGGGTTTGATTTTCTTCCTAACGCTGCTTAATATCTGTCATCATGGGGCTAGCTATTATCTGTACATTAATGAAACCCAGTGATATATCTCAATCCTTGCCACCCAGGTGATACTGTTGAAGTTGTCTCAGTGAAAGTTGCAAGGGTCTAGATGGGGGAGAACAGGCTCAGAAAAAACATAGTAAGACTGAGTCACTGGGATCATCTGGATCTAGAAAGTTTCTATGTTCATTTCTAAGATGGTCCCAATGTGCCTAATAGTACCAGTATACAATTTGCACAAATCCATCTTGTGCACAAAATCTGAATTGAGAGTTCTATTCATGACCATCTCTAACTTTGTGCACCTACTTCACTAGCAGCACCAGTTACCAGTAGGCTTCTGGATGCAATTCAAGTTGCTGGCATAGGGCTTAGTTATTTGCAAGACTGACTGTCTCTAATTATTTCTGCCTACTCAATAAGATCTGACCTGGTGGTCATATTCTGGGTCTTGACACGTAAGCAGGACATGTGTCTTCTCTATTACTGCACTTGTATTATGTAACAACATCCCCCTGCATGCCCACCACCTCAAATCCAGACGGCTCTATTTTCCTTCTGAAAGGCTCCGCCTCTTAGACACTGGCTTAGGAGTTTCTATGCCTATCACAATTGTAATTTTTTTCAATTTTGGAAATTGCCTCTTGTGCAATAACATATAATGATTTAATGTATTTTGGTTAATATGTGATATTTTAATACATTCTCCTTAATATTGATTAGGCAACTCTATGAATGTAACACTACAGAGGAAATTTTTCAGCATTCAGCAATTTGCTTCCAAAGCTGAAGTGAAACAGGGCAGCTCTATGTGATCTCAGACTGCTTTGCTCCAAAGCATAAAGAGGATCTGCATAAAGCATAAAGAGGATCTTCATGAAAAAATAACATGCAAAATCCTATCTCTTAGCATAAAATAGCACTAACTATTATGTATAACCCTAGAAAAGAAGACAGAGAGAGAGAGGGAGAGAAAGAGAAGGCTTCTCATCCAACTCCAGGATAACTTCTCTAGCCTGGTCATGTCCAGATGTAATTCCCCTCCCCTTTTGCTGACTATTGCTAATGATAGTTGTAATCCAATCTATTAGGATGTCACCAGTTTGAGAAAAGTAATTTTAAAACAAAGAACCAAATTAATTTGCTATTTCTTGGAAGTACGTACTTTTTCTTTCTCCTCCCTGCCACATATATACATATATTTCTCCTTCTTTTTCTGGAGTTATTGTGTCCATGCTATGTCTCCACTGCTATATATAATCAGTTACCTGCAAAAATTGCTGACTGCATGCTTTGCCTGATTTCTGGCATCATTCTGGTCTTCACCACCTGCTACATAGAGAAATCCATCCATCACGGTGACACACTGGTTGAAGCTTTTGGCAGGCATCTCTGTAAGTCTTTTCCACCCATTGTCAGGATCTCGGTATAAAATGTCTCTGCTAAGGGATTTTTCTGTTAAAGCTGGACGTCCCCCAACTGTAACTAGGACTCGTAACCCTCCTCGAATCCTGGTTCTTCTTGACTGTAGAGTATTCTGGTGGTAAGGAAGTAAGTGGTAATTCATGGCATCTACCAGAAGTCTGTGGCAATCCGTATCTAGCATCATTCTTGGTACAGTCTGAACATAATTCACCAGGTCCTGGGCAGAGATGGTGCCAAACCGAATGTTGCTCAAAAGATCTGCAGCATACTTAGTTCTTTTTTGGTCAAATTCCAGCCATCTCATTGCAATCTGGAATGCAATAAGTTCAGAAGGCAACTGCAAGTCATCATCTGCAAGAAGTTCGTTGATCTGTTCAAAAGTCAGCTTTAAGAAATGATCTGATTCAGAAAACTCAATGAAGTTGTCTCTAATGAATTTCTGTGATGCTTCCTTAGCAGTTTTCAGTCCATATGTCTCTGCAATGTTAGCAATATACATACAATTTTCTACATTGATTTCTTGCATGAGAAAGTCACTGCACATCTTCACAAGGGTATGTATCTGAAGATAAATGGCTGTGGAGATGATACTACCTATAGTATACAGGGATAGTGTAAGTTTTCCAGTATAGGCGTATGCAATCACAGTGGCTAGGCCCAGTGGGGATACATCATTGAGGTCCACTCTTTGAGTTGATGGATCTTTCTTTAGGATGTTATGGAAGTAATCACTGCATGATGCCATCACTACTTTGTGAACATCAAAGGACTTGGTTTTGGTACCAATTATTAAATCACAGAGAAAATTTTCCAGCCTCATCCTACACAAACCTTCCAAGAGGTTGGGACTATAGAAAGCATCAGAAACTTCTGTGGAAACACAACTGAAGCCGTTGCCTCCTTCTAGCAGGGTATTCAATCCATTGAGCTTGCTGAGTGGCCCATCCTCCACTATGATGGTTAACTCATTGATATCCGTCTTGTTTTTCTTGACATTCTTCTTCTTAGGCGCCATGACTGCAATGCACTATCACAGCCAAGAGCTCGCTAAGAAAAACCCATAACAAAGAAAAAATAATTTGTACACCCATATTTAAACATCTTTCTACAACTGATCCCAAAGCTTTCTTACAATGTATAAGCATGTCTCAAAGAAATGAAATATAAAAGAGCAGGAGAATAATTACTAATAGATCTGCAGCATTTGGCTGGTATGCCCGTGTGGTTAATTATCACTTGGTAAATCATAGTTTGTATCCCTTTTCAGGATGAAAACAGAGCATTTTTGAAGGAGTCTCCCCAGATCTCAATCCTGAATGTTGAAATGGATTTTTATTCAATGTAACTTGTATATAAATAGGTCCTCTTGGTTGTTAATCAAAGTAACCTTACTAATAACCCAGCCTCAAATCCCATAGAATTAATCTGTTAAAAGGAACATGTACAGAGCTCCCCTCCCTTTGCCATAGAAGTTGCAGTAAAAAGGTAAGCTGAGTCAGAGGAATGTGAAGACAGAGACGCTTGATCCTGAGCCTTGTGCACATTACCTCTTCAGCTGTAAGGGTTGGAAAGGACTAACATCTCATGTTAATTTTCTAATAATTATTCGATTGCAAATTTGACTGCATTTTTTTCACATTGGTCTTCACTTCAGATTAAATTGGCTGGGAGATCAGTGACTCCCATACAGCCCTAATTTGTTTGAAAACAAAACCAACTAAATTAAACTATGACTCCATTCCAAATTACCAGCACCTGCTTGGTGCTGGCCTACAAACAGGAGACTGTAAGTTCTTGTACCATCTTGGGCATGAAAGCCGGCAGGGGGACTTTGGGCCAGTTACTCTCTATCAGCTCAACCTACCTCACAGAGCTGTTGTTGAAAAAAATAGGAAGGAGTATTAGGCATGTCTGTTGCCTTGAGTTGATCAAATATTTTTAAAAGATAGAATGAAAAGCTAAAAACAACAACAACGTGGATGTTTGTTCATTAAAAACATATTTTTATCTTTCATATAAAAGGACAGATGGCTCCACTCCTTTCTTGATTGAAACCTATAGGAATGGAATTATTTTCCTCTAAAACATTGCTATTTGGATAAAGGCCTTGCAGCAGATGACAGTAAGATAAATTGGTATTTTAATTGCTTTGGACTTCAACTCCCATCGGCCTTGGAAAGCATAACCAATGGTGAAGAATTCTGGGGGCTATGGTTTGAGAAAGGATATGATTGAGATATGTAAAACCATAGAAGGCAAAAAATTGTATATAGGTTTCTTTTTTTTTTTGTCTATTACTCAAAATATTAGGATCAAGGCTCATCCAGTGAAGCTGATTGGAAGAATGTTGATCTGACCAACAGGACTATTCTTAGGTTTGAAGAACTAGATCAAACTAGTTAATTGCTTTTTGAATAAACATATGGGTTTCATTAGCAGGCCCTGATGACTATATTTAAAGTTTAATGGATCATTCTACTTGAAGTAATGGAAGAATTAGTTCTCCATGTTAGAAGAGTTACTTGTCCTAGAATAACCTAGTTAATTTTCCATTGTGTTATATTCCATTACAAGCATCTTCTGAATAGATGTCATTCTATTATTAAGTCTTGCTCTTGTGCAAATGGCATTTTTATGTTTCTATCCTATGCCCTCATATCTGGTTATGTATTAACATTTTGTTTGGTTGCTACTTGACCATTGTTTTAAGGAGAAAGTTAGAATAGCAATTAATACATGAATTCTATATCTGAGGTTACATATATTAGAAATGTATATAATACTGTATATATAATCCTGAGTTGTCTGGAATACAAGTTCAGGCTTATATAGCTACAGCTTAAATGCCTCCCAGAACTCTGTTTTATCAGATGAATAATCTTTTAAATTTTGCATTCTCTTAAATAAAATGTTTGGGGTATATTATGTTCAAAGTTATTTCTGCAACTGATAAGCTAAATTAGGTTTATGTTATAAGCTGCTGGTGTGTAAGCTGTAAGTTTCCTAAAATGTCCATTGATTCGATCTGATTCCTTATTTTGATCAGCTTTCATGATTAACTACTGCTTTTCAACTGCTTAGGGCTATTTAATTGCAGAATACAGAATAATAGAGTTGGAAGGGACCTTGCAGCCCTGTTCAAGCAAGAGCAGGGGTGGGATTCAACTGGAGTTACTACTGGTTCGGTGACTACGCGCGCATGTAAAAAAACCTTAAACTGTGCTGCCTGGACAGCTAAAAAGCACTGTGTGCAGGTGCACAGAGTTGGAAAAGCCTCTTCTTTCCTGCTTTTTCAACCTCAGCTGTGCCGCGCAAAGCAGCTGAGGTTGAAAAAGCAGGAAATAAAGGACAGGTAAGAGCCCGGGTGGGCGAGGTGGACCAAAGAGCAGCAGATACAGAACCAGTTCTGTGTCTGCTGCTCTTCAGAGCTACCGGTTCTATAGAGCCGGGCAGAACTGGTAGCATCCCACCCTTGAGCAAAAGACCCTGTACTATTTCAGAGAAATGGACGTCCAGTCTCTTCTTAAAAATCTCTAGTGATGGAGCACCCACAACTTCTGGAGGCAAGTTGTTCCATTGATTAATTTGTTTTCAATGTCGGGAAATTTCTCCTTAATTCTAATTTGGATGTCTCTTTGATAAATTTTCATCCATTACTTCTTGTCTGGCCCTGAGGTGAGCATAATGAACTTCTCATTTTGTTTCATTGTCCTAGTGGAACAATATTATAAAATTACACTGAGATTTTTTAGTAATGGAAATGCTGGTATGGGAATTTGGGGAGTTGATCCAAACTTTTGAAGGGTGCTCAGTTTCAGGAAGACTAATTTACATTCATTTCTAAATGCTATTATGAGCAATATCTTGAAATACTTTACAATAAAAATAATTAAAATATAAACATGATTTCCAACTGCTATTAAAACATAGTGTTTTCACGCATTTAATGGATGTTAATTGGATTTTTATTTTAAATGGGCCAATGTTTCCAGTTGAGTTTTCTACCCCATTGTGAGAAGCATAAAAAACTTCGTTCGGAAAGCAGCCATCATCTCTCCAACAGACAATCCAGTATGTAAACCTTAGGAAACCAAATATACAGGCTCTACAATCTGCTCTTTTTCATATTTCATTTTGGTATTCAGTCACTTACAGACTGAAACACCTGTCTGTAATGTTCTACAGGGAAATTGAAAAATTTTGGACCAGGACTGGGTTCAAATCTCCATTCAGCTATGAATTGCCCTGAATGGTCACAGTCCAATCATTCTCACAATCAGACTAGTTTATTCTAGAGAAAGGACAAGAAATATCTTCCTGAGGAAATCTTGGAGTTCTATAAGCACCAAATATTTATTTATTTGATTTATTTGATTTGTCAATCGCTTACAAGATAATAGGTATAAGTATAAACATGAGTAAGAATACAGGAAATAGGTACAAATAAATGGGGACAATAGGACAGGGACGGGAGGCCCGATGGTGCACTTATGCATTTTATTTATTATTTTATTTTAAAAATAAATAAGCAATGGGTGAAATATAAAAGCAAATAGCATTGAAGTACCTACATAAGCACTTACATGTTGCAAGGAGACATAGTGCCACAGTGGTAAATATAAAAAAAACAACGTTATCTTATTTCCTGCAAAACAATCTCCTAATGCAGTATTTCTCTCTTCTCAAGGATTTCACACTTAAGTCTTCAAACATGCCCCATTAAGCATTTTATCTATCCAAATGAAGAACTAAACTCTTTGGGGGGAGCATAGCTGCTCTCATAACTCCTCCCAAAGAACAGCTATGCAGGCACAAGGGAGAGAGCTATCTGTGTTCAAAGTGTCAAAGTTGCTCACATGCCAAAAGGATCTGAGATCCCCCTTCCCAAGCATTACCAAAGCAGTGGGTTAGTTGCTCCTTCCCCCTCCCTTATCTCCCCTCCCCAGCAACATTCTTCAGGCTCTGCATCTGTTGAAACCTGTCAGGGCTATTTCCAAGAATAGCCATGCTCCCTGGCCTTCAAATGACTTGCCATTTTAAGACACATTCAGTTTAAAATGTCTGCCTTTCTTCAGGACATAATTCTTTTTTCTTGCCCAGGTTCTTACAATAGGGAGTATGCTTAATTTTTTAAAAAAGTTAGATTAAGTCACTCTGATAGGATGAAATACTTAACATACATTGGATAGTATACATTTAAATTTCCTCTCCTATTTTGCTAAGCCGGTATTCCTTTATATGTTAAAATATCCCCATCTTCATTTCTTTAACAACATATCAAAGAGGATGTTATCCTCACCTAAAGAAAACCCAAGTTAATAATATTTTTAATGAAAAGTAGGTAGCCTTTCATTGATTAAGTCATGGCACTGGGGACAAATGCTGGATTTTTGAAATCAATCAGCCAAAGGAGAGGAGTTTCATCCAAATTAAATTGCATACACTCTGTAGAAAGAAATATAGTTACAGAAAAATTATCTCTAACTTGATTTACTAAGGACTCTTCATACCTATAACCGATAGTATTCTGTTCATAGCTTGGGGCTTCCTGTCAGGTTCATATCAAATGAGACTTGGGCTATAAACATAGGCAGGAAAAACCCTCTTTATGAACGCAAATTAAAGCCAATCTCAAAAAGAATAGGATTAGGTTGTCCTTACCCTTTTTCAGGAAAGAGACTTCCCGGGATGTCCCAGCACAGTATCTATGAGAATATCTTGTGAAAAGAAAAAAAGAGGGGGAAGAAGGAATGGAAGTCCAGATATCACCTGCTTGGCTCTACCAATTGAAGATTTTAATGTGACCTGCTGCCACCGAGGAGAAGAGAGACTGGAGTTTGCGCTTTGGGGCACTTTAAAAATGACCCCTCCTCCCATTCCTCCCTGTCACTCGGAGGAGCTTATGTTTCCTGTGCCTGCCCGGTTTTGAATCTCAAGTAAATTTTACTGGGCTTCTTCATGGCAAATGAAGCAGAATAAGAGGTAAGCAACAGGAAAGCTATGCTATGTGTTGTTTCACACCTGCAACTGTGAACCAGCTTATAGGATCATGAAGTTTTTCTTTAATCTTCATCCCATCCTTTGAGAAAAATGGGATTTGGTAATTCAGCATTTTCTCTCCCTTTCTTCAAACTTCATAAACACAAGATCAGCAGCTGGGAAGAACTCTCTCCCCCACCCCCTTAGGACAGGCTCTTTGATCACTTATGGACTTCAACTCCCAGAATTCCTGAGTGAGCCATAAAAGGTTCCCCATCCCTGGCCTACTGGTTTTTCAGTTGTGGGGGAAGTCCATCTTTGACTTGAATGGGACTGTTTAATATACAAATGTAGGACATATAAAGAATATTAATATATTAATATTATTATAAATATTAAATATTTATATAGGGATGGGGAAACTTTTATGGCTCACTCAGGAATTCTGGGAGTTGAAGTCCATAAGTGATAAAAGAGCCAAGTTTCCCTACCCCTGCCCTAGGAGAACAAAGAAGCTGTTTTGCTGTGGCTTGTCCATCTAGCAGAGGATGTCTATTTTGACTGGCAGGGGCTCTTCAATTTCCCATCAGTCTGGCACCATCTGATTCTCTTGTTTTAACTGGAAATGCCAGAAATTAAATCTTGAACGGGGGTGTCAAACTCACGGCCCACGGACTGGAGGTGTCACAGCTGGCCATGCCCACACCCGGTTTAGTGAAGGGAAAAAAAGTTGCAATATGTCACGTGACGACCTAGACCTTCTTGATGCACAGCTGATGGTCTGCTATCAAACAATGGTGTACCTTCCCACTGAACCACTGGGATGTAATTCTTAACAACCATGCATGGGCAAGTGCTGTCAATGTGCCAGTTTGTAAGTTTTGCACAATCAGTATGTGATGCTTTATTATATCTCCCTGTTAAACAAAATGTTACCTGCAAAACGTTTTCCTTGTCACGAAGAGCCAGATAAAAGAGGAAGAACATCAGAAATTCTAATGTAAACTCTGCATCTCTTCCTTAATCTCTTACATAATATGAACAGCCTTGGGCAAATAAACTATGCAACAAAGTACAAAATCTAGTCATACCTTGTGGATAACAGCAGTGACAACTTAATGTCTGTTTATTCAGCAGTAAATTCAGCAGTAAATTCAGTGACATCTACTTGAATACAAACCTTGCAGTATAAGCTGAAATTGTATTAATATCTATAATTATAAATATATAGGGAAGAGGACTGGTCTTGCTCTGACAGCTGGCATGAAATGAAAAAAAAACACCAAACTGTTTTATTTTCCTCTTCAGCTGTTAACTCATTAATAGCAGCAGCAGCATAAAAATACAGTTTATAAAATAATACAAGCATCTTCTTTTCAGGATGTGTATTCCATTAACTTCCACACACATCTTCTGCTTATAGATATAACCTTCTTTTGTCCTTGTCATTTCTGAAAGACACGCTTATTTAATATAGACTCTTATCTATATATTTGGATGTGCTTCGTCTTGTTCTGACTTATTTTACATATTTATTCATTTAACTATGACATATGGAGTTTGAAAAATTCTCATCATACACAGAAAGTAAACTATTAATAAGTGATTTACCCACAAGAAAAACCTGTGGGAAGAGGAGTGTTTCCATGCCTTGGTAGAAGATCACTAGGGTAGTGGTAAAATGAACTTCTTTTGCTAAAAAAAAAAAAGGATCTATTTATTTATCACATTTACTGTACATAGTTCATAGTACAACTCATATATGTGACTCTGGGCAGCAGACCCAATTTAAACAAATCAGCTACAATTAAATCATTATAAAAAGACTATTTAAAAAACTGTCTACCTATCTATGTATCTATCTATCTGTCTGTCTATCTATCTATTACTGTAGAATTTATGTGGCTGCCCATTCATTGTCAGTGGCTCTGGGCAGCTTACAAAAATAAAAGGAGAACAGGAGACAAACCTGGTACATCCTATATTCTCTTTCCACATTTATTTACTCAACTGGTACAATGAGTAGAGAAAAGGCAAGCTATATAATATTTCAATGCTCATATCTGCAAATTATCAGGAGAGGAGAAAAGGAATGCCTATATATAATCAGAGACCAATTAAATATTCTTCGGTGAATTTACAGGCCCTGGGGAGAGTCCCCCTCTCCCTGAAGTGGCCCGCCAGTCTATCACCTGCTTACCTCAAGGACGGTTCCTGGGACCCGGAGAGGTGGCATGGCCATCAGAAGAGAGGTTGTGGGGGGGCGGGTTAAATTGTTTCAATTTCTATTTAAAGTTTTATCGGGGTTAGGGAAGATGATCAGGATGGGGTTGGGGGACAAACCGCCTGAGACGGGGGCCAGACTGGGGGTCAACTGCGGTCGGGAGGCTCTGGGGTCAAGTGGGCTTGGGTCGAGGATGGGGGGGTTCTTCCGGGGAGGGAGAGTTGAGTTCTATCTGCACAGTGAGCGGGAGAGGCAGATTTGGCGGGGATAGGGGGCCATATTATATTAGGGGAGCGCGCCCTCGCTGTTTGTGAGCGGTGGTGCGCTCCGACCCCCTAGTTATTTCCCATTTCCCAGGCTGTCCGAATCATTGGGCCCTGGGCCTTCGGCTGATGTTATGCAACGCCAGGTCCGTGGTTAATAAAGCCCCCCTTATTCATGATTTGATCTGTGAGGGGGGAGCGGACCTGGCGGGTGTTACCGAAATCTGGCTGGGCCAAGAAGGGGGTGTCCCCCTTGTGGAGATGTGTCCACCCGGGTTTCGGGTTTTTCATCGACCGAGGGCCCAGGGGAGGGGTGGGGGGGTTGCGGTGGTTATTAAGGAAGATCTGTGTACTAGGGAATCCACTGTTCCTCAGACGACTGGATGTGAATCCCTCTTTGTGAAGTGTGGTTCCGGGGTTCAGATGGGCTTGTTTATCACATACCTGGCTCCCTGCTATGTGACATCGGCCCTGCCTGAGCTCCTTGAGGTGATAGCCGGCTTGGCAGTTGAAACCCCCAGGCTTATGGTCTGGGGGGATTTCAACCTACCCTCTGCTGGTGGTACCTCGGGGGCTGCTCAGGAGTTCATGGCTTCCATGACAGTCTTGGACCTGACCCAATTAATTAGGGATCCCACTGACATAGGGGGTCACATCTTGGATTTGGTTTTTGTCTCTGGTCAGTGGCAGTATGATCTAGGTCTTGGGGATGTTTTGATTGAGCCCCTGTCATGGTCGGATTATTCGCTCCTTAGGCTGGACTTCCATTACGCACCCCCTTGTCGTAGGGAGGCGGAACCGACTAAATGGTACCACCCCAGGTGCCTGATGGACCCAGATAGGTTCATGACAGAGCTCGGGCCACTTCCCGAGACTCGTACACATGACTCGGTTGAGGACCTGTTGGCTGCCTGGGATAGGACGGCCACCAGGGCCCTTGACCGGGTCGTGCCCTTGCAGCCTCTGACCCGGTGCCGATCCCATGTGGCTCCCTGGTTTTCCGAGGAGCTGAGGGAGATGAAGCGCCAGAAAAGATACCTAGAGAGTGGTTGGAGGGCCAGCCATTCCGTATCTGACCGAACACTACTGCGATCATTTGTTAAGACCTATTTAGTGGTGATAAGAGTGGCAAAGCGTTTGTACTTTTCCACTCTTATTGCGTCCACAGAAAATCGCCCACCGCCCTTTTTAGGGTGACCCACTCCCTTTTAGATGAGAGAGCGTGGGAGGACCCCTTGCAAGGACGGGCCGAGGATTTTTCTATTTTTCTGCAGGACAAAATCGCTCAAATCCGGGATGGCTTGGACTCTGACTGGGCAACTCTGGGTAGGATGGCGGGGGCGGATTTCGGTGAGGTCATTTGGGGGGAGTTTGATCCTGTGACCCTGGATGACGTGGACAGGATGCTGGGTGGGCTTAATGCCACCACATGTTTATTGGACCCGTATCCCTCCTGGCTGGTTGTGGCCACCCAGGAGGTTACGCGAGGTTGGTTCCAGGATATTATCAACACTTCCTTGAGTGAGGGGTTTTTGCCAGCCACCTTGAAAGAGGCGGTGGTGAGGCCCCTCCTCAAGAAACCATCCTTGGACCCAACACTGTTGTCAAATTATCATCCAGTCTCCAACCTTCGCTTTGTGGCGAAGGTTGTTGAGAGTGTGGTGGCACGACAGCTCCCTCAGCACCTGGAGGAAGCGGTATACTTAGATCCCCTCCAATTGGGTTTCAGGCCTGGATACAGCATGGAGATGGCATTGGTCACGTTGGTAGATGATCTCTGGAGGGCTCGGGACAGGGGTTGTTCCTCTGTCCTGGTCCTTTTAGATCTCTCGGCGACTTTTGATACTGTCGACCACAGTATCCTATTGCGGTGGTTGGGGGGGCTGGGAGTGGGAGGCACCGTATTACGGTGGTTCTCCTCCTTCCTCTCCGACCGCTCACAATTTGTGTTGGCAGGAGGGCAGAGATCGACCTCGTTGTGTTGTGGGGTGCCTCAGGAGTCTGCTCTCACCCCTGCTGTTCAACATTTATGTAAAGCTGCTGGGGGAGATCATCCGTGGCTTCGGGGTGGAGTTCCATCAGGATGCTGACGATACTCAGCTACACATTTCCACCCCGGGCCACCTCGACAAAGCCGTTGAAGTGATGACCCGGTGCCTGGAAGCCGTGAGGAGTTGGATGGGGGTCAACAGGCTTCAGCTCAACCCGACCAAAACCGAGTGGCTGTGGTTCCCTGCACCCAGATACAGTCAGCTCATTCCATCGCTGACCGTGGGAGGTGAAATCTTGGCTCCCACAGAGAGGGCACGCAATCTGGGAGTCCTCCTGGATGGGCGGCTGTCATTGGACAATCATATATCAGCTGTCACCAGGGGGGCTTTTTATCAGGTCCGTAGGATCTACCAGTTGCGGCCCTTTCTGGATTGGGGTGCATTGTGCACAGTCACCTCTGCTCTTGTTACCTCCCGCCTAGATTATTGCAATGCTCTCTACATGGGGCTCCCCTTGAAGAGCATCTGGAGGCTTCAACTGGTGCAGAGTGCGGCCGCGCGGGTGATCTTGGGGGCTTCTCAGAGCTCCCATATTGCACCTCTCCTGCACGAGCTGCACTGGCTTCCAGTAGCCTTCCAGGTGCGATTCAAGGTGCTAGTAACCATCTTTAAAGCGCTCCATGGCTTGGGACCCGGGTACTTGCGGGACCACCTGCTGCCACCATCGGCCTCCCGCCGGCCGGTGCGCTCCCCCAGGGTTGGCCTCCTTGGGGTGCTGCAGGCTGGCCGATGTCGGTTGGCAGCCCCGAGAGTGCGGGCCTTCTCTGTGGGAGCACCCTCCCTTTGGGATGAGCTACCGGTGGAGATGCGAGCCATTACTGACCTACGGGCCTTCTGACGAGCACTTAAGACCCACCTTTTCCAACAGGCTGGTCTGGCGTAACGTTATGAGTAGGGTTTTTAATTTGATTTTAATTTTTTTATGGGTTTTATTGGTCTTAGCCATCTATTTAATTAATTTTTAAACTCTTTTTTAACTTTTCTGATTGTATGTTTTTATTGTGGCTGTTCACCGCCCCGAGTCCCTTTTTGGGAGAGGGGCGGTATACAAATCAAAATAATAAATAAATAAATAAGTAGTATGCATTTGGGTATTGTTTGCGGTTAACCCCCTGAGTACATGGGTCAGCTTTCTGTTATGTGAATGAATGCCTTTGAGATGCATGAACTTCGATTTCCACAATTCTCAGCAAGAGTGAATAGCAAGGGAAATTCTGTAACTTTGAGTTGAGACAACTGGAGGGTGCCATACCTCAACCTGAAAAAGGCTAGCATATGACTTCATGATGTGCCTATGCTCTTGTCACAGTTTTCTTTAAATATATGCAACAGAAGGTAGATTCATTTACCAACATTTTGGTAAATGTTATGTATGCATATTTGAAGAAAGTCTTAATGACACTGTAAAAGACTCATCTTGATTTTCCAGACAATTTCCCTTTGAATAGAAGGGAATGTGTCTACCCTCCATTTGTTTTGCAATCCAGTATCTAGTTATGAAAATATTTTGCTGAAAGCAGTCAAAGAGATGGACTTGTTTACAATCAGGTTGTTGGAAATTTTTCGGGCATATGCCAGTGCCTACTGAGTGGCTACAGAAACCACAGGGATATGAGCATGAAGTTTCATGATAGCCAAGAATGTGTACCGGCACTTAAGGAGATCTTGGCAATACCTCATCATTCACAGGGCAATGCAGGTCAGATGCAATGTGACTTCAGTCAATGGCTGTTCTGAGAAACTCAGAATTGTTTACTCACAGCCATTACTACCAGTTAAGTTGAATTTCCATGGGAAGTGATTCCTGAAGATATACAAATAAAATACCCTTAGTGTCAACATTAACCAACTGTGTTACGAACTGAGGGGATAGACAATCCTCTAACTTTTATCATATGTGATCTCAGAGTAAGAGAATGACACTATTTGGCAAGAAACTGCCCATTTGGCTCAATATTTATCACCCTCTCATGTCTATAGGGAGATATAAACTTCTTTTCCTTCTTAGAATTGGGCTTGATAATTTTCTTGTTTGCTTTTGAAAGTCTCCAGGGCATTTAATAAATATTGCACATGGACTTTGGGTAGAATTGTGTTGGCCACATCTCAAAAAAGTTATTAGTGTGCTGCTAAAAACAAAACAGATGATTAGAGAGATGATACCACTTTCTCTCAGGAAAAGTTACAATGGTAGTATGAAATTGAATGATGATAATCTTGTTTAAATAGTCATAATCCCCACTCAACTAAAAAAAAAGGTAGGAGAGGATCCAAATGTGTTGTTTGCTACAAAAAATAGAGTCACCCAGAGACTAATTTTGTAAGAATTAATCTTTTGCTTTGACTATTATAAGATCTGTCTTGACATAGTCCTACAAAGCCTTGGTCTACAGCAGGGGTGTCCAACATGCTGGCTGATGGATTCTGGGAGTTGAAGTTCACAGGTCTTAAAATTGCCAAGGTTGGACATCCTGCTCTATAGGATCCTAAATCTTCTCCAGCCCACTCCCATATTTCCCCAAAGGTGTAGATATTTAGACCATTGCTGTCCATCTTGGGCGAAACTGAGTAAGAAAAACATAATAAGATTTTTCTTACTCACTTATATTTAGACTAGATATTAAGATGGGCTATCTTAATTTTATCTATGTTGTTTCTCCCTACTCGTATCTGCTATAATTTAGCCAGAAGGAATTTAATTTAATTTAGTATTTAGATTAGATATCTTACATGCTTGGAAGATACAAATACAGGAATTTGTATATTTGCTGTAAACATTATAATCTGAGGTGGTATTCAGCAGGTTCTGACCAGTTCTGGAAAACTGGTAGCGGAAATTTTGAGTAGTTTGGAGAACCGGCATATGCCACCTCTGAATGACCCTGGCCCCATCTCTTCTCTGCCTCCCGAGTCCCAGCTGATCGGCTGGGTCTTCTTTTGTTGCCCTGCACAGGAGAACGGAGTTGGAAAGCAGGTTAGTGGGGTGGGGAGGGAATGGAAATTTTACAGTATCCTTCCCCTGCCACATCCATTAAGCGAAACTACGCCCACCAAGCCATGCCCAGAGAACAAAAATGGTAGCAAAAATGTTTTAAACCCACCACTGATTATATATCATGTATGGAAAGAATGTACTATAGAACAGGAGTTTAAATAAACACAAACACAATTTAAAAGTCATAATGTCTAGTTGATACGAGATTGTTCTGGACTTCCATCCTGCAGAAATATTTCAGGTGCCCACACAACCCAGCAACACTTGAAAAATATTTGGAGGAAACTGGTCCACAAAACGGTGTTGTTTGTTTTCTTGTTTGTGAAATTTGCATCCAAAGTATTAGTTATAATTGTAGCAGCCCTGTACATTATTTGGTTGGTTTCTTGCAGGAAGCTGCGGCTTATGTTTGATATTTTAACATTGGCATCTTTTAATACTTGTGCTTGTGGTTTCTTTTTAATGAGCTTCAGTGCAGGCAAACTTATTTTGTTTTGTTTTTTGTCCTGTTCTAGATGCACTGTTTTAGTTTGTTTCATTTTTTTTTAAAGATAATGGACTTTAGTTTTTCTGAGAAGAAG
Source organism: Bungarus multicinctus (assembly GCA_023653725.1). Taxonomy (NCBI): domain Eukaryota; kingdom Metazoa; phylum Chordata; class Lepidosauria; order Squamata; family Elapidae; genus Bungarus; species Bungarus multicinctus. Next base: position 124,028,636 of record CM042836.1, on the reverse strand, counting down.
GCAGAAGAGAAGGTTGCTAATTTGGGTGTGAAAACGATTCCAAGCTGAATTAGATTCCTCTACTGTTTACTCCCCTGGTTTGCATCTACATTCTGAGCTACTTCTGGCAAGACTTTGATTTCTTTGCCCTGGATACACTTTTGCAGTTCTATCAATTCTGCTTAGGTGAACACTTTATTTTATATTATAAATTGATATTGATCTGCTAGCCCCTAGTATGTTATTTCTGATTCTGGATGCACTCTTTTCAGAACTATTGCATTCTTTTCAGTAATTCACTTCTCATTCAACTTGATTTGTAATAACACATTATTATTTCTTTGTTTTCAATCTTTGTATATTTGGGATGGGTAAATACTTTACTTCCTGTAATCCTACAGCTGTTGGCTTTGGTTGGTTAGCCAACAGTCCTGAGTCCTGCAGGCCATTTGTCACTAGATGTCCAGGAACAGCAACAACTAGGATGGTCCTTGCTGATCCAGGAGATGACCAGTGTAGATTTCTGTAATTTACATATCACCATATTTTTTATGGCAGAGATGCTCTTCCTCTGGCTCTTCTGGTGAGACCTATCCAATATGATTGAACCTCTGGCACAGCTCTCATCTTCCTCAGGGCAGACAAGTCCCACAATCATGACAAGGAATTGTATCATTGGGTGATTGTTATGTATTGTATGCCACCGAGAGTCACAATGTCTCTATGAGCCACAGTGGCGCAGTGGTTAGAGTGCAGTACTTTTTGCTGATTGTTGGCTGCCTGCAATTTGGCAGTTCAAATCTCATGAGGCTCAAGGTTGACTCAGCCTTCCATCCTTCCGAGGTCGGTAAAATGAGGACCCAGATTGTTGGGGGCAAGATGCTAACTCTGTAAAACCACTTTGAGAGGGCTGCAAAGCATTGTAAAGTAGTATATAAGTCTAAGTGCTATTGATATTGCTATTGGGCTGCCTTATAAATCTTGAAATAAATAAACAAAATAGAACTTCCCTCAAGCTACATAATTAATGTAAGAATCAGAAAATGTTATTTTTGGGCCAGTCTCTGTAGATGTTGCACAAAAAGTTTTAAAGTTGAAAAAATATTTTGGTTATATTTAGGATTCCTAAAAGCTGTATGACCATTTAGTTTGACACTAGTTTCTATTTATGTGTCTAATAGGCTTGTGCTTTGCTCTCGCTGGGAATAGAACATATGGGAAAGTATTCTTGTGTCCAATTAGAGTGATTTACCATCTATTTTGTATGTCAGTTAACTGTAACATTCGGATGGCATGTGGTAGAAATTAAAAAAAAAAAGGGCTCATTAGCATAGCCATAAGCAGCTGGCCTTCTGTGCTGAATCTATTTGGAGCTGAATCCAGTTTAAGAAACACCGTGCAAATTTCAATCCATTCCTCATCTTTAGGAGCAATGGTGGAATGTGGACCCCAGTCATTGATTCTCCTACTACTTTTTCCCTATTAGCCATGCCAGGAAAGCAATTTTGTTCCTTTCTTTGGATGATGTCACAGGTTCTTTTTTAAAGCATACTCAACTAGATTGGTCCAGATACAAAAGCACAGGAATTTTTAAGACTTGTGGACTTCACTCCCAGAAGAGTTGGCTGGAGAATTCTGGGAGTTGGTCCAAAGGTCTTCAAGCTGCCAAGGTTAGACACCACTGTTATAAGGGATGGGAAGGTTTCTTACTTTGTAAACAAAGATATAAAAGTGATGTATGAAACTTACATACTGTATATTTATACAAACTATCAGTAACACCTATTAACCATTGCAGTGTTTCCTCTAAACTGTTCTCTAGACTATAATAGTTACAAATAACTGTTGCTTCCATACTTTATTACTATTACTTCTATACTATTCCTGGCAATATTTTCTCTTCACAAAGCCTGCTCTGTCTTAAAGTCATTTTCTGGGTTTCTTCTACCTCCCCCCTCCCCTTAAAGGCCAGTGTGTGGATCTCTTGCACATTTCCATGTTGTGCTTTGCCTTGCTGGAAGGATTGCTTCCCTTCCCTTCCCTGGTCTGTTCACTCCTTCTGAAGAAAAAGAAGTACCTTCTTTCTTTTGGCTCTGCACTTCTGGGTTTGCGAATGTGCTAATGGCTGCGGAACATACCACTCCCACTCAAACACACATCTTCTCCGCTCTCATTGTCAAGGTTGTCAAGGGAAGAGGGATGAAAAGTCAGAGGTGCCTGCAACTTTGTCAAGCAGCTTGTTCTTCACTGGATGGCTCTTTGATGACATGGAGTTTCTGCTTATTGACTTTTCCCACTAGTGCCTCTCAATTTGGACAGAGGTCTATCAGTTTTGGTGAAGTGTAGAGAGAGATTTTCCATGCTTGCTGTCATTTGAGTTAAAAGGGGAAACAAGGAGAGTTCTTTTGGATTTACTCCTCTGTGTCACTCGTTGACTAATGGACTATTTAAAAAACAAAGCAAAAGAGCAATTTTCCATTCTAGCAACACGCTGGTTTACTGGTGGACTGATATAAAGAAAAGAAGGACTGCTTTGCTGTTTTCCTTGTGTGAATGGGAAGGTCACCAGTCATCTCTGAAATCAACATTTCCATAGAAAGTCTTCTTTAGGAGAGGGCACTCAGCCATTCAATCTAGAATGAAAATGTCATTGAGGGAGAAACTAGTGACTGGAGGAAAGGAGGGGCATGTTCATCATAGGACATATTAGCCAACTGGGGCAGAGCCAGTTGCTTGTGACAAAATGAAGTACAGCAAACAGACCTCACAAATGCACTTGCTTTGATACAATTGAAAATCACTGCTTTTGACAGCAAAAGAGAGCAAGAAAAGATAGGTGGAGGTTGCTTTCCCAGCAGGCTATGAGTAAGTTAAATAAATCCTCCTGTCTTCCAGAAATTGTAGGCGGGTTGTCTTCCTAGCTGAGCAAGTTGAAAGCATTAGTTCCTTGTTCAACATAGGAAGATGTGAGAGTAGAGTGGATTTTTTAGTGAAGCCGAGGGACAACCATTAAACAGGCCAGAAGATTTCCATTTGTGAAGTGGTTTCACAGGATGGAATTTTAAGCAGTGCATATCTTGCTGTGTTTGCTTCCAGAGAATTTCATCCAACTTCTTCACCATGCCATGACAGCATTTGCAATATTTTACTCTACAGTCAAAGAATTTAAAATGTTTATTTGCATATACAAAAATTTCAATTCAAAACATATAATTTACCAGGCTTCATTGGTCAATTCTCTCTCTCTCTCTCTCTCTCCCCCTCCTCTCTTTCTCTTTCTCCATATATGTACAAATAGGTCTTCCAACTTTTTTGTTTTGGATCCATCTTTTTAAAATAGCCAAAATGGATTAAAGTAGAGATGTATATTCAATTTTGCCTTCATAAAGTATGGAGAAGCACTATAAACACCTTATTTCCTTATAACAGAGCTTACAAAGTAAAAGCAGTTCACTAAAGTTACATTTGAATAGCAATCTTATTAATGGATAAATACCGTATTGCCTAAAATAGAAACCGTCTGTTGATCTCTATAGGGCCGTGATGGCAAACCTATGGCACGCGTGCCAGAAGTGGCACGCAGAGCCACTTCTGCCGGCACGCAAGAGGTCATCTGGAAGAGCCCAACTGCGCATAAGCAGATGCCACCCGCCTGCTCGCCAGCTAATTATCAGGTATCTGGCACGCATGCATGGAGCAGGGGTGCACAGGAGATGTGTGTGCATGCACAGATACATGTGATGGGGGTCGTGCACACACGCGCAGATATGTGCGGCGTACAGGGGAATCACACATGCATACGGGATGTGGGGGGCCCCATGCACATTGCCTTCTGGGTGCTGGCACATGAGCGCGGACACTATTTTCAGCCCAGGAGCCCAAAAAGGTTAGCCACCACTGCTATAGGGTGTAGAAGTCAAATAGAATGTTACAAAACATTCTGTTTGTTATAAGGTCCGTATGTAACAAGATGCTTCTGGAATCTCACTAAGCTCCATTCTTCACAAAACAAACCTTGCCCTTGCCCTGTATTCCTTAAGTAAAATGCCAAATTGGCATGATGCAGTGTACCAGCCTCCAACATTATCTTTGCTCTGAGTACCAAATGAATACCACGTGCATTTTTAGAAAATATAGACCACTCTGTCCTTTAATGGCTGGGTGGACTGAGCATTAACATTTGAATCACTATAAACTCCATGCATTTGCCATATACTAAATAAATAAACAAATTTTAGAAAATATAAATGATGAATGGCTGAAGATCAAGACTTACTCTGAGAATATCCCCATCTTCCCAGGAAAAAAAAAAAGCTGGGGTAATGAGGAGCATTCTAACTGGCTAATGACTAGTATACTATCTGGTAAATGAGACTTTTGTGCTTGCCATGCTGACCAGACCAATCATTTTGCAAGAGTACCTATCACCTGTTTTCACACTTCGGAAATAACCAGTAACTGAAGAAATGCAGGGAATTCCATGTGTAAGTACTCTGTATATGCAATGTTCCTAGAGGCTTTTCTCCAGCATTCACATGTATAGTTAAATATATTATTGTATGTGATATCCACATATGGATTGCATGGGCGAACCATTTCTTCTTTTCAATTCATTTATTGAACTTTTCCCCCCCTTTTGCGCAGTCTGTTGGCATTTGTACTGCCCATTTATAGTACCAAGTAAACGGAGCCGTCCAATGGCATTCCCATACTTAGCGCTGATCTCACTGCAGACTCAGCTACTCCATGCTTTCAAGAGAGACTTAGGGAGCAGGAGTTACTTTCCATAAATGGAATCCCATTTTATTTGCTGAGGAGTGGGTGTGTGCTTACTAGCTTAACTAACAATTATTTGTTATTTGAGTTAACCAAGAGCAAGCTCACACCTCAGCAAATAAAGCAGGAAGTATCATGAATTACTAGTAAGTAACTAGTCACATGAAGTAACAGCAAGTAACAGGGATGACTAGCAATGGGAATATGAAAATTTTTCCTGACCTGTGGAGATGATAGAGGAAGAAATAACAGGCCCAGATTTTCATGGGGTTAAAGATTTGCTCATCAAAATTAATGACAAAAATATAGATCTACATTGATAATTAGTCCATTATAATTATTTATGAGTGGGGAATCCATGCTGTTGTATATGTTATGGATCTAGAATCCCCACTGTCATTCACTGATCACACAACCTGGGCCCACTGGGAGCTTTTATTCTTCACTCTTGTCTTAGTCAGTACTTTGATAAGAGGCAGAACACAAATATTGTAATCTCATAACTTTGCCTGCCTCTTACATGTGTTCAGGGAATATTTGCAATTCATTTCCTTGTGAGTGGTGAAGATGGCTCTGAGAAGGAAACCAGTGATGGGGACAAAGTGCACATATAACCAACAATATGACTAAGCAGTAAAATCATGCTTAGGTGTTGGAATTGATTAGAAGTTTAGCTTTGTTTCTTCAATTGTGCAAAGCAATTGAAACCTCAGAATAATGGTGGCAATTGCACCTGTCCTAAATAGCTTCTTGTTCATTTCATTGTACAAATGTTTAAGTTCTTAGTTTATCTTGGCACCCCCAATATATTCTTCATCTATTATAAAAATAAATCTATATCTATTTTGTCATTTTTGTCAACTAGCAGGTTTCAGAATAGCTATGGTATGCAAAAATAAATTTGACTGAAATATTAAGCAAGCAATACACAACAGAAAGAAAAATTGCTTCATATATCATTTGGAAATTGTTATGCCAGGAGAGGGAATGGTATTTTTTTCTTTTCAAATTGCTTGGAGTGTGGTCATGGTCAATAAAGAAATACCCTGTTATTCTGACCATATCATCCTCGCCTTCCTCCTCTTCTCCTCTTCCTCACCAGCTTTCCAGTGTAAACTAGACAGGAAGTTCAAATATATTAACAGAATCTTGCAAATCTGAAAATACAAACTTCCCACCTCAACTTTTAGCTACTAGAGCCATTAGGGTGGATCCTTCCTAAGTTTTTTTTTCTCTGATCATTAACCCACTGGGGACTCCTGCTTCTTTTATCTGATTGTTTCCTAGGCAGGGTCTCTTACCCTTGTTCCTCAAGGTCACTCAGGTCTTATTAAAGATCACCAGAATCACCAACTTCACCAACTGTGGTGATAGCTTTGCTAGAGGCATGATGGGAAATGCCAAAGGCAACCAATTATACTGTTTGGGATTCAGCCTACCTACCCCCAAGTTAAAATGTGTAGTTCCTTCCTAAGGATGCGAGTTGCTGATATTTCTAATGGATCTTCTAAAATGAAAACCAGATCATCTGCAAATGCTTGCAATTTAAATTCTTTTTAATTTTCATCCCTTTTATATCCTTGTCTTCTTTAATATTTCTATTTAGCACTTCCAAAATTAACACAAATAGAATCCATCAATTCTCCCTCTAACATTACCTTTGCTGTTTGTTTATGGTATATAGCTTCTATTTCATGGATAAATTTTTTACCGAAGCCTATTTACTCCAACTGTAATAACATAAATCACCAATTCACATTATCAAAGGCCTTCTGTGCATCTAAAAATATCAAAGCCATTTGTTTTTCAGGATGTGCCTCATAATATTCCAAAGTATTCCAAAATTATTCTCATATTATCTCTAATTTGTCTCTTTGGCAGGAATCCATTTTGGTCCGGATGAATAAAGTTATTTAGATATTTTTTAAGTCTTTCTGCTAATATTGAAGCAAAAATTTTATAGTCTGAGTTTAGTAGGGAAATCGGTCTATAGTTCTTGATTTGTTGTGGATCGGTGTCTTCCTTTGGGACAAGGGTAATATAAGCTTCTGACCATGATTGGGGTATCCTCTTCTTTGACATAACTTCATTCATGACTTCTAACAATGGAAGGTTCAACAATTCTTGTAATGTCTTATAAAATTCCACTGGAAGTCCATCTGGACCTGGTGCCTTTCCATTATTTTGCTTCTTAAGTGCTTCAGTTAACTCCATCATCGTTATGTTACTTTCTAACATTATTTCAGTCTCTTTGGGTATCTGAGGTAAATTAGCATTCTGTAAGTAATGTTTAACTCTTTCATCATTGATATTCTCTTGTTTGTATGATTTCCCATAATAATCTCATATAATTTTTTTCTTCTCTTTACTTCCATAGCAAGCTTGGCCTTGATCATCTATTAATTGCAATATTTTCTTTGATTCTCTCTCCTGTCTCAGTTTATATGCTAACCATCTACCTGGTTTATTTGCATCTTCAAAATAGTTCTGTTTTGCACCTCTGATTTTCTGTGCTAGTTCTTCTTTTTCCATTAATCCCATTTTATGTTTAATTGTATCCATTTTTAACTTAATATCCTTTTTCTGTGGCAGTTTCTGTAACTCCTTTTCATGTCTTTATACTTATCCTCTAATGTCTTAGAGGCTTGTCTTTTCATAATATTTCTTTTCTTTGTGTAGTCTATTATCAAGCCTCTGGAATGTGCCTTCATTGTATCCCATACATTCTGTATTGAAGTGTCTTCTTTTTTATTTTCTCTGAAGAAAAGAGCCAGTTCTTTCTCTATTCTCTGTGTAAAGTCCTTTCTTTTAATATAGTGTTATTTAACGTCCATCTGGATCTTCTTTGTCCTTTCCATTTAATTGTCATTGGATTATGATCAGCCCAGATACTTGTTTCTATATCAATTTCTTTAAGGTTAGCAATCAATTCTGTTGACATCCATATCATATCTATTCTAGACCATGATGAGTGTCTGTTTGAATAGAAAGTATATTGTTTAGTCTTAGCGTTTCTTTCTCTCCATGCATCTTTTAGGTTTATTTCATCTATCATTTTAAAAAAGGATCTAGGGAGAATCTTTCTGCTTTGCTTTGTTGTTTTCCGTGTTGTATAGTCCAGTTTATTATCTACTATTCCATTGAAATCTCCCATCATAACAATATTAACATAGTCCAATTCAATTATTTTCATACGTAGTTTTTTATAAAATTTTTCTTGATTGTCATTCGGAGCATAGAAGTGTTTTCATATTATTGTCCATTATTTCCACCATTAAAAGTCTCCCCTCATCATCTGTATGTATCAATTTGGCTGGAATAATATTTTTGATGTATAAGATCACTCCTCTTTTCTTACATTGTGTCAAGGAAGTAAATATTTTTCCTAGCTTTGGCTGTATCAATAGTTGTTCATGTTGCTTTTTAATATGTACTTCTTGTAAGCAAATTATATCATATTTTAATTTCTCTAATTTATGGAAAGTTTTCCTTCTTTTAATGGCTGAGTTAAGTCCATTTATGTTAATTGTAATCATTTTTTTTCTCTTCCATAATTATACTTTATAATTAGGTTTTGCAGCTCTAGTAGATCTTGATTCTCGTTGTTCTCTAGCTTCCACCTTTCCACCTACTGCACCTTCTTCTTTTTCAATCGCTGCTTGACAGTCCTCTTGGAATTCAGTTAGTGACATTTCTTTTTCTGTCTCTTCCTCTTTCCCTCCAAAGTATTCTCTATAAAACAATTCTGCTTTCTCAGTTGAGTCAATTCTATGTCTTTGTTCTTGCCATGTAAACATTAAGCCTTCTGGTATCAACCATCTATAATTCACCTTTTTTTTGAGCAGTATTTTAGTCAAGAATCGATACTCTCTTCTCATCTCTCTCATTCTTCTGGGTACTTGTTTCAGGACCACAATCTTCTTATCTTTCTTTTTCAATGTTTTCTCTCTTGCCACCTGTAATATTTGCGTTTTAATAGCTTTCTTCGTAAATGTAATATGAACTTCTCTTGGTAGGCTATTTCTCATCTTGTGAAAACTCAAAAAAACTCATCTATTCCATCATCATCTTCTCTTTAGATATTTCCAATGCCTCAGCCAAGATTTCTATCATTATCTCTGCCAGATTTTGTCCCTTTTCTTCCTCTATGTTTTGGAATCTAAGATAAAATTCTGATCTGTCCATCACCCATCCCAGCATCCCACTTTTATCTTGTTCAGCCACAGTTAATCTGCCATCAATATCTCCAATTTTCTTATCTCTTTGTTTATCTTCTTCAATTTTTTGGAATTTCTCATCATACTTCATCATCATTTGTTGAATATTCTCCACCTTTTCATCAGTTTTTCCTATTCTTTGTTCAATGCTCTCTGTTCTCTTTTCAATATTCTCTGTTCTTGCTTGTATATTTTGAATTCCTTGCAAAATCTTCTGCAGAGTCATCTTCTCCTGTTCTTTTTCTTGTTGTAACATCGTCTGTATTGAACGTTGTCCTCCAGTTGGTGAAGAAGAAGAAGTAGGAATTGAGGAACCAGCTGCTGTTAGTTTTCTACTCATTTCAATCAATTCAGAATCTTCAGGTTCTTCTAGACCTTAATCCACTCGTGTAATGACCAATTGTAATTCCAAGTAGAAATAGTGGAGAAAAAGCAAAAGCAAAATAAAATAAAAGTTTCTTCAGGTTCTTGTACACCTTAATCCAATCAATAGCGAGAAACAGCCCCCCCACCCCCAAAAAAAAAGGAGAAAAAAACCATAAAAAGAAAAAGGAGAGATTGTCAGGTATTGTGAGTGCCAAATTCTTCAGGTTTTTCAACACCTTAATCCAATTGAAAGATCTCAAGTGTGCAAAGGAAAAGAAAAAAAAAGTCACAAAAAGAAAAAACCCTAAAAAAATGGGAGATGAAAGAAAAGAAAAAAAACTCCCTTAAAAAAAGAAAGAAAAATTAATACTAATAATAGTACCAAAAAACCAAAAAACAGGTAGATGATATAAGATTTTCCTTTTAAAATAAAATATAAAAATAAAAAATAGACTCAAAAACAAAAGAAGACAAAATCAAATTCCAAAGAGTCAAAGGTCCAGAGGATTATCGGAAATAGTAAACTAATAAGGAGGGGGTTTGTTGAAATAGAAAATAGCCCAATGTAAAAAAGAAAGAAAGAACACACTGCACCTATTTAAATGTCCAAGGCTTTTTGTTGATTTCCAAACAATTATATAACTCTTTTCTCTAAGGTCTTATAATCTTCTTTCTATAAATTTCAATACCAGACTCCAGCCACTGATAGAAACCCAGAGGAGCACCTGCAATAACACTCTTCCGTGCTCTTCCCTCTATCTTATCAAACAGACTCAAAGTCCTTGAAAGGAAGCCTCTTTCTCAGCTTTGTTTGGTCTTCAATAGTAAAGAAAAAGAAAACAATGTTTCTAAGCCTCTAGATGGCAGTGTTACAAATTTCCCTCTATTTTCACTTTCCCCCTCCTTTTTCAAACAAAATATGTTTTATGTAATAAAAAAAATAATTAAAAATAAAAGAAAAAAAAAACTTAAAAAGAAATACTAAAAGGGAATCTCTAACCTATAATATTATACAGACAAAAAGGAAAAAAGAGAAAGAGAAAAAGTAAAGTTTAAAAAAATCAGTCCAGTTTCAAAGTAAAAAATCAAACATTAAAAGTCCAGCAATAAAAAAGAAATACTAATTGTGACTTCCTAGCAAAATCGCTGCTTAATCACTTCTGTCTTAAATTTTACAAATTCTTTCTTTCCTTAGGGTGTTCTCTCAGATCATATAATTAAAAAAACCTCTCACCAAACCGGCACACTTTCTCTTTCCATTCTCTTCCGTTTTGGGGCTGTCCCAACTTCAGCAGCTTTAAAGGCTGCCTCTTTGCCGCTGGCAAAAAGAGCTTCTCCTGGATCTACCAGGGACTTTGCGATGTCCCTGGGATCAGCAGGATGTGCTCTTTACATTCACCATCTCTTCAGGACGGTTGATATTTCCTTTTATCATGTCCGCTACTAATTCCAACATAAAATGGCAACCAAATTACTCCAATCTTTTTGTCCTAAAATCAGAGTTGATAATATGAGCCATTTCTCCCTTTGTTCCCATATTCACTGAAAACTGTACTTAGCTTATTCTCTGCTATAGCAGCCTGTGTTCTGATGACTTCAAAAACAAGACGGGTTGTTTTTAGGCTGAATGAGTACAACTGGTGAAGTTGTAGATTTGATTAGAACGATGTATCAGTCTGAACCGCTATGTATTGCCTCTTTCTTCCTAGAAAAAGTAATTGCCATTGCAAATTTATATTTCCTATATTACTTTGAAGTAAATCCTATTAAGCCAGTAAATATATTAATCTACAAAAGGCAACATCAATGTCATATTTCCCAGGAACATTTATTAAAGATCACAGAATGTATTTCTGGTAGAAAAAAAAGCAAGGGATATCAGATTTTTGAAACAGAAATAATTGTATATCCTAATAAATATTTCTGCCCTAAATATTTTTCCTTTTAAATTGTGAACAACGAAAGTCTAAAATGGCATCCGACTAAGGAGTCAATCTTTCAAGTTTTAAAGACAGCCCACCCCCCCAATCAGAAATATGGAAGGAAACAGTATGATTTAAAACACATACTTTGGGAGAGAAAGGAAAAATATAGAATCCCTGATTGTCAATTGTCAATTTATGTTTATGGCTGGGGCTATTTCTGGCTCATGAAATCTGTTTGGGAAATCAACCAATACTCTCCGCTTGTAAAATTTTGAAACTTTGCCATAGCTGGAGATATGGGGAGAAAAAGCAGGATGAAAAGTTGTTTTTATTGTTTTTCAAGCTGACTTGAAATTATAGGTGCTAGCTAGACTATTTTTCCCCCTTTGAAGAGACATTTGGCTTCTCACTGGCTTGCTTATTCCTATCTAATAAGTTGATTTGTAGAAAAAAAAATCTTATGGAATGCTTTTTAGACTAGCAAAATATGGATTTCTGGTGTCAGATTATGACTCCCTGATTTGGAATCATTCCTAGACATCATAATGGTAAGCTGTTAAATAAGCTTGCACTGTTGCTTGCTATTTGGGCTCTGTGTGATTCAGTTCTGATGACAGGGTGTTTTATAAATAGCAAGAAAGTGGCAGGCAAGACAAAAACTAAGTATCTTCTTGCCTTATCATTTCTTAATTCCAAATCTCTAACCATAAGGTTTCTCCATCCTCTTGAAGAAAAGAGTAGGATTTCTTTATTATTATGTGTAAAACTGCCTTTTCTGTGAGGTAGGTTGGCCTGAGAAAGTGACTGGCTCAGAATCCTCCAATTAACTTCTTGATATTTTCAGTCTTAATTGTGATACTTAATCCAGTCCGCCACTCTAGCTTCAGTGTGTTAAATCACTACAGCAATTAAGTAGTATGTTTTTATATGGAATTATGTCCGCAAAATTCCAGTAGAAAATCTGCTCTCTCTAGAAAGAGCGTGTATTTTTGGATTCAAAGGGGAATATCATACTGATATGCAAGCGGGTTTTCCCCCCAGTTGCTGTTAATATGATTATTCAAAAAGATATGCATTTTCTACTATTATAGTTTATCAGTATTAGAGCACGATCATCCTCTCCAATCTTTCTGTGGGCTATAAAATATTTTTTCTATTCGCAGCCATGGATAGAAATTGCAACTGTTTATGTATAGAATAGTCAATTTAAAAGTAATTTCTTAGGCATTAGTTGGCTTCTGCTTTGACCAAGACAAAATAAAGACAGAGTGATATTTCAGTGAAAAATTGTTTATTTATATTTACTTGTAACATCTTGCATGGAATTTAAATGTGTTTGGGGCTAATTAAAAGAAAATGACATGTTGTGATTTTCTCTTCTCTTTTGTCAACTAATCAAATAATTTGTTATATCCATAAAGCCAGAAAAGAGCAGTATAGAATCTACAAAGTGCATTTATCTATTGATTTATGTCTAGAAGAAGTACATATAAATATAAGATATATATCAAGGAATAAATATAAAAATATACAATGAGTCCAATAATGAGAAAATAAAATAACCTATTAAATTAGGAGACCGAAGAGTGAACAATTTCTGAAAACACCCCATTTGGGAATTCTAGGAAAGTTGCTAATATATAAGTGGAAAAATTGTCAAGGTAATACAGGTAAATAACATTAGGTATTTTACTCTAATGTAACTATAAAGGCATTAAAATTATGGAAACTTTTAAGCAACTTTGTTGTTATGCAACTCTGAACATGTAAGCAAAATTTAATCTAAGGATGCTTTCCCCCTCTTATTGTTAAAGATCATCTAAATATTGATATTCATTTTATAGCATTGCAGCTGCAATAAACTCTAGCTAACTTATTCTAAATTAAGTCATTGCTGCCCCCTGCAGGAAACACATTTTTTGTCCCTGATGGTTTTATATCTGAGGTCAAATCTCCTAAGTTATTTATTTTATTTTATTTTATTTTATTTTGTCAAGTGATTATAAGATAACAGGTATAAGTATAAACATAGTTATGAATACATAAAATGAATACATATAAGAAAAATAAAAAGAAACAATAGGACAGGGACGGTTGGTGCACTTATGCACGCCCCCTACAGACCTCTTAGGAAAGGGGTGAGGTAGACATTCTAAGGTAGACATTCTAAGATTAAAGTTTTGGGGGTTTGGGGAAGAAATCACAGAGTCAGGTAGAGTCAGAATTCAACTTCTGATGCCTGTGATTCATCCACTTGTGCATTTATTCCCTGTTTAAATAAATCTGGATATGTATCATTTGACCAAGGGTACTGTAATGCATTTTCTGGATATGGTGGGAACTGTAGTTGAACATATTGGGAGAGAACTAGGATATCTAGTCATAATCTAGGTCTAGGATATCTGATGATTATCGGGAAAAGAGCATTAGCATTTTGGATTGCTTTTAATGCAGTTGCTATAAGCTAGTGTAGCATCTAATATTGGCAACTCTTACAGGATGACAGTGTTGAAATAATTACAGTTATCAGGGCCAGACAGGGAATGCTGATGTATTGGTGATTTTTATTGTCTACTGCAGTGGTTCTCAGCCTGTAGAGGGAGGATCCACTGGGAGGATTACAGAGGGTCCACGAAGGCTTGAAGAAATGTTATGATTTAAATCTTGAGTTAAATCTTGAGGGTCTATGGTCTTTGTCCATGGCCACAAAAGGTATTTAAAGAGTGTCTGTGGTGAAGAAAAGATTGAGAACTACTGGTCTACTGTATGTTTGCCCTTACAAACAATCAATTTTATATTTAAAATCAAATTAAATTGTTGATTGCATATTTTCCTTTGAGGATTTTATTTATTTATTTGGTTTGTCAATTGCTTACAAGATAATATGTATAAGTAAAAACATAATTATGAATACATGGATACATATAAGAAAAATAAAAAAATAAAAGAAACAATAGGACAGGGATGGTAGGCACTTTGGTGCACTTATGCACGCCCCCTACAGACCTCTTAGGAAAGGGGTGAGGTCAATAGTAGACAGTCTAAGGTTAAAGTTTTTGGGGTTTGAGGAAGAAACCACAGAGTCAGATAGAGTATTCCAGACATTGACCACTCTGTTGCTGAAGTCGTATTTCCTGCAATCAAGTTTGGTGCGATTAACCTTGAGTTTGTATCTATTGCTTGCTCTTGTATTGTTATGGTTGAAGCTGAAGTATTAATTGACAGGTAGGACATTGCAATGTATGGTTTTATATACTATACTTAGATCGGATCGAAAGCGGCATAGTTCTAGGTTTTCTAGGTCTAGAATTTCAAGTCTGGTGGCATAAGGTATTCTGCAATGAGTAGAGGAATGGAGAACTCTTCTTGTGAAATATTCTGGACTTTCTCAACTGTGTTAATATCAGATACGTAATATGGGTTCCAGACTGATGAACTGTATTCGAGTATTGGTCTAGCAAATGTTTTGTATGCTCTAGTTAGTAGTGTCATATTACCAGAGAAAAAGCTATGTAAGATTAGGTTAACAACTCTTAACGCCTTTTTGGCTATGTAGTTACAGTGGGCTCTAGCATTTAGATCATTAAAGATGAGTACTCCAAGATCCTTGACAGAGTTTGGATCATCAACAAGGTCTTGACTATTCAGACTGTATTTTATTTTCTGATTTTTTTTGCCAATATGTAAGACAGAGCGTTTATTTGTTGAGATTTGAAGTTGCCATTTGTTTGACCATTCTGATACATAGTCAAGGTCTTTTCGAAGGGTAGCAGTATTGTCTGTGGTGTTGAATAGCTTTACATCATCAGCAAAGAGAATGCAGTTGCTCTTGATATGATCACAGAGGTCATTTATGTAGAGTATGAACAGAATTGGTCCTAGAACACTGCCTTGGGGGACACCACTGTTGACAGGTACAGAATTTGATAGGATGCTCCGAATTTTGACCATTTGTTGTCTGTTTGACAGGAATGCTTCTATCCAGTTATGCAAGTGTCCAGAGTTACCGTAAGATTTTAGTTTTAGGAGTAGTTTGTTGTGTATCACTGAATCAAAGGCTTTAGAAGTCTATGTAGATTGCGTCTATTGCTTTGCCCGGATCAAGTTGTGCAGTCCATATGTTTTTGCAGTGTAAGAGTTGCAGATTACAGGATAGTTTTTTTTCTGAAACCAAATTGTTTATTAGAGAGTAGGTTGTTTGTCTCTAAGTGGAGGATGATGGATTGGTTAATAATTGATTCCATGACTTTATAGGTGATGCAGCATAAAGAGATTGGTCTGTAATTGATCTGGGGTCTCCCTTTTTGAAGATGGGGATGACCGTGGCTTGTGACTATAGTTTTGGCAAGGAGCTGGTCCTGAAAGATTTTTCAAAGATTATGCTTAGCGGTTCGGCTATGGCAGTGGATAGCTTTTTTAAGAAGTAGGCACATATTCCGCCCGGTCCAATAGATAGAGATGGTTTTAGATTGCATAGTGCTTTTTTAACATTGTCTTCTGTAAAATCGATATGTATTAGATCATTGTAGTTGTCTGTGATTTGACTAGGAATACTGGGCATGATCGATTGCTGTTTACAAATACTGAGCCAAAGAATGTGTTACAGAGGTTGGCTTTAATGGTGTCGTTGTTGCAGTCTTTATCATTAGGTCCTTTCAGAGGTGGGATGGATCTTGAGTCTTTTAGTTTGTTATTTACAAAATTGTAGAAAGCGTGGGTGGAATTGGTGTGTAGAAGGTTTTCCTCTTGTTTAATGTGATAATTGGTGCATTCAGTCTTTATCTGGTGGCATAAATTTTTGTATCAGCTTTTGAAGTTGGCAATGTGATGAGATTTGTTTTTCTTTTTGGATTGAAGCTTCCTTATTGTTATGGGTAATTTGTTTTTTTCTGGTTTTGGGAGTTGTTATTGGTACATATAGTTTGATGACTCTTTTGACTTCAAGTAAAAATATGTTGTAATGGTCTTCTACAGTATTGCATCCAGTGAATAGAAATTGCCAATCAAGGGATGAGAGATCGTTGTTTATAAGATCATAGTTGCCTTTTTTGAAGTTATAATTGGGGATTCAGTCATTATGATGATTTTTGTGTGAACGTATGTTGAGACAAAAGTCAATCATGTTGTGGTCATGTTGGAAAAGGGTTCTTTAATTTGTATTCCATAAATTGAATTCAAACTATTGCAGAAGATGAGATTGAGGCAGTTGTTAAGTCTAGTGTTGTTGGTTACTAGTTGTCCTAGTACCAGATTTGTTACTGCATTTTAGAAGGTTGCATGTGTGGGTTCAGTTGTACATTTGTTAAGGGTCCAGTTAATATGAGGTAGATTGAAGTCACCAAGAAAGATAAAGCGTGTGGGCAGGATGCTGTCCATGTTAGCAGTATATTTAGCTTGTTTGCATGTTCGATGTCATAATTAGGGGCTCTGTAACATAGTAAGAACCGAAATGTGATATTTAAGGACAGTTCATAGACGATGGTCTCAGGAATAGCAAGCTCCTGGGTAACTTGGATGCTTTTTAGATGTAGGGACTTTTTGTAGAAGATAGCAACACCACCTTCTCTATGGATTTCACGATCTGATTGGTAAACATGATAGTCTATTACTGTGGTAATGGAGTCAGGAAGAGATGCATTGAGCCATGTTTCACAGATAAATATAATGTCGAATTTAGCCATATTTAGTAAGAGGAGAAATTCAGGTATTTTATTTACAAGGCTTCTTGCATTGAATAGCTTGCATTTAAGGCCAGTTGTGGTTGGAATAGAGGTAGTTAGGAGCGTGTGTGCTTTCCTTGTGTAATTATTCAACAGGTACTAAGTCAGCCTCATCTTGCTGCAGTGTTCAACCACTGCTGTCCAGATCATGTGACAGTTTGAAATTCACATGCTAGATGATTGTAAAAAAAATATTTTCATTTTTGCTGAAGTATATCCAGGGGTGGGATTCTATCAGTTCACACCTATTCGCTAGAACCGGTTGTTAACATTCTAAGCAGTTCGGAGAACCGGATGTTAGAAGAAATTACTGGCCTAATCCTGTAAGGAAGGCAGGAAGGAAACATTCTGGTGTTGTTTACAGAAACTGCCTCTCCTGTTAACCCTTATTACATTCTTGGCAGGACTAGACGTCTCTGGAGTTTTTTCCCCTCCTTTGCTGGTACTTTGCTTGTGTGGAGTGACCATTTAAAGTTACAATGGCACTGAAAAAAGTGACTTATGACCATTTTTCACGCTTACAACTGTTGCAGCATCCCCTCAGTCATGAGAAGCCAGGCAAGGAGATGCGTGCCTTGATGTGAGTGATATTGAGTTGGCCACACTCAGCCAATAACATGACCACTAAGCCATGTCCACCCAGTCACATGACCATCAAGCCACACCCACCACCTAAGCCACACACACAGAACCGGTTGTTAAAAAATTTGAATTCCACCACTGAGTATATCTTTTTAATATCCAGTTAAATGACTTAAGCATTTGAAGTTTCTTAGTGTGAGAAGACAAATCTAATTTAATAAAGTTTGTAGCTTGACTTTAAGTACTGCCTATGTTCTATTATGCATTTCCCCTAGTCTTGAATTATTGTTTTCTACAAGTAGGAAATTCGTTCTCATGTTTATGAATGAAATAACTCAGATTTTCATAGCAGATACCCCATTGCAGCATATATTATGTTTTCCTTCTCCTCTTGCAACATTTAATTCTTCTTCTGAAGAGAGATTTGTTATAATTTGATGAAAAGCTGAGTAGTATAAGTGATACTGATGAGAGAGCACAGTGTTTCTCATACTTTTTGGCAACCTCCCATAGCCTGATGCCCTCCAGAGATGTTAGGACTACAACAATCCTATCCAGAAAGCTGGTCATGATTTCTGGGAATTGTACTTTGAACCCATCTGGAGAACATCAAGTTGGAGGTTGATGTTTTGTAATGGAGTTTCCATGCCAAAAGAAATTGTGACATCTTGTAATGTTTTGAAGATTTCCCATAAACTGTGCATAAAATGGGAAATTACAAATGATATTTCTAAATTTTGTCTCTGATAGATTCATGTAATATGCTTTGTAAGGGATTGTTTTTCTTTATTTGGAAGTAATAAGTATTATTAAGTAATAGTAATAATATAAGTAATAGTAATAATATAGAGCATTGGGAGATTTTCATTCCATTTAAAATATTAAAAATCACTCCCATAACATCTGACTATTTCTTGCAGGGATGCTACTGAATGAGTTTGCCTGTGACTCACTAATACACAATAATGCTGCATTGATCAGAATGTGTTTCAACTATACTCTCACTTTTGGCACACAAAAATATGCAGGAGAACCTTTAATTTTGACGCTTACAAATTCAGTTGTTAGACTTAATTCTTTCCATTGAAATGAAATTCAGAAAAGAAAACATTCTAAATATGAGCAAGCAACTACAACTGAAAAGGTTAAAATGTTGACTTTCAACAAAAAGATACACTGTAAGAAATGTCAATTCTTTTGACACAAATGCCAAACATTCATCTGAAGGGAAAATAACAGAAAGATTAGAATTGCAGAGAGAGATTTGAAATTGCAGCTAGTGGATTTGAAAGGGAAGCAAAAGACCTGATGCACATTAGGAGCTATCTAACGTTCTTTGAATAGTCTTTGAAATTGAGAAATATACTGAGTTACAAATTCATATACTTTTTCTTTGCCATTTATAAATAATTTGTAATAGTTCAGTTCATTTCCCCATTTTCAAAACTAACTTGGTCTTTGTGTCACATTAATCTTTAAATTATATACTTTGCTATTTCACATCAATATTTGCTGCAAGTCACTTGGATGCTCAGCCAACAACACAGGATCATCCAGATATGAAAGCAAAGATATATTGATGATCCCAGCAATATACAGTACCTCTAACTCTTTATACTTTTATCTATAAATGCATACAAACAAATATCAAAGCATTTCAATCTCCCAGGATACTCTATTACAGATCTCAAAGCAGTCATTTTGGAAAACAAACTAATAAATGAACTTTAGTTTCACACCTGAATGAAAAACTGCTGAACTCACATGCATCAAAAGGTTTCAAGCTACTTCAGAAAGTCTCAGTGAACCAGTGGGTTTCTAACACATTACAACTGCTAATCGGTAAAGTCCTGATAATCTCTCTCACATATGACTGCTTTCTGCATAGCTGCCATTTGCCACAAGTGCAAGCAAACTCCAGTCCAAAGTCCAAGCCTGCTTGCACTGTTCTAGGCAAGATAAAGTTTCTAATCTGGAAATGATACTTGCAAAACAGGATGCTATTGCCTGCATCCATCTAACGAGGAAGAGTATGTGGAATAGTGATCTGTACTCAGGATATTTTGCATCAACTTCAGTCCTTAGAATACTTTATCCAATTTAGAAGTGGGATGTGGAAACAGGTGATGGTTAAGAAGAGTTATCTAGTATCAAAGTAAATAATATTAGCCTAGAAAAACAACTTACTCTGAAATGCCAGTTTTTCTTCTTTCTCCTCTTTTTTTAAAAACAATATCTGTTTGATGAAGTGTTCTGGAATACACAAAAGTGTTTCTTATGTTGATATGATTGATTCTAATAATGGTAACATCTAACTTTTATTCAATACATATTTGGGAGCTCACTTTCCTCATGGAGCAACATACTATAAATGCTTTTTATGCTCTCTGAAATATAATTTCTTAAGAAATTTATAATATGAATGGGAACTGTCTTCTAGTCTTTTATAATTTAATGTGTTTGATGGTTTCAGGTCAGTTAGGATAAATTATATCCACAGCATTCCTCTAGTCCACTAATTTTGTTATATCGTCAAAGAATGCAATAAGATTTGTTTGGAATGATCTATTTTTGATTAACAAGTGTTGCCTTCTGGTTAGTTTGCCTGTAGGTGTTTGCAGATTCACTGCTTGATTACCTTTTCTAGAATCTTCCTAGGTATCGAGGTCAGCCAGGGGTGGGTTTCTACCGGTTCTGTCCACCTTTGTAGAACCGGTAGCTCTGAAGAGCAGCAGACATGGAACCAGTTCTATGTCTGCTGATGTTTTTGCCCACCTGCCCACCTCTTACCTGATCTTTATTTCCTGATTTTTCAACTTCAGCTGTCACAGCTGCAGTTAAAACAGCAGGAAAAGAGGGCTGTTTCAAAGGCTGCTTCTCTGCACAGCAGGGTGCTAATGACGTGCAGGGAAGCACATCATCAATCACTGACCCTCGTAAATCCCGAACCGGTAGTTAACCCTGTCATATCCCACCCCTGTGTCAGGCTAATAGGTTTGT
The DNA here is from genome assembly GCA_023653725.1 of Bungarus multicinctus. NCBI lineage: Eukaryota > Metazoa > Chordata > Lepidosauria > Squamata > Elapidae > Bungarus > Bungarus multicinctus. Next base: position 124,008,071 of record CM042836.1, on the reverse strand, counting down.
AGTTTCCTGGATCCATTTCCCCGCCCTCTTTTGAAGATGAGGACTACAACAGCCCTTTTCCAGTTCTCTGGTAGTTCCCCAGTGCTCCAGGATCTTTGAAAGATATGATTCATTGGTTCACATCTGCCAGTTCCTTCAGAACCTTGGTGTATAATCCATCTAGTCCTGGTCGTTTGAACTTGAACTAGAATTGACAGGTGTTCCCTTAATGTTCTCAAGGTAGAATGGCTTATGATACGACTTCCTGAATGGCTCCCTGATACAACTCCTATCTTCTGTACTGTTTTGTGATGGATCCAGTTAGTTTCTCTGGTGTGGGGGTCTGGTACTTCTATTATTTGTTGTTATTTCCTCTTTTTTAGTGTTTTACTTCTAATTATTTATATCTGTAAGCCACTTAAAGTAATAGCTACAATTCAGATGGTCTATCAGTTGGATTAATTTGGCAAAAAATAATCAAGAAAAATGAATAATATAATCAATAGAAAGAAGGCAGGAAAAAAAAAAGATCAGCTGCAGAAAACTTTATGGACGATTTCTACTAGTTTCTGCTTTTACAAGGCCTTTGGCAGATATGATTGCAGTAGACAAATTTTGCCAGTAGATGTCATGGTTTCCCAAGACTATTTACCGATTGCACAAACTTTCAAAATTGGTTCTTCTGTTCTGGGTTATAACATCAAGAATATATATCAGTTTTAATTGAGACCTTATTCACACGTTCAATTGTGGGAGACAAATCAGGAAGTTTTTTTCTTTACTAGTCAAAAGAAAAAAATATTCTAAAATGCCTGGATAGGTACTTTTAACTAGAACTGTTGAATACTTTATTGATGTTATCTGTATTGCAAAAGTGAACTGTAAAGCAATGGTACCTAGAATTAAAATCAAAAGTTTGTGTTGCATTATGTCCTGAATAAAAAAAGGGGAAAAATATCACAGGCATACTATATCTTATATTAATCCATAAAATGAAAATTCTGACTGGATAATTCTAGGATTTATAGTCCACATTTCTAGAGGACTCCCAGCTTCACAAATACTACCCCAGAGTAAAATTCAAGGTATACATTTTTGTTTTATTTAGGAAGAGGGTGTGTGCAAATGTTAATACCAAATGCCTTTTTTCACTGTGATAAGGACAGCCTTATGACTGTTGATCTTTAGCACACCATTAGTTGATTGCATCTGCATACTTGAGCATATTACACAGTTCTGTTTATGACTATATGATTGCAAAATGCAGAAGAATAAATGAAAATCAGCATGTAAATTATTCGGTAGATTCTGAGAGCACTAAATATTATATTTAGCCTAGGTATGTAGAAGAAGCTAGAGTTATTTATGTGTTGCCTTCAAATCAGTCTTGAATCCTGGTATTTTATGGTTAAGATTTTGAGCTGTGGTTTGCCATTGCCTTCTTCCTAGGGCTAACAGAAAACAAGTGGCCGAAAGTCACCCAGTTGGCTGTATGACCTTCCAATTTCTACTATGGTGCATTAACTATTACACCAAACTGGGTCTCCAGAGTTATATATGTGAAAACTAAGCCAAAACTAAGCATAAGGCAATGTGTGAACCCAATGAAATGTAGCTATCCTGCTTAGCATTGGTGAGATAGGTGGCCGTATAATTCACCAAAATGGTATGCTGGAATCTAACAAGAATCAAAATATAATATAAATCCATGTATATCCCAGAAAGCACCATTCCCAACCAATTAGCACCACATGGTTCTCTAACACACCATTCATCAGGAACATGGACTTGATTATTCTCCTGGCCCCATGCCTGTGACAACAGGCAGGTCTTCAGGGCTTTGCAAGTTTAGTGGTATTACGGATCAGCTGAACCTCAGGTTTATGATATACCTGAGAACAGGTACTTCTGCTTCTAGAATTAAATATAATACAAAGTATTGCATCTTTTATATATGGAGAATGTTGGGATGCAAGTGGAATGGAGGATTCTGAATGAATAGTTGGCCAATGAGTTTGATCATTTTTTGAACCCTTTCACGTTAGAGCTCAATTTGGGGGCAAAGTAGATATTGCTTGGGAGACATTTACTTTCTTAGTGCTCAATTTCTTGAATGTTGCCAACCACCACCTCACTTTTGCTCCCTCTTCTGCTGATGAAACATCCTCCTCTTGAACAAGTCCAAAATTGGCAGGTCAGCTCAGCTCACAACACTCTGATTAACCAATGAAAATGGTCTCTTGGATCAAAAATTTTGAAAAGCAGGCTTAAGTCTTTCAGAGCAAAAAAGCCGAGTCTTGTTGAGAAGTTATGAAGCTTTGCCAGCATGACCTTATCACTGCGAAGGGGGCCTTTCCAAGTAAGAGAGAAAAGGCGAATCAGCATTTTGCCAAGTCCCTGAGCATCACTATCTTAATTAACAAGAAGTTTCCTATTAGCTGCTGACCTTCGAAATGAGATCTGTAAACACTAGCCATGCTAGCTGAGATAATAGGAATTGTAATCCACATCTGGAAATCATTGCCTTTCTTAGTGTTATAACACACTGGTTCTCACTTATCTATGTATATTACAGAATTATTTTCAATAGTTATCTATCATTCTACTAAACCACTCAAAGGGTGTCTCTTAAAACAGAGCTTCATTTAAGAAGTGATGACAGTAACATTAGCCTTTACCTCTAATTTTATTCTAAATATCTAATCAACTTTCTAGCAAAACTCTTGATCAGCCACTATGGGCTCTTAACTCCACCAGGTTTTGTGGCTTGCCTTTTTTCAAAAGGGTAGAGTATTTTTCTCTGCAGGTAACTTTATTTTAAAATATATAATAGTACCTTTCTGTGCAACGAATGTCAGGACTGCTTGTCTTATTAATGGCAAGAAACACAATAGTTGCCTTTTCTGGGGGAAATTCTAGGCACTTAGAGGTAAGTAGGCTTTTATGGTTGTCCAAGTATTGGATCTCACAATAAAAATGAAATAGGATTTGAGGAGGCCTTTTAGATTATTTATGATGCCAGGATGCAACTGGCATGTTTCTCTCTTTGCAGTTCTGTAGTGCTCAGAGAGAATCAGCCATGAATCATAACTTGCCTTTTCTGGCCAATTGATGAGCACAGAGATTGCTCATATGCCAGTCAACAAGGGATCCCTTGTCTTACATCCCTAGATTCACAGCATAAATAAAACAAATTCTTTTCTTTATGAAAACAGGTTTTTCTCTCTTTAAAGAATGTCTTTATAGTTTTTGGGTAATGCTGGTGTCTAATAATAATGCCAGGAAGCTAGGGAGGGAGGTCAAGTCAGACTTCTCTCCAATACATTTAAACATGACTAAAGGAATAACAGAATAGCCAAACACAGTCACAATGCAGCAATATTCATCAGCCCCAAATGGGAGTTGTCCTTTTGCCATAAACATAAGCAAAAAAACATACAAAAATAAAAAAAACCACCTGGCTGTAACATCCAAGAGCACTGTCCAGTTGTGGCTTTATTTTTTGTGGGTTGACTTGATTCACGATCATATCTGTCCTCCATTTCTTTCTAGAAGTCCCATTAATGAAAATACACTAATCTCTTCTAGGATATTTTTAGAACATAATGTATTTAACTCTATAAATCATGTCAAGAGCAAGACAAACAATCAGGCTGAATATGGTTGCCTTGAGGGCACTGAATTCTTTTTCTCTAGAGACTGATCCATCTATTATTATTATTATTATTATTATTATTATTATTATTATTATTATTATTATTATTATTATTATTATTATTATTATTATTATTTTTAGCAATGCACTTACCACAATGCAGATCTGGGGAACTTTGGGAGAAAAACAAACTCGCTGCTCTTTTGTTTTATCTCTGTGTGACTGCTACTCATTTGCCTTCTTCTCTTTTTGGGGTCAGCCTGCATCACTCCCCTTTTTGAGAAAGCTGACAAAGAAGGCTGAGCCCATGTCTGGTTTCATGCAATATGCTGACTCATAAATGTCGAATTTGTGTCAGATGGGGGACTTCCATGCTGGAGGTGGCAGACTGATTGATGGCAGAGTCCACCTCCCACCCTCTCTGTTCTCTGCTCTCCACCCACCCATCTGTCTTTCTTTTTGGGTTTCTTTTTGGGTTATCATATTAATGTAGTCTCTTTATTTACTTTATTTCGTTGTTTATTTTATTGTTCTATTATTTTACTTCTGCTTTATTTACATTCTTTTCATTTCTTCCTTTTTATTATTGTAAGCTACCTAGAGTGGCCACAAGGCGAGATAGGCAGCAAATATATTTAACAAATAAATAAAAGCAACAAGTAAACCCCGATTTACAAACCACAGTGGGTGGCTGGGTTCACACAACGTAGTGATATTTCTCACTCGGGATAAAGAATTTTTCAAACAGCCTTGATTAAAACAAATCATACCTTAATGCAATGTGTACATGAAAGTGGTGTCTACGTGGCTTAACCAATGATGAACCACAAAAGAAATCTAAGAATATCAGTTGAAAATAAAGCCAGCAGCGATTAGATAACACTGTTATTCCACTTCAGGTAAGGTTTTCCAGAGTAAACCTAAAAAGGAGAGGATATCAACTTGCATTTGGAGCCTAGATGAGGAACATAAACTCCCAAGAATAAAAGATGGAGCAGAATATTTATATAAAATACCACAATGGAAACTGGGCGTAATTTGACTCAAATAAACAAAATCAACTTCACATAAATGACAAGGAATTTAATGTAAGGCCAAAAAAACCCCCCACATAGACTTCCCGCATACACATTCATTCAGGATATCCAGATTTTGCAGACTGTAGAATAAGAAAATACAGGGATATAAATTATGTGTCCCTTTCAAACAGCTGGAGACAGCACAGTTTCTTGACTGATCAAGAAGGGAAGGAGAGAGGAAGTTAGGCCTTGTTCTCCTGTCTGAAGAAGGACACATCAATGCCTTGCTGACTGCTTCTTTTCTGACATGGCTTAATGATGTCCTCTTTCTCTCATCTCCAAATTGTGTCTTGTTACTTCCCCCAGAGGAGGAAGGATGCTGCAGTAGGTGTAAGCATCAGTCACTTGCCAAGGCCCAGATGATGATCGTGTGACCACAGAGGTGCTGGGTTCAAGGACTAACCCTAAGAGGCACTTGTTGAATGCCGTCATAATGTTCAAATGGTCACTAAATGAATGGCCATTAAATGAGGGCCACCTGTGCTCATAACATTTCCACAAGCAAATGCCTTTACTAAAGCAAGGTGTCTCTGCCTGTCTTGTGGCCTAAGCAAAAATGGCCACAGAGTGCCATGCCCAGAGACAGGGTAAGAGGGGGGTCACCCAAAGCAACAAAAAACAACCGATAAGAAGTGGACAGGTCCCAACCTTTGAATCCAGCATCAACATTATCATTCATGAAGTCTTCAGAATTGTATTTGGTATTTGTATTCACAACCAAAACTGTGCATGAAGAAGACAGGAAAAAAACCCTTTTTTCAAATGGCAACTGGATTTTCTTGGTGTTTTTTTTCTTTTGAAAAAAATTTCATTTCTCATCCAAGAAGCTTCTTCAGTTCTAACTGACTGAAGGGGAATGGAAAAGTTTATATTCTTTGTGGTCATCTGGTTGTTAGCTTTCCGAGACTCGTTGAGGCCACTTGGGGATTTATCTGTATCCTCAGAGTCACCTGAATCAGAGTGCAAATGGGCGTGGCACTTTCTTGGGGCTGGGTTTACAATGAAAGTCCTTTCAGCAGTGCCATTCACCCTCTGATTCAGGTGACTCTGAGGATACAGATAAATCCCCAAGTGGCCTCAACGAGTCTTGGAGAGCTAACGATCAAATGGCTGCAAGGAATTTAAATCCTTCCATTCCCCACCAGTCAGAAGGGAAGAAGCTTCCTGGATGAGAAATGAAATGTTTTCAAAAGGAGAAAAAATCCCTCAAGAAAGTCTAGTTGCCTTTTTTTGGAGAAAAAAAGCACCTTTTGGACAACCATGACCTGGATGACTGAAAATCTCCAAAGACAAGAGAGAAAAGGCTGTTTGAAAATGGGAAGACTAAAAACCTTTATTTATTATTTCAAAACAATTATAAACAGCATACTTTTGGTCAGACTAATTGTGAGTGATTATAACAAGGAACATCATCAACCTTCTGAATCTGGTGAATATTTGCTTTTTACTTTTTTAAAAGTATCTGAGCAAGTTCTCTTTGCCTGCTTTGTAATCTTCAGCATGCTACTCTCAGTTGTTGCCAACCACAAAGGCAGAGATTGGCTCAGTGCCAGCTCTGCTGTTCTTTTTCAACACTGGCTGGGAATGGAACTTGTCTATTATTGATTTGCTTTCTTGCATTTCATCCTGTGTCCTTCCTCTGAGCCTTCTGCCTGTGAGGTGGATTATTTTTGGACATGGCCTTTGCCCTTTTTCAGAAGAGGATTAGATCTTTGTTTAGATATAGCCTGCAATGTCATAGATGTGGATGACTTGCACTCACAATCTACTGGTTGGCCAACTTGAGAGGTGAAGGAGGCCATTTCCTTGGTGGTGATTTTCCAACTTCAGGCTATGCTTGGTGTTAAGGGGAAATGAAATCAAGGCAAGCCACCCAACACTTCCCTAAAACTGTGTCTCATTAAAACAATAATTGTATTCCTGGCCTCATTACAGAGGTAGAATAGGCGACCAGGGCAGCAAAATATTATGCCATCATCCTGTTCCATCCATTCAAGGTCTGATACCCAAAGAAAATAAATTACAACTTTCTCGGCAAATGCAGCAAGCAAAATCTTTGTTTTTTTCTTAAAAAAAAAAAAAAAAGTTGCGCCACTAACAATTGTATCAGTTTCCTGGGAGGAAACTCATTAAGCTTCTGACTCAGTGAACTTAGTGAGAGTTATTTTGGAAGGAAATACTCCATGCCAATGGACCTCCGTTCATGTTATAATAGGTTTTCCAAAATTCCTCTTAATTCTCTCTAGAGATTGGACTTTGGAAAAATCTCTAAATATATAGATGGAAGCGTGAGGAGAAATGAATCTGACTTGCCAGTAGTATTGGTTGAAGAGCACCATGCAACACCGCATGAAAGCAGGTGTAGGCATAATTATAAGAGTGTTGGAACAGAATAGATTCAGATCATAATAATACCTAGGAAACATGAACCAATTGCCATCTCTAAATCCAGATTACCTGTAAGAGCTGCTGCATTTACAAAGTACCTTGTAAAAGACATTATGTTTCCTGGAAGAATGGCAAGATAATCAGTCATTAAAGTCAACCTTGATTAAATAAAATTAGGATTACATTGCTGTTTAAGTAATGTGTTGTAAAGACTGCTGATTTCACATGTTTGAATATCTTGATCAATCATGTGAATGTGAGGAAATCTACACATTCTGTTAATCGGTTTACTCCACATCTATTATAATTGAAAACTGTCAATTTTATTTGAGGTGTAATTAAGAGGTTAGAAGGATGCCCCTTTCTACCGATCATATGGTGATCTTAAAATTTCACTGATTTCTGTATTGAACAAGTGTTTCACTGTTGGGTTACCATATGGAGGACTTTATTTAAATTTAGATTACATATACTTTATTGAGGGTAAGAAATGCTACCATTTCTGTGGTGAAAAAAAAAATCTTGGATGATCATTAAATGGCAACAAAAGAATACAGAAAACTTGTATGCTGTAATCCCATCTAATGGTCACTAGGACTTTTGAAACCCAGATCTGATAGCATTATCTTGAAGTTTCTCTAACCAGAGATAATTACAACACCTGGAAAATGAACAGGCATAAAATCCTAGCCATATGTACACAGGGTGGGTGGGAGAGAAATAGCCAGGATGATACAGAAGATTGAAAGCTGAAAGTCCACATTGGAAGAAGTGACAAAGATCAAAGCAAACTTGCTTTCTGGAGAAAAATGTGGAGCTATAAAGTAGGGTGGGTTTTTTTTCTGAAGTAGAGAGTAGTTCCTGATAAAATGTTTAAATGTTCCATGAACTGATTGTCCCCAAGGTCAAGGTTGAGAGTTACCTTTCTCAGGTGCAGCTGAGATACCAAAAGGACTCTAAGTACATCTTACAAGAAAAAGAGTTCAAATTGCTCCTAATGCTATTCATTTATATTTATATTCTATAGTACACAGAAGAGATAGGATGTATACTTTGGCAGAACTTAGGAGGTGAATAGTCAGTAGATCTAGAGTGGTAGGCTTGCAAATGATTACAGAAATATTCTTAACATCTTCCATATTCATATGTACTTAAAACATTAAAACCCTAAAGAGACTTCATAAAGTCACCCAAGAGCAGTCTGTCTGCTGAATGCAATACTCTAGTATTTACCTCTACTGCTCAACTTTTACTTCTACTTTTAATGCTCAAAAGATTAATTAATTTGAATCTTTGTTTTGAGAAAGAAATATATACTTGCAAAGCTCCTAAATATATTCAACTTTCTTTTAAGCATTCAATGCCATATATTTTACCTTTTATAAGCCTGTTGTTTAGATAGACAAGAGCAAAACTAGATTAGCTGCTTCAGCAGTGCATTTCCAACTATTGAATCACTGCTGCAATAGGTAGGCAATAACCTTTTTTTTTCATTCAAAAGGAACTTACAAATATTTAATAATATTTCTATTTGGTATGAGCTTATGTCTGAGGCAGGGGTTTTCAACCTTGGCAACTTTAAGACTTGTGGACTTCAACTCCCAGAATTACCTAGCCAGCAGAGATGGCTGAGGAATTGTGAGAGTTGAAGTCCATAAGTCTTAAAGGTTGTATACCTGTGATCTAAGGACAATGCAATAGTCATTTTCCTGCACAACAATGCCCATTTTAGGAAGGTTGGACTGAGAGAACGATTGATTCAAAGACACTTGGTGAGCTTCCATGGCTAGAGGCAGAATAGAACCCAAAGCTGACTGTTTCTAGTCCAGCATCTTAACTATCACACCACATTGTCTCTTAGTATAGGGCGATGGCTCTATCATAATCTCTGACTTTAATGCTAATCTAAGCTTGTAGTGGTCATAAGGCTGATAGAGACAATATTCATAGTGGAATCTGTTGCATTACATGTTTGGGGGAGGGAAGTAGTAATCCTCCCTACTTCTCCACCCAATTTGTCTATTGTACTTAGAGAATCACCGAACATCCACAAAAGGATTTTCTCATGTCTTTATAGTTGTGCTTTTAAAGTTGTAGCGACGTTTTGGCAGAATCTCATCTGCCATCATCAGTCTTGTGTATTGGGTTCGTCTTCGTCATATGTGTCAGGCTTTTGCAGCTATTTCTGTTTTAAATTTGGTGCTAGCCTCGTGCTCTGTTAGAATGGTTTTTTTTTTCATCCTGATTGGTTGGGAGTCTCGGTCTGTGTTGGTCTTGGAGTTTGCTGTGTTCTGCTTGATCGGTGTTTCTAATACCTTCTGTCTGTTTTGTAGCATTTTTTTGTCTTGATTAGCTGGCAAACATTGTGTTTCATATATTGGGGGCTTTCAGTGTGGCTTGGCTTCAGGTGAATAGCCAGCTATCATTTATTAGGAAGCTAGGTTTCATCTGGGTGGCTGGCTGGGAGGTGTTTGGGCTGGAGGTATCGGGGGGGGGGGGGGGGTTCTGTTTGTGCACAGGTATTTGTTTGGCTTGTGGTGTGGATATTTGTTTGTTTGTGAGTGCAGGCTTCCAGATAATTGATAGCCTGGTGAAGTTATCTCTTCTATTCATGCTTTCAGGTCCTTTTTCAATCTCTATGGCTTCTCTGATAATTCTGTAGCTGGGGTTTTCTATAGTGGCTAGGGTTTTGGTGCCATTGAAGTCGATGCTATTACCTGTGGCTTTCATGTGTTGGACTAGTGAGGAAGTGTGTTCCAGCTTTTTAACTGCATTTCTGTGTTTGTCAAGCACAACTATAAAGCACTATAAAGCACAACTATAAAGACAAAAACAAAGCTGAATACCATACATATAAATACCCGCAAAAACATCACACACACACACACACACAATATCAGAACAAATGCAGAAATTCTCTGCATCAGATTTATATAACAGAACAATGTGTATTTGTATAACTCTCTCATATTTATTTGTGGTAGTTAATGAAAGGCATGGGAAAATGTGAATATTTGTAACAGGTGAATCAAAAGAGAAAGTGTACCTTTGCTCCCTATTATAAAAAAGGAATATATCTAGGTAAATGTACTAAAAAATGGGTTATAAACATGGGCTTGGTTTTTAAAGCCATCTTGTTTGCTCTTGATTTGCCATATGACCACATCCCCTTTCTGTGTGTCAATTGTGAAATATTCTTCTGATTTTTTTTTTCACTTCTTATATCATACTTTTCTGTGACATTCAACTGTATCAGTCTATATGACAAATAATTTTCTTCCAACCATGTGACAGCTGGTCATAAACCATGTACAATCATCAGACATGGTCAAAATTTCAAAACCTTCCCTTGAAGGTGACTTGACTGGACTTTGGGACTTCCAGTTAGATTCTGAACTTCCTTTTTGTTCTATATCTGCTGGCTTTGAGAGATAACTTCTCTACTTCTAAGAGACTCTTCTGGTGGCCATGAATGAATCAACCTGTCTAGAAGCTTTGTTCATTGCTATAGAGGAACTGTGCAATTTTGGGGAAAAAATTGTTTGCAAGCCATGGGCACACTCATTCAGTAGTATTCCTGCAAGAAAATGAAGATGTTTTATGGCAGTAATATTTAATATTCTGAATAGAACTGAAATCTCCCAAAGCTCTACTATTACTTCCATCATTACATCCAAATAAGAAAGAACATACTACATGAACGTATCAGAAGCAACATTTGGAAAAAATGGTTTGTAATTTCTCATTGTATGCATTTAATGAAAAAAAATCTCCAAATCAATACAAACATCACTGTTTCTTTGTGACATATGAGAGATTCTAGTGTTACATTAAAAAGCACTTTTCCCCAGCCTTCTGCTCTTCAGATGAGTTCAAACTAGAGGTCTCCAAATTCATGGCCTATAATGTAGCTAGGAATGTTATGGTGAAATCCTTGGTGCTCTCTGAGCTTGGTTGTTTGCTTGTGTGCTGATGGTGTTAGTTGGCCACAAAACAAACACCTGCAAGCAAACGGTCACAAACTCCGAGAGTACAAAGGACACCATAATTCAACCTTGAGCTACAGATATTCTTTTCTATTGGAATGTCTCTGGAGGGCATAGGTTGAGAAAAATTGCCAAAAATGATGTAACTGTGAGGCATTCTGCTCTCTCATCAACACCACTGGCTGGATAAAATGATTTAAGCTAGTCAAAATTTCATTAAAATTATAACACATCTTTCTTCATCTCGGAGAAATAAGAATTAAATGTTGCAAGAGGAGAAGAAAAGCATAACATGCAGGGGGTACATGTGAGCTAATTCCCTACTTGTAGAAATGCTCAATTTAAGGGGAGAGAAAATGTGAAACAGAACATAGGTCAGACTTGAAGTCAAGTCACAAGCTTGATTAAATTAGGTTTGTCTTCTCAGGCTAAGGCACTTCAGATCCCTTTAAGTCAGAGGTGGGTATTCAGCAGGTTCTGACCAATTCTGAAGAACTTGTAGCGGAAATTTTGAGTAATTCGCAGAACCGGCAAATACCACCTCTCTGGAGACTGGAGATTTTACAGTATCCTTCCCCTGCCACGCCCACCAAGCCATGCCCACAGAACCGGTAGTAAAAAAATTTGAATCTCACCACTGCTTTAAGTTCTTGCCTGGATATTAAAAATATACCTTAGCAAAAGCGAAAGTAATTTTTTAAAATCATCCAGCACACGAATAGAAGCACAATACTTTAAATTGTCACATGATCTGGATAGCAAGCTCAGCACCACACTGAAGCAAGATCGAGGGTGGGTTAGGACTTGCAGAATAATTGCACAAGGAAATCCTCAAGGCGAAATATGCAGCCAGTAGTTTAATTTCAAAAATTAATTTTCTGTTCCTTCCTTTGGAAAGGCAAACAATAAAAAATAGAGATGGAAAGGACAATTTTCCACCAGGTATGAAAACCCCAGTTAATAATTAGATTATTGATGATTGTATAATGTGACATGAATAGGTAGCTATGATTTATCCATTAGGTGAAGTATCTTTTGTGATCTTTCTGTCTTCCACAGGGGAGATCCACTGATCTTTTTTTTTTTTGTAGACACAACCTTCTTCCAGGAAAGACTCTTAACTTGCAATTGTTTTCCCTTGTTCATGGAATTTTATGGAGGTAAACAGCATAACCTACTAATATATTTCTTATGTTGCTTTTTCTTATTATTTCTCTCTGTTATAGAAAAAGCAGAATAACAGAATAACACAGTTGGAAGGGACCTTGGAGATTTTCTAGTCCAACCCCCTCCTCAAGCAGGAGACCCTATACAATTTCAGACAAATGGTTGTCCAATGCTTTTTGTTTTAACAAGAACCACTTATTAGCTAGGTTAGGAAACCACAAACGCAAACAGGCAGGCCACTGGTCTGGGAACACCCATGTCCCTGAAGACACCAGCTTTGGTACCTAGTAGACTGCTGGCTCTACCTGACTAAAGTTTTGATAATGTTTATTTCAGATTCTTTTAAAGCAAAACATACAAGGTGCTTCAAAGCACCTGGATTGACAAGAATGCCTTGAGGCTTCCTAGATATTATGAGGAAAATACAAATAGCAGGCTGCTGCCTCCCAGGTCTTTGTTCCCTTTCCAGAAAAATAAGAGAAAGAAAGAAAACGTTTGGATAGAGAGAACAGGAAAGGAAACAATCATTTTATCTTCTATTAAGAGGATATTTGGTAATCTTTCCGTGGCAAGCATGTAGTAAATGCTAAGCCCTCTTCTGGGGACCCAGACAGGTTTTCCAAATCCCAGAAAGCCTGATTGGCTGAAAGGAATCACCTCCCTGCCCATTGTACAGCTTCTGACACTATCATTCTAGACGTCTCCCTTTCACTTCTAACCCCATTGGCTTCAGGGAGACTTTGTTCTAGATAAAGGGCACACCCATAGCTTGATTCTTTGGCTGGATTCTCTCATCAGGCTTAGCCAAAATAAGTTTCTGTTGGTTTTGGCTCAGCTTATTGTGGAAGTTCAGCCAAAGATGCCTTATAAACCATGGCTCAACGGGTTGCGTGTATCCAACCATTTATAGCTTACCTGGGAAGTGGAGAAAACAAACAATATCTCAAGCAACTGTGTTTTGTCATCTCTCTGTTTACTTAAGAAGACTGGAATTGCGGAGATGATATTTTTGGATTTGTGAAAACAAAACAAAAAGAAGCATGGACATTCTTCTTTGTCAAGTTGAAGTGAAGGAATCTGACTGTTTTAACAGTGTATAAAAAAACATATAACCCTCCTTAGAAAGACTTGCATTTGGTCTACATTCTTCCACAAAAAGACATTTTAAGAGATTTTTCTTTGCTGCTGTGCAAAGGCCCGGGTGTCTATTTGATGAGTCTGAAAAGAGATACCTTGCAGCTCTTCGGTATTTTTTTTCCCCTTCTTAACCTGAAATATAGTGATTATTAGTGTTAGCCACTCCTCTGTTGCTAAGGTGTTGATTACTAAATGGGATTTTGAAACAAGGTACTGACAATTATTTTTACCCAAACTGCCCAATGAAGCGCTACCTGGTTTTGTGCACATGTGACCTTTTTAAAGGGACTTAACAGAAACTACTAACTCTGTGAATTCTCACAGAGTTGGAATGCCAGAAATTATTTCAGCATCATTAATCAACTTCATTTGTATACAGAGCAGGATATCTCAGGTTAGTGATTCACACCTCTTGGTTGAATACCTCAGGTTATGCTCAGAATACTAGATGTGGGCAGGCTGAGCTCTGCCAATGTAGGTTTGTTATTCCCTTTTGACTGATGCAAGGTGAACAAACCTTCTTATTCAAGTGGCTGATGTTTTTACTGGCAGTTATAACTGTTGTGTTATCAGTTGACATTAGCGGGAGCCAAAGGGGCAGGACTTTTAGTCCACGCTTCTGCTGAAATGGACTGTGACCTATGACAACTTATGCAATCATGAAAGGGTTAGTCTTTAGGTGTCACAGGTTTCTTTGTTGTATTTTCAGGAGATGTGGTTGGATCATCTATGTTGTTAAATGCTTTTTGCAGATCAAGCTGTTGCTAATGGTAGAGTCAGCTGGGTCTTTTCCTTGGTCAGGTGGCAACTCGTTTTGACCTCTCTTAAGAAAATCAGCAACCTCTTCTGTGCTAATTCTGCTACATCAACTCATATGAATTTGATAGTTGAATTGGACAAATAATAGTATTGCTATTTAATAGGTCTTGCAGGGTTTTTTTTGTTTTCCTTATGCCAACCCTTCTTTTTATGAGTCAGGGTTTTTTTTTTTAGTTGAACCTGAACCTCTTATGTGCTTGGAGCTCCTGCACCAGTTGTAGGACATAACCAGACTGAGCCTGAGGACAGGTCAAATGTGTTTTCATCAGTTTGAAATCACTCTGCTCCCACAAGACATCTAGGCTGAGCCCTCCATGAATTCCGTTGACTCTTATTTGGTGCCAATTTGTCCTGAACTGTTAGTAGATAAGATTCTTGTGCATAGGTTGCAGGAAATAAACTCGTAGTACTTTGCACCAGTATGGGATTCACAAATTTTTACTACTGGTTCTGTGGGCATGGCTTGGTGGGCATGGCAGGGGAAGGATACTGCAAAATCTCCATTCCCTCCCCACCCATTAATCTGCTTTCCATCTTCGTTCTCCTGTGCAGGGCAACAAAAGAAGACCCAGCCGATCAGCTGGGACTCAGGAGGCAGAGAATAGATGGGGGCAGGGCCAGTCAGAGGTGGCATATGCCGGTTCTCCAAACTACTCAAAATTTCCGCTACCAGTTCCCCAGAACTGGTCAGAATCTGCTGAATACCACCTCTGATTATAACATTTACAGCAAATATACAAATTCCTGTATTTGTATCTTCCAAGCATGTAAGATATCTAATGTAAATACTAAATTAAATTAAATTCCTCCTGGCTAAATTATAGCAGATACGAGTATGGAGAAACAACATAGATAAAATTAAGATAGCCCATCTTAATATCTAGTCTAAATATAAGTAAGAAAAATCTTATTATGTTTTTCTTACTCAGTTTTGCCCATGATGGACAGCAATGGTCTAAATATCTACACCTTTGGGGAAATAAGGGAGTGGGTTGGAGAAGATTTAGGATCTTGTAGAGGTGGTATTTATTGGTTCTCTGAATTATGCAAAATTTCTGCTACTGGTTCTCCAGAACTGGTCGGAACCTGCTGAATACTACCTCTGCTTTGCACTAAACTCCTGTTCTTAATTACTTGCTCCTGACACCAATCACTGCAAAAAGGGGAATTTGTATGTGACGGTGTCACAGAGAGAGATAGAGCAGTCCAATGTAATCCCATTTTTCTGTTACATCTGATTAACTGATTAGTTTCAAAAACTGTTCCAAGTCATGTAAACAAGTAAAGTAAGGGCTTGAGCCTGAAGAACAATCCATCTGGTGCAGAAATCACAAGGGTGGTGGTGTTACGTAGTCCTGGAAATTCAGCCAAATTAGGAACTGAAATGGCATGTTTGAGGTGAAATGTATTACACAAAGAGGCAAACAAAAGTGGTGGATGTGGTTTGGGAATGACCTTGTTTGCAGTGGTCAGTGAGAAAAGTAAAGAAAGGAGATTATTGTGTATGATAATTAACTCTGGAAGCCTGCCAGGTTTGGTCTCCAATTACTTCTAAAGCTTTCACCAAGTTTCTTTGGTAAATACATTAACTTGATGGGTTGGAATGAGCTGGCAATTCCACAGGGAGATTCTTTCTATTTAGATAATCTTTCCATTTAGATAATTAATTGATTAAAGAAGCTCTTCCCTGGCCACAGTATTCCCTACCCACCTACTGCTTGTGAAAGTTTTTATTTGATTTGATTTCTTCTCGTTTTTCTCAGTCTATGTTGGGGTGAGAGGGGAGGCCAAGAAATTTTAGGGTGCAATGAAATTATTTCCTTGGACTACTGGAAATCATTCAGTGTAGAGCTTTTTCAATTTTAGAAGGTTAACCAATATGTCTTTGCATCTAACCAGCTTATTGCCACATAGAATTCTCTCATATTTCCCCCCAGTCCTTTCCATTTAAGGAAAGAAAAATTTCTTTTGAAATAACTTTCGGAACACTATTTTGGAAGTCCCTGAAGACGTGGTTCTGCTAATGGGCCTAGGGAACCCAAAGTGGGATGGAGCCTGTTAAATGGCTGGTATGAATGTGTGTTGTCGTCAGGTGAGAGTGTGCGGGGTTTATTACTTTATTATTTTTCTTTTTATTATTTATATTTCTTTTATATGGTGTTTTTATATCCTTGTAAATCAGCTTGAATCGTTATGTGTGTGTAGGTGGCAATATAAATTTAATAAATAAATGAATAAATAAATAAGATAAACTCCCAGAATTCCCCAACCACCAGCAATATTTCTGTCATTCTGGATCTTTCTGAGAACAATGGGTAGGATATAGCATGCACATTTGACAAACTTGGAAATAATGCACGTATGGTAGCACCCATCAACGTAGTTACTTCAAATAAAAAAACCAGTAAATACCATGCCTTTGAACCATTAGCCTCACCTGGTACAGGTAGTCATTGACTTACAACAGTTCATTTAGTGACCATTCAGTTACAATGGCACTGAAAAAAGTGACTTACATCTATTTTTCACACTATTGCAGCATCCCCGTGATGACGTGATCAAAATGTAGATGTTTGGCAACTGACTCATATTCCTGACGGTTGCAATGTGATCCCCTTTTGCGATCTTCCAACAAGCAAAGTCAATGGGGAAGCCAGATTTACATAACAACTGTGTTGCTAACTTAATAACTGCAGTGAATCACTTAACAACTGTGGCAAGAAAGGTCATAAAATGGGACAAACTCACTTAAGAAATGTTTCACTTAGCAACATGAATTTTGGGCTCAGTTGCGGTCATAAGTCAAGCAGTATCTGGAAATATATGCAGCTGGGTTACAGAAAACAATTCATTTGGCTAAACAGATGCATTACTCTCCTCTGTGCAAAGAAGAACGGTATTATTTGAAAATAATTCTACATTTTGGTTTTATTAGCTTCTGTGACAGCTGTAAGTTAATTAAAATTTTGCTTAGAGAGCCATACTGAAATTTAGTAGGAGCTGTGGTGGTGCAGTGGTTAGAAAGCAGTACTGCAGGCTACTTCTTCTGATTGACTCAGCCTTCCATCCTTCCGAAGTGGGTAAAATGAGGATCCAGATTGTTGGGAGCAATATGCTGATTCTGTAAACTGCTTAGAGAGGGCTGTAAAACACCATGAAGCAGTATATAAGTCTAAGTGCTATTGCTTTTGCTAGTTATTGGGTGGTCAAATAAACAGGAACTGCAGTGAATTGGCACTGCTGAAGATACCCTTTTCCATTAAAAAAATTACCCTTGTTATCCTACAAAGATTTCTTTGAAATAGAAATGTTTATATTATCTTAGACCTGACTTGCATCCTCCTCAAAACTCTGTGTCAACCCTTTCACACATCATTGTCAAATGATAATTTGTATTGTTACTGGGGGTGAGAGACAATTAGGTATCACAGACCAAGTTCTCATATCCACCTCTCTACCTTCAGCTCTCCTATAATGCCAATGTAGATAGAAATCATTTATTTTTCTGTCCACATACCTGCGCTCATATACCTGCATTTCATTTGACTTGGCCAAGATTCTACAAACTGTAGCTCCCAAAATATGAAGGTACCAGATAATCTGCTATTGAATGATATCAGGATGGGCTTTAAGCATCAATTTAAGCTACAAATGTAGTTCACACGCACACAACTCTTCACATTTTTCTGTTAATTAGCATTGGTCATAACATGGCTTTGATGATATGTTTCAATGTAGCAAAGTCACAGATTAAACAGATATTGTGGGGAGACATAGGCTTACCACATAATGGCTTAGAGTACCATATAAACATGTTCTGCTTTGTTTAGTTTGCTGTAATATGTTAACCGAGCCACTGGGACTTGTAAACTGTGATTTACATTATTGTACTTAATTCATACAATATATACAATATATGAATAAAACTAAAAGGTAAGACAGTGAAAAATATCTCTTAATTCTTTTGTGTGTAGACCTGCCAAAGGCCTTTAAAGAGCAATAAGGGATGATTACTCTTCTAACTGTAATTATTCCAGCTTGATTTCACAAGGCTTTTAATAACTCAGTGGGTTGAGCTTTTAAGTCTATTATGCTGTATTTGTTATTTTATTTCTTAAATTGTTTTATCCAATATCAGCTTTATAATATGTCTATAACTTGCTTTGGGGCATTCTGGCCATGCATAATTGATTGAATAACACACCTTTATAATTATGAAGTTTATTGATATATTGTTTCTTATTCACCAACCAACTTTTGAAGATCTCCTGGTATCATTTCACCAATTTTATAAAACAAACAACTGCATTCCTGACATGGAAAAAGATTCTCCAGATTTCACTCCCTACTCCAAGCATACCTCCCCAAGGGAAAGTGATAGTTTTGCTGGTTATCTCCCACAGCTTTCAAATAGCAAATAAGCACCAGTCTAATCTACCCTGAGCTCTGTTTAACATATTGGAATTTCTGATTAGTGGTTTCTGGAATGCTTGGAGAAAATATAAAAAGTACAGGAGCGCTAACCATGAAAAATTACTCTTTCCTTTGGTAACATTTTTCATTATTTAAAACACTTAATAAAGAATATACCTTTATTAAGATGTAGAATTTAGATCCAGTGGATGAAAATCAGTTAATATCTGACTGATACATGGAGATTGTGGTTTCATTCAGTAAAAGTTGGAAGATCAGTGGAGCTCAATAGAATTTCACAGAATTATATATTTAAGAAGTTCCATGGCATAATGGAGTGAAACTGCTGTGACAGCAAATAATAGAGTATATTGAAGGCTTGAACTACCACCAGATCCATTTCTAGAAAATAGCCAACATTAGCACAAACACACACACATACAAAACAAAACCAACAAGGTTTTACTGTATCTTAATATTGTTGCATATATATACTCCCAACTTAGGAAAACAAGAACATGTCCTAGACCTAGACATGTCCTACTGTAAATATATTTTACCATTAGGATTAAACTGAAAGCTAACAGGAAGAACAATATATGTATTTATAGATTTTGCTGAAAATGGACTTGAACTTGGGATGTCCTGCTACTCAATTTATATGTCACTAGGTCACAAATGTTAAAATGATTATATTAGCTATTAATGCTATATCGCTCATAAAAGAGGTACAGTAAAACTCTGGACATAGTCGTTTGGAAATGTCTTGTTGATAAGTATGTTCTTATGACTGTGGTTTATACATTACTAAGAATGATTACTTAGTAAGAATGATTATTTACTATGTTTCTATGTTTGTATGTTTTCCAGGATATCATTGTTTTTTGCAAGAAGCATTTAAAGAATGTGCATTGGGTCAGGTGCACATCGTTTATACTAAAAGTGTAAGATGTATTATTTCCTGCATTGCTATGACAGCATAAGCAGGAACGGGAACCTCTAGGGCTAAGGTTAATTCTAATCAATATTCAAACATCACACTAAGTAAGCCTAAGTTTGCTGAAACCATAGGTGGCTATGTTCACTCCTCAGACTATACTCTAATGTGCTTTATTTGATTTTCATTAAGCATATCAAAGGGACGTGGTGACTCAGTGGCTAAGACACTGAGCTTGTCGATCAGAAAGGCTGACAGTTTGGCAGTTTGAATCCCTAGCACTGCATAATGGAGTGAGCTCTTGTTACTTATCCCAGCTTCTGCCAACCTAGCAGTTCGAAAGCATGTAAAAATGCAAGTAGAAAAATAGGGACCACTTTTGGTGGGAAGGTAACAGCGTTCTGTGTGCCTTCGGTGTTTAGTCATGCCAGCCACATGACCATGGAGACATCTTTGAGCACTGTCCCCTAGAGCTGGAAATGACTAGCATATATGTGAGAGGGGAACTTTTACCTTTACCTAAGCATACCAAGTGAATGTAGCCATTAACCTCATTAAGCATACCAAGTGAATGTAGCCACTAACCTTTAGAAACTTATGGACATAATAGACTTATTCCAGACTTAACATCTAACACCTAATGTTTCCTTGTTTACCTGCTCGTCTTCAGTCTGCTACTAGTGTAAAGCCTCACCTTATTCCGAACCCTAGTTGTACTCTTGATTTAGTTATTTCAGCCCTTACTTATTTTTAGCCCTTGCAGGTGTCCGTCAACCCCCACCCCCTCAAATTACAGCAAGGACAGGAGAGAATTCTAATTCCACTATTGGTGATCTCCTTAGCTACATAAAAAGATATGTGTGAGGTACAATATTATCATGTATGAGAAAATCAAGTGCACAAGATTTTGACTAAAGGAGCTCCTATTTTCCTCTGTAATTTGAACACTACAGTAGTTTCTTCAAAGAATAAGCTCTGGGGGCTCAGTGCCATAGGCATTCATTTCTAAGCACAATGATGCAACAAAGATGAAATCTGTGCTTTGATGTCATGATGCAAATTCTATCTCTTTGCACTTTCCTTGTATCACAATGTTGCACTTAAGTATGTGTGTGGCAGAGTTCATGTTGTGCCATTACAACTCATATTAGATGACCCCCTCTCCCTATTGACCACTAGCATTCAGAGTCATACTTCTTGGGGTCAGGGGAGAATAAACTGGGAATAATAATTGGCTTAGTGGTAAAAGCAAAGTGGAAATGGCTATTTTATTTATTTATTTTACTTCTGACTATATGAGAGTTTTGACAACTTTGTTTGCTTTTAAAATGTTAAGCCTACATTATTTATATAATAGCTATAACACTTAGACTTATATACTTATATTGATAGTGCTTTATAGCCCTCTCTAAGTGGTTTACAGAGTCAGCATATTGCCCCCAATAATCTGGGTCCTCATTTTTCCCACTTAGGAATGATGGAAGGCTGAGTCAACCTTGAGCCTGGTGGGATTTGAACTACCAAATTGTAGGCAGCTGGCTGCAGAAGTAGCTTGCAGTACTGCACTCTAACCACTGCACCACAGAGACTCCTAATATTAGCTCATGCCTAGAAATGGCTAGAAATCAACACTATCTTACATATTTTTTGCTTTGAAATGGCAGGAAAAAATACCAGCAATTTCCAACAGTTCAGGCTGTCTATCTTTAGATTTGCAGATTGTCCACCCTTGCCTTAAATGAACTTGAACTCCAACTGGACTGATAGCTTTCTCTCTTTCCTCTCAGAATTGGCATTGCTGTTATTTGAGGGCTTGGACATTCCACATTATCGCAGTAGACAAACACACAGCATTGGGGGTACAAACATTGTGGAATGTACCCTAAATAACAGATTTCAGATGGTACAATAGGGCTGATGTCCTGCATGAGTCAGATGTAAGCAGCTGTTAATGTGGAAGAATGACAAAACCTGAACACTAACCTTATCCATAACATTTGAACTTAAAGACTTCTTGTGGCATGAGTTTCAAAACCTATGGCTCATAGACCACATGGCACTGTTGAGATGGACTAATGCTTTTATTTTTCTGTGAAGGCTGATCAATGCATTCAGGTAACAGCTATGTTGATCACTGTATCAGCCACAAAGGACATTGGCTACAAAATATCTTAAGATGAGTGTGTGAATTGTATTGGGAAAAGAATGGATTTAAGAGAATGATAAGGACTGGAATCCGTGTCTTCTAGTTACATTTGCAAAAAAATCCTTCTTACAAATTCATTCAAATGTTTTATTTAGGCTATGGAAATCCAGAGTCATTTTTTTTTTTGGCTCCAACTGCAAAACTGGAAATCTTTGTTGTTACTAAAAAGAGCTTAAAGAACAAGTAGTTGAAATTTGTGTTTTTCATATATGGATATGGGCTTTATTAGTTTAATTGGGAATCCAGGAGGCTGTATTTTACAGAAGAGTATATGCATGGTTAATTTGCTAAGAAGTTGGGAAGAGTGCTTAACTTCAAAAAGGAGACAGAGTTTTGCAAAAGCAACACCATCACAATTATCTATTCTCCTTGACTTTGGATAGAGGCTACACTTGTTCAATGGAAAGGAAAGGAATTTACCATCAACCCAGAAATATTATATTGTATTTCTAGTAATTACTACATAGACATTTTTAGTGACCAATATTGGATATAATTTCTGGATTCCTGGCCTCATATCATTTCTAATCCTAATTTGCCTTGCAGGGTACAGGTAGTTTCTGATTTACAACAGTTCGCTTAGTGACCATTTGAAGATACGACACTGAAAAGTATTTTATGATTGTTTTTCACACTTATGATTATTGCAGCACCTCCATGGTCACATGATCAGAATTCAAAGCCTTGGCAAATGACTCATATGTATAACAATTGCAGTGTCTTAGGGTCATGTGATCATCTTTTGTGCCTTCTGACAAAGTGAATGGGAAAGCCAGATTCACTTTACAACCGTGGTAGGATTCAAATTTTTTTACTACCAGTTCTGTGGGTGTGGCTTGGTGGGCGAGGCTAGGTGGGCATGGCCAGGTGATTGGGTGGGCATGGCTTTGTTTTGCAGCCACCCCTCCCAGTCATTTTTGGGCCTTCTGGACCTCAGGCAAGCCTCCTAGGGGGCTGTTTTTGCTCCCAGAAGGCTTCCCTGGGGCTTTGGAAGAAAAACAATGGAGCATAGGC
This sequence comes from Bungarus multicinctus, assembly GCA_023653725.1. NCBI lineage: Eukaryota > Metazoa > Chordata > Lepidosauria > Squamata > Elapidae > Bungarus > Bungarus multicinctus. The sequence goes on along the minus strand of CM042836.1, from coordinate 123,985,291 downwards.
TGTGCCCCTCCTTCCATTTTTTGCCTTCCTGGGCCTCAGCAAGGGGAATCCAGGCACAGCTGATCGTATTGATTGTTGGGAGGGAAAAAAAAAAAGAAATACCTTAAAGGGCGAGCATCAGACGGGCGGGGTGAGGATCTAGCGGGGCAAGTGAGCCAGCAGTGACCAGGCAACCAGGTTGGGGGCATGGCCACCCAGAACTTACTACCGGATCAGCGACCCACGCCAAATCCTTGCTACCGTTCACCCGAACCAGTGGGAACTGGCTGAATACCACCACTGCTTTACAACCATGTTGCTAACTTAACAACTGCAGCAATTCACCTAACAGTGGCAAGAAAGGTTGTAAAATGGGACAAAACTCACTTAACAACTGTCTGATTTAGCAACAGAAATATCGGTCTCAATTGTGGTTGTAAATGGAGGACCATCTCCATAACCCACCAGACAAAGCAGAAAAATCAGATAGTTTAGCAAAGTAATTGAAGCCAAAAGCATTTCACATTCCAGCTGTGTGCAGAACACCACTCTTAACTCCGCTGGCTTAAAACAAAAACAACGAAGTTTACCGAGGACTTGCCATTTCAAGTTCATTTTTTTAAAAAAATGGCCATTTGGTAACATTTTTCTTCTCTATCCCACGCACTCTCCTCCCATCTAAGCTTCGACTACAGAACTCTAGAGAAACGAAACGGGTCCTCTTGATCCTTTGAAGACTGGACCTTCATCTCACGCCCCAAAACTTCTTCCTTCCGAGGTAAAGATACCAAAGACCGCGCGTGGCATCTTCGCACAAAAAAACCTCGCTTTCTGAAAACTTGGGTGATTTGCAAAAGTAGCGTGCGGGGGGAGACGGCGTGCCGACTGCCGCGTTTCTAACAAAGGCAAAACTTTAGGAAAGCCTCTCCGCATCGCCCCTCGGCCGCTCCCGGGCCGATTTCACCCGAAGTTCCCAGCCGCGAAGGCTGGCAAGAAGGTGCCCTCCTCCTCCGCCGGTGTCACCCGACCTGGGGTCAGATACCAGTATCGGAGCGAGGAAAGAAGGGGCGGGCCCAGGCTCTGATGATGTCAGCTTGGGAAGAGAAAGGGAGCGAGCGAGTACGCAGCAGGAGGAGGAGGAGGAGGAGGGAGAGCGGCTGTTCCGGGTCAGACACTGGAATGGGAGGGAAAAAAAAACACCACCCTTCTCAAAGGTGCCTCAGCTTCAGCCAGCAGCCAGCCCAGCGCCTTCGGAAGCCAGCCCGGGACTTGCGAGTTCGCGCTGCCACCGGTGCAACCAGAAGCTCCCGGTAAGAAGCAACCGGAGGAAGATTTCTTCAGCCCCCTTGTCTTCTTTGCTCCCCGAGCAGTTGCCGCTTGGCTCTTTCGGCGACTGCACAAGGCGCTGAAAGGGGGAGAAAGTGCCTCCCTCAGCCGCCCGTCGTCCCCGGATCGATTTCAGAAGCCGCCTTCCTTCTGCCTCTCGGGGACGAATTGAGAGGACGAGGCGGAGCAGAGGGCGCCAGGGAAGGGCGGCCGTGGGGAGACGGCTTCAGAGCCCGGCGTCGGCGAGGTTGCTAAGGGGCGGGCTCGGCCAGCCACCCCCTCGGCCCCGTGGGTCTCCCAGGGCAGACGCGGAACGCGCCCTTCAGACGAGGAAGCAGAGCGGTGCGGGCAGCCCAAAGACCCGGCGGCGCGCGCCTCCCCTGCCCTGCGCGGCTTCGGTGGGTGTCTGGCAGGCGGAGGGAGGCGGGCGAGCGGGCGGGCGTTGTTGCTCTGCCGCCGCCGCTTCGCCGCCGCCGCCGCCGCTATGTTTCATTGCATCCCGCTGTGGCGGTGCAACCGTCATGTGGAGATGATCGATAAGCGCCACTGCTCGCTGGCCGCCGTGCCAGAGGAAATCTACCGCTACAGCCGCAGCTTAGAAGAACTCCTACTGGACGCCAACCAGCTGCGAGAACTGCCCAAGGTGAGGGAGGAGGAGGAGGATTGGGGGGGGGGAGGGAAGCAGCGAGGACCGGGGAGGCGAAGAAAGCGCGCGTGGAGGGGGGGGGGGGGGAGAGAAAGGCAAACTTTCCTCGCGAGGTGGTCGGTGGCCACCGCTTAGCCGCCTTTCTCCCTATACCAGCTGGCAACCGAGGCTTCCACGGGGCCGCTTGAGAAGTTTTGTTCCTGGGTGCGGGGAGGGAGGAGTATGAAGGGGTGAAGCCGACCACCCTGGAGTAGTTTTCCGCCTCTGCCCCTCCCTCAGGCTGCTTACTCCCACCACCCCTTTTTACTTGTAACGTTTAGGGAAGTCCGTGCCTTTACGTGTCCTTAAGTCGCTCTTCGGGCTCTATCCTAACCCCCAGAGACGCGCGCTCTCTTGACATAGAAACTTCGATCAGCCCCACAGCAAAAGCCCCCCCCCCCCGCCCCCCCCCACCCACTCCCCAGTTTATTCCACCAGTTGGCAGAAGCGAGTCCGTGCGTGCGTATGGAGTATTTGGGGTGTGTGTGGGTGAGTGGCAGGGAAAAGTCTGTTTTGGCGCCACTCTTCCTGACAACGTCCCCGAATCTTCGGGACTTGCAAGACCTGAGTTTTCCCTGAGTTTGGCAGTCTGCCTTGCCTTGGGAAAACGGCGAGGCTTCGGAGCCCTAGCCAGCCTCAAAACAGCTTGTGTATCGGAACTCCTGTAGGGAAGGGAGAGGGTACGTGGGGTCGGGCCTTGAGTGTGGTGCACCTGAGCTGTTCTGGAGGTCTCTCTTCCCGGAGTGAAGGGAAGGGGGTTGTTTTGGACGATTCCCACTGAGCTCTATCCCTCCCTCCCTCCCTTGGTACCAAGAACTCAAGGTGCGGAGGAATACATCCAACACATCTTCCTCCTCCTGGTTGCCCCACAATAACAGCCCTGTGAGCTGGGTTGGTCTGAGAGAGAATGACTGGCCCAAAGTCACCCAGTTGGATTTCATGGCTAAAGCAGCACTTGAACTCACAAACTCCTAGCCTGGTGCCTGAACCACTAGACCAAATGGATTCAGGAGTGTCCATTCAGTGTCCGATGGACAAAGGGAATCGGGGTATTTATGGGTTTGTCTGTTCCAGCGACTGCTGGGTCAGGATTTCAGCCAAATGTAATCCTGCCATGAATGCTTAGGGCCGTGAGTTTTATATATGTACATATATATAAATCTCATTGGTCTGTGCATTCTTTTTCCTTGAATACTTTGCACGTGTGTGGAGAGAAAAATTAGTGTGTAAACTATTATTTTATGCATGGGACATAGCAAACACTATTTATATTCCTTTCTAGTGCTTTATTTGGATTTTAGTGGGGCACTCACTCCAGGAGGCTTTGGGGGGAGGGGGTTATGTCACATTTTAAAAATGCGCAGATCCCATAGCTTGTATTTTCCATATAGCAGCTCAAACAGCATTTTGTGGGGAGATGAGTATCAAATCCTGCTTTGGATGTGTGAGTAGTGTAGCATGTACAGTGAGGTGGTGCTTTACTAATTATTCCATAGTTCTTAAGCTGGTTTTTAGATGTGCCCACAAAACATTCTTTATGACCTCAAGCCTGCTTCCTCCCACAGCTAATGGCTTTCATTATTATAGTTACTTCCCATGTTCTTTATAGAAATTTGGAAAGTGAATGCCAGCACAGCTATATTGCCTTGCATTTCTGTTTTTAAAACCTCTGACACAAATTGAGCAAACTGGTGTGGCAGGGTAGAATGATTAGCTGTTTAGGCAGCTAAGCAGTTTGCAGTGTGGTTTCTTTGAGAAAAGGAAGAGTTGTCCATATGGTCGGATTAAAGTCCAACATAGTTAATGGCAAGGGTGAAATCTGTAGCAGATATAGTGAAGGAAAAGTACAAGTGTTCAGCATCATAGACGAGACTAAAGGAAGTACAGGTGGATAATAATATTTGAGTAAAAATATCTATTGAGGCAATTAAAAACTTTACATTACTTAAGCTGGTGTTAGAAAAAAATAGTGAAAAGATTAAATTGGGAATGAAGTAAAAATGGTAGCAGAACCCTGGGAACATGAGGATATTTTGGATAATGGAAACCTGGACTTTAAGAAAAAAAAATCCAGAAATTGAGGAGATGTCTTCTATATACTGTAATGAGAAAAAAAAAATGGTTTGGGAAGGCTATCTTATCTTTGTGTTTTTTTCTTTCATGTTTATTTGTGTTCTTTCTTTCCTGTTTATTTGTATTATTGCCTTAGGCTAATACTGAACTCAAGTCGTAACTTGGAATATCTGTTAGGTACTTCTGTCATTTTGCTGGCCTGGGCACACCTGTATGGTAATAATATAGTATATGTGTTTTGAACTTAGTATGATTCTAAGCTACCCATTGATTGCACATCTTAAATGTAATTAAAAGAGAAAAACATTGCTTTCAATTATCTAGTAGAATGACATTAAATCAGTTTCCTAAAGGGTAATCTGTAAAAGCAGAATATCCAGATCCATTACCATCTATAGGAAAAAATGGCATATGATATAAATTTATTTTCATCTTAAGTGTCAAAGTGAGCTGTTTATAAGACAAGGGGTCTGAAAATAAAATTGCAGCTTAACTTTTGTGAATCTTTTCAATTTTGTGTTGTATTTTTAAAATTATTCCTTCTAATACAAGATTTAATGTATTGTATTTACAGTTTTGTGGCCTACGCCAAACTATGGATAAGGCAGATAGTTTTTGTAAGGCAATGCTAGAGTTATTTCAGTAACTCAATTTTGAAAACAAAAACAAAAACCAGTATTATATTATGTTAAGCCAGTATGAAGCAGACCATATTAGCTCAAATATTGCCTGACTACTAAGCAGATGAATCAAATGATGAGGGAAATAATGATGTTTGTCTGGTCAATGTCCAGGCAGCAACTTCTGATGTAGTACCATTTTTGAATATCTGCAAAAATTAAATGTAACTTAAAGAACAGGTACCCTACGTTGTAGTCCTATACTTGTTATTTTAGCTAGTGTGTGTCATTAGGAATTTTGTCCAGACATTGTCATTTACAGATACACAGGCTGAATCAGCACTCCTAAAATCTTATCATCTTTATCTAGCTCTATTGTACTTAGAAAAAAATACTTAGACTTCAGAAAAAAAAATACTTAGACATCGCTGGTTTTATCAAAAGATTGATGGTATCTGGATGCATATTTACTAGAATAAAAGCAGAAACAAAACTGACAAATCAAAATAATATGTTGGATGTTGAGGTTTTTTTTCCTTTGCTATTTTTACAGCACTTTGGCAGGGGTTTAGTGATTTGTGGTGATTTATCCTGTGGATCTATTTCTACAGGAGGACAACTAGCAGTTAAAATATATAGTTACCAAATTTTTACTCAAGTTTTTTTTCTTGCAATAGGGGAGGGGGATTTGCAAACATTGCACTTTAATTTTCAATATTCTGTATTTTAAAATATTGGTGTGATTTATACAGCATTGCCTGCTTACAGCAGAGTTTCAGCTACAACAGCAAAATATCATCAGGGAAATTCAACTCAGGTAAAATGTCTAAGTTAACATGTAATTGTGTTTTGCAGTTGGATAGCAAATTAGAATAAGACTCCATGCCTGGAAATGTGTGTTTGTGCTAACTCTGATGTGGATTCTATTAATATGTTCATGATGCAAGAAAAAAAGTATATTAAGTGACACAGTGAGAATTTGTGTAGAGATGAGTATATTTTGAAAGCTCTTTCTCAAAAAAATCTATTTAAATATTCCACCATTTCTGAAATCCTAATAATAAAGCCATGTGAAACAGGTGGAAACTGTTATATGTAGAAATCTACATGGCAGATATCACCTAAGCTGACAATTTAACAAAAATAAATAAAGCAGACTTTAATGTTAAGTCTAGATTGTTTTTTTTTTTTTAAATACTCCATCCTTCATAGAAATGAAGTTGGGAGTGAACTTAGGAACTGAATGGTAAACAGGCAGAAAGCAAAGATAAATCATTCTTGCCCTTTATGGATGCTTAGAGAAGGGTATCATAGCATGGTAGCTCTTCTTCATTATAGTTACCATAAAATGCCATTTTATTAAATAGCTTGATTGACCTTAGGAATGTGACACGTTCTTTATTTTTATTTCTTTTATCAAAAGTCACCTTGCCCAGTTCACTGTTATTCCCGTCTTGCAGAAGTTTATGAAAATTTGTCAAAAATTGAAAGTGATTCCAGAGCGGTAGAGATAATTGAATCTATCTCACATTCCAGCTCTTAATCCAAACACATTATCCATTTGGAAAATATAAAAAAAAAACCCAATCAGTGTAATTCCATTTAAAAAGTATTCATAAAACATTCTAAGTGCTGGCATAGGGGATTTGCATACTGTGATAACTGTTGCTGTTACAGCTTCATTTTGGTTTGTCACAGTTTGCATTTCATCTCCTCTGCCAACAGTTTTCTCTGTTCTAGTGGAGTAAAACAATAATTTGTTCAGTTAACTAAGCATCTGTTGGGGATAGTAATTTCTTTTGAAATTGCGTTCTTGATCTTCACTTCCTGGTATGATCTTTTTATGTCCTCTTCAGTCTGTAAGCTGAAAACTAGCATAGAGCAGGTGGTTATCATTAATGCACCCATTATTCATTAGAGCTCTCTCTGTGTTAATTCCCACCCTTTGTAATATCGTCCCCTTCAAGGTGAGATCTGCCTCAAAACCTCTTATCCTTCTGTAAGAGCTTGAAGACCTGCCTACCAATTGGCCTGGCAGAAGGAATCAATTGAGGATCCAGTGGGGGAATACCACAGCAGAGGTGGCTGTTGGATTGATGGCTGACACCACTTCTTCACCCCTCTCCCTTGCTCTCTACTCTCCACCTCTCCATCTTTTAACCTCATATCACTATATTCTCATGGTTTTCTTTTTCATTACTTATTCTATTGTTCCATTACTTTGCTATTGTTATGTTTATACTTCTGTTCATTTCTACATTTTCATGTTAAAAGCTGCCTAGAGTAGGCCTGCAGTGAGAGAGGTAGCAAATAAAGTTAATAAATAATAATCCACTTCTTTATTTATGTATCATGAACCCATTCATTCTTTCCTTGTTAACAAATTAGTACAATATAGTAATAGTTCTCTTTGACCTCCCATCATAACAAGTTCCCAAGAGCAAATTTAGCATTACATCCAAAATCCATTAATTTTGTATTTTCTATTGGAGTACAGTAAGGGACCTCCCTTGAATTGAGTTTTACGGCACTGAAGTTAGAAACAGTGCAATACCTTGTCAACTGTTTTGCAAATATGTAAAAGAAGAAGCCTGCCTTCTAGCAATCCTCTTCATTAGCCATTAGCTGAGTTCCTAAGGATTATATATAATTCAAGATAATTTAGAACATGGGTGTCAAACTTGTGGTGTCACGTGACATATCATGACTTTCCTCCCTTCGTTAAAATGGGTAGGCATGGCCAGCATGTGATGCATCTGAATTGAATCTGTTTGGCTCTCCTACTTGGGTTGCAGTTATACAACTGATTATAGCTACAATCTAGTTTCAGTTTCAGTTTAATGAATCTAACTAACTGTGGATTGTTAAAACACAATTAAACCATAGCTTAGTGTGAAATGCAAATCAGGTTAGTGACTTAAAATATTAAACACTATCTTCAAATTGGCTCTTATGCTTGTTATTTAACAATTTCTTCAACTTTATATTTTCTAATTAATGAAGGCAGAGGGCACTTTTGTCGAGCAGGTTTTATTAATGGAGTGACTGCCTTGTTGTTTCAGCAGTCTCTTTTGAAATATCTAGATTCTCTGGAACAGCAGGTTTAAGTCATGGCAAGACTTCAAGCCACTAAAATATGTAACAGATACTCTACTATGAATTATGAGTAAGGCTTTACTTATGTGAAACTAGAGTATTATAATTAATTATGTACTGTAATATATAAATAATTTTGGGAACACAACACAGCCCAACTTGAGGCATAGATTGGCTTAGGTGGTATCAATCTGGCCTGTTACGTTTTTTTCTGAAAATCAGTGATGTGTGAATCAGAATACTGTCAAATTAGTTAGTGAGATACTGTACTTCTAGATCCAGGAAACAGGGTCATGTGATAAAGGAAATTTGGCCAGTTATTTCATGTTTTCACAGATGATTAATCACCTTTTGGCTTCTGTTCATCTTACAGGATGTTAGCATGTCCAGCTTTTCTCCCATCATAAACATGAGGTAATTTGCTACTATTGTGATAAAATAATGTGCTACTGTCACTGTGGAAAGCACATTTAGTATGCCCCCCCCCACAGGTGATCATGTGGAAATAAGTGCACAACAAATATTTTTCCATTTTAATCTAGAGTTTTGAATGCCTCTGACTCACATTATATCTGAAGAAATTTTGTGATGATAAAATAGTAAACTTTCATGGGAACTTCAGTAAGATTAACAAATTTAAGTCTTAAATATTTTGTTTTAATGTTTGAATTTTAATATAGATCTGTTTCTCAATTGCAGCACCTTAAAATAAATTCCATTTAACAATAATTTTCCACCATATTCTGTTATTTTTGAACTAGGTGTAGGTATTTGATATAGCTACATTGTTTAAAACTGAGTTTACACTGCAGTGGCAAAGTAATTATGGATTAACTATGCATCATTTGTAACAAATTGTATCTTTTTAGCTTTCCTGAAAATGTCATTTAAAGGAGAAAAAATACGTAATAGGTAGTTTATCTAACCATAACAGTATAAATGCACTTCTGACATTAAGCCAGATAGAAATCGAGGTCTTCAGAAATTTGATTAACCTTTGGATTTTGCTGTCCTGTTATTAATTTTCATTTTTTATGATAGTTTTTCACTGTGAAGCTAGTGTCTTAACAGTAATTACTACTACCCTAGTTCTCAAACTACAGAATAACAGAGTTGGAAGGGACCTTACAGGTCTTCTAGTGCAACTCCCTGCCCAAGTAGAAGAATCTATATCATTCTGCATAAATGGCTCTTAAGAACCTCCGACATTGGAGTTCCCACAAGTCATTCTACTGATTTCATTGTTCTCACTCTCAGGAAATTTCTCCTTAATTCTAGGTGGAGTCTCTCTTTGATAAGTTTCCATTATTTCTTGTCTTGCCCTCAGGTGCTTTGGACAATAGGTTGCCCCTCTCTTTTTTGTTGACAGCCGCTCAAATATTACAATCAATAGGAAGGTATCATTAAGCTGCTTTCAGAAACAGTACTGAACTACTTAGCTATCCTGTGCATTTCCCTCAATAAATTGTTATAACATCAAAAGTCTTTGGAATACTAAAATAATGAGTTAAGGTGCATAACTAGAAGTTATAATACAGTCACATAAATCTATAGGCAGGCTGTATAAGTTGAACAGCATTTTTCTTGTGTGATCTCTGTGAGTCTAGTTTATTTTTGTATAATAAGTTGTATGTTAAACTAAAATAATGTATTAAAAAACCTTTGTTGGTTACATTCATAACACACTAAGCCATGAATCATGATGTAGATGCATATAACATGCTAATTTATAAAACAGGCAAACCATGCCCTGGTTCATCTATTCTTGGGGCACAGGTTTACCACATTCAAATCAAATTTGTATCAACAACGGCAGGGAGAAAAAGAATCCTGGTTTTGTTGTTTTCCTCTTTTTGGCAGTAATTTGGATCTCATATTCTGTGTAAGTTTAATCTTGGAAGAGCTTGATTGAATTGGCTTTAAAATAGCAACAGTAACTATCACATTTTACTGCTTCTCATTGCCTAACTGTAATTGCTTAATGACAAATACTACTCATTATTGCCCATTTTATATGATTGCTTGCTACTTAAGGCAAAACATCTGCTTAATCCTACATTGTAATGCATGTTTTGGTGGCTTATTATTGAAGACATAATTTGAAACATGTCTTCCTACAAAATACCACGATTAGGAAACCGCATTTTCATTCAATATCTCTATATTTATCTGTTACAAATAAAGTTAAAAAATAATCTTTCAGATTTTTTTTAAAAACAAACAGCGCACTTTCTGAATGTGATTTACATTATTTAAAAGATATATTTTCATTTCCAAGGACATTGTTCAATATTTTCTATCCTAGAAGTTGTACTGCTGGTGCTTTTTTGACTATGCATGTTATTTGCCAGTAGAAAAACATTTAAAAAACTGGAAGGGTAGCAGGCTGGATTGCAACATTATGAACCTGGTACAATCCTAATATATTGGATTACTATTTCCTTAGTGTCCAGCATGTATGGCTAATATCTGCAGGGAATCAAGGAACACTGCCATTTTTTTTACTCAAGGTTTTTAGTTGCTTTGGGTTTGAGTGAAATAGTTTTTCATGAGATCCAACACTAATCTGCTTTCTCTGGATAGTAAAGTTCCTCAGAAAACACAGTAAATATATCTTCTGAGGAATTTAGAATTGGGCAATAAATCCAGGTATAGAGGTTAAATGAATCCACTGGGCTGCAATACACACTGGCTAATCATGCCCCCAAACCAGTGGCAATTGTTTCTAATACAAGATAGATATTTTATCTGTGTAAATCTGGTCATGTGGAGTATGTCTTGTTTAACACATTTCCAGCCACTGTCAAAGAACTGTGTTCCCCTTTTGCAGTTAAATTAGCCAGAGATACAGTGACATCCAGTAATGTCTGATTATAGGTTTTCACTGCAGCAGCTGGAAGTGAAAGCTTTTCTCTGCTGTGATCTGGTGAGATTTTCACAGCAGATGTTCTTTAATCTTTCCTGTTCTTGCTGCTCATGCTACATAAAATGGAGAGGAAATAAATCCCTGTCCAGAGGAAAATAATAAAAAAATGTTCTTGTAATACATTATTCATTGCATGAAAAGAATACCTTGCTGTTATTTTGAAGTGTCTGCAACATAAGCACCTTATTTTTGCTGACTTCTTCCTTCTTTTTCTACTTTGCAATAGCTGTGAAGAATAATTCAAAATTGGCCTCTTGGGGGAGTTTTAGGTCACAATGCTGAAAAGCTTTTGTGGGCATAGCTGCAGAAATTAATTTGATGACAACAGCAGTGAAGCTGGCATTAGCTGGGTTCATTCTGTTAGGTGCTGTTTATTCCATTCTTTCTTTCCACTTTGTACTTTGCTAACCTTATCAGAAGATCTATCTGAAGACAGATGGGATACACCTCAATTTTGTGAATGCTTTATTTGTGCTCTTTTAATGTCAAGGATGAGGTGAGTTCCATCTTGGAAGATCTATTGTTCTTAAAACTTAAGTCCTGAGGTTCACCAACTAAAGCCTACTGCAATAGAGGTAGTTGTAATAGTAAGACATTTTAGCTACAGGGATTTGTATACAGGGGCAGAAAACATATTTAGGCATCTAAGCACAAGTACAAAATGTGTAGTATTGGGGGAGGGGATGAACCTCACAAATCTGTCTTGTGATGGACATGGTCAGTCAACCAACAGTGATTTGTCAAAAAACAAATTGCTAAGGTGTTTTTGCAAGTGTTTTCTGCCACTCAAAGTTATATTCTCCTTTTGAGGGTAGATAGGCACATTTCCAAAAATTACTGGGCTGTAATCACCCACATCACATTTTTATTTTCTAAGAATAGTTTGGGTTACAGCTCACCCACTTCGTTTTAAATGCAAATTTGCCCATTTTATGGCTTACACTACATCTTGCATTTTTTTCCTTTACAAAATGGCAGAAATGTATCCCCCTGCCATTTTTAACAAGTCATAGTCTGAGGTTTTCTGAAACCCACAGAACATGAATCCAAAAGCTGCATGTGAATTGTTACCTCAGGTTACCCTATACCCATATCCAAACTTCTAGTTCATGCTGTTGTTAAAGATATGGAATGATTGTTGCTAAATAGGGTGACTAGTAAGATTTCATTAAAAGTACTTAAGTGTTCAGAATTTATGTATTGCCAAATTATGACTTTCAACTGGGCAAAATGGTGTACCTTAGGACAACAATTTTTGGACCACAGAACCTCAAATGGCCTAACTTTCAGATTGTGTTCATGACTCTGAGAAAAGGAAATTTGGGGAAGTTGTGGCTGCTTCAGTGTTAATGGCTGCTATTGCAGTCACAGGATACTCAATTTGAATGACCCATAGCAATTTTGCAATATTGCAATTTCTCAATCTGATCCCCACCCACCAGCAGCCTACCTGTTGAGAAGGAAAGGGAAGGGAAGATGGAATAGGGAGAAAGGAGCTCAGCTTACCTTTCCTGGTCCATACCTCCCCCTGCACACTCCCACAATTTGTACTCCCCTTCTTATGCACCCCACACATGAAGGGAGGAGGGAGAGAAGGAAGAAGGTTTCTGAAGCTTCATGCCAGCTTCCCCACAAGAAAACAGTGGGGAAGCTGGCAAGAAATTGAAAATTGCTTCTGCTCCCACTGCTTTTTTGTCCACCTGTGGTCATTTGGTTTTTCTGTTAGGTAAGGAAATTACTCTGAAATGATAAGCCCATGGTGGACAGGTTGTCTAGTGATATTAAAGAACAAACTGAACTCTTTCTATGTTATTATTGTTGTTGTTGTTGTTATTCACTTTTGAAGTATATTTGTATTAGTGTATGGCTTAACCTGGGATAATTTGCTTTGTTTTTATAATCCTAGTCTGCACTTTAAGTTTGTTTACTCTTATTATTTCAGTTTCTCCAGCTACCCACTTGTGCAAGACTCTGGGCTGCTTACAAGGATTAAAACAACAATATATACAATAATACAATGTAGACACATCTGTGCCGTTGTGGGAGTAGAGAACCACAATCATTAAGAACAATCCACATAGATTTAGTAATGGGTTTATATAATGCCCTGGCACATTGTCTGATGAAAGAGCCATTCAGGGTTCTTTTAAAAGTTGGCAAGATCAGGGCTATGTGGATCTTAGAGCAAATGTTCCAAAAGGTATGTGCAATAGCAGAGAAAGTATAACTTCTGGTCTCACCAGAGGACACTCTTTAAGTTGGGATCTAAGGCAGGACAAACTTTTTTGGGAAGACATAGTTGGAGATAGACAATCCTGCCAATATCCAGATCCTGTGTCAAATATGGCTTTAAACATGATGAACAGCACTTTAATTTGCAACCATAAGCCAAGAATGCAGCTTCTGTAGCACAAAGGCTAAATGGGTGCACTGAGGTATGCCCATTACTGCTCCTGCAGCTGCATTCTGAACCAGCTATACCTTCTGACTGATCTTTAAGGGCAATCATATAGAGCACATTATGGTAGCCCATACAGGAGGTAACCAAGACATCACTGTCTATAAGTAGGGCATCTTGATCCATGAAAGGGTGTGAATGTCACGCAACATGAATCAGCACATTTTCCACTAGCTCCTTGAATGAGTCCAGAAAAAAACCCGAGTTGTACACCAGTTCAATCCAGGGAAGTGATATCCCCTCAAGAACTAAGGTTAAAAAATCTCTGGGATTGGTGGTCCATGAAACCATGTACTTGGTCTTCAACTAGGGTTGAACTTCGCTCCTTCCAACCCCCAATGGGCTTCAGGCATTGAAATAACATTACAGATACATTACTTGTTCAGCCCAGGGATGAGATATGTAACAGTATATCACCAACATGACCTGTGTAATTGGATGATCTTACCCAGTGATTTAATATTGGATGATCTTACCCAGTGATTTAATATTGGATGATCTTACCCAGTGATTTAATATTGGATGATCTTACCCAGTGATTTAATATTGGATGATCTTACCCAGTGATTTAAATATAGACATTACATAGGAGAGGTGAGAGTATCAAGTCTTGAGGGACTCTCAGAGAACTGGGATTTGACCTTCCCCCTCCCCACCTCCTGAAAACTGATGGAAAGTAATCATGGAGAAAAAAAGGAGAATCACTGCAACACTATGCTGTTCCCACCAATCACCATACATTTAAAAGAATACCATAATTGTTGATATCAAACACAACCAAGAGACCAATGTGAATCACCTATATCCAAAGGCTAGTCTTCATGTAGGAATGCCTTTAAATTGCCATGTATGGCAGCTATTATAAGATATTGTATAAGATTACATAGATATTATGCAAGATCCCTTGATGTAGAAGTTCTTACAGTATCTTCAAATTATGTAGGCAGTGTTTGTTTCATGTCAATGTAAAGTATTTTCAGAACTTCTTTTGTTATTAGGGGACTGTTTTATGAAGTGGTTTCATATAGATCTGATTTATGCTTCATGCTAGGAAATGATTCATTAAATAAACCACAATTAGATAGGTTCCCACAAGATGCGAAATCAAAGCTAAACAAACAAGATTTTCTTGCTGTAAAGAATGAGTCCAGTCACCTTTATTATAATGTAAGAGTTGTAGCGAGGAACAATATGAAAATAATAGAAGAAATACATTGAGTAGTTCTGGAATAGCCCACATTGGTATGTTCAAACCTAAGAATTGGTTTCATATTTCTAAGTCATGGTTTAGCTATGATTTGTTGAATCACATTAGCTGTTTCATACCTAAACTGTAGCAAAATAAACCATATTGTGGCTTATTTAGATTTTAAAATACTTTTTGTTCATCCTTCCTTTATTACTTTTAAAGTACCTCAAGGTGATGAAGATACCTAATACTCCTCCTTCCTCCTATTTTCCCCACAACAGCAACAACCCTGTGAGGTGGGATGTACGGAGAGAGCATGACCGGCCCAAAGTTACCCAACCAACTTTCATGCCTAAAATGAGACTTGAACTCACACTCTCCCAGTTTCTAGCTTCTAACTGGTATGTAGCTTAATAATTAGAAAATGTGAAGGAAGAAGGGATTTTTCCTTTTATTTTTCCCTAAAGAAACACTACATTGAAAGTTTTCCCATAAGCTTATATCAGTCTAAGTTTTTTTAAAAAAAGTCTTTGCACTGATTATCTTGGAATGTTGCAGTAGTGACTGGGTGAAAATCTTTACCCCACCTTAGTGTTCTTTGTTTGAGTGGAAAAAGTTGATAAAAACAATCTTTTTGTTACTATGTGTGCTAAAGGATAAGTTGATTTGACTTTGTGAACTCTCTCTGTGTACATATAGCAGCATTGCTCTATTGGATGCTTGGATGTGGATAGAAAAACTCTGCTGTAATATTTTGTTTAGTTCTATAAAGAGTTGGCTGGCTCCTAAGAAGCAAAATCAGTCATTTTCTTCAGCTTTGTGTTTGGATTCACTATACTAGTTGGCTCCCATTTAAATGAAGGAAGAATAAAGGACTATTTTTATTTTTGATTGACATAAAAATAAATTTTCAAAAACCATCCCTAACAATACAAGGTGTTTGAACTTTTATATTCTCTATATCAAGCTGTTGGGTTAGAATTCACCAGCTCATTGAACAAAAATAATCTAAGGTGGGTTAAATCTGAGATTTGGTTATGCTTCACAAAGGAAGCTGGTGCATTTAGTACATACATATGATGAAAATATATTTCTCTTTTTGATATGGACTAGCTCCACATTTACCCTTCTTACCTTATTAAGCATATGACTACAGTTCCCAAGTTACTGATTTATTTTCCAAAGTCCTTGTTCTATTCAGTTCTCTGTTAAAATTTATTTGGCAATCATTTGCTTGCTATAGATCTCTGCAAACAGTCTAATTAGAAAATAGTATCCTATTTAGTTTTTAATACAGATTGAGAAACTGGTCCTGGCTTAAAGAAAGGTGGTTTTTGTGGTTTTATCATTTGTTCTTAAGTACATAAGACACCATATCACACAAGAAAGGAAATGACTGTAAAATCTTGGTCTGCAATTTTTATATAGACACAGTGGGAAGTAAATTCCAATAACATTTGCAGTAAATGAATAGTATTTTATATAAACCCTCCTATAATATTATGGTTGCAAGCAATGATTATGGTTCAGCCTATCTTAATCCAGCCCACTGCTATTTTGTTAACAATGGCTTACAGGTAGTGCTTGATTTAGGATCACAGTTGGGACTGTAACTTCCGTCAGTAAATAATGCAGTTGTTAAATGAGTCATCACATGAACTATATCTGCTTTTACAACCTTTTTTGTTGCGGTTGTTAAGCAAATCCAACTTCTCCCATTAACTTTGCTTGTCAGAAGCTGGCTGGGAAAGTCACAAATGGCAGTCACATGACCATGTGTGACTGTTGTGTGACTGTAGTAAATGCACGATGGTTGTCAAGTTCAGCAATTTTGTGACCACAGAGACTGCAGGGACCAGTCATAAATCACTTTTTTTCAGGGCCATTGTAACTTTGAAAAGTTGCTAAATGACTGGTTATAATTTGAGGACTTCCTGTAGTGTCATATATAAATCTACTCAGTATTTCTCAGCCCATAAGAACAGCTTCTGTTAGGTAACTGATTGCTCTGTTTCTTTTCTGCTCTCTATATTCCGATAAATTATTCTGTAAAATTTACAGGCCTTCTGGTGCAGATTTTAGATTATACTAGATTCCACCCACTGAGTTTTAGTTTTGTGTATAAACTATATAGCTAAGGAGGTTTAACTCAGGTCCTAAGATATTGATAGCAGGACTGCAGTGTTTTGCAGTGATCGTTTAATCAATTTTTAATTAAAAATCTAATTATTTTGATCGAGATTCCCAATTAGTTTATTTACAAAAGTGTCTTTTATAAAAGCTGCAGATACAACCAGCATTTAAAACATGCTGCATTCTCTCATATAGAAGAAATACTTCTTTTGTGTTCATATCTGATACAGTACATATCAACATTTCTGCTTCAAAAATACAGTTACTGTGATCATATAACCTACCAATAAAATGTTTATATTATGTATTTCACTAAGTGGCTCATATCCCTTTTTAACAGTAGTTTACATCTCAAAATCTATTTGGATGATTGAACAAATGACATTTTACATGTCCCAACTGATTGCTTGAAAAATTGACTACATGCTCCACAAAGCTGTGAGGAAGCCTGAAATGGATTGTTCGTAGGATGCTGAAGCTGAGTAAAATGCTATTCTGGAACAGACAAAATATTCTAATGTAACAGTATACAGAACCCTTGGAGAAGAACCAGTTATAGGGAAGAAATAGGGAAGAAATAGGGAATTCTTTGGGTTTGGACAAGAGTATTTACTTTTTGATAGAACTGTGTATGGGCTTTGGAAGTGAGGAGGCGAATATTCCTAAGAGAAGTTCCGGATATTTAATAAGATCAGGATCACATAGATATAGATTTGTTGAATGCTGCTCAGGGTCACCTGTGAAATGGTGGTTGTATAAATTTGATTAACAAATAAAAAAATACACATTTTATTTGTTTTTGTGTGTGTTTAAAAGAATCTCCACAATACGACTACTATTTGCATCAAATTTTGTGAACGTTAAAGCTTATTTGAGAGAGTTCTTTCTATCCCATAATGTTTTTTTAATAAATTCCAGAAAATTTATATGCTAAAGTAATTTGGGAAATAGCTAATTTATAGTACCACTTCCAAAAGCATCAGGATGAGATGCCCAGCAGTTTGGACTATAGAAAATTTGTAGCTCAGAGTTGAACTTCAGGGTCCTAAGAGTGAAAACTCCACTGATGATATTACCTAGTTGGGTAATGAAATGTCTGCAAGAAAACAAATGAGAGCATCAAGGACCCTAGTAGTTTGTTTCTACAGGAAATATATGGGATCTGGGTCAAGAAAAAGCATTTTCTGCATTTTTTCAGTGCCGTTGTAACTTCAGACGGTCACTACGTGAACTGTTGTAAGTCGAAGACAACCTGTACTTTTAGTTTTGTAACCCAAAATAATAGATCCCTGAAAAGGATATGGAAAAAATTCATAATTATTGAAACAAGTGCATTCCCTGTCTAGTACTGTAATAGATAGTTCTACAATGGCTAAAATGTCAAACTGCTTTAATTTTTTCCTGCATTTGAGTGAGAGTTGGGTGCAATTTTGGGGTCCTCCTGAACTCACTCGAAGAGCAGGTGGCGGCTGTGGCAGTTGCATAGGTTTGTCTTGTGCTCTATTTCTGCCTATTTTTGGATTGGGGAGCCTTGGTCCAAAATGCAGCGCCAGGTTAATTTATGTCATTTCCTATTGTGTTAACATAACACTGATGCTCTGCAAACTTCACTGCCTCCCTGTAGATATCCAGGAATAATTGAAGGGGCTGTTTCTCATTGTTTCTGCTCATCCCCCCAGGCCTAACAGAGAGGCATATTCCAGGTCCTTTCCATCAAACAGGGCCATCTTGAAGAACCCATGAATTGTGCCTTTTCTGTGGCAGTACCTGCCCTGTGCAGGAGCATCCCTCCAGAAATCTAGATGGACCTGATTCAGTCAGCCTTCTGTAATGTTCTGAGGACCTGTGACTCTCAAGGAAGTGGACAGGATGCTGGGCGGGATGAATGCCACCACATGTTTACTGGATCTGTGTCCCTCCTGGCTGGTATTGGCCACTCGGGAGGTAACACGAGGTTGGTTCCAGGGCATTATTAATGCTTCCTTGAGTGAGGGGTTTTTACCTGCTGCCTTGAAAGAGGCAATAGTGAGACCCCTCCTCAAGAAACCGTCCCTGGACCCAACTTTATTATCTAACTATCGTCCGGTCTCCAACTTTCGCTTCATGGCGAAGGCTGTTGAGAGTGTGGTGGCACGACAGCTCCCCCAGCACCTGGATGAAGCTGTCTATTTAGATCCATGCCAATCAGGCTTCAGGGCCGGGTACAGCACAGAAACGCCATTGGTCGCGTTGGTGGATGATCTCTGGAGGGCCCGTGACAGGGGTTATTCCTCTGTCCTGGTCCTGTTAGATCCCTCGGCAGCTTTTGATACTGTCGACCACAGTATCCCATTGCAGTGGCTGGGAGGGTGGGAGTGGAAGGCACGGTGTTACGGTGGTTCTCCTCCTTCCTCTCCAACTGTTTGCAATTTGTGTTGGCAGAGGGGCAGAGATCAACCCCTGATTTGTGGGGTACCTCAGGGGTCGGTGCTCTCGCCCCACTTGTTCAACATTTATGTGAAGCCGCTGTGTGAGATCATCCGTGGCTTTGGGATAGAATTTCATCAGTACGCTGATGATACTCAGCTGTACATCTCTACCCCAGGTCACCCCGACGAAGCTGTGGAAGTGATGACCCGGTGCCTGGAGGCTGTGCATGGGGCGGAACAGGCTTCAGCTCAACCTGGCAAGACCGAGTGGCTGTGTTTTCCGGTGTCCCGATATAGCAGCTAACGTCATCACTGGCTGTGGGGGGGGGAATTCTTGCCCCCACGGGGAGGGCGCACAATCTGGGTGTCCTGGATGTACAGCTGTCATTAGAAGATCACATAGCGGCCGTCGCCAGGCTTTTTGTCAGGTCTGTAAGATCTACCAGTTGCGGCCCTTTCTGGATCGGGATGCACTTCACAGGGTCACATCTGCCCTCGTCATCTCCCGCCTAGACTATGCCAATGCTCTCTACATGGGGCTCCCCTTGAAGAGCACCCGGAGGCTCCAGTTGGTGCAAAATGCAGCCACGTGGGTGGTTTTGGGGGCTCCTCGGAGCTCCCATGTTACACCACTTTTGCGCGAGCTGCATTGGCTCCCAGTGGCCTTCTGGGTGCGATTCAAGGTATTAGTGACCATCTTTAAAGCGCTCCATGGCTTGGGACCTGGGTACTTACGGGACCGCCTACTGCCACCATCGGTCTCCCGTCGGCCAGTGAGCTCCCATAGGGTGAGCCTCTTTGGGGTGCCACCAGTTGGACAGCTGGCGACCCCGAGGGCGTGGGCCTTCTCTCTGGGAGCACCTTCCCTCTGGAATTAATTACCCCCGGAGATGAGGACCATCCCTGATCTTTTGATCTTCTGGCACGCTTTGAAAACCCACTTATTTCATCAAGCTGGTCTGGCCTAGAGTTCCGTGCAGGGTTTTTAATTGGTTTAATTGTTTTTTAATTTTATAATTTTTAACCTTGATTGCTTTTATCTATCAGCCATCTATCAGCCATCTTATTTAATCTTTTTACATTGTTTTTAAATATTGTATTGTATTTTTTATTGCATTTTATCTGGCTGTACACCGCCCTGAGTCCCGTTGGGAGAGAGGGCGGTATAAAAGACTAATAAATAAATAAATAAATAATAAAATAAGCTTTCCTGGGAATGCAGCTTGGGAGTTTATTGTTTCAACCTTAAGCATCATAGTTACATGGTGGTGGTGGTTGGTGACTACGTGCACTGCCCAGAGACACTGTTGTGAGATGGAAGGCCTTATAAATCAATTAAACTATTTTTCAGCCATATAATAATAATTGTCCTGATCTTTATTGTTGGTACAAAGGTGTGTAGGTTCTAGCATCTAGCTTGGGTGTCAAACTCAAGGCCCGCAGGCTGGATCTGGCCTGGGGGGTGCTTAGATCTGGCCCGCGGGGCTGACCTGGAAACAGTGAAGGACTGGCCCGCAGCCTGCGGTGCCTCTGCCGGTATGCGGCCCGCCCGAGCTCCATTTTCACTGGCAGAGGGTTGCAGGAAGCTGTCGCAACTGGAAACTGAGCTTGGGAGCCAGTTTTCGCTGGCAGAGTACTCAGGCCTCCACAGATGCCTCTAATGCTGGCCATGCCCACCTCGGCCCCCCAAACACAACCCTGATGCGGTCCTTAATGAAATCGAGTTTGACACCTCTGATCTAGCTGGCTTTTTTGATAGCTTCCTTCCTTCCTTCCTTCCTTCCTTCCTTCCTTCCTTCCTTCCTTCCTTCCTTCCTTCCCTCCCTCCCTCCCTCCCTCCCTCCCCTTTAAACATCTCTGAGAAATCCCTGTTTCATTATTTTCTTTTTTTGTCTTCACTCCTTGAATAACAGTATTGTTTTCTTTATTTAGATATTATTTTTGACATTGGGTTAGAATATCTAGACACAATCAACTAATTTTGGAAAGAAAAAATAGATCTGATTTGTACTTGTATGGAAGATGACTGGGAAATACTAGGCTGGAAAGTTTAAAAATTAGGAAACTACTTTTGCATTTTTGTTAAGTAAACTGGAGGGCTATAACTGTGAGGTCACCAGGATCTGATTTTAAGCTTTATTTGATGGACGCTTAATCTGATTTTGTAGTTGGGAATTGCCTTTTTGGCTTAATTCTTGCCAAAAATTTTCTTTGAGCATGTATTTATAATTGAATTGTAGTATGCAATTCAGTGTTATTATGCAGTGTTAATGCCTAAGCATTTAGACAATGAGCAGAGTTTTGTGCAATGGTTAATGTAAAGTCTTAAATTGCAGTTTTTCCACAATTATATCTATAAAAATCTCATTTCATAACTATTCTGTCAAGAAACTAATCATGCTTACTTTAATCTGGCTCACACAGTTGTAACCATAATTTCTTAAATAATTTAGTTGTCTGGGTTTACAGATCAGAAACAGGATCAGCCAAGACAAAAAATTTCCATCTTCCAAGACCTTCAATTTTAGAGAGTTGTGCTGATCAGTCTTCAGACTGGCATGCTGAGAATAGTGCTGTGACTGATCTGTATTTTGTGGTTTCAACCACTTGAGATTAAAGAAACAAAAATAGTTTGAGTTTTGAGCCAAGAGACAAAAAACATAGGAAATATTTCTAAGAATTAAGACCTTTTTTCCTACTTGAAGAACTATCAAGAGGAAGGGTTCACTGTTGCTGTAATTTTCTTTTGTGTAGTGAGGATAAATCTATGTTTGCAATAATGAACTTCAAACATATTACAAAAAAATCATTCAGTTATCTAGAGTTGAAAATAAGATAAATCCCATGGGCCTCACTGACACAGCATCTCTGATGCATACTTTCTCAAACCATGCATCATCTCTCACATATTTGCACATACCATTCATGGCCTGCACCATCAAGTACCCCTTCATTCACTCTTCCACCTGATGGTAGCCATTTACCTGCCTGCTTGCAGCTTCCCAGCAGTGAATGGGGAAGCTGGTGGGAATTCGAGGGAGAGAGGGAATTTTCTGATACTCTCTGCCAGTTTTCCACAAGGAAACTCAGTGTGAAGTCATGAAGTCAGAAGTCATTCTTGCTCCCACTGTCTTTTTGCCCTCCACATTGGTCATTGCATTTCTCTGTTTAGATAAGATCATTTGAAAAGATCATCCAATGGGGCATGGCTTGTTTAATTTCTGATAAATGCATTAAATTAAATTAATCCTGTACTTCTAAAAACCTACTCTTTTGCTATGCCTGTCCTGTTTCTTATCGTTGGGATCAGATTGAATAGAATACGAATCGTGTTGGCGCAGTAGTTAAAACGCAGTATTGCAGGCTAACTCTGCCTGCAGCCAGGAGTTAGATTTTGATTTATGCAGCTTCCATCCTTCTGAGGTTGATATGAGGACCCAGATTGTTGGGGGCAATATGCTGACTTTGTAAACTGCTTAGAGATGGCTGTAAAGCACTATGAAGCGGTATATAAGTCTAAGTGCTATTGCTATTTTTTGTTGTTGTATTTCTTGATTTCTCAGCCAGAGGGAACACTGATCAGCTTATAATGCCATCAGCATTTCAAAGATCAGCAGCAAAGACAATCACAGATTAACTGAGCCCCCTTGAAAGACTGTGGTGTGGTCAAGCATCACTAAAATTCTGCATAAGCAAATTGCAGAGCTAGTAGACCTGATGATTTTAGGATATTGCATACCTGCATTACATTTATATACACTAACAAAGCCAGCTGCAACAATAAAATTATAATTCACAAAGGCTTTTACTTACTGCTAGACAAATCTAGACAATTTCTGAGGTAGTATCAAACCACAAAGCAGGTAGTGTTAAACTACATTATAACTTTATTTT
The DNA here is from genome assembly GCA_023653725.1 of Bungarus multicinctus. Taxonomy (NCBI): domain Eukaryota; kingdom Metazoa; phylum Chordata; class Lepidosauria; order Squamata; family Elapidae; genus Bungarus; species Bungarus multicinctus. The sequence continues at coordinate 123,962,504 of CM042836.1, read as the reverse complement.
CTTTCATGGATACCAGTTACCTAGTTTCTGTTTCTGATAATTTAATCAATTTAAGTGCAATCCAAGATTGAAATTGTATTTTGCTGCAAATCAGGAGGCAAGGATTTAGTGCATTTAAGGAAGGAAAAAGCACATATGAAAAGAGGCTCCTGTTTGCTTCCTTATATGAAATCATAATCTGATGTTGGGTCTCATACTTGAGAATACAGATAGCAAATGATTGGCAGGATGTTTTTCTTATCCTTATTAAGATAAGTAGTGACTTGTTCCTTTGGTTAGTACTAGAATTAAATTTTGTTTGTACTGTAATAATATATAATTGGTAGTTCAGGTGTTTCCATCCTTCCCCTGTAGACTGATAGATGATTCAACTGTCAAGAGCTGTTTTTTCCCTTTATAATTATTGTCCTTTTTATTAATAGTTACAGCACTGTTTTATACTGATTTTTTTTAACTCTCTAAAATTAAAGGTTGAGTTATTATTTAAAGCAATATTTTTGGGTTCAGAGTTTGGTAATGCATTGTATTTACTAAAATATGCTGAATGCTATGAAGACCCTGAAATAGAATAGAATAGAATACTTTATTGGCCAAGTGTGATTGGACACACAAGGAATTTGTCTTGGTGTAAATACTCTCAATATACATAAAGAAGGAACATTCGTTAAGAATCAAGAATCATAATGTACAACACTTAATGCTAGTCATAGGGTACAATCAACATCAAATCATACTAGGAAATAGAGGATACAAGCAACAAAGTTACAGTCAGAATGGGTGATAAGGAGTGATGAGAAGATTAACAGTAATAGTAGTGTACACTTTGTAAATAGTTGTAAAGTTTATTTTAGCAGATGGAGAAAAAAACCTTATGATTAAGAAGATAAATGATAGATGCAATGATACTACTGTTATAAGAGCTAAGAATATCTCTTTTTAAAATTTTGCTGACAATTTTAAATGGTCTGTGTTGATTAAACTTCAATTTTAGAATATTACAAATGGACAAAGGGTTAAATAAATTTGAAATAAGATTTTGGAATTAATTGTGAGAATGCAAAAAATCTTTTATTTTGAATTCTTTCTTAAAGCAAACATAATAAGATGAGAATTGGATACTAGAGAGAACTAAAGATTATAATAATGGAAAATAATCAAACACAAGTCAGCTACAGAATAAAACAAAATATTTCAATATTGGACCAATTGAAGTATATTTTCAAACAATAAACCCCAAAATTAATTTTAAGTATTTGTCTAGTATAGATGAACTTTTAAATGTTAGTTAAAAGGAACACGTTTAATCTGACAGTATTTAGATTGATTTAAAGGTGAATTTAAAAATGACAGGCCACAAGAGTGATCTACAAAAGTAACCAGCTGACGTCTTAATAATTAAAAGGATATACAAAAAACAAACTAAGAGAGTGATCTGGAAAACATTTATATAGACATTCATCTTATAACCAACTCTGGGTGGGTCCAAATCAAAGTTGGGAGGTTTTAGAACATTATTTGAAGAAACTAAAAAACAAGAAGTAGAAGGAAGGAATATAAAGTTGTTTTATTTGATCAGGGTTAAAATATACATATTGTTATCATTCGTAATCATTAATGGACTTTTGCTGAAATCAGGACTGAAATGATAATGATTTGTTTATAGGTAAGATATGAAATATGGGAAGAAGATATCATTTATTGCATTTTAAGAAAAGGTGATAAGTTACTGACATAGCTGAAACTTGTGATGAGGGAGGAAGTCACTTCTTTACATATTTTCTTTTTTATTATATTCTTTTTTCTATTTTTTTATTTTTTTTCTCCTTTATGTCTCGGCTTATTTGAAATAAAATTTGGGGACCCATCCCCCATTATGTTATCTTTCTCTATCTCTCTAAGAGAGCCATTCATAGAGACAAGAATATGTCTTTTATACAGAGGCAACATGGGATTTGCTGCTGGCAGGTACTATAATTTTAGTTGTAAACTCTTGATAAGCTTTAAGTTTGCAGATTGCTGGTTGTGCACTAATGCTTTTCTTCATGCCTTTGGATAGTCCTAAAATCAGGCTATGAGAGTCATAATATATAGAAATACTAATACTAACAGATATAATGCTTCTGTCTAAAAGTGTTCTTGAGGTTAGTGTGGTTTGTTTTTCATTAACAGAGAACTCGACTGGTTCCTCTTACCACCCTGTACAGAAAATTATTTAAGACAAATGATGCATGAGAAAAATGACAAATAAAGGTCTGGTTCTGTGATTCTTACATTCTGTGTGATGAGTACCCTATTCACTGTGGGGAGATGAGCTCACACTTGTATTATTAAAGCTACATGGGGCTCCCTGTGTGGGCTGTAATACTTGAACAATGTACCGTATAATTTCAAGCAATAGGTGGTGAAAGTAGACCTGAATCACTTGAATAAAATCCAGAGATCAACTATGTGATCTGTATCTTTGTTTGTTAGATTTTATTGTGGATGTGCACGCTCAAACCACGCACAGATAAATACTTATCTCAAGGATAGTTTAAATACGAATGTCCTAAAATTGTGTAAGCAACACAGACATGCTGAATTGACTGTGGGAAGGCTCTAAGAAAGACAGGTAATAATACATCTATTTCTAGGTTGATTTGCCAATATTTTTTTTGGCAACTTGAGGTAGCATTAAGTGCCACTTACTTAATGTAATAGAGTTGTAAAGCGGCCCAATTAAAAAAAATATTCTGGGCAGCATAATGTATTGCAGAGATAAAGAGAAAAAGCCATCAGATGCTACAGAGAACTCAAATGCCTACCCCCCTAGGATCAGAGCCCATCAAGAACTCCAGTAGGTTGTAAGAGAAAGGCCAAATTTTAAGGACTTTTTAAATTAAGGCAAGAGTGGAAGGTATGTAAGCCCTATGGGGCAGGGGTCTCCAATCTTGGCCTCTTTAAGACTTGTGGACTTCAACTCCCAGAATTCTGGGAGTTGAAGTCCACAGGTCTTAAAGGGGCCAAGGTTGGAGACCCCTGCTATGGGGGGATGCTGTTCCAAAGATGAGGAATAGTGACAGAGAAGGCATTCTTCTTGCATCCCATTAGATGATGAGCCTGTCTTCATGATGGGAGCAAAAACCGCTGACTTATTAGATCGAACAGAACAAGCAAATAGGGAGTTAGATATATAAATGGCATCTTGACAGGTATGGGCAATGAAGCAGAGTACACATTTACCCATGTTTAGACTGCTATCTAACTTCTCTTTAGTTTCTCACTTTTGTTGAGTACTTTTTCAACACCATATATTTATTACAAAGAACTATGAATATTACCTTCCATTTTAAACAAATACTGTAGGAAATTCATTGCTTTATGGAGGTGGACTTTAGTTATCTTGAAGCTCATCTATGAGAAGATATGCTTACAGAGAGATGAAAATGATACGAATGCACAAGTTGGCTAGGTCCCCTGGCAAAATTAAAATTATTATTTTCCCTGGGGGTCCATCAGATATCAATAATATATATGATTGTGCAAAAGGTCATGGGATAATGATACTAAAGTAGAAACTATAATATTGTCTCACATTGATCTTGGAATTGATTTGTTTCCTCTCATGCTGAAACACGGGCTGATTATGACAAACTCAATTAATAGGGTGATGTTAAATGTTCATCAGTGTTGGACAGTCTTTTTCGCCCTTATTAAAACTTCCTTCTTCATACAAAGCACCAAAATTACCTTTTTTTGCATGTATTGAATAGAAAATTGTTTTCTTTTTCAGCCTTTTTTTCAACTTATAAAATTACGAAAACTTGGGCTTAGCGATAATGAAATCCAGCGACTTCCGCCAGAGATAGCAAACTTCATGCAGCTGGTAGAACTTGATTTGTCTCGAAATGGTAAGCATGAATATGTGTAAATCTGTATTAAGGCTTTTTTACAGCATGGTTGAAAATGAGTCAGCCTTAATTATTGCACTATAGAACTAGTTGGCAAATAGGTTGATGTATCTCTTCTTACTCTTCATGACTGACTCGAAAAAACAAACACACTATTAATGTCCAAATGAAAAGCAAGCTAATGAAGGGCCTGCCTAATGTAATAAGGTCCCATGTTAGCTTGGCATGAAAATTTCCATGTCCATCCTTCTTTTGTTTGAATAGCTCTTAAGACTGGCTGAAGCCCTGCGTTGTGACTGCCTTTTTTATGCCGCCTTAACTGTGGCATGCAGAGTTTGCCACATATCCACATTATTTGAGCAACAGCAGTTACTTTGCAGGACTGGACAAGCTTTATGCAGTGCGTTCAACAAATGCCTGGATTCACACTTTGCATAATGGCTTTTTTTTTTTTAGTTTTTCCTTGATGTATGGTATTAACAAAGCCGTTGTGGGGTGGTTTTTTTGGAGGGGGGAGTAGTGTCTTGTTATAACTCAGCCACCTGTGAATTATTTAATAAACACTGCCAAGCATGATGCATAAACCCAATCATTGTCTAGATTTTGCATTATTTTGCATATTATTGTTTAAGAAAGGGAGAAAGATTATTTTAATTGATTTTTGTAGACAGTATGGGATAGGGGAACTCATAGTTTGAAAGTTATTTTTTTAAATTAAAGCTTGATATGAGGTTAAGAACCAGCAAACGAAAGAAATATACTGCTGAACATATCTTGATCCTGAAAGATGTTAGTTAATATTATTTTCATTGTCATGTTCTCCCAGAGCATCATGTCTAAGAAAGTTGTGGTATAGGCTATACAAATGGTACGTTTTCCATTAATACTTTTGAGAAAAAAAATGGCAGATAAATTTTATTGGGATCATTTTAAAACATTCACAGTTGCTAATTGTATTCCTGAGAATCGTATAATCAAAAGCCTACTCAGGTATTATTTAAACCAGATTTCCCATTCATATATGCTTCCACATTAAAGGCTGATATCTCTTATATTTAGAGGACGTTAGATTAGAAAATAATTTAACAATGGAGCCTATTAATCTTCTATTGTTTTTAATAACAATTGCAATCTACTACCTAACAATTAACATTTCATTTGATTTTGGTGCCTCCCTCAACCTTGTTGTCACAAGCATAAAAGTTATAAAGGAAGGCCTACCCCTTGGACATCCCTGAAGGGAAGAAACTGCTTTTTAAATTCTTTACTGTGACCCAGCATCTTTGCTCTTTTGTCCTAACAAGTACCCACCAAATTTTACATGCCTGTTTTTATTTTGCTTCAGTGTTCTCCTTTGCACTTTGAGTTCAGAAGTATTTATTCATTACTTGGACATACAAACTGTGGTCCTAGACCTCATGTGCCCCTTATTGCCATTTGTTTATTAGATTTCTTTTCCACCTTTTGTCCAGGAGCTCATGGAATTCTGCTCTCATGCAGAATTCTCTCTTTATTTGATCCCCATAGTAACAACCTCATAGGGCAGATGGGCTTGAGTGTAACTGGCTGGCTTAAAGTCAGCCAGGGAATTTCCCTGGCAGAGGACAGACTTTAAACTTGTGTTCTTCCCAGTCCTATTCCAGGACTTCAGCCACTACATCTAACTGTCTTTCTTGGCTTAATTTTAAGAAACCCTTTAATCATTCAGTAGCTTGATAAACATTAGTCCTTTCCTTGCAGTCTGCTGCATAGGGAAGATAGAAGAGACAACACAGTGAAAGGAAGAAGACTCTTAAGAATTAGTTCTCCATCATTTGCTCACTTCACCCTGCCCAGAGAGTAACTGGCAACAATTAGAACTGTGAGAAAAAGATGTGTATTTTTAAAAGAAATTGTCTTCCTTTGGCATAACATTAACAACCCTTTCTATACCCATTGTATAAGGATAGCTGTTGCATTTCCTTTCCTGATCAATAAAATAATTAGCCTTGATTTTTATAACTGAACTGACACTTTCTTTAGGTCCTTTTCTTTTCCAAGGATCTAAATTTGGAAACTACCTGACCAAAATTCCAGTTTTAGAAAAGCTGGAAATAGGTTTTGCTAGCCATTGTGGATAATGATGTTTTGCTAGCCATTATGAACAATGATATGTGTATTTTAGTTACAGTGAAATCATCAAATTGGGTGATCTACAGAGGTGGTATTCAACCGGTCCACACCTACTTGGGCGAACCGGTAGCGGTTATTTGGCATGGGTCGCTGAACCAGTGGTGACCCCTAGCTGGCCACATCCCCAACCCGGTTGCCTGGTCACTCACTTGCTATCGCTTTCCTAGCTTTCCATTCCCCATGTCCTCTTTCTCCCTGGGGGAAAGGAAGAAAGGAATGGACGCTGCAAGTATTGCTTTCCCCGTGTGAGTAAAGTTCCTGGAGTGAGAAGGAGTGCAGTCTGACAGAGGGGGTGGGGGTGAATCGAGCCTTGGAGAACTTTTGCAATGTAAAAGAAATACATTTTGGAAGCAGGTCCTTTAAAAACTTCTCCAAGGATTCCCCATGGATGCTGCAAGTATTGCTTTCCCCTTGTGAGTTAAAGTGTCTGGAGTGAGAAGGAGTGGGGCTGACAGAGTGGGTGGGAGAATCCATTCTAGCCTTGGAGAAATTTAAAGGAGCTGCTTCCAAAATGCTTCTCTGTTAAGTGCTCTCTCTCTCCCCCCCCTCCCCCCCTCTCTCTGTGTATGAGAGAGAGAGAGAGAGAGAGAGAAAGAAAGAAAGAAAGAAAGAAAGGATGAGAAAGAAAGAAAAAAGTAGGAAGAGAGAGAGAGAAAACTGTGCTATTATTTTTAATTGTTCCATTTATCATGTGTTAATATTTTACACTGTCCCTACACCTAGAGTGATTTTTTTGCCTTTCTTTTGTCCAGGGCTACCACATATTTTTCAGGGTTTACATGCATTCAATATCAATAGTCCAGAGCATAAAATACACATGTGTTTAACAAGGGTTGAAAGGGACTTTGGAGGTCTTCTAGTCCAACTCCCAGTTCAGGCAAGAAAACTGAGGATGCCAAACTCTGAGTAGAAATCCTGGGAAAGGTGTCAGAATAATACTTAGAAGGGTCCTTGGGGTGAACCCTATACCATTTCAGAGAAATGGCTGTCCAGTCTTTTCTTAAAAACTTCCAGTGATTGAACACCCAGAACTTCTGGAGACAGGCAGTTCCACTGATTAATTGTTCTCACTGTCAGGAAGTTTCTCCTTAGTTTTAGGTTGCTTCTCTCTGTTCAGTTTCCATCCATTGCTTCTTGTTTGCATTCTGCTTCTTTGGAAAATACATTGTCCCTCTTTCTTTGTGGCAGCCCCTTAAAAGCCTGTTGCCTATCTCACTCTTGAGTAAAGGATGTGAGCCATTTCCTCCTTTCAGTGGTCTGTGAAAGTACATCTATAGTATGCAGATAATAAAGTCAAAAAAGGTGAACACCATGTTTACAGAACTATAGATAAGTTGAGGCTGGGTGACAGGAATGGCTGGGAGGGGAGGGGCCAGGTGAGGCACCCCTTGATGTGAGTGACATTGAGTTGGCCACGCCCACCCACTCACATAACCACCAAGCCACGCCCACCCAGTCACATGATCACCAAGCCACGCCCACAGAACCGATAGTAAAAAAATTTGAATTCCACTACTGGTAATCTACTGCCATTTTTTAAAAAAGTATTTTAGATATTTTACTGAAGAGGATAAAGGAGGACATTTTAAACATTGCTGAGTAATGTGCTTTGTGTTGAGCATTTGCTATAATTGTTATTATTATTTTTTGCTGTAAGTCTTTTCTATTTTAAGCACTTTTAAAATGTGGCTACAATGTAATATTTCACTTCTCTGTTATTTCATTATGAGCTTCTTTGTGTCTTGCTTGCTGTCTTAGTACTTAGAATTTCACTAAGTTTCTTATTGAAGTAGTTTCACAGCTAAAATACAAATGAGCTTCATAGATTTATTTTTCAGTGTAAATTTGGAAATATCACAGTACATGATATTTCTTAGGAACTTTCTTTACTTCCAAGTTATTTGTACTTAATTAATTACAGGTATTTGTACTTAATCAATTACAGGTATTTCAGGTAGCATAATTAAGGGTGTGGGATATTTCTTAATATCAAAGAATATGTATGTGAAGATATAGATCTAACTATATATATATATACATATAGGCACAATATACTTTGAAAACAAAGCATTAACTAAATGTTTTGTAGAGAATACCATGAAACAACACTTTTAATAGTAAATGTTAGTAATTACTAATAGTTCTACAAGCTTGTACCATAAGTAATTGTATATTCTACCCAGTTTTGAATCCGTGGCACATTTGCATTGCCAAATACAGATTTTCTTTAAAAAGGCTTCAAACAAGTACTTCTTCCTTCTGAGACTAGTCCTGTTTTCATCCTTAAAGCTGACTATTTCATGTTAATTTGATTCAGATTAATTCTAATAAGAATAGGGATTTGAGAAATGAGAGAATCTCAGATAGAATCACATTGTCCTGAATTTGAGACTGAAGAAAGCAGAAATGGTGTCAGAATTTAGAACAAGCATTAACATTTAGTTTTTAACAGGACAAACTGATGATGGAGGGAGTCAGGGATTATCGAATCCGGAAGGCCACAGGAAGCTGCACTGGCTTCCTGTGGCCTTCCGGATTCGATTCAAGGTGGTACTGATGATATTTAAAGTGCTCCATGGCTCGGGACCTGGGTATCTACGGGACCGCCTACTGCCATCGTCTACCTCCCACCGCCCAGTATGCTCCCACAGGGTTGCTCTACTTGGGGTACTGCCGCCTGATCGTTGTCGGCTGGCGGCCCCGAGGGTGCGGGCCTTCTCTGTGGGAGCCCCCTCCCTGTGGAATGATCTCCCCCCGGGGATACGAGCCATGACGGACATCCTGACCTTCCGGCGCGCGGTTAAGACCCTATTTTTTAAACAGGCTGGCCTGGCCCAGTAAGGGTTTTTGGGGTTTTATACCTAATTTTATACCTAATTTTTATACCTAATTTTGAGTTTTAGTTTTTAATCTTCCATTTTAAATTTTTATTAATCCCGGATTTTTAAATGTGTAATTGTAGTTAGACGGGATGCAGCCGGTTTATCTATTTAATTCAGTTTTAAATTTATTTAAATTATATTTACTCTATGTATTTTTATTAGGCTGTACACCACCCCGAGTCCCATTTTTGGGAGAGGGAGCGGTATAGAAATATAAATATAAATAAAATAAATAAATAAATATGAGATTGGCTGGGAAACTGTCACAGAACATTGAAGCTGAAGACCACAGCAGCACCTAGTATCTTGGAAGCAATCACAACATCCCCACATTTCTTTCTCTCAGGAATCATGGATCCTAGTTTTGGACATATTCTGTAAATTAACCCATTTGAAGTACTTTGGTTCAGAAATTGGTGCCCTATGGTGCATTGCTTTGCCCAGATAAAGTCATGACATCAAAGGTTTTTGTAGTATACAGTTGTCAGACCTTGTTTTCATTTGGGTAATTTAGCAAAATATGTTAAACTGCTTTTCCTTAACTACAGATTAACATATTAGTTAGTTCTAGTATAGACATTATACCAAGCCTAACCATAAGAATTTTGGGTGCTGTTCTAATCATGTTACTTTGGATAATAAGTTTTTAATTAAAATTTTGATTGGAAAAACCAGGTTACAATTCCCTCATTTGATAATGCTGTTAGTTGGTGTTATATTTGTTTAAAAGATGTTGAAAACATCTCTTTTGTTTATATGTATAAAAAAAATGACCAATAGAGGAAAGGAATCCTGCAGTCCAATATTCTAGTTTAATTGTAATGAATTAGCTCAAAAGCCAGAAAAACAGATAAACCTTTGAGATCTTTAAATCTCTTCAATAAGCAAGCTGTAAAAAGAGGAAATTTTAGATGGAACTGAGAAGGGAAAAGTCTGGAAAAAATCCAGAATCTTTAATTGACGTTATTTAAACCTATAATGGTTAGAAATCTAGGAAGAGAATCAGATGTCCACATTAGGCTCCACTTAGTGGCACTTATATTAGGTCCTTAAGTGTGGTTATTAAGTTGCAGGGACGCACTGTTATACATTCGAAAATATAGAGATCCTTCAACATTTCTGCATCTGCAAGAAAAACATATATATTCCTTGGAAGATGGAAATAACTATACAGTGTTTGTTGTTATGTTATGATGTTACATTACATTATGTTATAAAACAAACTAGAAGTTATTAAAGTTGGTAAATTAAATCAAATATCTCTGAACATTTTAGAGCTATCCTAAGGTGACCAACCGTCCTCCTTTAGGGAGGACAATCCTCCTTTTGTAAGTTCTGTCCTTTCTTGAAAAGTGTCCTCCTACATGTCTTCCTTTTTGATATTTGAAGACTAATCTGTAAATCTCCGTATTTGATCGATACCAAGCCGATCCGTTGTGTGTGATGTGACGTATTTGTATTTGACGTGACGATTTGTCAAGGCTCGGCACAGTGCGGCGAGACGTGATTATGAGACTCATGCGCTCCACATAGGAGAATGGTTTTGAGAGTGTGCTGCACGCAAGTGGCTTTGTTTTTTTTCTTCAATTTATAAAAAAGTTGGTCACCTTACTATCCTTATAAAGCTATTGTTGTAAGAAGGATACTAAAATGTTTCTTGTAGCCACTATGGCTTAGTAGGCCTTTTCTATATTCTCAATTACTTCTGCAAAATTTCCTAAAAGACTGCTGCTTCTTTTAAAAAAAAACAACACTACTGATAATGGCCTAGCATAGGGGATTTTTCTTCTCTTCTTTCTCCTGTTCCCATTCGTTGCTTTCATTGCTTAGGAAGATAAAGAATGCAACAACCCCTGGTGAACCAATTTTATTTTATAAGTTACCTAAAGCCTTAAGTATAAATTTATGCCGGGGTTAAATATACGCGAGGGAAAAAAAAAGAATTTCCACCTGGGTATGGTATGGTTTAAGTTTTGTTTACAGAAACTTCATAGGAAGTTAAGAAAGGGTACTGGTTAAAGCACAGTGGAATTCTTCCAGCTACGTTCTTCCCTGCCTTGGTTCAGATAACAGGGGTTTTACTTGCCATGTTCAATTCTGTGGGATTTTAGTGAGGCAGCATGAGGTAATAATGTCAGACTGACTATCTTATTAGACTCCCATGCTGCACTGCAGGTAGGTTTTTCAGCTGTGACTGGAATTCACATTTCAGCTGTGATTCTCTTAGCATTAAGTGTATGGAGAGAAACATGTGTCCTTGTATTTATAATCCTGCTTGCATGGCATTTTTCCCATTAGCCATACTAACTTTCAGTTGACAGAGTGGCTGTTTACACCATACTGCGTCATAGAGCTTATACTTATAGCCTTACGGTTTAGCAGTGCCAGGGTATCCACTGCCAAAGCATCTGGTCGGTCACATGTATAAATAAGAGCATTTTGTGTTGTGTAGGACAGAAAGAGAATTGGATTGATTAACTAGCACCATTAAATATTCTTTGACCTGGTTAGCTGTAGAACAGAATTGTATAAACAGGTGCACATCAGTCTATTTGATCCATACTTAATAGGACATTTTCCCTAGTTAACACACATATACCTCCCCAACTATTGGCTTTTGGAAGAGTTTGCCAAAAATTCAATCCTGATACATTTGTTTTCCTTAAAATTATAGTTGTTAATTGAGAACGAGGCGTTAAAAATTCTTGTTAGGACAAGTTGACAGTGTGCAGAATCTGTGTTCTCTGGAACTGAAAATTGTAAATACAGATGAAGAGTTTTAAATTCATTTATTTTATTAAATTTATATGACCACCAAATCAGAAAAACTAAAGTTGGCTTATATAATTGTTTTTATATATAAAAGTAAACAATCAGGATGCAAATGATATAAAATAAAACTATGATGTGGGGGGTGGGTGGCTGGATTTCCTTCTTTGTGGTCACAACATAGACCCTGATTTCTTTGCTGCAGTGCTAGTTGTAGGATAAGTTACCAAAATATAGTCAAATTAATACATATGAAAAGTTGGAATACTTTAGACTCATGTAAAAGCTGATTATTTTCTTAAAACCACTTGTATGTGCTAACTATGGCTAGATCCATACCATGTGTAGCAAGCCACTCACGATTTAAGACACTGCATACACCTACTCAATTCATTCAATAAATCATGATTAAAGCAACCTCAGTTTAATGTGATATGTGAAACAGGCCTATGACTAACATCAAACAAATAAGCTATGTTCTTCTATAATTGATGTATGGAATTCTGAATACTCATATATTAAATCTGATACAGCTAGTATTTGACTTACAACTGGTAATTGTTTGAAGTTATGGTTATGATTAACCCAAATCATAATTTCGATCCATACAACCCAGATTCAAAGTTCTGACAGTTGGGCCTCTTCCATGGTCACATGACCAGAGCTTGGGCACTCAGCCACACAGCCACATTTACAGCTATTTTCAGTTTCCCATGGTCATGTGACCATGTTTTACAGTGGTTTTGCAAAACCCGGCATTTTTGGTTTTGGCAAAACTATACCTATACCCATAGCAAACCATTGGTTCAATTAATGACCCCTGTGGACTGCTTAATGACTGCTGAGGTGGACTATCCTATACTGCCAAATTGTAAAGGCAATAGTATGCTTTTTTTTGGTTAAAGCTTGACTTCCATTTATCAAGCCTATTCTATCTCTTTCCTCTAAATGCTATTGTGTAAAAGTCATGATTAATTTGTCATTATTAAATAAAGTTTATTATTACAATTAAAGAAAATAATACCAGGAAGATAAAATTAATGAAATAGAATTAATAAAAGACTGGCAATTTAATCCTGTTCGTGCTAGTTGTTGCTGCACTTTCATTGCAGTCTCACAGAATTTGGCTACTCTGTGGGTGAAAGGAAGGTTGGAGACCGAAAGAAGATAGTACATATAATGTTCTTCTCTCCTTCCTAAGAGACATTGCAGCAGGGATAGTATGTAATTTTGGTCCAGATTCCTATACAATTGCAGTGAAGCAATAAATGTTGGGTGTTTTCTGTTTCCCCAGAATCACATGGGTAGCTTCTGTTCTGTTAGTGCAGTGACCCCCAACCTTTTGGGCACCAGGGACTGGTTCCATGGAAAGAAGCTTTTCCACGGACCAGAGGGGGCATGGTTTCATGTACTGCCTGCATCCCACAGATGGGGCTTCGCTTGTTTGCGCAAACCAGTTTCTTGCATGCTGTGGACCGATGTAGGTCCACAGACCAGGGGTTGGGACCCCTGTCTTAGTGAGCATTTGGTGAATTTGCCCTGCAGATGTAAGCCTATTACTGGCTTCAAAAAAGTCTTTATTCCACTTGGGATAGGGTAGATAGTTTGTGGATTGCCAAATTTTTGGTATTAGCATTCTGCTCTTACAGGAATTACCTTAATTTAGTATTTGGTATCATTCAACTTTTTTGAGGGGCTCCCTTTTTTCCTTGGTCAAAAACAGAAGTGAGAAATAGGTCTATGGCAAGTCTGGAGCATCTCAATCTCTGATTCATTGCTAACCCCATGGTGACAAATAATCATGTTTCAGAATCACTGGAACCATACCATTAAGGAAGAGAGTTGTCTTCAACCAATATATAGTATAATTACTAATAGCCCTGCTCTTACTTCTACTTTGGGCATGCCGGTCTTGAGCTTAAGCATTGTAATAGGGATTCTCTTTGGATCCGCGAATATGGACCTTATACATTTGATTTCCTGATTGCAGGAGATAATTAATATTAGTCAGATAATTAATATCTGATTTTCCCTCCTACAGATATTCCTGAAATCCCTGAAAGCATCTCATTTTGCAAATCATTACAGGTAGCAGACTTCAGTGGAAATCCTCTTACAAGGTAATCTTCATAATCTATAGAACTGTGAATCCTTTCCAAACTTTTTAAAACTGTAAAATTGTCTTTTTCAGTTTTATATATCTTCTTCAAATAATAGATTTGATTCTACTAAAGAAAAGTTGGTTTTTATAGTTAAATGAAATTGTCGTTGCCCCAGGAACTATTTAATGGTATTCAGATGTGTTAAAAAATTGTGATCAACAAAAGGAAAACATGAATTAAGGGATCACTTTAATCTCAACATTGATAAGCATAGCAATAAAGAAAAAAAAGGGGAAAGTTCACATTACTCAGATCTGAGGATACCTATGACGTACAAATAGATACCCGCAATCTGTAATAGCTGACTGGAACTCATCAATGATATAGAATCTGAAAAAATTCTTAGGCAGCTTCAGAAGTTGTAGGAAAGCTAATAGATGTCTCAGGACTATTATTTAATACCTAATTAGCATATGTATATATAATGGTACTGTAGTTTTGAGGGATACTTCTGAGCAAAAGATAATAAGATATCTCAGTTTTTAATTAATGGTTTGATCATGCAGTTTAAAAAAAAAAAAACCCATATGAAATGCTACTTTTGCTACTGAGAATGGATATGAGGGATGACTAGTTGCTAATTGTCCTGGAGAGCAAACTCCAGAAAGAAAATTGGCTGGCAGATGCCACTGTATCTCTGGTGATTCAATGTGGTGCTTCGTTGCCTCCCACTCATTAAAAGTTCTCTGATTGAGACAAACGGTGTAGCCCAGACAAGTTAAAATGTTCCCTATTCCATCCATCCTACCAACAGCTAATTGCTTTCTGTTAAGTACCAAGAACAGGGCTGGTAAATTGGCTCCTTGGAGACAATATCTCATGTGGAAAGAAAGCAGTTGTAATTCACTTGTTTCATAAGAAGTTATAGCCAATGCAGACAACCCATGGCCACCAATCCCTTCTTTTTTTCACAGTCCCTGAACCCCCTTCTGATCACACTGTCAGTTTCAGGGTATACTTACCAAAAGTCCATTTCAATGTTTTAGGTGGGACACTCACTAAAATAGTTACATGCTTTTGAAAATAGGTTTGGCACACTTTAAACCAAAGTTCTTTCCTTAATACTTGAAGACAAATGTTTTTAAAGTCTGAGGTGGCTCAGTGCATTTTTTCATAATTGCCCAATCTGTTTGGCTTACTTTTCTCTCTGCCACCTTTCATTGCAAATCCTGGTCATCAGTTGTCCATCCTTGCTCGGAAAGTTGATATTTAATATGCAGGAGTCCCTGTTTTAAAATGAGCTCTTATGTAGACTGACCACTGTCATCACACGAAAGACCAATAAATATTTAATGTTTGACTTGGGCTAGTCTGTTGGGATTCACTGCCATAGCTTTGCTGTATTTCAGTGAAGTATTGATTTCCTTTAAAAAAATAAACTTGTTCTATGTAGGAGAGAATATCTGTCAGGTGCGAAGAATCAGAAATGAGACCAGGAATTGATCAGAGCGATATGTTAAATGGCTACTAGTTTACTGACAGGAATCTCACTGGAATGATGCAAGCACTGCAGAAATTACTAGATAAATACAGCAGGGCTTTAAGGCAGATCACCTTTCAGCCACTTCCTCCCCATCAGCAATTCAAGGCTAGCCAGCCTTTTCACTCCTCCCCTCAAATAAGCTCCAGATTCCATCAATATCCTTGCTTACATTGTTTTGGAAAAATAGGTACAAGAAGAATGGCAGTTTGGTCTGGTCTAAGCTGACACCAGATTCTAGTCTCACCTTAGGCATGCAAGCCACCTGGCTGACAGTGGACCAATTCATGTCACAGGGTTATTGTGAGGGGAAAAGGAGGAGGAACAAATATTATGAATGTTTAATGCCTTGAGTTATTTATAAAAATAATAAAGGCAGGATATAGGGAAAAGCAGGGAAGGAAAGGAACGGAACATTGAAAACAGCAATAGCTTTCCAAAGACCCAGTTAATTCTAAATTGTATATCCGCAAGTATTTGTGATAAACCAAGAATGTTTTTTCATATTAGGAATACAGTCTAGAGTAGGGTTGTCAAACTCGTGCTATCATGATGGCACCACATGACATGACAAAGGGGATGTTTTTCCCCTTTGCTAAACCGGGCGGGAGTGGGGCCAGCCCATGGCTAATGGGTGCCATAGGCCGCGAGTTTGACACCCCTAAATCTAGAGATTTAAGGTTTGCTGTGGATACATGATTTTAATTCTATTCATGTCACCAGGAATGTTTGCTTCCTGCTTTGTAAACTTCCATCTAAAACCAAACATATTATTCCAGTAAATAAACTTGAAACATTAATAATGCCAGGTTTCCTTCCAGAGAACTGAATTTACCCTTTGTCATTCTGAAGGATAAGTTTTACTTTTTCTCTATAGGTTGCCCGAAAGCTTTCCTGAATTACAGAATTTAACATGTCTCTCTGCGAATGACATCTCTCTTCAATCATTACCTGAAAATATTGGAAAGTAAGCTTTTTTTACTTACAGAATGTTTGACATCTAAAATGTGTCACAAATGGACTTTAGATATAAATTTAGATCCTCGTGAATATTTCAGACAACAGTCCTCTCCAGACCAAGGGCATTTTTAATATCCTGGATCATTTGCATCTGGAGTAGTGGGTCTACTAAAAATGACATGAGGAATCTCCATTTCAGCCTCAACTTATGAATGGCATCAAGCATTATTTCAGCATAGAGTGCTTCCTTTTGCCTGGGGATGGTTTTAAATATATTCTTTTCTATATATAATGAAAGAATATTGCCCTTTAATAAATATATGTAAAACATACAAGCATAAGCAGTAAAAAATAGGAAATGTCAAAATGACATGATGCAGATAACTGATGTCTTGCATGAAAATATAAACTTACAATTCTTCTATAATTTACATGCTGGTGTCTTTATTTATATTCATGTTTGTTGATGCTTGGTAGAAATAGTTGTGTCATAGATTTTTCCTTGCTATTTCAGCTGTTTCCGTTTGAAATTGTGTCTTAAATAGCATTCACAATGGACACTTTGCAAAGTATGTTAGTACATGCAAATCGCTTTTCTTTATAACATTAACACAGTCACATATGTGACTGCTCCAGAGGCTGTCGGCATGCAGGTGCATGCACAGCTATTTCATTTGCTGGTGATACTAACTGAAGCTATGCCAGCCAAGGTCAGTCTCTGCAAGTATTCCAGAAAAGGTCATATTGCTAAGATAATGCACCTTTATGTGTGAAGCACATCTTTCTATCATTTTGCACAGCTGTTTCTTACGTTTGAAAAAAAGTCATCTTTTTGGCCATTATGTTTGAAGTTATATAACTTATAGCAGTCAGCAAAAATTTCTATTCACTTATTCTTGCAACAGCTATTCTTACGAGACACAAAAGAAGGGTCTCCTTCCAAATTGTGATTGTTTTTGATGGACAGAATATTTGACATCACTTGAACAATTTTGAAAATACTAAATTCAGCATTTGAAAGTCCAGTATAGATCAGGAAATATAACATTGTCCAACTGAATAGAGTAACTTTATTATGCTGGGTGCTGCCAGAAATTAGCGTCTTCAGTATTCCAGTTTGAGGGGCAGGAGCATGATAGAACTCAACATATGATTAGTAAATGTCTAGTATATCCCAAAGGTATCTGGCTCATTTAAAAAAAAATCTCTGACATGACAGTCATTTAAAAGTGTATTCTGGACCCTAGTGTTTCTTAACAATAATATTAGACTTTTGATGATGATTTTGTTCAATTTTGCTGTCAATTTTGTTCAATTTTGTTTTACTATTTTGTGTAAGAATTCCTAATCTCCAATAACCCAGATGTAATCAAAATGATATGTGTTAGTTGCAGGGGTTATATGTCATTGGATAATGAGAGTGTGAACCTAGAGAAACCATTCTTTACTATTTGTTTGTTTCTTTACTATAATTATTTTATGCTGCCTAATCGATTGAATGTGATGTGTGGTTTTGAGATCCAGAGAATAATAAAAAAAGCAAAAAGCAAAAAATAATACTGTACCTTGGCTATCTTAGATCTTCCTCTTTCTCACTCTCATGTATTCTCAATTTTTACTGCTGAAGGGAGAGGATAATTTACAGAGTAAAAACGTGACAAATTAGGATTTCTGTAAAATTGGGAGTAGGCGAGTGAATAAACACTTCTGCACAAAATGGTGGAGCGATCAAAACTGCATGCCAGAAACTGTGAACAAATGAAACTGTTTCTTGGATGGGCAGATATGCAGATAACAACATAGTGCAGAACAAGGTTTTCTTGCATTTGGCGTAAATACCTTTCAATCCTCCAGTTTATTTCTAATTCACGTTGATAGACTTTGGTTTTCAAAGAAAAATGAAAATCCTGGAGGATGGAATTAGTATTTTTTCCTAAGCATTTCGATATATAATTCCTGGTGAGGATTTGTTTGAAGTTAAACCATCTTTTGACTGGAATAGAAATGAGGGTCTGCATATTAAAAGGGCTAAATACAGCTAGCTACCATTTTAAATCAATATTTCTCTTCAGAAATAAAAATGACATTTTTTTGAAAGTCAAGATAATTTTTTATTGCACGAAGCCTGGAGATTATTGAACAGGATGTACTGCTGTAAAATTAGACTTCATAGGTGAGAAGAAAAGAATATAAAATCATACTTGAAAAAAAACCCACACTTGCTTTTCTCTTTTCTAAATGTTCTCTTTTTTTATAATATGCAATCTGTTAAGCCCACATACTAGCTCAAGAGTTTTGATATTCAATCTCAGATTGAAAAAAACGTATTTCCCCCTCTTTTCTTAAAGTTCACTTTTCAATTTTGCTATCATTTAGTGGTACCTGTGTATGTAACATTTTGGTTGGTCATCAGGTATAAAATTATGGTTGAAATATATTCATGGGTTTTGTTGATCAGAAAGATTTGTCATTATAGAAATGGCTAGTTATATATTAATATGTAAAAGCAAAAAGTTGAGGATGGAGCATTTTTATCTTGTTCTGTGCTAAGAAGAGTCAGAAGTCAGTGCCTTTTTTTTTCTTTCTTTCTCCTCCCTTGTATCTCACACCTCCCTTTCCCTGCTCCTTTTCCTTCCCTTAATTTCCTGTTTTCTTTTCTTTTTTCTTTTCTTTGTATTTTAGATAATAAAACAAATTTTAAAAAATAAAAATACTGTTGATGTTTGAAGAAGGTCAATCTGCAGGCAAGCTTTTGCAGCTTCCCCAGAATTGCAGTGTTCATCTTTCTTATACTGTAAACATATTAGTTTATGTAACATAAAATTTGCTATTAATATAAAGAACTCCATATGATCATATGCTGTGCAGGTAGTCCTTGATCTACAACCACAATTGGGACCAGAATTTCCATCGCTAAGCAAGGTGGTTAAGGTGAAGTGTAGCTGATTTTACTACCTTTTTTTTAAACAGTTGGTAAGTGAACCACTGCAGTTGTTAAATAAATTATGCAGTCATTACATGAATCTGGCTTCTCCCATTGACTTTACCTGTTGAAAATCAGCAAGAAAGTGATCCCATGACCCCACAATACTGCAATCATTGTAAATGTATGCCAAGCATCCACATTTTGATCATATTATTGTGGTTCGCTGGCAGCCAGTACAGACTGCAGAGGTATCAGACAGTGAGGATGAAAGGGGACCAGTCTGGGAGTCTGGAGAAGACATAGATGAAGGTCCTGCATCTGATGGGGCCAGGACCATCTGGGAGTGGGGTGCTGCCTTTGGAGTCTGGCAGCAGTGAGGCAGAGGACTCAAGGGAGCTTGTTCCCAGTGCACATGTGCGCAGAGCTGCTAAAAGGTGAGAGCAGCTGAAGCAGAAGGGGCGACTCGGGAGTAAATCTAGTAGGTGATTGCCCCACCCATAAGGGATAAAAGTCAGACCTCAATGATGAAAAGCTTTGCAGGAAGCAAAGCAATTCAGTAATTTCCGAATCTTTCTTGAAGCTCTGTACTCTGGTCAGTTTTTTTCTGACGTTTTGGGTTGGTTTATGTTTAGCATTAAGTGGACTTCTGTTTCTTGGCAGCATTCTACAGCACTGAAAAGTGTGCTCTTATCTGGAGGAACTGTATATAATTAGTTTTGGCTGGGAATGCAAGTAATTCCCAGCATTGCATTAAAACAGGTTTTATTTTTAAAATCAGTTTGTGTTTTATTAAGTTCGATGAAGCCTGGGTCAGAACACATATGCCTGTGGGGAGGTTGCAAGGACTAGTCATAAATCACTTTTTTCAATGTTGTTGTAACTTTAAATAGTTGCTAAATGAATATAGTCAAACTTATAGGACTTACAAAAAAGAATTTACCAGGGTAATAAAGTCTTGACCTAGAAGAAAACAAAGTTGAGATAATAAATGTACTAACTTTATTCCTCTGTTACCCTCTCTCTGTTGCCTTCCAGATGTAGAAGGCACATGGTAGCAGGACTGATTTTCTTATTATTATTATTTTAGGTGTTTTTTGTGTAACTTAGAAGACTAATTTTCAGGATTCTAAATCACAGGGCGCCTCAGCTGAATTTCCTTTTACATACAGAAAGGGACAACCCAAAAGCAGCCCGTTTCCTCTGCATGAATAAGGAGAACATATATTTAGAATTCCTCATATGGTCTTCTAAGCACATCCACATTTTACTGTTAGTGTGAGATCTGTGATTTAATATATTTATTTTATTGCTTAATCTGTTATTGGAATGCTGAGAAACCAAATTGCATTTTGCAACTGGCAGAACCTGGAAATGGCTGTTCAATTAGATGTATACATAACATGTATAATTACTAGTTAACAGCTCTAATGCATAGCCAACATTACTTTACAAATTCACATGTGAATGAAAAACTGCTGCATTTAAGCATGGCTCTAATTTAAAACCGAGCCAACTTGTTTTGTAATGTGTTCCCTAAGGCTCCTGATAGGCTCTATACTTCAAACCAGAAGTGACATCTGGAATACTCAAGGAAGAAAGCAACAATCTTATTTATTTAAGAAATTGCATCTTCTCTTTATGTTGATGTGACTATTAGTTTGCATGCAATATTTAAACATTCCTAAACCATATGGTTTCTGAGATTTGGCTGAAAAACTTTTTCTCCATGATAGTATTCAAAACATGCACATATGTTGGTCTTATTTTTGACTTGATATATTTCTAGAATAGGCCAGTATTATAAATCCATAATTCTATGGCCCATTCAATAGGCATAATGGGTCATCCTCAATTAACTACAGTTCATCAAGGTTACAACATCACTGAAAAAAGTGATTTATGACCATTTTTTACACTTATGAAAGTTGCAGCATCCCTGTGGTCCTGTGATCAAAATTCAGATAGTGGGGAACTGACTCATATTTATGACAATTGCAGTGTCCCAAGATCACATGATCCCCTTTTGTGATCTTCTGACAAGTAAAGTCAATGGGGAAACCAGATTCACGTAATAACCATGTTACTAATTTAATAACTTCAGTGATATTGCAAGAAAGGTCATAAAATAGGGCAAAACTCATTTAATGAATTTTTTTAGCAACATAAATTTTAGGCTCAGTTACCGTCTTACGTTGAGGACCACCTGTAATTGTACTGATTAAGATTTAGATCTCATATATCTGAATCCTGTGTGGTTCTATAACAGGAATTTCATAGCCAGAAGCAGAAGTGAAATGCTGCTGGTTCAGCCTGGTTCGCCCAAACTGGTACTAAAAAATGCTACTGGTTCAGCCAAACCGGTATTTCCGACGATCAGCTGTGTGATGATCAACTGTGCCGTGCAAATTAGATTAGCTAGAAAGCAGGAAATTGTCAGATTTCTTGCTAATCTAAATCGTGTGGCTGTTGCTGTTGTACTTACTTCAGAAAGCTTCAAAATGCTTATTTTGTCAGTGCCCAGGAGGCTTCCTTGAGGCCCAGGAGGCCAAAAATGGGGCGCGTGGGGGTACTGTGAAAGAAAAAAAGACTTTTGACCTCCCCAATCACATGACCACTTGACCATGCCCACCAGTCACATGACCACCTGACCACACCCACAGAACCAGTAGTAAAAATTTTTGAATCCTACCACTGTCCAGAACCCTATGAATTATTTTATTTGGTGAGTAAGAAGGTGGATCTGCTTAAGAGTGTTGCATACCGACCCAGAGAATTGAGAAAAGGGAATTTCTTATCTTACCATTAAAGAAGGATAGCACTGGAGTAAGATAAAAACTCCAAAGGGAGACTCCAACCAACATGGCTAAGTTAGATTTTATGAGCAAGTTGCAATTACTGTGTTAAAAGTTTATAGTTCAATTTTGCACATTAAGAAACTAGTATGTTTGCTAATACTTAGCCAAGAGCTCAAATACATGCATTGTGACAAGCTCCCTTTTCTTTCATTTTATACTTCACTGGCTATAATGCTAACATTTTTTTCTGTGTATACATATCTGCCAACTAAGGCAAAATTTTGTCACCTGACAAACGTGGCTCTAGCACAGGGGTTGTCAAACTCGATTTCATTGAGGGCCGCATTAGGGTTGTGTTTGATCTCGGGGGCCTGGGAGGGCATGGCTGGCTCAATGTCATTTGTTGCAACTGCCTCCTGCAGCTCTCTGCCAGTGAAAATAGAGCTCGGAAGGCTGTGCACAGCCATGCCAAGCTCTGTTTTCAGCTGCAATGGCCTCCTGCAACCCTCTACATGAGAAAACAGCACCATTTTCACTGGCTGCAGGATGCTGTTGTGGCCAAAAATAGAGTTCAGCAGACATGTGCAGCCACCCTGAGCCCTGTTTTCTCTGGCAGAGGCACCACAAGCCAGTCCTTCGCTGTTTCCAGGGTGGCCTAACAGGCAGATCTAAGCCTCATGGGCCAGATCTAACCACAGGCCAGATGCGGCCCATGGGCCTTGAGTTTGACACCCCTGCTCTAGTATATGGCTGTTCTCTTAAGTTCTCTGCAGCTTTTTACAAATGATTACTGTGGCTTTTTTTTTCTGGAATCCATTACCAAGGCAAAGGCAGCTATGTTTTAGAAAATGCGGATATATTGCTATTTTTATTTTGAAATTGAAGGATTAAAGCAGATTATAGCATTGGGAAAATATCCAATCCAATTTTATGTTGCATTTAGTCCTATAGAGTCCAGAGAGGGAAAATGTTACTATGGTGATGTAGACTTTTACTGTGTTATGAAGAGATGACAATGAAAAGCTTACCCATATAAGGTCATTTACAGTGAGAACTTCATTATGAAATGCTATGAATAGGATCCTTTTAATTGATCCTTTCTGTGACTAATCCCTTAAATCTTAATGATCAAGCCAATAAATACATTTACTGTATATTCAGATTGCAGTGAATATATACTTTTATGACTATTGAGGAAAATAGTTTATATTGTCTTGAAAGTATTAGGTAATAAAAAAACATATGATTTATCTTTTGTGGAAACTTTTTTTTTTATTATGCATATATGTATGTACTTATTTAATATACACTGTAAACACCACAAAATGTAAGTGAAATACATTTGATAACATACAGGTAGTCCATGACTTAACTACCACAGCTGGGATTGGATCATTAAGTGAGGTGCTTGTTCAGTCTGTTGCACCCTATTTTACAACTTTTGTGCCATGTAAGTTAGGTAAATCACTGTTGTCATTAAATGAATCACATGGTCATTAATCCATCTTTTCACATTGATTTTGTGTGTTGGAAACCAGCTAGAACTGGTGATTACATGACCTTGGGATGCTGCAACCCTCATGAATACATGTTATTTGCCAAACTAAACTCCTGGATTTTTATCATGTGACTTCGGGGTCACTGTAATGTATGTAAGTGTGAGGACTACACACACACACAGAGAGACATACACACACACACTCTTTATCTATCTATCTATCTATCTATCTATCTATCTATCTATCTATCTATCTATCTATCTATCTATCTATCTATCTATCTATCTATCTATCTATCTATCTATCTATCTATGCATCTATCCATCCATGCATCCATCCATCCATCCATCCATCCATCCATCCATCCATCCATCCATCCATCCATCCATCCATCTATCTATCTATCGTCCCTGGATTTTTAGCTATCCTCTCAGTTAACATATAGATTCACTATATTTACTGCTTTGAGAATGATACACACAAACTTCCTGCTTTCTTGCATTGATTCACCTTTTTTTTACATGTGCTCTCTGGGTTGCGTGACAGTTAACGTAGCTAATTTTACAGCAATATTTTTGAATAAATGGTGCACTTCCAAGGAGGGTAGTGATCTGGCCTCTTTCATGGCAGGTAGTGCACTTGGAAGGATGAAAGCATTGTGGCACAGCCCCACTAGTGATCTGTAGAGGGTAAAGAGAATGACATTGATGGAAAGAAGGGAGATCTGTTATCAAAGCAACAAGTAGCTGAACATTGCTTAAGCCCAAATGAGAAGGGGAAATTATGAAAATGTCAAAGATAGGTACACACACACACACACACACACACACACGATTTATATTATTTAAAAGAGAAAAGAAGGGAAGACAGTCATACTTGCAAGGTTCTGGTACTATAGCCAATGTTAATAAAAGTAGTTTTAGGCCCATGTGGAGCCTGTTGGTCTGATCTAATTTATAGGATTGTAACATGTCAGTCTAGAACAGAGGTCTCCAAACTTGGCAACTTTAAGACTTGTGGACTTCAACTCCCCAAATTCCTCAGCCAGGCTGAGGAATTCTGGGAATTGAAGTCCAAAGTTCTGGGAGTTGAAGTCCACAAGTCTCAAAGTTGCCAAGTTTGGGGACCTCTGGTCTAGAAGAAAAGGTTGGATATTACCTTCTACCATCTAAAAACTTCAGTATCTCTGAGCATGTTGTTCCCGCCAATTCTGCTTCTTTCTGCTTAGCTTACCTGATCAGAAATATTGCTTAGTGTAGGTTTCAACTTATGCAAATATCAGCTGAGGTAATATATCTACCTACTTACTTAGACTTTAAGGAAATGCTTGAGGTGTCCTATTGACAACGCCTACTTTTTATTTTCTTTTGTAGCACTTTTTTATGTCACAAAGGGGTTAACCATATTTATTCTGTGTCTCTAGCCTCTATAACCTGGCGTCACTGGAATTAAGGGAGAATCTATTAACATATTTACCTGAGTAAGTATTTTCTCTGCTTGTTTTGTATGCATGGACAGCATGATAATCTTTTGTTCCCTGAATATGGAAATGAAATTAAAGAATAGAATAAATCTTCTAGCAGGAAATAGTTATTACTAGAGAGTAATGTCTTTATTTCATCATGGAAAAATCTATGTGGTTTATTAGGAGTCAAAAATGACTTGATGACACAAAATCAATCAATCAATGTTTTTATTAACACTAATTGAAGTAATGCTCAGGAAAACTAGACAATTCATGACCTCTTTGGTCATTCTTTCAGAGATATTTCCTTACCAGATTCCTCAATGACTTCAGCATTGAGCTTCTAATGCACTTGACAAGTCCTTAGAAATTCAGAGAGATATTCAGAGATGTATTTGCCTTGAAAATAACCCACATTGATCTGCATAGCACAGTCAAGCATCAGGAGTTGATAACAGAAAATGATATTTTTTACATTTTTCATAAAATACTTTATGATAATTTTATGCTATAATATGTTTTATAAAATTCCCCAAATTTCAGTTCCATGAGAGTCATGGGTCCTAGATTTTGGACACATTCTGTAAGTTAGCCCATTTGATTGAAGTACCTTGGTTCAAGTGGTGTTGCCTTA
Organism: Bungarus multicinctus; assembly: GCA_023653725.1. Taxonomy (NCBI): domain Eukaryota; kingdom Metazoa; phylum Chordata; class Lepidosauria; order Squamata; family Elapidae; genus Bungarus; species Bungarus multicinctus. Next base: position 123,936,870 of record CM042836.1, on the reverse strand, counting down.
TGATGTACCATTTCTCCCAATTGAAGGTTAAAGACACAAGTGTCTCAATAGTATTTAGATCATATTAAGAATGTCCTACTCTAATTTCAATGCTAAACTTTGTGTTTATGATCTTTTAAAATTATATTGTTCTTGATTTTCAGGTCAGTTGCCCAACTGCAGAGACTAGAAGAACTAGATTTAGGAAATAATGAACTTTATAATTTGGTAAGCACTGCACATGTTGAAAATTCAGTATACAACTTCCTAAATTCTCAGTTGTAAGGTACCAAAAATAGGCTGCAGAATTGACTTGATTGTGTGTAATTTGTTTTTTTTTTTCTAGCAGTTCTCAAAACTATCTGTTTCTTGGCTACCTTAACCATGTTAAGTTACAGCAGCTTTCTGTGTGTATTTTTTTGTTACTGTTTTTTTTAATTCAAAAGGAAAGGCTGAGGTTTTTGTTGCTTTTTAAAATGTATTTAAATCTCAAAAAGATATACAAAATAACAAAAAGAAAAACTAGGAAAGAGAGGATAAAAGGGGGAAAAAGGTGAAGAATGAAAAAGGAGATTGACTTCTGACTTTTTTAGCACAGTAAGCTCTTAATTGAAATTAAAACAAAAACACAAAAAATATACAGATTAAACAATCAAGATAACATTAAAACTATTCAATGAAAAATCTCTTGCTTTAAATTTAAACATAAGCATAAAATATAAAGAACGCATGTCTAATAATATGAATATAAAATTGTGATATTTTTCTAATAACAAATTGAATCCTAAAATCAAAATTCCATTTCTCAAGCAAGAAGTCCAAAAGTGATCTCCAAGTGAAAAGAAAACTAGATAGACTTTTATCTTTCATCAATTAGTCAGTTTTGCCATTTCTGCCAATTCCATGGATCTCACTCAGAGGTGTTATTCAGCAGTTCTGACCAGTTCTGGAGAACCAGTAGCGGAAATTTTGAGTAGTTTGGAGAACCAGCAAATATCACCTCTGGAGTTTTTACAGGATCCTTCCCCTGCCACGCCCACCAAGCCACTTCCACAGAACTGGTAGTAAAAAATTTTTGAATCCCATCACATATCTCACTCCCTTATTTTTCTCCAGGAAAGGCTGAGGATTTTGATCTAGATTGGGACTGCAACACATGGGGATTATTCCTTCCAGCCATCAATCCAATTGAGTCTTTTCCTTCTGTGGAATCAAAGTAATTAAATGTTTAAAAAGTTCCACTAATGTCCGTGGTAGAAAAATGACTTCTATTGAGCCATAGGACATGTCCAACATCCGTCCATATGTCGAAGGGAAGGATTAAATCTCATGTTTCAACTTGATCTGTAGTCCATTTGGCATGCTTGCTTTTGAGTTAAAGGGGGGATAAGGGATGTTAATGTACTATGTATTTAAATGTGCCAAATAGCTGATTTGGGGTTACTTTGCTGGAAGAGCTGGCTGAGAGCTGACTTTGCTTCAGAAGAAGAGAAACCTCTTGAGGCAGGAGAGAGAGGACTTCCTTGGAACTACCTGGATCACATGGGTGTAGCTCTTTCTGCTGTTATTTGGTCTGGGTAAAAGCTCTGATTCACTAGGCCATGAGTCAGCAGCTTTTATGAGTAAGGCAGAACAGGGCTTCTTTTGGGGAAAATATTTGCATTCTGCCTCTCTCTGAAGCAAGGAATGTCACCAGACATCTTCTCTAAATTGAGAAGAAAACTTCTCTTCTCTTCTCTTCTCTTCTCTTCTCTTCTCTTCTCTTCTCTTCTCTTCTCTTCTCTTCTCTTCTCTTCTCTTCTCTTCTCTTCTCTTCTCTTCTCTTCTCTTCTCTTTCCTTCCCTTCCCTTCCCTTCCCTTCCCTTCCCTTCCCTTCCCTCCCCTCCCCTCCCCTTTACATATTTTTTCTCCTCATATGTATGATTCTTTATTTTCTTTGGAAAATAAAAAAAAAAGATAAACCCAATTTGAAAGAATGTGCAATTAACATTGCCTATACTGTTTTTGAAACTTTTGTTATACAGATAGGGTGTAATTGACCCAACTATGTAGAAACTCTGGAGGAATAATGGTTCATGTATTTTACTAAAATAGCTATCCTCGTAAATGTTTTTATATAGTTTCTTCTTTATGAAGCCCTTTGCACTTGTTCAGGCAATAATTTTCCATGTTCAGCCCAACGCAGGAATAATAGTGAGATGCTTCTCCACACTGGTAATTCACACTGATGTGAATGAAAAAAAAATGTCTCCATACTTATAATGTGATTGTAGCAGGAAACATTCCTGTACCCATGTATGCTTCCATTGTCATTTCAGTTCGTACTCAAACAATTCCAGTAACTTGTTTGTGCTGGTGAGTTCTTGTTCTACAATTGCACAATAAAAGAGGTTTTGCTTATTTCACCAACAAAACCAGGAGAGTTGAAGAAAAGGTCATTGTTGCTGGTTTGTTAAATTGAATATTGAAAGACCAACTCAGGACAGATAGTCCTCAACTTATGTCCACAATCGAGTCCAAAATTTCTGTTGCTAAGTAAGACAGTTGTTAAGTGAGTTTTGCCCCATTTTATGATCTTTCTTGGCAGAATTGTTAAGTGAATCACTGCAGTTGTTAAGTTAGTAACACAGTTGTTAAGTGAATCTGGTTTCCCCATTGACTTTGCTTGTCAGAAAATCACAAAAGGTGATCACATGAGCCCAGGACACTGCAACCGTCATAAATATGAGTCAGTTGCCAAGTGTCCAAATTTTGATCACGTGACTATGGGGATGCTACAGTGATTATAAGTGACAAAAACAGTCTAAGTCCATTTTTTCAGTGCTGTTTTAACTTCAAACAGTCATTAAACTATTGGTTGTAAGTTGAGGACTACTGTTACACTTTTGAAAATACCCTTCCCATATTTATTGAGCTTTTGTTGCCCAATACTCTATTTCTACTTTTTCTGTTTCTGAACACTTACAAAAAGTTCCTTTGACTTGTTCTTGGTCTCTGGTCACAACTATACCTAAAAGTAACCATATAGGGTTGGTTTTTTTGGCAATGTTATGGAAGTTGTTTTGATTGACTTTTTTTTAACTTTCTAGTCTAGATCAGCCAAGATTGCTGGGTGTATTATATGTGATACTTCACTTTAAAATCAACTTTAAACCACTTGCGCTTTGGAGTTTTTACTCCTTGTTACCTTCAGTGGTAAGAGAAAAGGAAGTATGTACAAGAAAAATTCCTCCTGCAAATATTTACGAATACTAAACAGGGTCAGGCGTGGTTAATATTTGAAAGAGCCTCTGGGGTATTATCAGAGTTGTAGACTAGACCAGGAAATACGAAAACATCCTGAAAGAATACAGTGGTAAACTGCTTCTGCATTGCTGCCAAGAAAATTATACAGTCATATTCATGAAGTCACAAAGAGTCAAGTTTGACTCAAATGAGATTTTACCTTTTAAATGACTTCTCTCTAAGTTCTTATTGCTATAGTTTTGCCATTTTGCCATTTAGCCTGAGATAGTACTGCCTTTGGCTTAGATTTTTACTTAACCTTGGCACAGCACAGTATAGGTTAGGCCATCTTAAAAAAAAAGCAAATACAAATATTTTACTATTCAATGTATACAGGCAACTAATATTGCTATGTATCTTGCCTATCCTCCAAGACAGGGTTTCAAGCTGGTTAATGAGTAGTGCTATAAATAAATCCTTTTAAATTAACATTTTAAAAAAGAAACGCCCAAGGAAGAGATTAATTTTTAAAAAAATCTAGGCAAGAAATATTCAGCTTTCTCATTCCCTCCCACCACTGTACCTCTGGAAATCAACCTGTAAAAGAATGAAAAAGAATAGAGGTTGTTGCTTAATATCCACAAAATGTAACCAGCAACTAAATATATTCTGAGGTTAAGTTCCTAATAACAGTAGTTCAATTTACTCTATAGATTTGAAAATTAAAAGAACTGAAATGGAAAAAACAAACTATACCCAACTCTTTCTCAACATCTGCAGTTTTCCCAAATCATTCTGGGTCCTGCAAACATTTGAAATAAAAACATTTTTTTTTTAGGTTGCAGCAACAGTGTAGGCATAATTCTTAAGAGACCCTAGCAAAACAATTTTAAAAAATCCAACAATGGTACTTTTTTAAAATTAAACTGTTTATACCTAGCCATAATTTTAAAAGCATATTTTAAAAAGTGTATATGCATGTTTGTGTATATGGATTTTATTTTATTTAAAATTGCATAGAGAAAATATTATGTTCCTTTGCAGACCTGTACGATCTACGTGTAATCTTTTACTGAAGGCTTTGTTTGTGTGTGAATCTGAGAACAATTCATTGTCAGGAAGAGAATTAGCTATAGTTAATGTGAAAGTTATGGTGGATTTTTTAAGTCAACAGTGTTTACATATAATCTTTATAATTTGCATGATCAATCAATATAGAATATTGTATCAATATAGAATTTGTAAAAAGAATTTTTTATTAGACTTCAAAAATAGTATTATGAATATAATATGTATATAATTTTCTGCATGATTATAGCATCATCAATAAAAATAAATAACTTTTCTTCTTTATGACTTTAAAATAATTATGTAACTTAAAAGGAAATCCCCAACTCATAATGAAACTTGTCCTGCATACTTTTTTCTATCAGTGGTTTAAATTCCTTTCTTCACTGCATTGTACTGCTACCAATGTCTTGGAAGAAGGATGCTTTCTCGTCCCTTTTAATCTCCCCCAGTTCACATGATTTTCTTATAATTTTATCTGCTATGTTGAATTTACAAATATGACCGAAATGTCTGTAGGTTTTGGTGTGTTCCCAAGAGAATAAACCCAATGAGCACATTCAGTAGTTTTATCCCTTAGGTTCAAGTCAGAGCTCAGGTCATTAATTTTAGAAATGAGATAAGCAGCTAAATGGGTTGGTACAGTTTTCTTTGACACTCCTTTGATCCTTAAATTATGTCTCCTGTAAATCTGCTAACTCAGTCTTTATTTCAGAAATACTCTTTTAAGCCTTGCTTATCTCTAGATTACTTGTAGCCATATCATAAGCTTTGTTGATTACTTAGCTATATCTGCTACTTGCTGTGACATTTCCATAAATTGTATATTCATTTGCTCAGATATATTTGCTATGTCTTTAGTTACTTCCACAGTGTGTTTATCCCATTCTGTCTACCAATTCTTTTTAAAGTTGTCTCATTAATTGTGTCCATATCATGGACAATGAACAGTGCTTTCTTCCTCCATTGTGGCTTCTTCATTACTGGGAAGAGGTGCCTCCTTAACCCCCTTTAGGTCTTCCAAATAAGCTTTGAATCCCCTTTCTTTGTAGAGGGTTTCTTTTCTTAATATCCTGCTTAAATTATCTTACTGTTTGATAACAAGGACAAGGATTCTTTCCATAGTTTGGGCTAAATATGTTGTAGTTATGGGAAATAGCTGACTTTTCTGATTGAACAAAGCCATAGTAGGTGTGAAGCTAGGGAAGGATTTGTACAATTGACTACCTTAGATTAATTAGGCTAACAGTTAGGAGTTGCACTCAGTATTCCAAAGGGCATCACATTGCCTGTCCCTAATCTAATAATGACACGGGATAGCTAACAGGGAATGGCAATGTTCTTTTCTTTTCTTTTTTGCTTAACTTTATTTATTTGCAGAAAAAAAAATCCTGGCTATTTAGGGTGAAATAAAATGAAGTTGGATTTCTTTATGGGTTATTGTACTATATTGTTTAATGGTTATTGTGGCATCTTATCTTTTATATATTGCAGCCAGGAACTATAGGTGCACTTTTTAACCTTAAAGACCTCTGGTTAGATGGAAACCAGTTGGCGGAAATACCTCAGGTAAGAACAGATACTTCCTGGATCTTTGCAACTAAACTCACCTGCTTATTGAAATACAAGCATTTAAAACTTAGTATGCTGTTATTTTAGAAAAAGTTTTTTTTCCATTACACATTTATTCTCAGTATGTTAGCACCTCTTCGTCTTCATTATCGGTGTCTCCATTTTGAAGCTGACAAAGTTGTTTTGGAGCAAGGACATTATGCTGGTTCTTCCTTTGGCAAAGTATTGTTTATGAGAGCACCTTTTAAGGTTAAACTGTTGAACCTTGAGCCAGGACTAAGAATTGGGTGTGGATTTAATGTACCCTTAAAGTCCAAAAATATATTAACAGATTGTTGGTCCATGCTAGGTGTCGCACATACAGATTTTACTGGTGATTTACTTGTGATATCATTAAAAGTGTGTTATCATCCAGCAGGGAGGATTTGTAGACTTGTCCTTAAGAATGTATGTCAGATCTCTGGGTATTTGCACGTTGAGGCATGACTTTGTCTTTTGTTTTGTAGGAAATAGGAAACCTGAAAAACCTGCTGTGTCTGGATATCTCTGAAAACAAACTGGAAAAGCTACCTGAAGAGATAAATGGCCTGACCTCTTTAACTGACCTCCTCATCTCTCAGAATATCCTTGAAATGTTACCAGATGGTGTAGGTGCGTGAAATCTTTTCTTTTAAACAATAAACATTAGAATATTTAATCCAAATAAGAAATTGATTGACACCAAGTGCATGTTGTCTAATGTGCATTATTATTGTTTTTGTTAGGAACATGTTTGTTTTTTTTGATGCTTGTGCGAATAAGGGCAAATATTAGCTGCAGTTATACATAACATTGAGGCATCAATCAGTAGGCAGCCTATGATCCTGGATTGTTTTATACAGCATTGGAGCCTCCTTTAGGGTTCGGGGACTGCTATTCCTTTATTAGATCATGATTTAATTGTGAATTAGCTTATGAAAGTCTCAGTACGGTAGTTATGTATGCCTTTGTCTGTCAGAAGTTTTTCCTCTGTTTATGATCACAATTTGGCAGTTGGGTCTGAACATAATATATTGCAGTTAATGTAAGGTGTAATTGATGGAAATAATCCCAAATTCATACTGGTTTGTCTGGAGTCATTTTATGGCCAGTGAAAAAAGAACATGAGGCTGAAGCTCACACACATTTGGTGTTATACCTGAATGAAGCCATAATTAAAACATGAATCTGAAAGTGGCTACATGCCACTTTGCAATATCATTTCATTTGTCTACAAATGTTAATTACACTGTTTCAACACATTATGGCTTGCCAAGGGCAAGGGTGAAAAATGTTCAGTATGATGATGATGATATATCATGGAGCTAGATTGCATTGCACATTTACAAAGTGGAAGACATTGACATGAGACAACCTGACATTTGCAGTGATGTCTGGTTCTGCTCATATGCTTTCTTCAGGCTTTCCCCCCCTCCACAGTGTGATCTTAAATCTGCTTATTATATCAGTCTTATACCTACTCTCCAGATGACTTATATATTATTAGGGCTTCTGTATATTATAGAAGGCATTTGAAACACAGGCTTTGCAGCTCATTTTGGCACCCAGGAAGCTCCTCTTAAGTTTAATGGTTGAAATAACAGTATCATTGGCAAGAGTGGAGTGCTCAAAACCCTTTTGCTGCCTCTATGTGTACACACTGCCACATTGCTTCAATGGTGGTCTCAGAAAAATAGGTTCTGTGCATACACACACAAACTGAAACATCTGGAGGCAGGTTTCTTGAGCAATTTTCTGAGCTTTGCAAGTCCCATGGCTGCATCATGTGAGGTTCTTTATTCACATTAACACTCACTGCAAAACGTCTTTTATAATGTCTTTTATACAGGCCTTCTCCCCACCACTCTCCCGCCCCTCTCTCACACACTTCATTATCATTGAATCCTACACTTTAGCAATTCATTTCATTTTTATGCTGGCATACCACAGAGTAATCAAGCACATTTTCGGCATTTTCTCAAATGAATATTTATAGATGGTCATTATTTGTATAAAGAAATATTGATGTTATTTCAAAATGTCAACCAGAGTTAAAGATACTTAATTGCCCAGTCTTAACATGTTGAATCTAAGAGTCACTGGGTAGCAGTGAACTGTTTATGTATATTAATAATAATAATTAAAGAGGAGATTGCTGACATATGATTTTCCCAACAAAAACATCTCTATATACATAACTGCACACATTATTTTGATTGTTTTATCCTGTCTGTACTGCTCAAATCTCTTCCTCTTTATCCTTATTTTCCCTCCCACTTGCTAAACATCCTGGTTGCTTGTTTTCCTACTCTTGATGATATGACTTACAAGCAGTTAATCAGCAGTTTTACTGCAACTGGTTACATGTTGCAATTAACTGAAATATATTACCCATTGCTGAGGGTATAACTTGAAATGCATGAATAAGTTAGGTTCCATTAATTAAGCTCCACCTGGCTCTCTGAGTTATTCACAGCATTAAAAAAACCCTGCCACCTTAATTTGTCCTTTTTTCCTTCTGAGTGTAGTACTCGTTAATATGATATATTGATGGATGGCATCAATATACATAGACTTAGATTTGATCTTCAAATATTTATTATGAAGGTAATGGGGACACTTGCATTTTTATTGGTATACATACTTCTCAGTGATTGCTGACTGTAAAAATCAGATGATTCTGTGAATGCAAGAATCAGCCTGACAGATATGATTATCTGTGAGAAATAATAGATAATGTCCTTCAGTGCAGATCAATGTTTTACCTGCACTACAACATGTAATAAATGTTCTTAGATTTGTTTGGAGTTATTTTTGTGATGAAGCCACTGACTGCAGCATTCCACTGAGATTTCCATACACATGGAAATGTACATATGGAAACAGTAATTTCCATTGCACTGTCCACAAACCTGTCTCCCCTGTAGAAATGAAATAATCCTTTTGATATTCCACAAACATTCACAGACATTCTAAGAGTTGCAGTCTTAGTGTATTGGGGCAAATCCAGGATCCTAGATGTATAGTTTTCAATAAGCTTATATTAATTCATGACAGTTCAATTTCAGGTTTCTTATATTTCCTATTTATTTCTTTAGAAATATTGCAGAGAAAGTTTTGATCTTCTGTTTGGGCTTAGATTTGGCATTTGGTGCATTATGCTTTTCACTCCCTGTGCTATCCAGCCAGTATACAGTTAATGGGAATTGGTATAGTTAGTTAGGAATTGGGATCTGTCCCCTTAAGGGAATGCATCATGGTAAATGTAGTTAAGGTATGCTGGGAAATGTAGTCCATGTCATATGGCCACCTCTGTAATCCTGATTGGTCACTGAACTGACCCTTGGTGGGTTGGGGGAGGTTCCTTCACTCTTGCCTGAACCCAGCCTTGTGCTAGCATTTCTACGCCTGCTCCTACGATATGGGATGAAAGGGATAAAAGATTAGCATCCTTTTACACCAGAAAGTCAGCTATGCAAAGAGTTGGACATTGAGATGAATCTTGATGTAAACGTGTGTTATCATGAGGATGCCTGATGAACCAATAAAAAGACTTTGTATGGATGCTTCGTGGAGTTATCTATCTGCCTTTATAAATTCAGTCAGCAATTATAAAGGACAGACTACTCCCACAGTGGAACTCTGTAAAGTGTCTTACAGCTAAAGGCAAAAATAAATAATGAAGTAATTGACACAAATATTTTATCCTAGAACTGTGGTGTTTGATTTTCTCAAATGGTACTTCCCAATACATTCTTCTGATGCTGTTGTTTCCTTGATAGTTATTTTTCTGCAGAATACTGTAAATATGCACCTACTCACCACTATTTGTTGTTTTCATGGATTGCATATTACAGTATATAAGTTCCAGCCAAATGACAGTATAACTTTCATCCGTGTGAATCATTTTAAAAGCTTAAAACCAATTTTTTCCAATTTTACTCCTTTAATTCCAGATAGCTTATTGATATTTACAGACAGAGAATTTTACTTTGAGACTTTTTTTTCTAGCTGAGCAGTTGCAAACCACCACACTATTTATATACTGTATTCCTGCACAGCTGTGCAAATGCATATACATTAGTAGAACTAAAAAGAAAAAAGAAACTACAAACAATTTGAAATAGCAGTGCGATTTCCCACTTACCTCCAGATTACAGCACTGTACTATGGCTTGTGACATCCACTTGTACTGTAAATACAAATTATTAAATACACATGGTATTTCAATTTCTGCCTACTACAGTTATACAACTACAACTTTGCATAAATATATATGCAATTTTGCTATGTTATACAAATGGAAATACTGTATTATATTTATTAATACATACATTTCAAGCAGCAACTGCATTGGAAGCAGGTCTGACACAGCAAACCATGAGAAATACAAGGTGGTTTCCTACAGGAAGTTAGTAAAACAGGAGTAAAGAAAATAACAAACCCATCAAGGTTGGTGTAAATAAATTACACAATAAAGCACAGGTAAATTAAATACTCCCATGCAAACTTCCCCCAAATTTTAGCATTGAATTGGATCAGTTGCAAAGAGAAGACACGTGATTTGTCTTCAGCAGGAAGCTTGTATTTTGGTGGGATGACATAAAATCTTCCCTCTTATCCATAACCATTTCCAGCATTAGATTATTTTAATAGAGAACTAAAAAGGGTCTAGTACAATTGCCTTACTAGATTCATATCCTCAGAGGTTGTCCTTTAACTCTTATTATCCTTACCTGGGAGTTCTCAAATTTTGTGGATGTTCTGTCCCCCTAAAATGATAAATGATTTTTTCTGATTTCTCCTCAACTAAAAAACAAAACAAAAAATGAGCTTCTTCTTGATAATAGTGAAATGGCCATTATTGACTTATCACTGTGTGAGTTCTTCACCCTGTATTTTACCTCTTTACCATTACCCTGGCTTTGGGCCATCTCTGTTCTTAAGTGAATGTCTTTGTAGCCATTGGTATACCTCAACCTTTGAAAGGCAGGAGACACAATAGAGCTTTCACTGTGTGTTTAAAAAGCGCACAGTATATAAATAGGGCTGCCTGGACTGCAGCCTCCATCCTGCATCTGTCATGCCTTGCTAACCAACTCCTTATCTTCAAGGTCAGTCTGCCCCTATTTTCAAACCTGTGATTGTTAGTGTCTGTCCAAAAGTATACCTTGCGTATTCCGCCATCAAAACTGCTTACATTACCTTTGACCTCAGGGAAGGGAACATGATTACAAGCTTCCATTCAACTCTGATTACACTCTGAAACCAGTCATCTGACCAGTTATTCCTGAAAAATGCCACCAATTTTCATACTTGTCGGTTTCATCAAGGAAGGATCAGAATCAGATTAATCAATATTTGGTTTGGGAGTAAAAAGAAGCGAGCCCTATGATGGAATTAGGAGATTTCCCGGTGTGATGCGGTGTCAGCTACAGTTGCAGAAGAGGAAAAGGTCTGAGAAGTAGCTTATTGCAAGGAAGTGCAAAGCAGAGAGATGAACGTGAGGCTCGCTTCATCCTGTCCTAAAGTTATCATGGTTTTCCTAGTGACAAAATCTGGTGGCTCTACTCTTTTGCATCCCAAGTCATTATTTATGTTTCCAGCCAGCTCAGTAGGTGAATTTCCTCTAGACAGATAGTTCTTGACTTACAGCCATTTGTTTAATAATTCAAAGTTAAAACAGCCTTAGAAAAAATAACTTAGGATCCATCCTTGCACTCATGGCCATTACACCCCCCCCCCACAGTCACATGATTGCAGTTCAGGAGCTTAGCGGTCAGCTTGCATTTATGACAGATTCAGCATCCTGACTCATGTAATCATGATTTGCAACTTCTGGTGTTGATTTCCAGCAAAAATGCCTATTGGGAAACTGGATTCACTTTACGAGTATGGTGATTTGCTTAACGATTGCAATAAAAATGTTTTAAAAAAGGATCTGACTCGTGACCACAACAACTTATGATGAGATTCCAGTCCAAATTGTGGTCATAAGTCGAGAATTACCTGTACTGTTGATTGGAGTGAAAGACTTTGTTCATGTTGTACACTGTGTGGACTCCAAAAGAGCTGTACTTGACCTCAGGATATGAAACTGCAGCCAAGAGTATTTGGCTTGTGACTCCTCTCTGCAAAATTGGAATGAGAGAAAATGAATCAGCAGTCCCCATTTGCTGCTGCTCATAGTTAAGTATGGCTGTTGTCTATTGACCTAACACCCACCCTAGACTCATGATGGCCTGCCTATGTGAGTACACCCCTATGTTGCTGAATAGGGAGGGAGACCTGGGAAATATCCTCCTTTCTAAATATGTTCTGTCCCCTGATTTTCGGGGTGCTGACTCAGCAGGAGCCAGCTGGTTAGAGCAGTTGTTGATTGCTTTATCCACATGGACCAACCTTATGAGGATGAAGGTCACTCTTTTGAGTTGTGCAGTGTAGCTTTTTGTACTCTATGTTCTTCTGGGTTCCTATTCCAGATAAGCCTGGGCCCTGGGAAAGATTAATCCAAAACCCTAGGGCGGTCTTTGCAACAAGTATGACTCCAGGCAGTGAGTCAGGCTAAACAGGAGAGAAGAGCAGATGTCCCTGCCAGCTGAAACTCCTCTAGGCTTTGAGAAGCTTGTGGGCAACAGGGGCAAGAAGGATAATTCCTGGTTGCTTAGTTCTATGGAGTTTCCTTGCTCTGATTTGTTGGCATCTCCCTTATCCAAGCTTGCCCACAGAATCCAGCAGCAGATTCTAGAATAAGAGGAAGATGGTAAAAAGAATTCAGGCTTAGCTAAAGTTTTCACAGGCTCCAGTTTTGTGTAAGCAAACCTCTAATTATTTCCATCTTCTCCCACTTTGCTTGCAACTATTTGGGGGGTCACTGTCCATAAGAACTCAGATCCTAATTCTTTTTGGGTTTCATATTTAGATCCCACCCTTCCTCTCAAGAAGGTAATGTGGCCCATACATTTATCTAGGCTTCATACTATTTTGGTCATACTATAACCCGAGAGAGACAAAGAGGTTTTATCTGAAGTTCTCATTTGATGCTATCACTGTTACTCCTGAAAACACATTCTTTAGAACTGTACATGAATCAGTGATAAAATGTGCAAAACATAACATTTTGTGAATATTGCTTTTGAATATTGAATTGTTGAATACTTATTGGTAGCCAAAGTTGAGCAGTCATTTGATATTTATGATAGTTTTTGACATCTTTTGCAGTGTGCTCCTGAAATTTCTCCTCTTAAGTAGCCATAGATTACTTGCTTAAGGATGCCTTCCTTGCTTTTCTGTCAAAAATGTACTTCTGTTATTCATTTGTTAGAGCATGCTTCTGCTTTTATGGTAGGCAGGGGCTCTTCCCAGATGTTGAACCCTCCCATCAATTTAGACAGCAGAATCAATGTTGAAAGATGATAGGAATTCCGCTCTAACAGTATCTGGATGTCCATATGTTGCCCTTTGGTCAACCAGCAGAGAAGGCACATTTCAAGTTTAAAAGCTTGGCTGAATAACCTTATTTTTGACTGGTGTCTAAAAGAACCCAAAGAGAACACTAGATGAGGCTCCTTGAGGAAAGTAGTTATTGTCTGTAGAGGGGAAAGGGACTAGCCTGGAGGGACATGAGGAAGACAATGATCAGATAAAAGAGGACTGAATCCAGGTCAGGAATGTAACTTGAGTAAACATCTCAGACTAAACCCTTTCTAGTTCTCATGAAAATAAAAGGGAGAGAAGAGGGAAGTACATTCAGACTATGTAGCTTTTCATAAAAGTAATAATACTGATCTATATGGCAATGGTTTCCTAGCCAGATTTGCCTTGAAGGGCTAGTTGTCTTACCCTTACTTGAAGGGCTACAGTTGTCTTACTTACTACCTCATAACTTTATCAGAAGCCTTTCACCAAGATGAACAAAGGGTATAGGTATAATGTCTCAAATAATCACATCTGTCTTTAATCTTTCAGCTAAAATACCCATTGGGCTGGCTTTTCATAAGCTTATGCTTTTTGAACAATATTTGGTTATAGTTTCTATAATTTCCGATCAGGATGACCAATGGCCTAGAAAAACTTTAAAATCCATAGAAACTTTGTTGATTTTTTTAATTGTAAAAATCTATTTGAAAGGTTATCTTTTAAAAGATAGTCAAACTTTACTAGGTAAAATGTTTTTTAAAAACTCAGTTTTTTAAGGATAACTTAATATTCTGGAGAATTAGTTAAGATTGCTTTCTCCTTAAATAGTTGATATTTTCTGCAATTAGGATCTCTAGTTTTGTTTTGTCTACAGCTTTTTAAAAGGCTCATTTTTGTGTCCACAGGAAAGTTAAAAAAGCTATCCATCTTGAAGGTTGACCAGAACAGGCTTACTCAATTAACAGAAGCAGTAGGAAACTGTGAATGTCTTACAGAATTAGTTCTTACAGAAAATCAGCTGCTGGTAAGTATGCTGTTAGCTCTTCAAATGTTGGCATTGATTGAGAATGGCATGCTTGATTTATTTTGACTGCAGAATCTTTATTTTAAGACCTTATGACAATTACAATGAAGTACAAAATAAATGAATTGCTATTCGTCAAGATGCATTTTAAGCACAGTATTGAACACCGTGAAGTTATAGTCGACCAAAATGTCAGCTGAGCAGTGAATGAGCCAGACAGACAAGCTTGAAATCCATTTCAAAGCAGGTTTCACTTGAATTTGGTAGTCATAACAAATTATCCAGCAAATATTAGCGTTGTAGAGGAGGAATCAAATTTATGGAAAATGTGATAACTAAGTATAAGACCTAATAAAGAATGATCTTGTACAGACTGTAGTAAGATGCTGGCATGCTAAATTATGTTCAATATGGATCTGGGGCTGACATTGGTTTTCTCCAATAATCTCTCTCAATTTTAAATATTCTAGTGCTTCTTAATGTAATTTATGAAATTTAATGAATATTTAGTAATTTAAATAATAAAGATTCGCTGATAGTTTTGTAACAGCTTTCCCAGAAGGAAATCCCATTAAGTGAATAGTAAGTAATAACTGCAGAGAGAAAAAATCTGTCCCAGCTGATTTTGTAGGGAAATGAGAAAGACCTTAATTAAAATAGATAACATGTCTTAAAAACTGACTGGTTTTTAAAAGCATTGGTATTGAAGAAAAATTAATCCAGAATGTTAAAAAAAAATACATTGATAGAAGTAATTTGCTGGCTGTGGTCAAACATTATGAGCTAGAATGGGAATCAAAACATTCCAATCTCAGTGAATTTCACATTCCTGGCTTCTTACATGCCAGTACTGCTATTTAATCAACTTGAATGATTTTGTAGGATTCTCCAATTTACAGAGGTTTAAGGGACAGATATATGTGTGTATATCATAAGCTCATCCGTCTTGTCCAACATATGGTAACCTTCTTTTCTATATTTTAAACTATTTTTAAAAAATGTAATTCAGTTCTAATAGAAACAATAAAGTTATAATAGTTCATCTGAAGTAGTAGTAGTAGATATAGAAATTGAGTTTCAGTTTTGGGCTCTGAGTTTGCTTGAATGGCTTTTAATTATTCTTATCCATCAGAAGTCTTTCTGTCAATTGCCAAATTGTCATTTGCCCCTGTGTATGTTCCATATTTTTTTTTTTTGGTTTAATATTGATGGATCTTTCCTGGTCATATCAGCAAACTGACTATTCATTTGCTGCAGCAGATTTTGCTAATTCCAGGTCAGTGATAGAGTTAAGAATTAGTTTTATCCCCATTGTAGGATAGGGTTATGGAATAATTTGTCTAATAAATGTGGAAGAAGAAGGAATTAAAAACTGTAAAGGTGAGGAATGGGAGGAATAAAAATGGAACACCAGATGTTTGCTTTGCAGTGTGATAGAACAAGATGTAATAGTAAAATAAAGGCTGTAATTTGTTCTCTCTCTATTGCTCTAGCTTGAGTCTAATTTCGTAGCCACTGTTCCAGAATAAGCAAATACTTTGAGAGAGGGAAAGAACCACAGTAGCAATCCTATGTAATCTGCAATGATGTGTTTTTATGAGTACAATAACCACAGATCTCTTTCTTATTATGTGAATTGCCTTCATTTTTCTTGTTCTCCTGTGAGTGGAGAAAAAGCATACATAGCCTTCACTACTGATCTCTGAAACATCAAAAATACTAATTGGAAAATGAGGACCATCACCATGTAAGATAAGAGGTTTCTGAAACAGTGAGAAATTGCCCCAAACTAGATGTGACCCTCTTTTAAAATAAATATTTCTTATGTCAGTTACTCACGAGGGTTTTGCAGTTGTACAAATAATCCTGAGATGTAGGTCGGTACAGATGAGAATACTAATCATATATCCTTTGAACTTTTAAAATCTCAGACATCTGAAATTCATTGTTACTTTGTTAGAACTCCTCTTAGTAAAGTTTTTGGCCATCTTAGAATTCAAGACCCTTAAACATCATTCTATTTAAAAAGTTTTAGCATATTAATTAGCTCACTGCTTGCTTTCCACAACTTACTTTGAAATGTTGGTAATATTAATTGCTGACATTGTTTGTTTCAGACTTTGCCAAAGAGCATTGGAAAACTAAAGAAGCTGAATATATTGAATGTTGACCGAAATAAACTTTTATCTTTACCTAAAGAGGTAATTAATGTTTATTACTTTATTTATACTGGAAGATATAGTTTTTATTCAGAAATAATAGAATGGGAGCTACAAATAATTGAAGGATATAGATGTAATAAAGTTTGTGTGTGGAATAGTGACTACATTGGAACCAGACCTTTCCATTTACTGGTGAATGTACTGTGACTGATATTTGTTTGGAGATTAACCAAAATAATTAAGACTTTACCTCCTAGTCTTGGGCTTCTCAGATAATGGAGAAGGACAGCTGTTATTTGTATCAATATCTTTTCACCCTGTAGGTGGAAATCTGAAATATTATCTCAAGTTTTAAGAATAATTGAAGGCCAGGTCATTCTCCCACAGCAATGTTCTGGAACATTATCTGCAGTTAAATTTGGGGTGTTCTGTCAAAATACTGTTGAATGTCTCTAGCTATTATGAGTATTTAGCTTATTAAAACTAAAATTACTATGTAGAAGTATATCTCAAGACTGCAGGTTCTTAGATAATTATAGCAAATCGTGTTAATAATATTGCTCATGGATGTCTGAAACTGCTTGATTTTTAATCCAGTAAGGATACACTGCTGAAAATGAGTCATCACAATTTTTTTAAAGGTTTAAGTTGATCTCATGGAAGTAGCTTCTGTACTAAGTTCCAACTCATCAAGCATAACCAGTGCTAAGATTAACTGAACATTACACAGGAATATGCCTACTAATAGTTTGAACATTTTGAGTTGTCTGTATTTTTCCAGAGCACAACCTGATCCAGTATTTTATTTTATGGAAAGACACCTTGAAATATTTTGAGTGTTTTGGCCATAGGAAATAATGGGATCACCCCCTCAAAATATCTCACTTCCTTCTTATCACTCTATGATCAGAAGAATAGATGGCACAGTAGCTTATGAAAAATGCAGCTACCAGTGTAGTGATTGTGTGCCATCCCTCAATTCAAAAACTCAAAAGTGTAGCCTTCTGCTTTGCCCGAGAGGTTTGCTAATTGAAAAGAACATGAGGAGAGGTTACTAATCTGGCTTGAAAGAAAGAACACAAAGACCTCACTTTCTCACACATCTCTTTCAAGTTAATTATCTACAGAACAAGATGCATCCTGGTAAATAAAATGAATTAAAGCCAGCTTATTCACACAATTGGGGTTTCTTTCAGAAATGTTTTTAAAATAAACCTCTTCTTAGCATTATGTCAGCCTAATCCTAACCCTGAGGGCAGTCAGAAATATATACTGTCTCCTCCTATCTTTGTTTTTACAGGCTCATTGAAAATTTATATATATCATTTATGCAAATCTAGGCAAACATACATGGTTTTTTTAAGACAGACAAACACTCTGCTGCTCTCTAGGAGCATTAGTTTGACAAGTCAACAGTCTTTGAGGAGCAAAACCATAGAAATAAAAATTGGATGGAGCATGTATATCTAACAAGACTATCCTAACACATATTCTGTATGACTGTTAATGGTGACTTCTTTCCCAGTTGGTAAGGTTCCTTAATTTTTCCTTAAAAAGCTACCAATCACTGTTTTTGCAAGGTTGTGTGATAGAACTACATGGGCAGAAGCACAACATAGCAAAGTGTGTTGAGGATCACTTTGAGGATAGCATAATTTATGCCGATATGATTCCCTCCAGGATTTGAACGTAGCAAAGCAGCTACGTGGACACATGTGAACTCCAGTTTCAGCAGAGGAACAGAGATTTACCTTGCTAGGTAGTCAAACAATGGCATGATGTCTGGTGAAAAATAAACGGAGCCTTCATTGTACCAGGCATTCCTTAAATGCCTTCTGTTTAACTCCAGAACATTTTCCCCGCCCTTTTCAGCCTAAGCCAGTAACAACAAAGACGTGTCCTGTCCTTACTGTAGTAGCCCAGGGGTGGGGGTAGTAAAAAAGGAACACTCAGTTGCAAGAGACAAGGAACCTTCCAATCAAATCACCTAAAATAGCACAGAACACTTAAAAACAATTCTACTCAGAGTATTCTTTCATATTCAGACCAAACCAGCCTAGCTTGTTCCAAACCCACTAAACATGCATGTTTTATTTTGACTATGAATCACTCAAAGCAGCTGTTCAAGCTTGAAGTCTTCAGTCCAACCTTACAGGAGAGCTGAGGACTTCAGGGCAAAAGATGAATTCGTAAAAAACTGCTTCTCAAATGAAACCAGTTGGTCTCCTAAAATAGTTGCCATTCTTCAGTCCAAGAAGAATTTCTCCCACATGCATTCGGCCAATTTGGTTCTCTTGGTTACAGCCTCAAGCAACTGAAGGATAAAAACATCAATAGAAATACTTCTGGTGGTGAATGTTGTTTCTAATGTGGTTATTTGATTTCTGTCACTTGCTTGAAGCAAAATGTGCTATAAATAAGAAAAGCAGCACATGGTGTGAAAGTCAAACGATCAGAAAAGATTTAATTCATTGCTTTCAGGGAAGAAAGACTTATTCAGGGAAAAGAGAAGGGATGGTGAGTAATCAGCAACAGGCAGGGATATAAACTACAGACTAATAGTGGCAAGGATGTTGGTCTTGGAATCAGATTTGACCTACATAAAAGGCTTAAAAGCAGTGTATAATTATTATCTGGGTGGATATGATATTGCTGTATATATTCCTTAAAACTCTTTTATAGTCTCTGCTTGCCTTTCAAACTGAAAGGAAACATTTAGAAGTTCTTCCATCTGAAGGATTTGAAGCTTGAGACATTGTAAGATTTGCTATGTATTACTCTTGCGTGAGGGTTTTGTATGCCCTTCCATCTCTTAACTGTCTGAGATCTATCATAGGTATGAGGCAATGAACATATATTGACCAGGGAAACCTCTGAATTGGTAAGAATATTAAACAGTTCTATGTATTAAGGGCCCATACTTTTATCTTGGCTTTTATAAATACATTTTTACTCTACATAGCATTGTAAATGCATTTTCTCTCATAATTTAGACAGTAATCTATCTCTGATCTGCCTGGATAATTTATTCTGCCAAAATGAAGTGTTAATAATGTGGAATAAATCTGAGAATCTAACTAGTAGGATATAATCCTATAAATATACCAGCAATGATTCTACTCCAAGAGAATAATTTACTGAAAGCAGAACAATATTTTCTCTTAATTAGAAAGAGCAAAACAAATTGTCCTCTTAACTGAACACAGATGAGACATGATTGTAGAAGTCTGTCTAGTTTGAGTAGTTTTAATTTTTTGTTGACACAATGAATGCCTTTAGTAGTTAACTGAGAAACACCATAGAGGGAGAAGTAACAGAATAACAGAGTTGGGAAGGAGCTTGGAGGTCTTCTAGTCCAACCTCCTGCTCAAGTAGGAAGCCCTATACTATTTCAGACAAATGTTGTCCAATTTCTTCTTAAAAACCTCCAGTGATGGAGCACCCATAACTTCTGGAGGCAAGCTGTTCCATTAATTAATTGTTCTCACTGTCAAGAAATGTCTCCTTTGTACTAGGTTAGATCTCTCTTTGATAAGCTTTCACCTATTATTTCTTGTCTTGCCCTCGGGTGATTTGGAGAATAGGTTAGCCCTTCCTCCTGTGACAGCCGCTCAGATTTTGGGAGACTGCTATCATGTCACCTTTAGTCCTTCTCTTCATTAGACTAATCATACCCAGTTCCCCACAACTGTTCATTGTAGGGTTTAGCCTCCAGCCCCCTTAAAATCTTTGTTGCTCTTTTGTGCACTCCTTCCAGAGTCTCAACAATTTTTTTGGGACATAATAACAAGAACTGGACACAATATTCCAAATGTGATCTTACCAAGGCTTTATAAAGTGGTACTAACACTTCACATGCTCTTGATACTCTCCCTCTGTTGATGAGGTCCAGGACTACATTGGTCTCTTTGGCAGCTGCAGCACATTGCTGGCTCATACTTAAGAGACTAAAAGAGAAAAAATACAACATTAGTAAACCCTTACATACGTTGAAATGGTAGAAGACCCATTCATCAATAAAGCATATGGCATGATTTGATCAGATGTGCCTTATTCCACAATATATTATGGGTAAAAAAATGGGAAGATGGAAGTGATATTTCCTATTCTTCCAAGATCAGTTGTATTGAAAATGTTAGAGTATAGTAGAACTAGAGTTGTGTGAATGAATAATATTTGACATGAAAGATGAGCACCATATATATGATGAAGCCAAACCAAATGGATCCCCCCCCCTTTTTTTTTCCCTTTCTTGTATATTGTGAAACTGTCAGAAAGATGGGCTCCCACTGATATTTTTCTGGTGTAGCCAAAGATAAAACATGCACACCAAAACTAATAGAACAATAAGATAGATGAGGCTGGTTGATATCTTATAATGCAAAGGATAACTGTATGCGGAGTCAGATAATTGTTTTGTTGAAAAAAGAGAAGAAAATAACGAGTAATGCCAACCTTATGTACATATGCTATACACTACTTTGTATCTGATAGGTAGGTTTTATTTACAGGTAGTCCTTGACTTACAACCATTCATTTAGTGACTGTTCAAATGGCACCGAAAAAAGTGACCTATGACCATCTTTCACACTTATGAAAAAGCATCCCCTCCTGTAGCATTCCCACAGTCACGTGATCAAAATTCAGGCGCTTGGCAACTGGCATGTGTTGCAGAGCCCTGGGCTCACATGATCACCTTTTGCAATCTTCTGACAAGCAAAGTCAATGGGGAAGCCAGATTCACTTAATAACCATGTTACTAACTTAACAACTGCAGGGGTTCACTTAACCACTGTGGCAAGAAAGGTTGCAAAATGGGGCAAAACTCACTTAACAACTTTCTTATTTGGCAATGGAAATTTTGGGCTCAGTGGTAGTTATAAGTATATACTAGTATACAGATAGTCCTCAAATTATGACCACCATCAAGCCCCACATTTCTTTAGCTAAGCAAATGTGGTACAGGCAGTGCTCGACTTATATCAGTTCATTTAGTGACTGTTCAAAATTTCTACAACACTGAAAAAAGTGACTGGCCATTTTTCATACTTACTGCAGCATCTTCATGGTCAAGTGATCAGAATTCAGACACTTTGCAACTGACTCATATTTATGACAGTTGTAGAATCCCAGGGTCATGTGATCACCTTTTGTGATCTTCTGACAAGCAAAGTCAATGGGAAAGCCAGATTCACTTAACAACTGTGGCAAGGAAGGTCATAAAACGAGGGAAAATTCACTTAAGTGTCTCACTGAGCAACAGAGGTTTGGGCTCCATTGTCATCGTAAGTTGAGGACTATCTGAATATATGACCCATAGGTGACTTGTTTTTTTATTTAATCTGCTGGGCTCCAGAATAGGCACCAAGGAAGCATTGCAGCAGCTGGTAATAATATAATTTCTGATTCTATTTCTGAGCCTTTCTGCTTTGTCATGGGATGTCACAACCCCCCCCCCCCCATGTGCCATTATGTTATTAGTTTGGTCACTGCAAATGCTTCACTAATTGTGTTAAAAGTAAACTTTTATTCATTAGACAGATCCTTTTAAAATGCTGTTCTAAATATAATTTTATGTCATAACTGGCTGTCTCAGATTTGAAATCCCACTGATATGTCTGGGGTTACATGAACCAGCTATTCAGGCTTCTTTGTAGTTAATCAATAGTCATCAGTGCTATTTTCAAAAATAAGACAATATAACAAATATGAATTTTTGCAACAGTCGAAGTATTGAGATAGAAATCTGGTAAAACTCCAGACCAAAGACATCCAGCGATTAGATTTAGAGAACTCTCTAATTATATTTCTCTCAGTTAGGTTCCCCTAAAAATTCAACCACAAAACAATTTATCTTTTTGTGATAATGCCCCATTTGTGATTGTCACAGAGCTCAAACTACTCTTGCAAAGAATTGTTTTGCCCACCTTCAAAATCCTAACTCTTCACCTCATAGCGCCAAGTAAGTTTCTTGCATATCAGGATCAAAATTTTGTTGCACTTGGGATGTATTTTTCCTGCCAAGAGTTCTGTAAATATATTAAAAATTAAAATTCATTTTGTAAAAAGAGAGTGAAATATGTTACAACGAAGGCTTACAATTTAATGTTGAAGCCTTACTTTTGGGACTTTAGTAATAATTAGGCAGAACTACACAATAGTGTATCTTTTAGTTTGCATCCATGCTTAACAGTTAGGGTTTTATTATGTCAATTTACTGATGTGCAGAATGCCCCAGGTGCATGCACGTACTAAATATCTGGTGATCGTTCTGCTCTATTTACCTAGGTTTCATATAATATTTTTAAAAAATCCTTAAGCCATGTCTGTATGTCAGTTTATTATATCCATTTGTAAAGAAAGGGTGTCAAACAGCTACTTACCATAAGCAAGTGGCAAGTACTTAGAAACTCTGCAGAATGCATGCAGAAATAATTTGGAGAACTGGCTGAGCGTGACCCAAAGTTGGAGAACAGTGTAGCACTTTGGATTGGTATATAATTGTGGCAAGACTAACTTTTAATATATTGAGAATTACTGAATTATACTTGGCTGGCATCTTTAGAGCATTAGGGGAGATACACCTTCATTTACTTCATTTTGTAAAACTTTAAATTAATGAAAAATGCTGTGTTCTCTTGTCATTTTGTGTGTGTATGTGTATGTGTGTGTGTGGTAATGGCATTGTACAGTCTGTGTGTTTACAGTACAGTGCTCTGTGTTAAATCAAACAATTGTATCTTGTGTTTTTCTTAATTGTTAGCTGCTTGGAAATTTGAGTCAGGTAATTCTTGTTACTGTAAGTACTGTTCAGCCCACAGTTTCACCAGCTCCCTTCATCTGACTGCTTTCAATGCATGATGATTCAAACTGGCTGGCTCCACCACTGCACTTTCATTGCCCCCAAATCTTGAATTTCCCAGCTTAAGAGAGAGGATGCTTTCAAAGAGGCTGCATGGCCAAGTTCATTCTGCTTATGTCCCTGAGACACAGCTGTTCAAAGCAAACCACTCCTTGTGCACAACAAGGAATCATCTAACATTCACTAACCACGAAAACTCTGTGCAGTTGTTTTTTTAATGTATTTCAGTTAATCAATTTTAGATTATTTTAGTTAGACGAGTACAATATTTTTCTTGCAGCACTTTACCTCCTGCAAACTGACAAAAGCAGTTCCAGAAATTGCGTGCATGGTTTCTCACTTTTAATAGTAGTTATGACTTTAAAAGTATACAATGATCTTATTGCTCCCATTCTTGACTCCTTGCATGAAAATAGGAAAGTGTACATGTTCATAATGGAAGGAAATATGAAAATATTTGTTGGTAACATTTTATATAAATATTAAACTGATTAAAATTATAGTGCTTAGAGTGACTATTGAAAAGAATTTCATTTTTAAAGGCAATAGATCAAAATAGGTTTACTTAAATTAACTTCAGTAGCTAGGTATTATTCAGAAATTTAGAATTTAACTATAGCAATGTAGTTTTACTTTGATAATCACGACTTAAAGGTGACTTTAAAATGGCTTGATGATAAAAGAATTGTGCCCAATTTTAAGGAGTTCAGTCCCTTTTTAAACCAATGTATAGCATTTGTGGAAAATAATGGTAGAATTTCTTTATCTATTAAAATGGGCATTTGGTAGAAATGTCATCCATACTGTGCATCTTATAAGGGGAAATGTGATTGCATTTGTCATACAATGCTAGCCATCTAAAATTAGATTTTCAGCTGTGAATTTGGGAGATGTTGTGGTTCTCCATTCAACATGGATAGTGTTAGTTATCTTAAATTTCAAACAAGAGGCATAGATTTCAAACAGTAAATTAAAAATATTCTTCAACCTATACATAGTAACCTAAAATAAACACATTTTTTGTATTTTGGTAGTGATTTTCTAAAGAAATTACTTGTTAAAATAAAACTTTAGAATTGCTGACTTATTAATAGATCAAATTGATTTGGTACAATTTAGACCACACCTAGTAAACAAGGTATTTCTTCTCCCCCCCACCCTTCTCTTTCAAAAAAGAAAGACTCTGTTGTTTGTAGTTATGTTGCAGATTTGGGGTATTAAGTATTATATAAAAGTCTAAGAACTCAGTTTGTCTTAATCCATTAATTGAAGTATCTTAACTGACGTATCTTCAATTAATGCATGATGCAGATGGCAAACATGCTGGAAATGTATGTCTTTGTATTTTAAATACTTACACTGTGAGCAGAGTGAACTAAAGAGGCAAAGGTTTTGCCTTGGGTGAATAGGTCTGTCTATTGTATTTTAATACTGAAGTGGCACCACTTTCAATGCATTTCTTAACATTTGATCTACATTTACACATGGGAAGAAAAATGGGATTTGGGAGCTGAATATGAAACAGTGGCAGAATAATTATTACAAAATCTACAATGATTAGAGCAGTGCAGTGAGCTGGATTGAAAAGGGAAAGGTGATTTGGAGATCAAGATTATACATGTCAAGACATTTATCACTGATTTCCATATTGCTTTCATCTAACTGGCCCTAATCAACTTACAAATGAAACAAACAAATTGAATTATGTCAGTATAATACATTCCTAGGACACCCTCTTGTTCTCGGGGACAAATTTCATTTCTTCTGTACTGAAATCCACTTTAAAAAAAGCAAGCTTCTAAAATCCAAGGAATGGGACAATCTGACTATTAGGGATAAGCCGTTTTGTAGATTTTCAGTTGTGGAATTAAGAACTTATGTTGTTACAAGTTCAACATGCCTAGTGTTAGCTACATTAAATTTCAAGCTGAAGACATTGATTTATCATAGTAAATAAAAAATGTTTTTCAATCTATATGTAGTAACGTCCAAGCCAGCTGCTTTTAAATTTCAGGATAGGCAGAGGCTTCCATCAGTTACCCTCTATTTATTCTGGCAGAGTTTACCCATAATAAGTGGTCTTGAAGATAATTAGAACTAAAGCATAAAGCATTTTATAAATAATAATTAGCACTTTGAATTGTATATTGAAACAGACTAGTAGCTGGTGCAATATCCATAACAAAAGTATATTAGAAAAATCATGGGTCTGACCTGTTACCAGATTCATCAGATTCATGAATTATAGTACTCTGGCTAAGAGAAGACAGGGACAGGTATAGTACCTCGTGTTCTAGAGAAGGTCACATCTGGTGCACCAATTATAATAAACAGATGAAAGCCTATCTGGTAACAGCTCCCACCTTTTCTTCAATTGTGAGTCTAGGGATATGACTAGACTGTAGGGCTGCTCTCAGGGGGAACATCCCCCCACATCCAAATGCAAGCTTGTTATCGTCCTGGAACGAACTCACTTCTGAATTAACAGGCAGTCCATCTTACCTGCATTCAATTTAAGCCTGTTCCCTGCCCCCCCACCTGAATTCTACAACTTCCAAGCACTGGTCAGATCTGCTACTGCAATTCAGCTTCAAGTGGAAATATTCAACTAAATGTTACCTACACACTAGTGATACTTTATAGTATGCTAGCAGTTGACCTCTCCTAGTGGTTTCATGTACATGTTGAATTAAATAGGGAGGAATGCTTGATTCCTTTGTGAAGTTGGGATCATCTGCATCTTTGCCCTATTTTAATGACTTTCAGCCCTTTTGCCAATTTGAGAAGCAAAATTCACATGCCTCTGCTTCATAATAACTAATTGGAATTGCCCAGTTAGAAAATAGTGGAATGGTCACAATATGTGTTCCCCTCACCCTCACAGACAACTCAGAAAGTGTAATATTAACCCTGAAAACCACTGAGAGGGGAACCTCATCTAAGTGCCATAGTTCTTCCACAAGAATAAGCAGGGTTTTTTTTTTAGTTCCTAACTGGTATATGCTCCCCCTACCTCCTAGGTCACCTTTCCCCATTTAAAATCCAGATTGCCTCACAGCTCTATAAATATTACATTTAGAGTACAGCCTTATGTACAGTATGTTAGAAGTATATTGAGTTTAATAGCTTTTTTCTGACTAAATGTATAGGGCAGGGGTGTCAAACTCAAGGCCCATGGGGCTGCTCTGGAAACAGCAAAGGACCAGCCCACAGTGCCTCTGCCAGCAAAAATGGAGCTCGGGAGGGCCACAAGTGACCCTCCCTGGCTTTGTTTCACTGGCAGAGAGCTGCAGGATGTTGAGCTGGCTACGCCTCCCCAGCCATGTCCACTCACTCCCCGCAGGTCAAACACAACCCTGATGCAGCCCTCAATGAAATCGAGTTTGACACCCCTGGTATAAGGTTACCGCCTCATTGTAATTATTTTAATCCATATCAGACCAAACTTAGTTGAATGGTTATTCAGGAACTATATTATACATTGATGCTAACACATAGCATTTTTCTTACTTGAATGGAAGCAGTGGAACCATAATATCTATTTACTTATTTGCTAGATTTATATCCTGCCTTTTCTTGAGCTCAGATCAGTGTACAAAAGGATCTCTGTCCCTTTTATCCTTATAACAACAACATCTATTTAATAAGCTGGGCTGAGAGAGTATGATTAGCCCATTTCCCCCTTTTAGTTATCCTGACTAAGAATTAAGAGTCTTTCCAGTCCTAGTGTAGTCTCTTTAATTGTTATACCACACTGCCTAATTTGTCTTTTTAAATCCTTTTGTTACTTATTATAATATGGTCCATTCGTCTCCACATCTGCAATTTGATCTTGTTTCAAGGTCTCCTAAGATTGCTGTTTAAGTGAAATGTTGCACAAACACGATTATCCTAGCTACCAAGTACTGCCTTCATTTGTAGTAATTCACTACCGTATATACTCAGTTTACATGATTTACCTGATACTTCACAGCAGCAGTAATTCAGTCTCCTTTTCTTTCTATAAAACAGATTGGTGGATGTTGCAGCTTAAATGTATTTTCAGTACGGGACAATCAATTATCTAGGATTCCACCGGAGATATCGCATGCCACAGAGCTTCATGTTCTTGATGTAGCTGGAAACAGGCAAGTTTTCATATTTGCTCTAAATTCATTTTGTAGTGGATTTGAACCAACAGATTTCTTAATATTCTTACTATGGGAGATGATGGGCTGGGGGGCAAATACTTCGTAATCTGGTGTTATAGGCTGGTCCCAGTTAAGTCAAAACAATGTTGACTAGTGAATCAATAGCCACACAGAATGGTAATAAAAATTGTATTCTCAAAAATTCAAGAGGTGTTATGATCTTGTCCCTGGGGAAATGTTTTAGACTAGGGATGTAGTGAGTCTCTCTCTTATTCACTGCCAATGGAAAAGAAGTTATGGTCTTTAGCTGCTCAGTCCATCACCTTTCCTGTTCAGATGAATTCCCTCTGAGTCTCCCTTATATACCTTCCAAGCAGTGGTGGGATACATTTTTTTTAAACTACTGGTTCTGTGGGCGTGGCTTGGTGGGCCTGGCAGGGGAAGGAGACTGTAAAATCTCCAGTCAGTGGTGGCATTTGCTGGTTCTCTGAACTACTCAAAATTTCCGCTACTGGTTCTCCAAAACTGGTCAGAACCTGCTGAATACCACCTCTGCTTCCAAGGGTTCTGTTCTAATTATACTTTTAAAAACAGATGCACATTTTTCTTATGGAAAAGAAAAATGTTCCGGAGTTTTAAAAACCCTTCGCCATAACTATTTCAGTAATATTAGGGACCTCATGTGACTAAATGCCTTCAATGCCCCCCCCCCTTGGCCCCCCCCCTTGGCCCCCATCCATTGAGGGATGTAATTGGCAGGGGCAACAACAGGATTGGCTGGCTCGAAGGACGCCGGTGATCTCGGTGGTGGTCCCTGATCCGACGACGGCGAGGGCTAGAAGAACATACTCCTCGGCGGAATTGCGGGCCCTCGGGAGGGTCCCCCACTCCCTGGAGTGGCCCTCCGGTCTATCGATGGCCTACCTCAAGGACGGTTCCTGGGATCCGGAGAGGTGGCATGGCCATCAAAAAAGGATTTTTAGAGGGGGTTTTAAACTTTTTAGATTTTTATTCGGGGTTTTATCGAGGTTAGGGAGGGCGACGAAGAGAGGGTTGGGGGATGGAAATTTATTGGGGTTAGGGAGGGTACCCGGTCCGGGTTTGGGGGATAGCCCGGGGGGATTTGGAGTCAGCCAGGCTGGAGTGCACGTCTGGGGGAACCCAGAGGGTCATGAGTCGTGGGGGCAAACACAGGGGGTGGGTTTCATTGGCACCATAAGTGGGAGGGGCAGATATGACGGGGGTAGAGGGCCATATCAAGTTAGGGGATCGCGTGCCCGCTGTCTCCAAGCGGTGGCGCGCTCCGACCCTCCCGACCCGTCTGGCAGGCCTGGTTGTGCAGAGTCTCAGGCCCTGAGTACCCGGCTGATGTTGTGTAATGCCAGGTCCGTCGTTAACAAGGCCCCCCTGATTTGCGATCTCATTCAGGAGGAGGGTGCGGACCTGGCAGGGGTTACCGAAACCTGGTTGGGCCCAGAGGGCGGTGTCCCTCTGGTAGAGATTTGCCCACCAGGTTTCCAAGCATTCCATCGACCGAGATCTCAGGGAAGGGGTGGTGGGGTGGCGGCGATTATTAGAGAAGTCCTTTGTCCTAGGGAGGCCACTGTTCCTCAGACGGCTGGTTGTGAGTCTCTCTTTGTGAAGTGGGGTCGGGGGGTTCAGATGGGCCTGTTGATAACGTACCTGGCTCCCTGCCACGTGTCATCGGCCCTGCCCGGGCTCCTCGAGGTGATAGCCGGGCTGGCGGTTGAAACCCCCAGGCTTTTAGTCATGGGTGATTTCAACCTGCCTTCGCTCGGGGAAACCTCTGGGGTGGCCCGGGAGTTCCTGGCTTCCATGACGGCCATGGATCTGACCCAATTAGTTTCTGACCCCACTCACACGGGGGGACACACACTGGACCTGATTTTCGCCTCTGGTCAGTGGTTGAATGATCGTGTTGGAGATCTAGTCATAAAACCCTTGTCATGGTCCGATCATTCTCTTCTTAGACTGGACTTCGGTGCCGCCACCCCCCATCGCAGGGAGGCGGAGCCGAGGAGATGGTTCCGCCCCAGGCGCCTGATGGATCCGGAACGGTTCCAGATGGAGCTTGGGCCATTTCCTGAAACTCTGGCTCATAACTCGGCCACAGACTTGGTGGCCACCTGGGATAGGTTGGCCGCGGAGGCTCTGGACCGAGTTGTGCCTTTGCGACCTCTGACTCGGCATAGATCCCACCTGGCTCCGTGGTTTACGGGGGAGCTGAGGGGGATGAAATGCCGGAAAAGACGTCTGGAGGGTATCTGGAGGGCCAGTCGTGCTGAGTCTGATCGGACACAGGTGAGGTCCTATATTAGGACCTACCTAGTGGCGATAAGGGCGGCGAGGCGTTCACACTTCTCCGCCCTTATTGCGTCTGCAGAAAATCGGCCTGCTGCCCTGTTTAGAGTGACCCGCTCCCTGCTTGAGCCGAGAGCGCGGGAGGACCTCTTGCAGGGTAAAGCAGAAGAGTTTTCCCGATTTCTGCATGATAAAATCGCCCAGATTCGGGATGGGCTGGACTCCAGTTGGGTGGTCCCGGGGGAGGTGTCCGGGGCAGGTCTTGAGACGGTTATCTGGGAAGAGTTCGATCCTGTGACCGCCGAGGGTGTGGACAGACTTCTGGGGAGGCTGAATGCCACCACATGTTTATTGGACCCGTGCCCTTCCTGGTTGGTTTCTATCTCCAGAGAGGTGACACGAGGCTGGCTCCAGGGGATTGTCAACGCTTCGTTGACGGAGGGGGCACTTCCGACCGCCCTGAAAATGGCGGTGGTGCGGCCCCTCCTCAAGAAGCCTTCCCTGGACCCGGCTCTTTTGAATAACTATCGTCCTGTCTCCAACCTTCCCTTTGTGGCGAAGGTTGTTGAGAGTGTGGTGGCGCGTCAGCTCCCTCAGTATCTGGAGGAAGCATCCTATTTAGATCCGTTCCAATCGGGCTTCAGGCCCGGGCACAGTACTGAAACAGCATTGGTCGCGTTGGTAGATGATCTCTGGAGGGCCCGTGACAGAGGTTATTCCTCTGTCCTGGTCCTCCTAGATCTGTCGGCGGCTTTTGATACTATCGACCATAGTATCCTATTGCGGCGGTTGGAGGGGTTGGGAATTGGGGGCACCGTTTTGCGGTGGTTCTCGTCCTTCCTCTCGGACCGCTCGCAATTGGTGTTGACGGGGGGGGGAGAGGTCCACCCCTAGGCCCCTCATGTGTGGGGTGCCTCAGGGGTCGATCCTCTCCCCTCTTCTGTTCAACATCTATGTGAAGCCGCTGGGAGAGATCATCCGTGGTTTTGGGGTGAGATGCCATCTGTATGCTGATGACACTCAGCTATACATCTCCACCCCAAACCACCCCAACGATGCTGTGGAGGTTATGGCCCGTTGCCTGGAGGCTGTGCGGAACTGGATGGGCGAGAACAGGCTTCGACTCAACCCTTCCAAGACCGAGTGGCTGTGGTTTCCGGCGGCCCGATATAGTCAGCTGACTCCATCGCTGGC
Organism: Bungarus multicinctus; assembly: GCA_023653725.1. NCBI lineage: Eukaryota > Metazoa > Chordata > Lepidosauria > Squamata > Elapidae > Bungarus > Bungarus multicinctus. The sequence continues at coordinate 123,905,895 of CM042836.1, read as the reverse complement.
TATTGGGGATGAGATCTTGACCCCCACAGAAGGGGCACGCAATCTTGGTGTCCTCCTGGATGTACGGCTGTCTTTGGAAGATCATATTACAGCCGTCTCCAGGGGGGCTTTTTATCAGGTTCGCCTGATACGCCAGATGCGGCCCTTTCTTGATCGGGACGCCTTACGCACAGTCACTCATGCCCTGGTCACCTCCCGTCTGGACTACTGTAATGCCCTCTACATGGGGCTCCCTGCGGGGAGCACTCGGAGGCTTCAACTGGTACAGAATGCAGCCGCGCGGGTGGTTATGGGGGCGTCGAGATACTCCCACGTGACGCCCCTCCTGCGCGAGCTGCATTGGTTGCCAGTGGCCTTCCGGGTTCGCTTTAAAGTACTGGTTTTGGTCTTTAAAGCGCTCCATGGCATCGGACCAGGATACTTACAAGACCGCATTCTGCCAGTAGTCTCCCACCGACCGGTGCGCTCCCACAGAGAGGGTCTCCTCCGGGTCCCGACGCCTTCTATGTGTCGTCTGGTGACCCCGAGGAATAGGGCCTTCTCTGTGGGGGCACCCGCCCTTTGGAATGGGATGCCCCCTGGATTACGAACGACTAGTGACCTGAGGGCCTTCAGACGTGACCTGAAGACCTGGCTCTTCGAGCAGGCCGGCCTGAGCTGACTCAAATGGGATTTTAAATGGGGTTTTTGGATTGGTTGGGATGGGTGTACAAAGTTTTAATTTATTTTAATTGGGTTTTTAGATTTTTATAGGGACAGCCTAGGGTTTAATTCTTTTTTAACTATTTATATTTGTATACATGTATTTTAGTTGGCTGTTCACCGCCCTGAGTCCTTCGGGAGAAGGGCGGTATATAAAACCTAGAATAAATAAATAAATAAATTAAAAAAAAAACAATTCTAGCATTTCATGGTATTCTCACCTCCAAGTATTAACCAGTTTAACATTTAGCATTTAGACTTATACACTGCCCCGTAGTGCTTTATAACACTCTCTGGATGGTTTACGATGCATATTTGCCCCAACAAACTGGGTCCTCATTTTACCAACTTCAGAATGACAGAAGACAGAGTCAACCTTGAATCCCACCAGGATCAAACCTCTAGGCTTTGGGCAAAGTTTGCTTTAATACTTTAATCACTGCACTACCTGTGTTTAGCTTTTGACATCAGCTAAGCGGGTTTAGGTGTTGTTACAACAACAATGTCGAAATCTGTACATTGAAACAGGTAAAATATAGCAGTATCCAGATTATCTGGATGAAGCTTGGAAAACCTAAGAATGGTTGAATTTGCTTATAACTTGGAGGGACATTTCTTACAAATGCCAAGGCCCTAGATGAGATTTGAAAGTTGGGGAGGAGGACAACCTATATAGTGACTATATAGTGACCAGGAATTGAACTTGACTTGAGGGAGTCTTTGCCTTTTGACTGTGATAGACAGTGGGATTTTCTGCTGTTATAAGAATAAGATAAGCTTTGGTCACTTGAAGTAATTCTGTTGGGTCCAATTGCACACCACTTCATACAGAATTGTACTTCTTTCTATCCTCCACAATTCAAACTCTCACAATAACAATGTACAAAATACATGAAATATGAATTGGAGGCTAATTAACGAGTAGAAAAACAATCCTGCACCCAAAGAAATATGTTTGGTGCTAAACAATGTGGTATGTAAATGCCAAGTTCTTTCCCGGACACACAGTATGTTTATTATTCTGAACAATGTAGTAAATCTGTATTTAACTTGGAACACCTGATACCTTAGAGACTTTAGCATTGCTATGTGGCTAAATTTCTATGGCACTGCAAGGGGCATATTTGCCCAGGGGACTCTATTGTGTATATTATAACATGGACCTTGAAATATGTTCTCTTTTCTTTCCAAAGAGAGACAGTGGGTTATTTTCTTTACAGCACAAACAACAAATATGCTGCAAACTTCTTTAATGCTTTGCTTTGTTTTGGATAGTTGGATAAGAAATCTTTAACCAATTCCTTGTTCTTTCCACTAGATTGATACATCTTCCCATGTCGCTGACTAGCTTGAAACTGAAAGCTTTGTGGTTGTCTGATAACCAGTCTCAGCCTTTGCTTACCTTCCAGACAGATACAGACCCTGAAATGGGAGAAAAAATTTTAACATGTGTTTTACTTCCTCAAATGCCTTCTGAGCCTAGTTGCCAAGGTAAACATTTTTAAAGATCATGGGAAGCAAATACAGTATGGTTTTCATCTGCATGAGGGTGGTGGGGAGTCAGTCCCCTTTTGTAACAAGCAGCACGGACATATATGAAATATTTTAAATGTATAAATGATGAAATATGCTAATGTTGAGGAAAATAGTAGGTGTAATTACATAACATTGAAGACATCAACAGGTAATGAGGAGGTTCTTTTATTTCACTGTAAATAAATTTCATGGAACGAAAGGTTACTAAACACAGAGAGGTTTAGTCAATGAAAAAATAATCTAATAGACCTGGCATCTCAAGTGAATGTTGAATGTTATTTTCAAATAGTTTTCAATAAAAACGTGGCATCCAAGCTTGAATATACCGTGACATTAACATCTGTGACATACACATCTGCTGTCTCTATTTGTCTGCTGTCATAACAGATAACCTTCCCCGGTGCGGTGCATTGGAGAACTTGGTAAATGAAATGTCAGATGAAACGTGGAATGAACGGGCAGTAAATAGAGTCAGTGCAATTCGCTTTTTAGATGATGAAAAAGATGAAGAAGACAATGAGATGGTGAGTTTTCTTAGGAAGCAAATGCAAAATTATGGGTACTGGAATAGTAGGCTGATAATAGTCTTGAAATAATGTTCAGAATAGCAGTAGACTGCGTGACATACAATTTGTGATCCCAATCTGTTTTTTTTTTTAAATTTTGTTTTAAACACATGACTTTGTGCTAGTTTGCTCTTCTGTTTGCTTCTTTGATGAGGAGGCAGATTTGCTTTTTCCTAAAGCAAAAAGAGAGATGAGAATTCTTACGAAAGGTGCAAAGTTTTGTGTTTTAGGCAATGATCTCTGGGAGATTTCCACTGGTCTATTGGCTATCATCACCACCACTATTTCATTCACCTCTCTGTTCTCCCTTCCATTGTCCCTCCTTCATTTCATAACCATTTGCACTGATGCCTGGAACCTCTGAGCTACCAGGAAGAATTTGGTATCCTGTTCAAATGAAGGAGAGTTTGGTGGCAATATCTGTCACTGTTCTTATGAGACCTCTGTTGAAACACACACACAGTGCACACTCACATTCAGAATCATTCTGAAGGAAGTTCAAATGTCAAGCAGCAACCAATCATGCTTCCAAATTATAACTGGGTGATAGAAGAGTTTATGTGACATACAGACGTAAGATATCCGTAGGTCTAAACCCAAGCTAAAACTTTGGCTTAGCTTGTTGTGTGAATCAGACTTTATAGTTTATAAATTGTAACATATGTAGCATGGTCATAGGAACCCAACCAATGGTTATGAAAACAATTTAGCACAACGTGTAAACCAAGTTAGCATCTGAAATAAAGTGTAATATGAACCTAAAATAAATTTAAATATGCATAGGAAAGGAATGTTCCTGTTTTGAAAATTCACCATATTTTCAGCTAAAGGTTTTAATTTTATAATTGATTAAAGGTCAAAAATTATTCCATACATACTTACCCTGATTAATTAATATTTGAAAAATTAAAATACAAAACAGAAAAACAAACAAAACAAAACAGCACACATTCACCCCTGAAACAACAACAAAAATGTTTTTGTGTTTTGTATTTTATTTTTTATGATAAAACAGTAAATAATTAAAAAAGGAAAATTAATTGTTTAAAACAATTTCTGTCATTTTCAGTCTTTATCCTCTCCAAATCAATAAGGCTGATTAAGAATGTGCATTTTCATATAAATATTATCCTCTTGTCAATCAGTGTTGCTAGAATTCATTCAATTTCATTAAAACTTGTCAAAAATTTAAGCACCATATAGATTAACACTATGTTTAGTGTTTATTAAATGTATTAGCAATATATTATTAACACTAAGTTGTTTAGACCTTATGTATATACCAACATACAACTTACAACAATCTTTGTTGATTGTATAATTACAGTAAGTGGTTGCTGAAATCATGTAATAATTTCAAGGCAAATTTAACTGCCATTAAAAAAAATACTATTAATGGTAGAACAGGTGTTCCATAATGGGTAATTTTCTTTTAAACTAAACTAAAAATACAATATTTGCTACCATATAATGTTGTCGGGCATTGAAAATTATTTTGTATTTCAGAAGTCTCAGGGATATTACAATAATGTAAGGTTGTTTTCTTATCTTTTGGTTACATAATTACTGTGGCTTATGAGTTAAGATATTACAGTATAATTCTTATATGCTTGTAGATCTGGCTATTCACATATGAGAATTTGGAACTGTTTATGGACATGTCTGGTTTATTTCCCAGAGTCCATGTTATAGAGTTCTGAAGAACAGATGCATCTTGAAATATTGTACATAACATCTTAAGTATATATCCACAACATTTATATGCATATCACTTCTTTAGATAATAATATCGTTGGCATAATTGACAGATTAAGCATGAATAGAACTGAATAATCCTCTATAATTTCTGGAGATAAGTCAGACCAAGATCTCAAGTTGTTGTTAAAAGAGCCCAGACAAAATAATCAGAATATCAAATTGAATATCTCTTCATATACTTTCCTGGAGCATCAGATTCCCATATTATGGCATAAATCTCTTTTTGAAACTTTTGTAATTCAAATCAGTTTGCAATCTTTTTTGTGGCAGAATCTGTTGTTCAAGAAAAGAGGTTTTCTATTCTTGATGAGATACAAATATTATTTTGAAAACAGTATAGGTAACTATATGAAATCCATATGCTAGAAAAAAAAAGCACTGTCATCTGTAGCAGTACTGTCATCTTTATAAGTACTTAAACTGGGAATGATGGACTTGGTGATAGCAACTAGTCAAGACATTTCATCTAAGAACAATTAAATTAGCATTAATCCTCATAACCAGTACTGATAATAAGTTAGTCCTGTGCATTTGTATGACAAGAAGTTCATAAACTTAGTAGATGAGAAATCAGCACTTCAGTTTTATGTATACTAAGTTTGTGCAGCCCATCAGATTTGACATGGCAAAGGTCCTCTGAGCTTACTTTGATATTCATGTTGAATCTGTAGGCAACTCCTTAAACACCACCTGTCCTTCCCAGCTGTTTAAAGGAATTGCAGACAGGTGCTTCACGAACACCTTTGCAGACTCCAAGGCACCTTTGCTGGATGTTTCCTCTGTAACACATTTCTTTTTCATTCTTGCCCCGGCTATTACAGCATGACAATGATGATTGCTTATGTTTCTATTTCACAATACACCTAACTAATAAACCTTTTAGCTGTTAAAACTTTAAAAAACCATTTAATGAATAGAGAAATAGAGTTTTAAGAAGGCAGACACAAGGAATCATTTACTCCACTGTTTGTTTTTAGCGGACACTCCTAAGGCGAGCCACTCCACACCCTGGGGAATTAAGGAACATGAAAAAGACAGTGGAGAATTTACGGAATGATCTGAATGCTGCTAAAGGACTGGATTCAAACAAAAATGAGGTCAATAATGCCAATGACAGAGTGACCACTTCTGTGTAGAGCCTCACATCCTCCAGGTTGTTGCTCCTGTGTCTTCTCTCCGCTGTCGAAACATTTACTGTTGCATCCTGGAAATGCCATCCATTCAAACCTCCTCATGTCTTTGACCGGAGATCCAACTCATCTTGTCTTTGTGTCATTTCTTGGGAAGGTGCTTCTTGGCGGAAGAAAAGTGCCCGACTTCATTCCAAGCATTTGAACACGGCACAAGTGCACTGAGCAAAGTTCTTTGCTGTCATGTCTCCCATTTGTCTGTCAGTGACTTTCCACTGTTGTCATTTCCATAAATATTAAGCTGTTGGTTTCTGGGTTTTTGAATAAGGGAAATACACTATTATAGAGCCGTGGTCAGTTTTCTACTAAGATAGTCTCCTCAAATCCCTTCATGGCTGAACTATTTATATGGCTGTTTGACTTATTATGAAAAGAACTAGTTCTATGGAGAAGTTATACTTTTACCTCCTGGGCAGCTCAGATGATGTAAATTTTATAATTTTGTATAGGAGTTTCATAACAAAAAACAGATTATGTTTTTAAAAGAAAATTTTTTTAAAAGTAGATTTTGCTATTTCTACTGGATTAATTCCAAAGATATACATGATTGTCCTATTGCATGTGCCTTAATGCAGCCTAAATCAAGCTAAACAGAAAATGTAGTGAGATCAGTTAAAACCAGGGGGCCTCTTTCAATGTGTTATCTTGCAAATAATTAACTTTTACTCTCCTTTACAAAAGTTGTTAAAGCCATCTTTTTTTCTACTATTGTGATGATGCTAGATCCTCAAACTCTGCTTACCTTATGATGTGATTCATTGACAATTATGAACAATAATTTTGGCTGCCAAAACATTGCAGTCACTAGAATTTCAGTGCCCATCTTTAACTATTAACGTCTGTAAACAAGTTTTAAAAAGTGAACAAAATACATAGCAACTAGTGCCTATGTTGTGGAAACAAATGTTATCTGCTATACAGACATGATATTCTCATACATTTGAAGGTTTTATAGATACATAAGACCTAATAAATACGTTAAGAAACACAATGGCTCAATAACACTCATTTTACTAGGAAAAAAAATCTATTATGTTGGATGTTTATTCATTTGAGTTTCAGTAAATCAAAGCTCTTGACTAACTCCTATGTTATAAAATTTATAATCATGGCTGAAATTTGTTTTGAAATGTAAGCAACAAGTTCCTAGGGAAGCTAGGAATTTATTGCTTACATTTAATTTGCTAGATGCTGACATTTTCAGGCTTAAATAGAATAAATGTTCTCTATAAAGTTATTTTTCATTTTCCAATAACTTGAGAAAAGAATGAATAAGTTGGCAATTCAGCTTGTGATTGTATTTTAAGTTCATATCTTGGTTGTGAATACTGGTTTACTATTGAAATACTGAATTGGCAAATATATATATGGAAATATCCACAAGTAACCGAATAGCTTTTGAAAACCTTCTCTGCAGTTCCCAGTAGACTAAAACTCTAGATAGTATTCTTTACAAAAGATTATAAAAGATGATCTAATTCTCAAACTCCTATTTAATAGGTGAATATTCATCAATACGTGAAGTATATCTGGAAAGTGTGTGTGTATGTCTGTGAGTGTGTATGTATGTGAAAGTAGTACTTGAATGTAATTTTAATTTAGGGAAAATACACAGAAAAATCCCAATAACTGAACATGGCTCCAGGTTTTTTCCTTTCCTCTTTTTTAATTTCCTCACTATAAAAGAAATACCATCAAATTGCCTGAGGGAAACTAAAATGCATTTTTTTCTGTAGAGGTTTCTGTCTATAAGACATTGTGGGACCAGTACAGGTGCATTAAAAATATTTAGATGAATTAAAAATATACTTACCAAGACAGCTATAAACAGATCTGCATATGCTTAGTGCTCCATATGTTCTTTGAGCAGAAGCATCTTTTGATGTTTTAAGAGCTTGCTCCAAATAACTTGCAACATCTCTGTTAATAAATATGAATCATATATAGCAATTTTTTCTTCATACTTTGCTGATTCCAATGAAACTAAAACCCATGAATGCACAACTTTGAGTTATGTGATCAGTTTCTTCATTTGAATGGACTCCTGTGAGGTCATCCTCAAAAGCACAGATTTAAATAAATGGTCAAGTAAGATAAAAATAAATTGGGGCATCATTTAAAAATTTAAGAAAAGGACATAACTGGGATGGAATCAAGTGGTCAGAAGAACCATACTATAAACCAATTTACACATTGCACTTGGTTTGCTTATAACCACTACCTGATATCAAAAGTTAATTTCTCAACACTTGAAAGTGAAGACTGGTATATATATATGTATATGTATATGTGTGTGTATATATATATATATATATATATATATATATATATATATATATATATATATATATATATATATATATATATATATATATTTGTTCAGGAAAGGCACTTTGGGAGTTACAAGGAGATGAAAAACTTGCCTTCTGGGAACTAGCGCCTGAAGTATAAATCATGTTCATTAGATTTGAAATACGTCAATTGTATCCCTGAAGAATCAGTAACATAGTTTGCTATTGGATTCAACGAAAGGTTAATTAGTGATTAAATATGAACTTTTCTTTCTTGGAATAGATATACAGGTACTCTTCAATTTATGGCCATAATTAGGAATGAAATTTCCATTGCTAATGGATGTAGTCATTAAGTGAATCACACAATCATTAAGCAAATCCCAGAGTTTTTTTTCACTGATTTGCTTGTTGGAAGCCCCCTGGGAAGGTCACTAATGGACATTATGTGACTCTGGGATGCTGCAACCATGAATATAGGTAGTCCTCGATTTAAAGGCCAAAATTTAGTCCAAAAATTTCTGTTGCTAAGTGAGACAGTAGTTAAGTGAATTTTATGACCCTTGGCACAGTTGTTGAGTGAATCACTGCATTTGTTAAATTAGTAACATGTTTGTTAAGTGATAATTTTTTTGGACCTTCTCATGAACTTTGTCAGAAGGTCGCAAAAGGTGATCACATGACACCCCAGGGCACTGCAACCATTACAAATATGAACCAGCTGTCAAGCACCTGAATTTTGATCAAGTGACCATGGGGATACTGCAACAGTCGTGTGTAAAATAGTCGTAAGTCACTTTTTTCAATGCCATTGTTTGAGTGGTCACTAAATAAACTGTTGTAAGTCAGGACTCACTGTACATGCCAGTTGACAAATGCCCGAATTTTAATCACATGACATTGGGAATGCTGCAGTGGTCATGTGGATTGTAAATAATTTTTTTCAGCCTATTCATAACTTCAAACAGTTGTTAATCAGATGGTTGTAAGTCAAGGACTACCAGTAATCCTATAATTAAGCCTCCAAAATACAAGATAGTATGAAGTAACACGACTGTGGATAAGAATTAAATTTTGCGGTTTGTTACATAAACGTATTTTATGGGTGGCTCTCATTTGGCAGCCGCCTCTTGTAGCGCCCCTTTGCAGTTATGAAAGTGGTAAAAAATGCAACAATCCTTGCATTTACAACCTTTACAAGTCTGTAAAGCAAAGGAAAGCTGAAGTTCGATCATAAACACAATTTATTTCACTTGCCAACTGCTTTTCTTAATTGACTGAGTTGCCAGTTGCAATTATGGTCACTAACCCTGTATATTAAGTCCTCTGCTACTTGAGGTATTGCTCTAAATATATAATCCACTGTTTCTGTTCAACAGACTCATTACAGGAGCTCATTTTTCTTTCTCTAAAATACTTAGTTCATACTAACTACAGTACTTAATGCTAGTACTCCCAAATACAGCTTTATGGGGCTTATTTACTAATTTGGGGGGTTATTTACTTATTTATTTCAGAAGCTTATGAACTGGGCTTAATTCTCAAATGTCAGAATATTCATATATAGCTCCTGTGCTAGCTAGATTCTAATTTAATATTCAACCACATATCTAGGGTGATATACTATATATCTTTTAGTATTGTGTTAAGTTAATCAAGTTAACAAAGATGTTAATCAAGTTAACAAAGATTAAGTTGGAAATTTAGGGTAAAACAGTCCAAGTAGTTAAAAAGCATTTTTTAAGAATTCAACATTGTATATTCTGTTTCCTTAAAAATAGACCTAGGTTGGAGCAAGTGTTTGTCTAGGGGAGAATTGCTCTGAGAACATATGGTCCTAATTCCATGCTGCACTCTCAGGCCATCGCCTTTTCCAAGCAATTTTTCAAAGGCCTTGTATGAACAAGCCATGTCTGTATCCACACACATACTTATTTTTGTGATTCAGGAGATTAAAACATCCTGAATTTGCAGAGTTGATTATCTGCGAAACCTGAAGACAGGAATGTAAGATGTCCACCTGTGTGTTTGAATCTGTACTAATTCAAAATACTTAAAAATAGCTTCATAAAAATTGAGCCTATTATATATTGTCATAATATGTTTATTTTAAATTAGCAAGCAATGAAATGAATATTTTAGAGCGGTGAGTATACTGTGATGTCAGTAAAAGGAAAAAAGCTAATTAACTTCATAGGTACTAAATAAGATACACCTATGCTTATTATCCTTGTTTCACATCACTAGTTCATTCATTACCCTGGAACTGAATGTGATGGAATAAAAGAGGCAGCCAAGCCTTTTCCCCTTACGCTTCACCATAATTAAGATGACCAACTTTTTTACAATGAAAAGGAGGACACAAATAAATTGAAGAAAAAAAACAAAACCACTTGCGTGTGGTGCCCTCTTGCGCGTGGTGCCCTCTTGCGCATGGTACCCTCTTGTACATGGTGCACTCTTGGGTGCAACACATTCTCAAAACAATTCTCTGTGGAGCGCATGTGTCTCATAATTGTATCTCGCCTCACTGTACCAAGCCTTGACGAATCATCATGTCAAATACAAATACGTCACATCACACACAATGGATCGGATCGGCATTGATCAAATATGGAGATTTACAGATTAGTCTTCAAATATCAAAAAGGAGGACATGTAGGAGGACACTTTTCGAGGGAGGACAGAACTTACAAAAGGAGGACTGTCCTCCTTAAAGGGAGGACAGTTGGTCACCTTACCATAATATTGCTGCTTATTATGGCTTCTCCAGCTGCTTCACAGCTTCTGAGGTTCCTGGCAGTTTAAAACATTGACAATCTTAAGAAATAAGAGAAAATGTAAACACCTCTCTTCTTGTGGCAGTGTATTAATAGCCAGTGGTGGGCTTCAAAAATTTTAGCAACCGGTTCTCTGCTCGGTTGCTGGGTGGGTGTGGCCATGGTAGGCATGGCCTAGTCAGCCTCCTGTACCATGGTGGGGGGGGGCATTTTTGCCCTACCTGTGCTCCGGAGGCCCTCCGGAGGCTGGAAATGGGCCCGTTTCCAGCCTCCTGGAGCCTTCTGGAGGCCCATTTTCGCCCTCCCTGAGTCTGAATGCGGGTCCTGTACTTACCTGGCATCCAAAACGGGCCGTGTGGGAATTCCTGGGAGGGGTGGGTGGAGTGGGCGGGACCAGCCAGGGCAGGGATTTTAATAGCCAAACCGGTTATTAAAAATGATAAAATTAGCTACTGGTTCACCTGAACGGTGGAGAACCGATAGCAGCCCACCCCTGCTAATAACTCAACAAATCTATCCAGCAGCCCTAAATTCTATACATTCAACAGTTCAGGGTAAACAGCACATTCAATTCTAGGATAATTATAATATTCCAGGATGGAATAATCTGTGAATGGACTATGACACAAATAGGAGATTGATATCCTGCATTTATTCATTCATTCAGCTGGTCAGGTCTTTAAAAAGTCACAAAACTGCACCATTTCTTTTTTACATAGAGGGATGGGCTATCTCTAGATCAGTTTCCCAAAGTTGAGGTGCATCTTTGGGGAAGTGCAGAGACCAGGAGAAGTTGTGAATAACCTTTTAGTTACATGGTTACAATAACCCCACCTTTCCTAAAGTTTCATTGCATTGTTTTCATTGTCCATTTGTGTTCATTGTGGTGTTTGGATTTGTAAGGGACATGTGTACAATAAGACTACACTAACTAAAGGGAGACCTGATGGCAGAAAGTTTAGGGATCCCTGCTTTAGAAACCACACCCCTCCAAAAAAGTAATTAAATAATAACCCCTAAAATTTTTGAGCTTTTTGCTTACCTTTGGCTTAGTATAATACATAAATTGGGCAATACAGATTGATACAGACATATACAGATTATAGCTCCCACTATTATTTTAGAAAGTACTAGGGAAGGGGTGTCAAAATTAAGGCCCAAGGCCTGGATCCAGCCTGCAGGATTCGGCAGATCTGGCCCGCAGGGCTGCCCTGGAAACAGTGAAGGACTGGCCCGTGGTGCCTCTGCCAGCAAAAAATCAGCTTTTTGGGATGCGGCCCTCCCGAGCTCCGTTTTCACTGGCAGAGGGTTGTGGGAGGCTATCGCAGCCAAAAATGGAGCTCGCTAGGGCCACAGGCAGCCCTTCCAAGCTCCATTTTTGTCAGCAGAGCACTCAGGCCACCACAGGCGCCCCTGACATGAGTGATGTTGAGTTGGCTATGCTCCCTGGCCATGCCCACTCCACCCCCTGCCCCCCAAGGTCAAATACAACCCTGATGTGGCCCTCAGTGAAATCAAGTTTGACACCCCTGTACTAGGGTATTATTATTTATTTGGTAAATTTATATTGCCACTGATTTCACATAGACATGGATATATGACCCTGAGCAGTGTTCAAAGTTAAAAACACAAAACAATATAATGCACATTTCCTGATAACCTTATGCCCTGGCTATGGATAACCTCATCCAGTGGTTTCATGTAGTTGTTAAGTGGTACTGACTCCAGTGGCACCTCACAATGTAGGGGCCAAGGATGTGGCATCTTGCTTCTGATCAACACTTGAGTGGAAGCAACCATGAAAGAAGGAGAACAGTCCTGTCCTCTCCGGCTCCAGAAAGTCCTTCTATAGTCAGTGGTATTGAAGGCCTCTATCAGGTCAAATAGAGCAAGGATGGGTGCATTACCCCCATACTGTTTCTGCCAGAGGTCATCTAAAAGCATCACCAATGCACTTTTCGTCCTACATCCAGGCCTGAAAACCAATTGAAAGGGGTCCAAGGATAACATGTTTCATTCATGATCCACTAAAACTGTTGAATTGTTGCCTTCTCAACAAAACTGGACACTGGACTCACATAATCAGTTCCAGGTGGCTGCAAAATGTCTTCCTGTTTGTAACATGTTTACTCATGCTCTAAATCAGGCGTGTCTAGCCTGCAGCCCACAGGCTGCATGCAGCCCTGGACAGCTGGGAATGCGGCTCAACTGGATTATAAACTTTTTAACATTATTTATACATATGCGTGAGCACACACACACACACACACACACACACACAAATATATATATATTCCTCTTCGCTCAATGCAGCCCAGGCAAGCCAAAGGATTGGACATGCCTATTCTAAATATTCTTTAGCTGTTTCTATGCTGATGATGTCTCTTCATATCAGATAGTAATATGTAATATTGGCTCAATGAATCCAGGCTGAAAATCCAATCCTGCCTAAGACACTCCAGTCCTAATCTAAACTTACTTTTTTTTTTATAAAGCAGAATGGATGTTAAAACAATGACCATACATCTTGAATGAAATGGAGCTAATTCAGGCAAAAGTATCAAGAATGAAGTACTCCCACACAAAAGGCTAATGTACTAGTAAACAGAGAAATTACCAAACCATTAAAGATAAGGAAGGGGATCAGACAGGGATGCCTGATTTCACCTCTGCTTTTTATAACAATTTTGGAAACTTTGCTGGACAGAATTAGAGTAAACAAAGAAATTAAGGGAATTAAAATTAAAAACCAAGAATATAAACTACAAGCCTTTGCGGATGATATGGTCTTTGTTACAGAGGACCCAATAAACTCTAATTTTATTAAATGAAATAGACAAATTCGGTAGATTAGCAGGATTAAAAATTAACAAGGAAAAAACCAAAATGCTAGTTAAAAATTTAACGATTAGTAAACAAAAAAAAATTAGAAGATGGGACTACAAATTGTAAACAAAATTAAATATTTAGAAATTTGGTTAAGAGCAAGAACACTAAATCTGCAAGAAGATAACTATACAAAACTATTGAAACAGATTGAAAAGGAATTGGAAAATTGGAATAAGGTGCAAATCTCATTAATAGGAAGGATAGCAACAATCAAAATGAATGTTCTACCTAAAATATTATGTTTGTTTCAAACGATACCGATATTTCTGGATTTTTTTTTAAAGAATTAGATAAAATTGTGATGATATTTATTTGGGCAAAAAAAAAAAACAAGGATTAAAAAACCTATTTATAAGATAATAAAAGCAGAGGTGGATTCAGACTACCTGTCTGGGAGATATATTATAGAGCAGTGGCGTTAGGATGGATAAAAGATTGGATTGATTTGAGGAATAATAGGATTTTACAATTGGAGGGACATGATCTACAGCTAGGTTAGCATGCAATTTTATGGAACCCAAACAGTAAAAACAACTTATACTTTACCAGACATGTATTCTGAAAGTCCCTAATTAAAATTTGGAATGATATAAGGAGGAACCATTATACCAAAATTCCGAGGTGGTTTTCAATGATGGAGGTGATGTTCCATCCAAATACGATAGTAAAAACTCAAATATCACCAAATAATAGATAATGAGGGAAAAATTAAAACAAGACAGGAATTAGAAACATAAGAGATAACCATCGATAATTGGTCATATTTCCAAATTAAAATGAGATATAATAAAGATATAAAGGAATATGGAATTGAGGTAAAAGGCACATATTTAGACAAAATACTTTTAAACCCTGAGAAAAGTTCGATTTCCAAATTATATAACTCTTTACTGGAGTATGAAATGGCCAAGAAAACTGTGAAAGGTCCTATGCTATCCTGGGAAAAAAACTTTGTCTATAATATCGATCTGGATGTCTGGGAAGAAATCTGGCAGAAAAATCTGACATTAACCAAATCAGTAGCACACAAAGAGAACCTATATAAAATGACATATAGATGGCATCTGACACCCTCAAGACTGGCCAAAATATTTCCGACAGCAAACCCTTGCTGTTGGAAATGTAAAGGGAAATTTGGTACATACTTTCACCTGTGGTGGATGTGTCCCGAGATAAAGAAATATTGGTTAAAAATAAAAGTCTGGATAGAATGTGGGCCGGAATGGAAACAGGAACTGTTTTTGTTGGGAATGGTTAAAGGGGATTACCCCTCTAAAGTAAAATACTTGATCATCCTATCTATTAACTGCGGCATGTATTTCACTAGCACAATATTGGAAGAACCCAAATATACCACCAGTACATATTACTGTTCAGAAAGCTTATGAATGTGTTCAAATGGAGAGACATACGCTTAAGATTAACGGGAAGGAGGACACAGATTATTAGCAAATATGGGATAAATGGTATAAGTGGGCAGATAATAAAAGGGAAAACAAGTAAATGAATCTAAGAAACAATTTATATCCAGTGATTTATACCAATGTACAAAAATAATCAAAGATGGTAAATCTTTTTTGCCTTTCACTAGTACTACTATTATTATTAATATTAGTTATTTACTACATTTCTTTGTTTAATAGTTAAATAATATGAATATATTATAATATATGATATGAATATATTTACAATAGAAGAGTAGTTATAAACCAATGTGTAAATAAGGATTAGGACTTATCAAGTTCGATAACAAATGTAAAGAATTATGGGTTATTCACATACCAATGTTTCTGTGTTTTTTGAATTTGTATGTTTTTTAATTTTGTGAATAAAATTGTTTTAAAAATTTAAATTAAAAAAAAAAAGAATGAAATGCTCATCCCCACAAAATGAATCTGTTGCAAGACCAAGTATACATAGAGATGTGGCCAAAAGTAGTTACCCCTCCCCTTTCCCCCAAGAACTCCAGTTTGCAGTAAAATAAGTTGATAACAGGCATAAGTAAATGGCATCCACCATTATTTTTTTTCATAGAGCAGACATCATGGCAAATGATTAATGCCTTCCATCCTTCATTTGTCATCTTTTAGAGCTTTCTGGAGGGCAAGAATTAGATCAGAGTAGGTTCAAACACATCCATGCTGGTTTGTTAAATTAAAATTCATTCTGGATTGACTCTTCTCTGCCTTAGCATCTGGGCTTGGCCAATGCCCATTCATTGTTTCTGGTGCTTTAGAAAATAGGCTGACATCCTCATCTTTGTGATGGCTCCTCAAATACTGGAATACTGCTATCATATCACTTCTAGTCCTTCTTTTCATTAGAGTAGACAAACCCAGTTCCTGAACCCATTTTTTACATGTTTTAGCCTCCAGCCCTCTAAATATCTTTCTTGCTGTTTACTGCACTCTTTCCAAAGTCTCAACATCTTTTTATAATATAATGATCAAAACCAAATACAGCATGCAGAAATGTTGTTTTTACTAAGGCTTTATAAAGTGGTATAATACGTCGTGTTATCTTGATTCCATGCCTCTGTTAATGCAACCTAGAATTGCATTGGCCTTTTTGTCTGTAAGTAATGTATGGGAAAGACATACATAAAACAATGTATGCATAAAATAATACATACAATTAAATAATGTATGGGAAAACCTGTGGTCCACAAGTAGTTGTAGAATTACAATTGAGACAGTCCCAGGCAGCTTAAAACATGATGTTCAATCCCGCACTGGATTGAAAGAAGGAAGGAAGGATGAAGGGCATTTGCAACTGTAGCATCATAATTCCTTTCTTTTCTTAGGCAGCTCTTTCAAAAAGGTTCCTTTATTTTGAGAAACTGAGGGAATATCTGCTTTATTTTTCCCAACTGCTTAACAGAAAGAAGCCTGGTGGTGAGGGTGAAATCACATTTCTTCTCCCTTCAGAACTTTGTTCATAATCTTGCTTAGGAATTCTCCAGACATATATCTGGGTAAAGAAAAAAGTCCAGACAGGCTGCCTGATGGATATTAAAAGTAATGTTTGGTTAGATCTTTGATGTTGAGAAGAACATTTTGGGCTGAGGGAAAGAGATGGTTGAGGACTTCTTGATTTTTTTTCTCATGGCATATCCACCATTTTAGACAGCACTGTGCCTCTGCACATTTCTGTTTATGATAAAACTAAAATATATTAAACTTCACTATCTTCCTAATTCAAAAACGTTTGGGCACATTAATGAAGATCATATTCCTCCATGCTCTGTGGAGTCTATTTTGCAAAATTCTCAGCATTTCTCCTTTTTCTATGTAAGGAGAGTACAATGATAAGTATGCTGACATTATATATATATACATATAAAATTAGAGTAATTTTGTTTAATTTAGGTTAGGGAATGCTTAAAATGGAGCAACTATTTTATTTCACAAACATACTAATTAAATTTTATATCTGGCGCATTCCACAGAACAGAATAGACTTACGTGATCTTATCTTTGAACTTCAATTTCAAAGTTCTAATTTAGGTAAAACCAAAATAACAGAAAGCCTCACCAGAAATTTATTTATTTTCTGACCAATTTTGAGAATTGGAAATTATTGAATAGAAGGAAAATAAATGTAAAATGTATAGAACCACAAACCAAACCGCCATAATTTATAGCCTAATAATTAAGTAAATTGTTGAAAACAGGCAAGTGGATTAATTCAGAAAACAATCGCTTAATTATTTTATAGGTAAGATATCCTTCAAACATATACATTTCTTGAGCCTAGTCTATGTCTTTCTCCACCTTTTTTACAACTTTAGTAGCTCTATACACATATAAACATGTTTATGTGTTTGTGAGAAGGAAGTAGAGGAGATTAAAAATGTCTCATATGAAAGAGTTCAGTCATTGCACTAAGAATAATCTTAGTTGCTTGTGTTTTGTTTGGCACATGTGATTATAAATGTCTTAGCACAGTGTATAAACCCTACCAACTGTGGTCTATTCAACAGACCACCAGTAGCATCCTATTTGATAGCGCTGGTTTTTGTTAGTGTGGGGCAAAGAGTCTACATGAACTTGAGAATGCTGTCAGTGGTCGCTTAGTTCACTTGTGATTATATCTATTTCCCTGAGATGAAGAACAAAGTTTTCTTGGTCTACTATTCTCTCTACAGCCAATGATCCATGATTATATATAATTTAGTTGATACCTGCATAAAACAATGTGCAAAAGAAACCACTAGATGGTAGTATTGTAGACAGGAATACTGAAAGCCCTGTTAATCATGACCAAATTACTGAAGGATATTGAATCTGATCTAGTCCCTGTAAATTTTGGCATGCTTGTGGTTTTGCCTCCAGTTCACAAATGTGTTAAATTGCCGAGCATGTATACGATCTTCAGAGTATCCTTTTTAAAGAGATCTAAGGCTTCCAGTTCTCAGGAGTCCTCTTTTTACTCAGGGTCCCAATCCTTGGCATCTGTTTTCATTTTCAGGTAAGGTAGAAGAAATTCTCCCAAACCCCTTGGGGAATGTCTGCCTCCCATTGTCAACAAAAATAAAGCTGGGCTGCTAGATCAGGGGCCTGACTTACTATAAGGCGGTTTCCTTTGTTCCTAAGAAAACAGCACAAAAGTAAGAAAAGAGAGGAATAAAAACAAAAGAATTAATGTTTATTGTAATTAGTTGAAAGAGAAAATAAGTCAGGGGATCGCATGATAAAAACTGCTGATGACAGTCACCTTCCAGATATCTTTTGCTTTTCAAAAATGCTATAGATGTGGGGAGTGAAAGAGTAATGTGGGGAGAGAAAGAGAGACAGACAGAGGGAGAGAGGGAGGGAGAGAGAGAGGGAGGGAGGGGGAGAGAGAGAGATCTTAAATGATTGGGGTAGGGCATGATGGAACCGAAAGGTCAGTTTAATACATAGAGACTAATATCAGATTAAATAAGTGCTTTTCTTGCAGGATTGCGTGAGGTGGCTTCCCAAATCTCCTAAACTACACGGGAGCCATAACTGGAATTCTCAAGGCTCTCACTGGGCTTCTCTCAAGGGAAAAGAAAACATCCAGGGATCGAAACTCTACAAATTCAGCTCAGTCAATGAAAACTGGAAGGAAGGTCGAATAAGTCCTGAGCAAGAAGCTGAAAGATTGGAGGATCCAGATGAAGATGTGAGTTATTATTATGGTTTGTCTTACAGTCAGCCAGATGTTTAGATTGGAGTGGGTAGTTTTATCAACCTATTGAGTCCTTCCCAAGGAGCTGGCATAGGCAGATGTTGTTCTTTAATACTATTAAAGATTGTTGCAAGATGTAAGCTGTTACAAGTAAAGCTGCCTTTTGCAATTGGTGAGTTTGTCAATGCCAATGGTGTTCAAATGGTGCTCCAGTTGTTTGGGGATTGCCCCCAAGGTAGCCATGACTATTGGTCCTACCTTTGCTTTCTTTTGCCTCGGTCGTTCTATTTCTGTTTACAGGTCTTTGTATTTTTTGATTTTGCTCCAGTTCTTTCTCTTCTGTTCCCCAGATACTGCAGTGTCCACTACCCAGACTTTTTTTGGCTTTCTTATTTATTTGTTAAATTTATTTGCCACTTCTCTGGCCATAGGGATACTCTTTAAATGGTAGTACTCTAATTCTTATCAATATTGCTAAGTCTGTGATGTTACGTGACATGTGCCTATCTGTTCGGATTATTATTAATCATGATAACCATATTTGATTGATTTAATATTAAAATAAGTAAAATCAAGTTTAAGTGTTGCACTAGAATCACTCTTTTGGGTGTGCGTGCAGGGAATGAGATCCCTGAAGCATGATTATAAGACCTGAGATGTCCTTGGCTATAAATTCCCTGACTGGAAAAAAAAAGACACACTAATTTGGAATTTGACTGTCAGAATGAATATAAGTACAGTTGTAATATTCTCTATATTGTAGATAGAGTATATTTTATACTGTACTATTAAATACTGTATATTAGTACAGCCCTATAGAGGAAATTCAAGCTTTCTGTTTCTACTTTAGAATTGAATTTTCTTTATTGGCCAAGTGTGATTGGACACACAAGGAATTTGTTTTGGTGCAAATGCTCTCAGTGTTCATAAAAAGAAAAAAATACATTCGTCAAGAATCATAGGTATAACACTTAATAGTAAAAGGTACAAATAAGCAATGAAATCATACTAGTCACACATAATAATAAGTGTTCAAATCAAATCAAATTATACTAGTAAACAGTCAATTAAAAAACCATAAGGATACAAGCAACAAAATTACATTAATGCAGTCATAAGTGGGAGGAGATGGCGAAAGGAAGGATGAGAAGATGAATAATAACAGTAATAGTAATGCAAATTAGTAAATAGTTGAACAGTGTTGAGGGAATTATTTGTTTAGCAGAGTGATGGCATTCGGGGAAAAAGCTGTCCTTGTGTCTAGTTGTTCTGGTGTGCAAAATAGCATCATTTTGAGGGTAGGAATTGAAACAGTTTATGTCCAGGTTGTGAGTGTTAAGGTAAAATGTTGAACTGGTTAAGCATACAAGTCCCATAATGCATCACTGCATATTCCCCTCCCACCAGTTATAAAGGATGCCCACTTTTGGTTTTACCCAGACTCTCGTTTACCTCCTGGAGGAGTGGTGTATCTGGGAGAGAGCATGGATGTTAATTGGTTTGATTTTTCTACAATAAAAGAATTATTCTGACAGCAAATAGTTTGGGAGTTGATTTTGGCTAAGATCCATTATAAGTTATCAACAGTGAGGGGTCCATAAATATTTTCACAGCCCTCTTTTTGACTCGAGCATTATATAGATCCTCAGTTGAAGGTAGGTTGGTTAATACTAACCTTTAAGCTGTGGTTAATCTATGATTAAGCTATGGTGTGTGAAAACAATCCCATGAACTGTACTTGTAGATGTCTTGCCTCCATTAGTTATAAAAAAGACTAGCCATAGTTAGAATGAATCTGATGCTACAGTAAGTTTCAGTTATTGTAGAAAAACAGGAAAATACTACAATCAACTGATCTTTATAGGCAGGTACATAGAATCATAGTTAGAAGGGATAATATAGGTCAGGAATCCTAATCCTCTGCTCAGTGCAGAAATCTAAAATATTTGTCATTTGCAAGTGACTCACAAAAGCCTATGCTTGAACACAACGAAAAGCTCTCCCACTTCTCTGAGTAACTGGGTGCACTGTCAGACTAATGGTATGTTTACGATGTTTTTTTCTAACACCTGCCTTTTGGTAATGGTATGCGGGCGTGTCCTTGAGAGACTGGGCAAAGAGAGCTTGCCAAGGATACGATCTGATAAGAGACAGTATAGCCAGCAGCTGGATAATGGGTGGAGCACATGAAGCTCTCTGTACTTTCTCAGGCTGTAAAGGAGACAGGGTGGAAGGGGAAAAGGGTACTTCAGACTTGAAAGAATGGACGTCAGACTGGCAAGGCAAACCAGATAGGAAACGCAGCCGGATGAGTTCATTCTATTTTATCATTAAGCTACTTTGACAAAATCATGCAAGTTTGAAAGTGTGTTTCTTCCCCCGCCTCCTTTACATCCTGAGGAACTAGGGAGGATCTCTTTTGAGCCTCTTGCCTCACCCAGGCAATGCTGTCTCTTATCTGACAATTCCCTTGGCAGCATCTCTTTGCCCGATCTCCTAAGTTCATTCACCCATACCCTCAGACTTTCTGTGATTTAAGTCCATTTCCTGGGAAGAGGTCTTCAGCTTCTTCTACGTGGCATCCTTTGAGGTATTAGCATTCATATCCAAATTCAGTCACTTTTTCCTCAAAGCTAAACATAGCTGCACATCACTTTTAATCTTCCTTCATGGAATTTAAATTTCTAGCATCCTCTTGTCCTTCTCTGAATCTCTTTCAATTTCACTGCTAGCTTTGTAAAATCCAGTGGCAAGAATAAAGGGGGTCTGACTGAAGGACAATTTTTCCACAGATTGAAGGTTATTTTTCTATTGCTGAAACCTAAAACCGCATTTGCCTTTTTTTGCACCGACATCATCTTTTGGTTCATATTCAGTTAGCAGTCAATTATATTCCATATTTTCCCCCACAGATATTACCTAGCAATATATTCTCATTCATTTATTTTGGTTTTTTTAAAGGGAAGAAGCTTGCTTTTATTTATATTCAGTTTTATTCTGTTACTTTCAACTCGCTGCTCTAGCCTAACAAGGACGTTTTGAATTTTATTTCTATCTTCTTTGGGTTATTAGCTGTTCCACGCAATTCTGTTATCATCTGCAAATTTGAAATTATTCTTTTATCCAAGTCCTGAAGTTAAAAAAAAAAACAATGGATGAGTACATGATCTAGGACTATAATTCCTTTTTTTTTTAAAGAAAACTTTATTGAATTTTATTACAAAAAGAAAAGAAAAAAAAATTAAAAAGTATATAATTCAATAACAACTGTATGTGGTGCATTATCATATAGCAGTCATTTGTGTGATAGTGATAATTTATACATAACTATATTCTTATTCTATCTATGTTCTATGTTTAATAATCATCTATCCTTAGTCTGTCTCCAATCTATCCAATTGTACCATTGTTCCCATACCTTATAAAATGTTGAAGATTCCTTATCTTTTAAAATCAATGTTAATTTATCCATTTCAGCACAATTCATAACTTTTTGTATAACCAGTTCTTCTACAGGTGTGAATGACTGTTTCCAACACTGAGCAAAAGCAATCCTGGCAGCAGTCAATATATGTAATAATAAGTATTTTGTAGTCTTTACATATTTTTTTTGAAGATCCCCAATAGGAAGAGCTCTGGTTGTAAATCTAATTGTTCATTGGTAATTTCCTGTAGCCATTTTTGGATTTTTAGCCAATATTTTCGAGCCTCTGGGCAAGACCACCACATATGATAATATGTTCCCTCTTTTTTCCCACATTTCCAACATGTGGGATTCAGTTTAGGATACATTTTCGCTAATCTCGAAGGGGGTAAGTGCCACCTGTAAAACATTTTATATGCATTTGTTTTGTTTTTTAATTTCCATTTATATCCAATAGATCTTTATATTTTAACATTTTATTCAGATCTAGGTTATTTGGGTGAATCATCGCTTCCATTATAGATAGCCAAATTGGGATTTTTATATAATGTTTCTTTTTAACCTTGATCCAATTGTATATCAGCGAATCTCTGATCAAATGTCTATAAAAATATTTTTGTTTTGTAGGTCCTATTTCCCAAAGAAATGCATGCCATCCCCTTTGAAGGTCATAACCTTCTATAACTAATATTCTTTTATTCTTTAAATTAATCCAGTCTTTTAGCCAAACTAATGCTGCTGCCCTATAGTATAATTCCCAATTTGGTGATCCAAAACCACCTCTGCTCTTCATATCTTGTAACAATTTCATTTTTATTCTGGGTTTCTTACCCTGCCAGATGTATTTTTAATGTCATTCTATTGAGATTATCAAAAAAGGTCTTATCTAATTTAACTGGGATGGTTTGGAATAAATAAAGAAATTTTGGTAATATAGACATCTTTATGGCTGCTATTCTTCCTAATAATGACAATTGCATTTTCGTCCAAAGTTCTAAATCTTTTTGTGTTTGTTGTAATAGCTTATTATAATTGTTTTCCTTTATCGTCTTGCAGTGTGCTGTCAGCCATATTCCCAAATATTTAATTTTCCTTGTTGTTTGAAGTCCCAGCACCCTTTCTAATTCTATTATTTGTAGATCTGTTAGATTTTTTACTAAGAGTTTCGTTTTCTGTCTATTAATTTTTAATCCCGCTACTGCTCCGTATCTTTCTAGTTCCTTAATTAATATTGGTCCTTTTTCTATCGGATCTTCCATAATAAAGGCCATATCGTCTGCAAAAGCTTGCAATTTATATTCTTCCTTTTTGATTTTTAATCCTTTTATTTCAGAATTTTGCCTCACTCTTTCTAATAATATTTCTAATGATAATATGAAGAGGAGAGGGGACAATGGACAACCTTGTCGTACTCCTTTTTCTATATTTATAGTTTGAGTATTCTCTCCATTTATTATTATATTTTCTTTTTGTACTGAGTAAATTGCCGTTATAATATTCTCAAATTTAGTGCCAAAATTCATATCATAAATTTGTTGAATCATAAATTGCCAATTGATATTATCAAAAGCTTTTTGAGCATCCAAAAATACAAGAGCTACCTGTTCCCCCGGATGAGCTTCATAATATTCCAAAACATCTATTATTATTCTTAAGTTGTTTCTAATTTGTCTATTTGGGAGAAATCCATTTTGATCTGGGTGTATGTACTCATTCAAGATTATTTTTAATCTGGTAGCAATAATAGTAGTAAATATTTTATAATCAACATTCAATAAAGAGATTGGTCTATAATTTTGTATCATCTGGGATCTGAGTCCCCCTTCGGGATTAGCGAAATTAATGATTCCTTCCATGTATCTGGCATTTTAACAGATGTTATTATCTCATTAAATAAATCCACCATTATTGGTCCTACCTGTTCTTCTATTACTTTATAAAATTCTGCTGAGAAGCCATCAGGGCCTGGAGTTTTGTTACTTTTCTGGATTCTAATTGCTTGTTTTAATTCTGTCATAGATATATCCTTCGTCAACAGTTCTTTCATCTCATTCTTAATTTCACGAGTACTTTTTTCCCTTAAATATTTCCTTATCTGATCTTCATCTACTCTCTCCTTTTTATACAGCTTCTCAAAATATTTGTGTACAATCTCTTTTTTCTTCTCTATTGTATGCTGATAATTTCCGCTTTCATCTTGTAATTGGTAAATAGTTCTTTTCTCTTTCTCTTTTTTGAGCTTATAAGAGAGCCATCTGTCAGGCTTGTTTGCATGTTCAAATTCTATTTGCTTAGTTATTTTCAAATTTCTAATCAATTCTTCCTGTTCCATTAAATTGAGTTTATGTTTATAATAAATCAATTGTTCTTGGATTTTAGTCTTTTGTGGTACCTCCTGTAATTCAGTTTCTAACTTCTTAATTGTTTGGTATAGGTTGTTATGCTGAGCGTGTTTTTCTTTATTTTTTTGAACGGTATAAGATATTATAATTCCCCTTATAACGGCCTTCATCGCATCCCATAAATTTTGAATAGTTGTATCTGAATTATTATTTTCTGTAAGATAGAAATTTAATTCTTTCTTAAGTTTCTTTATAAATTCCTCATCTTTTAATAGTTGAGAGTTTAAAGTCCACCTTCTCCTTGGTTTTTTCTTACCCTGCCAATTAATTTTAAGAGGATTGTGGTCTGCCCAAGTGTTCGATATAATTTCTACTTCTATCACATCTTGTATTAGATCTCCACTCATCCATGCCATATCAATGTGCGACCATGAATGGTGGGGGTTTGAATAAAGGACTGCCATTAAAGAAACAGCAGTCTCTTGCTTGTCGGGCTCTAAGGGATTTCTTTTCGCTGTAATGGGAGTAAATTGCCGTTATAATATTCTCAAATTTAGTGCCAAAATTCATATCATAAATTTGTTGAATCATAAATTGCCAATTGATATTATCAAAAGCTTTTTGAGCATCCAAAAATACAAGAGCTACCTGTTCCCCCGGATGAGCTTCATAATATTCCAAAACATCTATTATTATTCTTAAGTTGTTTCTAATTTGTCTATTTGGGAGAAATCCATTTTGATCTGGGTGTATGTACTCATTCAAGATTATTTTTAATCTGGTAGCAATAATAGTAGTAAATATTTTATAATCAACATTCAATAAAGAGATTGGTCTATAATTTTGTATCATCTGGGATCTGAGTCCCCCTTCGGGATTAGCGAAATTAATGATTCCTTCCATGTATCTGGCATTTTAACAGATGTTATTATCTCATTAAATAAATCCACCATTATTGGTCCTACCTGTTCTTCTATTACTTTATAAAATTCTGCTGAGAAGCCATCAGGGCCTGGAGTTTTGTTACTTTTCTGGATTCTAATTGCTTGTTTTAATTCTGTCATAGATATATCCTTCGTCAACAGTTCTTTCATCTCATTCTTAATTTCACGAGTACTTTTTTCCCTTAAATATTTCCTTATCTGATCTTCATCTACTCTCTCCTTTTTATACAGCTTCTCAAAATATTTGTGTACAATCTCTTTTTTCTTCTCTATTGTATGCTGATAATTTCCGCTTTCATCTTGTAATTGGTAAATAGTTCTTTTCTCTTTCTCTTTTTTGAGCTTATAAGAGAGCCATCTGTCAGGCTTGTTTGCATGTTCAAATTCTATTTGCTTAGTTATTTTCAAATTTCTAATCAATTCTTCCTGTTCCATTAAATTGAGTTTATGTTTATAATAAATCAATTGTTCTTGGATTTTAGTCTTTTGTGGTACCTCCTGTAATTCAGTTTCTAACTTCTTAATTGTTTGGTATAGGTTGTTATGCTGAGCGTGTTTTTCTTTATTTTTTTGAACGGTATAAGATATTATAATTCCCCTTATAACGGCCTTCATCGCATCCCATAAATTTTGAATAGTTGTATCTGAATTATTATTTTCTGTAAGATAGAAATTTAATTCTTTCTTAAGTTTCTTTATAAATTCCTCATCTTTTAATAGTTGAGAGTTTAAAGTCCACCTTCTCCTTGGTTTTTTCTTACCCTGCCAATTAATTTTAAGAGGATTGTGGTCTGCCCAAGTGTTCGATATAATTTCTACTTCTATCACATCTTGTATTAGATCTCCACTCATCCATGCCATATCAATGTGCGACCATGAATGGTGGGGGTTTGAATAAAGGACTGCCATTAAAGAAACAGCAGTCTCTTGCTTGTCGGGCTCTAAGGGATTTCTTTTCGCTGTAATGGGAGTTGCCTTCCCCTCACCACAGCTCGAGTTTCCCCACACCGGCACGTTTCTCTTCTGGATTCATGCACGCTGAAGAGTCGCACCAACAGCAAGAAGAGGCAAGAAGAATTACGAGCAGACTTCTATGCCTCCATTCCTCTCCGCCTCACCACCGGAAGTCCTAGGACTATAATTTCATTTGATAATTGATGGTCACCTTTGGGGTACTGTTTTCAAGCCAATTATGTATTATCTTGCTACTTAGGCTACTCTTAATGACTTGTTAATCGAAAAGCCAGCGTTTATGTTGAGAAATGCTTTGCTGTAATTAAGAGAGACACACACACACAGAGCACGAGAATGAATATATTATTTGTTGGATGGAGACATCTTACACAGTTCTTTAAGATTTCTTGTAGAGAACCTGAAAAAGTTCATCTGGACCAGGGGTGTCCAACCAGGTGGGCTGGATCTGGCCTGAGGGGTACTTAGATCTGGCCCACGGGGCTGTTCTAGAAACAGAGAAGGACCGGCCTGTGGTGCCTTTGCCAGTGAAAATGGAACTCCATTTTTGCTGGCAGAAGGTTGCAAGAGGCCGTCACAGCCAAAAGCAGAGTTTGGGAGCCCATTTTTGCTGACAGAGTGCTCAGGTCACCCCAACATGAGTGATGTCCAGCTGGCCAGGCCAAGCCTAGCTCCCTAGGTCCCTAATCTCTCCTTGTGTACTTCCGTGCTGAAAATTGCTGATTGCTGTTTGTTTGAGGTCTGCCTAAAGAATGTGTGTGTATATATTCTTTGTAGAGAAAACCACTATTTAAATACAAACCTCTCAGTGGTGGGATTCAAAATGTTTTACTACCAGTTCTGTGGGTATGGCTTGGTAGGCATGGCGAGGCTTGGTGGCCATGGCGTGGTTTGGTGGCCATGGCAGGGGAAGGATATTGCAAAATCCCATTTCCTCCCCACCCCACTAACTTCCTTTCCAGCTCTGTTGTCCTGTGCAGGGCAACAAAAGAAGATGCAACCGATCAGCTGAGACTCGAGAGGCAGATAATAGATGGGGGTGGGGCCAGTCAGAGGTGGTATTTGCCGGTTCTCCGAACTACTCAAAATTTCTGCTACGGGTTCCCCAGAACTGGTCAGAACCTGCTGAATACCACCTCTGAAACCTCTGTTTACTGTATTTGCTCCTGGGTTGTTTCTCATAGTCACACTGTGCACACTCTGACACAAAGTCAATGGGGAAGCCTGACCGTATTACTAACTTATCACCTGCAGTGATTCACTTAACGAAAAACGGTAGCAAAATGGGGCAAAACTCACTTAACAACTGTTTTGTTGAGCAATAGAAATATTGGGCTCCATTGTGGTCTTAAGTTGAGGATTACCCGTATCTGAGGAGTTATTATTTCATTAAATACTATACATACTGAAAATTCATTTTTTACCCTAGGCCTTCCCTGTACAAACAGGAATTTCTTCTTCTTCTTTTTCTTTCCACCCATTTTGAACATACATATTTTATTTCTGCTTGTTTCGAGCTATTGCGAAGTTGGTTCAAAATGTAGAACGGTTACAGAAATGTTTAAAATGAGTAACAAATGGTCAAAGACACTTTCTTCACTGTGTGGAGAAGAGTCTTCTTGCCTTTCTCTTCAAGTTTATTCAGGTGCCTTTCAACAGTGACCCATTCAGTGACTGCTATTTTTCCTACCAGGAGCCGGTATCTAAATTTTCCGGGAGTCTCTTTGCCTCGAGTGAGAGCATTAGAAGTCAGAGCAATGCAAGGACTCCACTTGGACAAGACAGACAGAAGATTTCCACAAAACCCAAACGCTGCCTACCCACCAACCATAAGCAGCAAGTTGCAAGCCACGTTGTAGCGGAGGGCAAAAAGGCCTCGAAGCAAAACAAGGACCGAATCGCAGGTAGCTCAGAGGCCACCCAGCTGCTCCTGAAGGTAACTCATTGGCGGGAAACTTTTAGTTTAGACAATTAATTTTCTTTTCTCTTCAGTCACTCTCTAGAGGAGGCTCACTTGCCGACAGTGCAATGCAGTCCACATTTCCTGCTTCCAGAGTAGCTTTCCCCAATTCAAAAACTCTCCAGAATATTGGACTACAACTCTCGTTTTCCCAACTGACCTGTGACAGGCTTGGAAATAATGGGAGTTGCCTTTCAGAGTCGGTGGCAGGTGCATGGACAGGGATAGATTTTGGAGGATTTGTCCAGGTTTTAAACTAGCTTGGGCCCTCCACCTTTATCAATATTTTGAACAACAGGAGTCAGAAGGTGAAGCCAGTGGCGGATTAAAAAAACAATTACCACCAACCTCCCTTCCATCGAGGACCTGTATACTGCACGAGTCAAAAAGAGGGCTGTGAAAATATTTACAGACCTCTCACATCCTGGACATAAACTGTTTCAACTCCTTCCGTCAAAGCGATGCTATAGAGCACTGCACACCAGAACAACTAGACACAAGGATAGTTTTCCCCTGAACGCCATCACTGCTAAACAAATAATTCCCTCAACACTGTCCAACTACTGTATTGACAAAGTCTGCACTACTATTACTATTAATCTTCTCATCACTCCTTATCACCCCTCCCCTCCCACTTGTGACTGTATGACTGTAAATTAGTCGCTTGTATCCTTATGATTTATATTGACTGTTTCCTAGTATGATTTGATTGCTTATTGTAACCTATGACTATCATTAAGTGTTGTACCTTATGATTCTTGACTCTTGATGAATGTATCTTTTCTTTTATATATACTGAGAGCATTTGCAGCAAGACAAATTCCTTGTGTGCAGGGGTGGGATTCTACCGGTTATATCTGGTTCTATAGAACCTCTTGTTAACTTTCTAAGCAGTTCAGAGAACCGGTAGTTAGAAGCAATCTCCTTTTGTTTTTTTCCACCCTCATTACATTCTCGGCAGACAGCCTAGACTTACTGTCTCCAGAGCTTATGAGGCTTGGCTTTCTTAAAGGGGAAAGGTTGTTTTAAGTTTTTTACATTGCTGTTGGAAGGATATACTTCCCTGGACAATCAGCACTTTGAAGAAATAATTGAATTATGAAGCAAAGCTTTTAGTGACAGGGAACCAAGATGAGTGACATTCAGCAAGCCTTTTTGGCTAGTTAGAAAGATTAACATTCGAACATGAGTTTACATACTCTTTCTGAGTTTAATCCTGTGTTTATTGATGGGATAATTTTCCCTATTCAGCTTCAACAAGCAACAGCTACTGTTGTGATTTAATTATTTGCATTGTGTTTGAATTTTTTCTTGCCTCATGGCTTCTTTTTCTATCTGGGGAGGGGCTTCTCACTGCTTTAGTACTATCTGGCACTGTTTTTTTGGGGTATACTTCCAAGAAGCAGGATGAAAGCTTGGCACTGATTTTTTTTATTGCCTTTCTGGAGGGCATGTGACCTTTCCTTAAATCTGAATGACTTCCTTAGGATATCTAATGAGGTGAGTGAGACCAGCTGGTATTTTTAAGTGGTGCAAATGGATCTAAGGATTGCTTTTCCTGGGTCTGCTTTTTCTGGAGAGCTTAGATGACCTCTCTGCTAAAGGGTTTCATTTTATGAGCAAAAGTTGGCTGCTTGATAGTTATCACTGCATTTTAACTATTTTCATTCCTCAAGGTGCTCTGGCACCCTGCCTGATTTGTAACGCCAGTTTGCAGGTATTTTTAATCTAATGATTGGTATTTAGGACAGCTTTTTGCAAGCAAAAAAGCTTTTTGTATTTTTGTACAGGTAATCCTTGACTTACAACAATCCATTTAGTGACCATTAAAAATTATAATGGCACTGAAAAAAGTGACTAATGACCACTTTTCACACTTATGACTATTGCAGCATCCCCACTGTCATGAGAGGCCAGGCGAGGCCTTGACATGAATAATGTCGAGTTGGCCATGCCCACCCAGTCACATGACCACCAAGCCACACCCACTAACTAAGCCACGCCCACAGAACCAGTTGTTAAAAAAACTGAATCCCACCCCTGCTTGTGTGTCAAATCACACTTGGCTAATAAAGAATTCTATTCTATTCTAAAGAATTCTATTAAGGCTCACTGGTGCCCTAAGCACTAACAAATCTTGATGCCCCCCTCATTTGTACATACTGTACAAACGAAGCCAAGCTTAGGCTACATAAAAGTTTTTGTGGTGCCCCCTTTGGGCCTGGTGCCCTAAGCACGTGCTTAGTCTGCTTAATGGTTAATATACCACTGAGTGAAGCTTTTGATGGCTGGGTTGTAACACAGAGCATGGGATCAGGAGAACAAAAACTACAGGGTTAAGACCAGATTTACCTCTTCCATTTCCAGCTGGCTCGTTTCTGCTTCTCTTCTAACATCTGTTTAAAATCTTGTTGTTGGAAACCAATGTTGTTATGAATTCAGGTAGTCCTCAATTTATGATCACAACTGGGATCAGAATTTCAATTGCTAAGCAAGGTGATTATTAGATAAATTGTGCCCAAATTTACCTCTTTTGCCACAGTAATTAAGCCAATCACTGCAGTTGTTAAGTGAATATTATTATTATTATTATTTCAATTTATATACCGCCCTTCTCCCGAAGGACTCAGGGCGGTGCACAGCCCATCTAAAACCCCACGAACAATACAAAAGTTAAAAAAGTATTAAATTTGATATTGGCTGGTTAATAAAAGTAAAAAGGCCCCACCCCCCCACCCTTAAAACCCCAATTTAAAATTAAGAATAATATGGAGACCAATTAAAACCATCTCAGCCCAGGCCGGCCTGCTCAAAGAGCCAGGTCTTCAACGCGCGCCTGAAGGCCCTCAGGTCCGTGCCGGTACGGAGCTCCGGTGGCAGAGTATTCCAGAGGACGGGGGCCCCCACAGAGAAGGCCCTACTCCTCGGTGCTGCCAGACAACACATAGCGGCCGACGGCACCCGGAGCAGACCCTCTCTATGTGAACGCACCGGCCTGCTGGAGATCACTGGTAGAATGCGGTCCTGCAGGTAACCTGGTCCCATGCCATGGGTCGCCCTAAAGGTCAAAACTAGAACCTTAAAGCGAACCCGGAAAGCCACTGGCAACCAATGCAGCTCGCGCAGGAGAGGCGTCACACGGGCGCTACGCGACGCCCCCATGATCACCCGCGCGGCTGCATTTTGCACCAGCTGGAGTCTCTGGGTGTTCCCCGCAGGGGTATTACAATAGTCCAGGCGAGAGGTGACAAGGGCCTGAGTGACCGTGCGCAAGGCGTCCCGATCCAGAAAGGGCCGCAATCGGTAAGTCCGACGGATCTGATGAAACGCCCCCCTGGAGACGGCCGCAACGTGATGTTCAAGCAACAGCCGTACATCCAGGAGGACTCCCAGGTTGCGGGCCCTCTCTGTGGGGGGCAAAATTTCCCCCCCAATAGCCAGCGAAGGTGTCAGCTGGCTATATCGGGGTGCCGGGAACCACAGCCACTCGGTCTTGGATGGGTTGAGCCGAAGCCTGTTCCCGCCCATCCAATCCCGCGCGGCCTCCAGGCACCTAGACATAGCCCCCACAGTTGTTATGGTTGTTAAGTGATTCCAGTTTCTCCCGTTGACTTAGCTTGTTGAAAGTTTGGTTGGGAAGGTTGTAAATAGTGAACCCACGACCTTAGGACCCTGCAGCCATCATCAATACATGCTCATTGTCAAGCATTTGAACTTTGATCATGGGACCATAGGTATGCTGCAGTGCTTGTAAGTGTGAGGACAGGGTCATAAGGCTTTTTTTCCCACTGCTGTTGGAACTTTGAATAATTGTAAGTCGAGGACTACCAGTATTTATAGGATTCATTGCAGTGTGGGATTCAAATTTTTTTCCTACCAGTTCTATGGGCGTGGCTTGGTGGGCATGGCGTGGCTTGGTGCACATAGCTTGGTGGGCATGGCAGGAGAAGAATACCCCATTCCCTCCTCACCCCACTAACCTGACTTCCAGCTCCATTCTCCTGTGCAGGGCAACAAAAGAAGGCCCAGGTGATCAGCTGGGACTTGGGAGGCAGAGAATAGATGGGGGCAGGGCCAGTCAGAGGTGGTATTTGCCAGTTCTCCGAACTACTCAAAATTTCTGCTACTGGTTCTCAAGAACGCTACAGTAGTTGTGAGGATTCTGTGATTCTCCAAATATTATTGAATTAAAGCTCACAGGAGTTCTAGCTAGCATGATTTATGGGAAGAGATGATGGGAATTATACTTCAGCAGTAAACGGAGAGCTTCCTGTTGATTGTGTGGAAGAAGAGGTTCTTTGCTTTTAGCTGAGAAATATGTCAGTTATTCAAAAGCATTACTTTAGGAAAGAGAGCTAAAAACCTGCATCTCAAGCATAGGCTAAATCAACAACATGTTTTTTAAAAAGAGAATGTTGGAGTTCATTTATGAAATGGCATCTGATTACATATACTTTGTGTGAATAATATTTATGAGCTTTCTGCTAGCTTTCTTATTTTAAAGTGATTTTTGAGAGAAGCACAGATCTTAATAATGAATATGTAAGGTTTTTAAAAAATCACCCACTGTTGTAAGCATTCCAGATTAAATTGCCTCAAAGACGTGAATACAAATATACACAAAACATTACTTTTGGGGGAAGAAAGTTATAACGGCTTTAGCAATCATCAGAGCATTACAGGCAAGACATTTCCACTTTTAAATTGCATAGTTAAAAGTGCAAGAAAGCAAGCAAAAGAAAAACAGGGAAAAAAAAAACCAAAGTGGCTTCTAATCTTCTTTAACAGTGTTATAAGTTCAATTATTTATCTTTTTTCTACAGTTACATCACAAATCTCTTCTTTCTATAATCTATTCTGCTTGAATATCAAAACTATAAATCATTAATTTATTTTTTTGTTTTATATAAAAAGTCAATAAGGATTTTCCATTCAGCAATAAATGTAGGTTTTGCCTTTTCTCTAAGGAAACTAGTCAATTAGGTCATTTCAGCAAGTTCCATCATCTGCACCAACCATTCCTCTTTGTAGGTATTGCCAGATCTTTCTGCATACAATAATCTTGTTGCAGTTATCATATACAGAAACAAAGCTCCATGATGTTCCCTGACTGTTTATCTATTCATCATAAGAGCAAGACCTTTGGGCTCAATTGTATATTTCACCTTTAAAATGCTCTGAATGAATTAGAATATGGTTTGAATCCAACATTTTCTACTTTTTTGCATATCCATCAAATGTGATAAAGTTTTCCTGTTCATAAGTGACTTATGACCATTTTTCACACGACTGTTGCAGCATCCCCACAGTCATGAGAGACCAGGTGAGGAGATGCGTGCCTCGATGTTGATATTGAGTTGGCCACATTCAGCCAATAACATGACCACCAAGCCATGTCCACCCAGTCACATGACCACCAAGCCATG
This sequence comes from Bungarus multicinctus, assembly GCA_023653725.1. Lineage (NCBI taxonomy): Eukaryota > Metazoa > Chordata > Lepidosauria > Squamata > Elapidae > Bungarus > Bungarus multicinctus. The sequence goes on along the minus strand of CM042836.1, from coordinate 123,871,961 downwards.
CCCACCACATAAGCCACGCCCACAGAACCGGTTGTTAAAAATTTTGAATCCCACCCTTGACCTTCTTTTACTTGTTCTTCTGTTTCAAATTTCATTAAAAGTTTCTACATTTTAACAATTGCACATTCAATTTATTTATTTATTTATTTATTTATTCATTCATTCATATTCATTCACATTCCACTTTTGTTGTTTTACCAAATAACTCAAGATGGCAAACATACCTAGTACTCCTTTCTTTTTCTATTTTCCCTACAACAGCTTTGTGAGATGGGTTGGACTGAGATAAAATGAGTGGTCCAAAGTCACCCGCTTGGCTTATACTCTATGTTATATACTAAATATGTTATAATATAATGCCGCTATAAATGTTTCTCATTTATAAACAATTATATTTAAAAATCATTCTTACAGCATCCCATACCACAAATTCTTTTACCTGCTTTAATTTTTTCTGATAGCTATAAATAAATATTGTATTAAAACATTGCTGCAAAACTTGAACTATCTTCTTCCTGTGCACCATATCATCCCTTGGAACATTTCTTATTCTCAGAAAGCTTGTATTTATTCTAAGAATTTAGGAAGCTTTGATAACCTTTTCTCTAAAATCTTCACTAAGTCCTCTGAAACTGCTCTGAATCTTTTGGGGGCTCAGAGCTAAGTTTTAATTGTCACCTCCTTTGGTGACTTCAGTGCTCTAGGGTTCATGACCAGACACACAGCTTAAATTCTTTTTCTTAGCCTCTCACTTGTGTTGCGCTCTTGGTGTTATGTTTCTGTGATTTTCTTTTTGCTGAATTTCTGTGTTGCAGGGACAGCGAATCCTTCCTTCATTTTATACTAAACACCACTGTGCAAGTGGACTCCTGCATTCCATCAGTGTATTGTGCATTCCTAACTGTCTGTCTAGTGGGGATGCTACTGTGCTTGCTTGTATTTCACCATGCAAAATTATTATAATTCTCCTCCAGATTACAATTTCTGTGTGCAATCAAATAGGAATCTTGGTATTTTGCTAGTGGAAAGGGCTTGTCTTCCTTTAAAGAGGTGCATTTCTAGTCTCTTCTGTAGTGTTTATGGATTAGTCTTACTAGCCCAGATACATTAGATTCCATTTTTTTTTGTGTCAGCTGTCAGTTTATGATGTTTGAATGTGACACCGCCCCCCAAAAGCATCTATAGATAAAAAAAGAGTTGGTCTGATTGTAATTGCAAGAATCCTGGCTCGGCAGTCATGCTTGATTTATCAATAGCTGAGCAAAAGTGTACAAAATACTAGATTATCAGGGCATATGTTAATTTCTGTGTAATTCTTTAATAGTGTGGAGACATTCTCATTCAGGAGACATTCTCCTGTAAAAGGTTGCATATTAACTCATATATGAACACTTAAAATCATATTATTGTTTGTTTTCCACCCTACCACAACTTCCATTCTTCAATCCCTCAAAAGTAATTAGAAGACAATCTCCTGGTATTGCCTTGGAATGCCAAGGATGCTTTGAGCTGCTAACGGACCAGCATTAATTAAAATTACCCCCTCTCATCTTCTTGCTAAAGGAAAATAAATATAAGTTGCTCAAACACTGCCTTTACTTCCTGGTAAGAGCATTTGCCTGACTTTTTGCAGAAAAATCTCAATGATGCTCCTTGGGACGGTGAAAAGGCGCTCCATCCATCTATCCATCTATCCATCCATCCATCCATCCATCCATCCATCCATCCATCCATTTATTTATTTATTATTTACCACCCATCTCATAATGAAACAACTCTACGTGGCTGAGTCTTTCCATCTTTCCCTTTTAAAAGCCTAAAGCTCAGCAAGCAAATGGCATATCAAGGCAATTCCAACAAAACCTGCAGTTTGGAATATAATAATAATAATAATAATAATAATAATAATAATAATAATAATAATAATAATTTATTTATATACCGCCCCTCTCCCGAAGGACTCGGAGCGGTGCACAGCCATACAATTAAAACAATAAATATATAAAAGTTAAAACTAAATTAAACTAAAGGCCTTGGCTGAAAATAATTAAAACCCCTCCCTAAAACCCTAAAATTTAATATAAAAATTAAAATACCCAAATCTAAAATCAGCCCAAGCCCGCCTGGTCAAAGGGCCAGGTTTTCAAGGCACGCCAGAAGGTCTGCAGGTCCATGGCTGTATGTAACTCTGGAGGCAACCCATTCCAGAGGGCAGACGCCCCCACAGAGAAGGCCCTATTCCTCGGGGTCACCAGTCGGCACATAGATGCCGATGGGACCCGCAAGAGACCCTCCCTGTGGGAGCGCACCGGACGGTGAGAGGAAAATGGCAGAATGCGGTCTTGTAAATATCCTGGTCCGATGCCATGGAGCGCTTTAAAAGTTAACACTAAAATCTTAAAGCGCACCCGAGAGGCCACTGGCAACCAATGCAGCTCGCGCAAGAGGGGCGTCACATGAGAGAACCTTGACGCCCCCATAACCACCCGCCTGGCCGCATTCTGTACCAGTTGAAGCCTCCGGATGCTCCCATTCGGGAGCCCCATGTAGAGGGTGTTACAGTAGTCCAGTCGGGAGGTGACCAGGGCATGAGTGACCGTGCGTAAGGCATCCCGATCCAGAAAGGGCCGCATCTGGGGGATCAGGCGAGCCTGATAAAACGCCCCCCTGGAGACGGCCGTAATGTGGTCTTCCAAAGACAGCCGTACATCCAGGAGGACACCCAGATTGCGAAGGGGGCAAAATCTCACCCCCAATAGCCAGCAATGGAACTACCTGGCTATATCGGGACGCTGGAAACCACAGCCACTCAGTCTTGGAAAGGTTGAGTCGGAGCCTGTTCCCGCCCATCCAGTTCCGCACGGCCTCCAAACAACGGGACATGACCTCCATGGCATCATTGGGGTGGCTTGGGGTGGAGATGTACAGCTCAGTATCATCAGCGTACAGATGACACTTCACCCCAAAGCCACAGATGATCTCCCCCAGCGGCTTCACATAAATGTTGAACAGGAGAGGAGAGAGGACCGACCCCTGAGGCACCCCACAATCGAGGGGCCTAGAGTTGATCTCTCCCCCCCGCCAACACAAATTGCAGATGGTCGGAGAGGAAGGAGGCGAACCACTGCAACATGGTGCCCCCACCCCCCACCCCCCCCAACCGTCGCAATAGGTTACTATGGTCGATAGTATCAAAAGCTGCTGATAGATCTAATAGGACCAGGACAGAGGAATAACCCCAGTCACGGACCCTCCAGAGATCATCAACCAACGCAACCAATGCTGTTTCGGTACTATGTCCGGGCCTGAAGCCCGATTGGAAGGGATCCAGGTACTGGGGAAGCTGACTTACCACCACACTCTCAACAACCTTTGCCACGAAGGGAAGGTTGGAGACAGGACAATAGTTGTTCAAAATTGTTGGGTCCAGAGAGGGCTTCTTAAGGAGGGGTCGCACCACTGCCATTTTCAAGGCAGTGGGCAGCAAGCCCTCCATCAAAGAGGCATTAACAATTCCCTGGAGCCAACTCCGCGTCACCTCTCTGGTGGTAGAGACTAGCCAGGAGGGGCAAGGGTCTAATAAACATGTGGTGGCATTCAGCCGCCCCAGCAACCTGTCTATACCCTCAGTGGTCACAGGATCGAACTCGTCCCAGATAACCATCTCAAGACTCGCCGCGGTCACCTCTCCCGGGACCTCCCAACTAGAGTCCAACCCGGCCAGAATCTGAGTGATTTTATCGTGCAGAAATCAAGAAAACTCCTCCGCCCTTCCCTGCAAGAGATCCTCCCACGCTCCCAGCCCAAGCAGGGAGCGGGTCACTCTAAACAGGGTGGCGGGTCGATTTTCTGCCAATGCAATAAGGGCGGAGAAGTGAGAACACTTCACCGCCTCTATCGCCACTAGGTATAGGACCTAACCTGGGTTCGGTTGGACTCAGCACGACTGGACTTCCAGACACCCTCCAGAGCTTCGGCAGCCAAATTATTTGGCTCAGCTTTCAAACAGTCAATGTTACAGAAACACAGAGACTAGTGTTATTTTCAGACTGGCATAGAATTTGGGTGGAAGTGTCCCCTGTAAAACTCTATGGTCCATTTCAGACATATCCAGTTAAAAACTTGCTTATAGAATTAGACAAAGATTTGTGGATAAGCAGACATGTACTGTAGTGTAACTTATAAAACATCTACAATGTCATGTTTTAAGTCATTGAAATGCTCAATGCTTGGAAATACTGCAATAAATCAAATCTTCTTGGTTATATCTTGATTGCGTTTTCCAATTCCAAACTTTGGTTAGGTAATGGAATGTGCACCTACAGCAGCAAAAAGGGAAGATTTTGCCAACTCAGAACTCCCCAAAGGGTCAAGAGACTCTGCAGTCCTGAGCTGGATGGGGGAGGGGAGAAGAGGTTCAGGGTAGTTACACATGGAATCCCTTCAGATATATTTAGTGGCTTAGAAAGTTATATAGCTTTAGTTTGGCAAGTTTCTGACTATTAAATGTAAACAAAGACATTACTGGACTTGAGTGGATCTCAGTGTGTCAACTCTGGCCTTGTGGCTGACAGCTCTATGGTTTTTCTATAAATCTTAACGTGGTACCCAGATGTCTATGGAGATTCTCAATCATCCATGTCATGGTTGTCTCAGAGGTGTTTTTTCAAGAGGCAACTGGACTTTCTGGCTTTTCTTTGAAGACATTTCGCTTCTCATCCAAGAAGCTTCTTCAGCTCTGATGATGATATCCCACTTTCTGAAATAAATTAAAATATCCTCACTGTCTTGATTATGCTTGAGAAATAATTTCTGCTATTTTCCCCTTCCTTTCCTGCTCCCCTCTCCCCTCTCTCTAGGATGTCCTTATTTCTGAACCCAACACACATGATTCTGGTCCTATTGACACACCATCAAAAAGTGGCCTAATAAACCATGTCAAAACAGTAAGTAATGGATAATTCAATAACAGAATGTTTGAAACAATAGTATCGCCAATATAGAAGAGACACAATCACTGGTAATTTCTTCTCATTTTGCCCCAAATATGAAAGTTACAAGGACTTTTTCAACCCCAACTAGATGACAAAGAAGCATAGCTTGAAGATCTAGGTGCTATTACTAATTTTCACCTGATTTGTTTGTTCAAAATCTTCAAGTGTAACTGCAAATTCATCAAATTCTGATGAACAATAAAAAAATGGATAGCCAATTGTTCTCATAGTAGAACAGAGGTCACCAACCTTTTGAACCTCAGGGATCACCAAACTCATAATTTTAAATCCCGTGGACCAGAGAACCTTGGAAAATCCCAAAAAAAGTCTGCAGGAAAATTCCCCACCCCGTTTTCCTATCAATTGATCATTCTTTATTTGGGATTGCAGGATACCGTCTCCAGCTCCATTCTTGGGGGGGGGGGGTGGCAAGAGAGAGAGAGAGAGAGACTTTTGACTTCATGCAAGGAAAACAGCAGAAGCTATAGAAGTCTTTCTTTCTCTCCCCCAAACTCCGCCAGAAATGAGTCTTTGGTGGAATAGCCTCTTGGAGCAGGATGCCTTGCAGGATCCCAAAAACTCATTTCTGTCAGAGTTTGGGGGAGAGAAAGAAAGACCTTTGCTGCTTTCATTGTGTGTAGCCAAAAGCAGAAGAAGAAAGAAGCAGAAAGAAGCAGCCCAGTGGTCAGGCCAGGTGTGTGGGGCAAGTGGGGCAAGTTCCCCCCCTCCGCCCGTTCCCCCCTCCCTTCACTACCTTGTGTTGTTTGCAATACAAATGATACAAGTCTTGTGTTTCCACGTGCCACATGGGTGGTGCAGCCTTGTGTTCCCATGCAGCTTGGATTAATTGCTTTGGAGGGTGCTTTGGGGGTGACATTTTTCTATGGACCACCCAAATTTTCTCGCAGACCACCAGTGGTCCCCAGCCCACTGGTTGGTGACCACTGTAGTAAAACAAAGAGAATGAAAGGCTTTGGAACCAGATGAAAGCAATATGAACTACTTTTGATCTGCCTCAATTAGGACATTTCTGGAGCTTTGAAATTCATCATTTTTGCACATTCCTAATTTGTATTACCTTATAAATTTACCAAGTATTATATATTAATAATTAAGGGGTTGGCATCTTTTTTAAAAAGGAATGGTATCCATGACCTTGAAAAAGACTGTGATTCATCCAGTCCTCATAAAAGCCAGTACAAGTAGTCCTTGATTTATGAATGGTTGCTTAGTGGCCATTTGAAGTTAAGTCAGACCTCCCAAAAGCTACTTACAACATAGACACAAAGTTATGGCCGCTGTAGCACTCCTGAGGTTGTTTGCCTTACAACCAACCACAGGGATTCTGCAGCACCTCATTATCAATCTTCATCTCCATCCCCCTCTAGGTGGGATAAAGATAAGAACTGGTGGAGTGGTTTCATTTGTTGACCGCTTTATCAATTGAGTTGCTGGTCCCAATTAAGCTGGTAACTATCGCTATTGTTATATGATAGACATCAGATGCAGCATTGGTAGTTACTAAAAATTCTATAGTATTGTTATATGCAACATCTTGAAAGGATGTTGCTACATTCTACAATGTACAGTTTGATAACAAGCTGTAAATAAATGATAGATTTAGTTTGGTTAACCTCTGCAGAAGAGAATCTACAGAACTTTGGGAAGAGATAAAGACAACAGCAGCAGAAAAAAAAGGACTCCCAGATTAGATCCAAGCAGCTGCCAAAACAAGCTATCATGACAGCCAAATAAAGATAGTGGATGAATAACTTGAGCCATAAAACGGATGTACAATCGCTGAATGCAGACACTCAATGTCAATCAAGAAAGAGGACAAAGAAAGATCCCTTAATAAAACATGTCAACAAATGGAAGATAAGAAGAAGAAAAATTATAGATAATTTGAAGAAGACCAAGAAAATCACAGAAAATTTTACAGCTCCAACAGGAATAGAAATGACCATTGATTTTCAGAGGTAGAAGAAATATATTAACTAAACATGATGTATGACAAATAACTGTCAACTGTCAAACATGCAACCATGAAGCATAAATGAATACCCACTGAACAGTTTAACTCCTTCTTCTCTTGCAGCTTCAGTGGGCTGGTCTATGTCACGAAATATGGAAGAAAGCTAGAACTCAGAGAGATGAGAAACAATCTATACTGAAGAAGGGAGACACATGAGAATTGCAAGTTAGCAAACTCTGGTGCTAATTATTCACAAAAGCAGCATTTTGTTTAAAAACTTAGAAGGAATAGAAACAATCATAGAGAGAAAAAGGTCAAAATGAATAGACAAGTTTCAAAAAAAAAAAAAAGCAGAGGGATATGAAACCAGACAAGGAATATAAGAAGGATGGTAAGTGAGTAAGACAATATGATTGTAATCAATAAAGGGAAGAAGCTGGCCTTTATTTTATTACTTATAGCAAATGCTTCTGGTTTGGAGATCATGTCAGAAATGGATTAAGATTAATGAAGATGATTATTCTGGAGAACCTTTACAAGAACAGAGGCACTAAAAATTGAAATTGGAGAAACAGAGTGATTCAGAATAAATAGAGCAATCAGACAAGATGGGTGTTGTCCTCAATATGTTTATTCACAAAGATACTCAGATTGGTGCTATCAAAAGCCTCTGTGAAGTCAAGATGATCCAGCAGAGTCAAACTTGTTTTAGTCAAGCTCCAAAAATAACCCATCAGGCCAACCAAGGCAGTTTCATTTTTGAAGCTTCCCTTTAGCCAAATAGCTCGAGATAATTACTTCTTCTAGGACTGTCTGAAGTTAAGAAACCAGCACTTTTTCTATCAATTTACCCAACCACATTAGGTGAGAGATTGGCTTATAATTGGGATCCAAGGCAGGCTTTTAAAGAAGCTGTTTAATACTGTAATTACCTCCTGGGAGGTGTTCTGTTTAATGATACATTTATGTTTTATTTAAGGGGTCTGCAATTACCTCCCAGCCAGAAGCCACAAACCAAATTGGGCAAATGGTGGAATGTACTACCTCCATTCACCTTGCCCACATCCCTTGGAAATCACAAAAACTTAAATTGATCTAGTCTAACTATACAAGACTGGTTTCATAATGATGGGTTCTTCATCAGGCTGGATTGAATATGAAAAATTGTATTGACAAAATAAACTCACTGGAAGCCTCTTTTTTAAAAATAGATTTTTTATTGTGTTTTCCACCAATGCAACTCAAATCTTATTCACATTTTTAATATGATTAAAACCATATTATCATCGTTTTGATATCCACAATTATTGTTATCTTGTAAGTCTTAATACATATAATATACCTCCACCAATAACTATTATCTTTGTCAATACTTAGTTCTATATTATATTCTTATATATTTTACATATTTACAAACCATTTTCTTAAGGTCTCTTACAGTTAATCTTCACATCTTATTTCTTATATCTGTTCTCTATCCATTCATACCATTTGTGCCAGATTGAATAAAACTTGGAGTCTTCCTTCTCTTTCATTTTTAATGTGAGCATGTCCATTTCCGCACATTCCATTTTTTTTTGTTGGACTAATTCCTCACTAATTCCCCAAACAACTCACAATTTGCAGATGCAATATGAAAAATAATATTTGCAGTTCCTACTGCCACAGCACAAAACTTCAAACAGGCTTTGTGTTGTGCCTTCTCAGTTTGAATATGTAAGGAGCCAAAACACAAACAATTTTGGGATATGCAAATGACACCACTTTTTCACCCATAAATAAAAAAGTTTTAGAAGATCTTATGAGGCAAGATGGAATATAAAGATCTTGGCTTATGCTGAATATCAAGAAATCAAACCAATTATCATACCTAGGGAATTTTCAGATGACAACAAAGAAATGAAACATAAAGATGATAATGTACATAAATAAAGAATATGAACTAGAAAGGAAAGCAATGACAAACTGAGACAAGATCATGCAAGATAAAAATACTGTTTTTGTAATACCAAAAATAACAACAGTTAAAGTAATGGTCTTTCCAGCAGTAAAATATGTCTATGAAACCTCAACATTAAAAGTAAAAGAAAGAGTGGCATGGACCACAAGAAAAAAACAGGTGAAGATCAGCAAACAGAAGTGCACCTACTGTAGTTTGGACATGTGGTGGGCTAAAATGATTATACTTGGCAAGGTTGAGGGAAGTAGAAGAAAAGGAACAGTATCAATAAAATGAAAGGACAGCATCAAAGAGATTTCCAGATTCCTCTTAAGACAAATATAGGTTAGAGGCAGGTTGATATGGTGAACTTTTGTTGATGCAGTCATTTGGATGATACTATCTTCCCAGTGCAAAACTGGTTTCTAGTTGATCATTTCACTCATAGAGAGTAATTATTTTCCTAAGCAATCAGTTGATGGTATAGTCCAGGGGTCTCCAACCTTGGCAACCTTTAAGACTTGTGGACTTCAACTCCCAGAATAACTGGCTGAGGAATTCTGGGAGTTGAAGTCCACAAGTCTTAAAGTTGCCAAGATTGGAGACCCCGGGACTAGTCTATGCTTCAGTTTGCTAATGTATTCTATATTTCAGTTTTTACAATTACCATCGGTACAGATGTTCTCCATACAATCAATTCACCTATTGTCCAAGAACATGGAGTTAAAAACAGATTTGTTTGGGGAAGTCTGTTCATTTGCACTTTTATGCTGACATTCATACTATAGCATTTATAACTATTTATAACTATTATAACTATTGGGCCGGACGGAATATGTGCCTACTTCTTAAAAAAACTATCCACTACCATAGCTGAACTTCTAAGCATAATCTTTGAAAAATCTTTCAGGACCAGCTCCTTGCCAAAACTATGGTCACAAGCCATGGTCATCCCCATCTTCAAAAAGGAAGACCCCAGCCTAGTGGAAAATTACAGACCAATCTCTTTATGCTGTGTCACCTGTAAAGTCATGGAATCAATTATTAACCAATCTATCATCCTCCACTTAGAGACAAACAACCTACTCACTAATAAACAATTTGGTTTCAGAAAAAAACTATCCTGTAATCTGAAACTCTTACACTGCAAAAACATATGGACTACACAACTCAATCAGGGCAAAGCAATAGATGCAATCTACATAGACTTCTGTAAAGCCTTTGATTCAGTGGTACATGACAAACTACTTCTAAAACTAAAATCTTACAGTATCTCTGGACACCTACATAACTGGATAGAAGCATTCCTGTCAAACAGACAACAAATGGTCAAAATTGGGAGCGTCCTATCAAATTCTGTACCTGTCACGGCAATGTTCTAGGACCAACTCTTTTCATACTCTACATAAATGACCTCTGTGATCATATTAAGAACAATTGTGTTCGCTGATGATGTAAAGCTATTCAACACCACAGACAATACTGCTACCCTTCAAAAAGACCTTGACTATGTATCAGAATGGTCAAACAAATGGCAACTTCAAATCTTAACAAATAAATGCTCTGTCCTACAAATTGGCAAAAAAAAAAAATATCAGAAAATAAAATACAGGCTGAATAGTCAAGACTTTGTTGATGATCCAAACTCTGTCAAGAATCTTGGAGTACTCATTTCTAATGATCTAAGAGCTAGAGCCCACTGTAACTACATAGCCAAAAAGGCGTTAAGAGTTGCTAACCTAATCTTATGTAGCTTTTTCTCTGGTAATATCACACTACTAACTAGAGCATACAAAACATTTGCTAGACCAATACTCGAATACAGCTCATCAGTCTGGAACCCACATTACGTATCTGATATTAACACAGTTGAGAAAGTCCAGAAATATTTCACAAGAAGAGTTCTCCACTCCTCTACTTGTTGCAGAATACCTTATGCCACCAGACTTGAAATTCTAGACCTAGAACACCTAGAACTACGCTGCCTTTGGTCCAATCTAAGTACAGTATATAAAATCATACATTGCAATGTCCTACCTGTCAATGAATAAATACTTCAGCTTCAACCATAACAATACAAGAGCAAACAATAGATACATACTCAAGGTTAATCGCACCAAACTTGATTGCAGGACATACGACTTCAGCAACAGAGTGGTCAATGTCTGGAATACTCTACCTGACTCTGTGGTTTCTTCCCCAAACCCCAAAAACTTTAACCTTAGACTTTCTACTATTGACCTTTCCTAAGAGGTCTGTAGGGGGCGTGCAAAAGCACACCAACGTGCCTACCGTCCCTGTCCTATTGTTTCTTTTTTATTTTTCTTATATCCATATGTATTCATAACTATGTTTTTATTTATACCTATTATCTTGTAAGCAATTGACAGAATAAAATAAATAAAAATAAATTGTTTTCTGGAATTGGATGTACAGTAACAAGAAAGTGTGGATGTTGGAATGCTTGCTGAACATGCCAACCAATCATCACTTGCCTTCATTGTTTCAGAGTTGGCCAATCAGTGACCACCTTTGGCACTCATCTACAAATACTGGTTCCCATTGCATCAGAACATGTGCTGGTCATGAACTAATAAAATTCACTTTAGCCCCATCTGCATACAATATAGTTAAATAACTAGAAATTCTCTTTCCATTCTACTCAGTCTGTGTAGTTTGTCTGGTACAAAATCTAATGCAAGCTAAATGAAAGCTAGCTAGCCAGATTATTATTATTTTTTATTATTATTATTTATTTATTTGTCAATTGCTTACAAGATAATAGGTATAAGTAAAACATGATGTTTGGAAGACCATGTAGGTCAGGGTTGTCAAACTTGCGGCCTGGGGACCGATGCATTACATGCTGGCCATGCCCATGCATAGTTTAGCAAAGGGGGAAAAAGTCCGATACGTTATGTGGCGCTGCCATGACGACATGAGTTTGATATCCCTGATCTAGGCAGTTAATTTCAAGGCAAGGCAGAAAATCAATGATTGGGCTCAAGGTGACATGAGTAAATCAGTTCCAATGGCTATTTTTGATGGGAATGCATTGATGTGTTTGTCTCATCTGACCAGTTAGAACAGGGGTGACAAGCTCAGTTTCATTGAGGGCTGCATCAGGGCTGTTGCTGACCTTGGAGGTGGCGGGGGTGGGGGGGTCGACTGGGTGGAGGTGGCCAGCATGACGCCACTCACTGGGCGTAGTCAAATGGGTGGTGGTGGCCAACTGGGTTGCATGGCCAGCTTGAAACCACTCCCCAAACTACTGGCATATTTCCTCTTCGCATTGGGTAGAATGGGCTGAAGCCATGCTGGCCCGATGTTTCCTTTGCGCATTAGGTAGACCAGGCCAAAGCAACACGGGCCAGCCCCTTACATTTTCCAGAATGGCCCCACAGGCCAGATCCAAGCACATTGCAGGCTGGATCCAGCCTGTGGGCCTTGTGTTTGCCACCTCTGAGTTAGAACAATGAAACAACCATCTACCATATGCATTGCTAGATAATTAAAACATTATAGGACCCTGCTATTCCAAGATTTATTGCATTCCTTTCTCCTTAATTTTATCTCTGGAATATATTAACACTGATTGAAAGCTATACAATTTAAATACTTTGTAAGGCTATGCCCAGAATTTGTTTTGTTTTGAGGGAATGTGGTTAATTTTGAATTCCTGTTTAAGTGAAGAAGTGGTTTTTGTGTGTGAAGGCCAGCACAGCTCAGTGCTAAGCCACTAAACCATCTTCACTATGCAGTGGTTCTGTCAAAGATATAGGCACTTTTTGGTAGCTGTCAGTGGGGGAATTACAGGTTGAAAATTACACTAATTCTTTTCTCTATATCAGTGAATACTATTGTCTTTTGCTAAATAGCATGTTACAAAACCTGACTTGTTTGCTTTCAAATGCCAACACCTGTATCTCTGATGGCTTTCATTCATATATCCAATGTTTTGAGAATATGGAACTTTGTTTATTTGCACACATACAGGTAGTCCTCAATTTACAACAGTTCCCTTAATGACTGTTCAAAGTTATAACATCATTGAAAAAAGTGTCTTATGGCCATTTTTCACTCTTACAATCATTTCAGCATCCCCATGGTCACATGATCAAAATTGGGATGCTGAAGAACCGGTTCATATTTATGATGGTCGAAGTGTCCCGGAGTCATGTGATCACTTTTTGCGACCTTCTGACAAGCAAAGTCAATGGGGACGCCAGATTCATTTAACAATCGTGTTACTAACTTAACAACTGTAATGATTCACTTAACAACTGTGGCCAGGAAGGTTGCGAAATGGGGCAACATTCACTTGCAGTTGTAAGTTGAGGACTACCTGTAGTTATTACATTATTTATCTGCTGCTTTTCATTCAGAAGCTCAAAGTAGGCTGCATAACACTGTCTCCCTCAAGACCTCTGTGAGATATCTTTGAGCATTCAGAAATGAAAATGGTCGCTTTTCTCAAGTCTCTCTCTGAGGAGAGATTTGTGAAGTGTCATTAGCTTTCCTTTCCGGATTTTCATACTCAATGCATGTTTTCTTTTCTCTGCCTTCCAATGGCATCCTAGATACCTCGAATCATCTTAACGCACCCTTCCACTTCAGATGAAGATACTGACCAGATCACCCAAGACCTCGATGACTCTGGCCCAGAGGAGATGAAAAACACAGAAGGCCATATTTATTCAGACTGTTTAAATCACACTTTTTATCCTTCTTAATAAAATATTCTTTTTAGAAAAAAAACCCACAGATCTTTGCCGTTTTTCTGGGATGCTGACCTTAATTTGCAAATGGCTTTCTCTTCCTTAGTTCTTCCCTATGGTGCAATGCACTGCCCTATTCCTGTGTATTGGTCTGGATCAGTATTTGGGCTGGGATATGGAAAACTGAATTCATCAACTGAAACATATTATTTTTGAGAAAATGGAGACCATTTGAAAGTTAACCTCAAATAAATTTTAATTAGAATAGTGTCATTGTTTATATATTTTTAATTGATTGGTTTTCACAAATTAATTGCGGGGGAAAGGCAAGCTTGTTTTGTAGGTTTTTTTTAATCCATATTTTCTATACATGAACCTGCACTTTCCATTCCAACTATGTATAAAATGCTAAATTTAATAATCAGCAGGTGAGTTTCTAGCAGGAAAACCCTATTGAGCTCTGCCACATATTTCTTAAATCTTCGTTTCTTTGAGGAGAAACCAAGGCAGTTCCTATTATGCCAACCAGTTTATTGCATTCCAGTTTTCAAAAATCTCAAAACCCTCTACAGATAATCCTCAATTTATGACTGTAATAGAGCCTGGGATTTCTGTCATAAGTTATGACAGATGTAAGTTGAGACACCCATGCGACCGAACCAATTTTATCACTGTTTTTCAGGAGATTGTTAAGCAAACACTACAATTGTCCAATATACAGTATACCTTTGGCTATTTTTTGCCAGAAACTAGCTGAAAAAGCCAGTTTCATCCTATCACATGACTGCTGTTGGCCAAGTCAGTTGCCAAGTACCTAAAATGTTGTGTGATTGTGGGTAGGGGATGTTGCCATTGGAATTCTGGAACTGGTCAAAAGAACCTTTTTGGATGTCTTACATAACTTTGAACAGTTGCTAAGCAACTGGTCATTAAACAAGGACTTAATTAGGGGAATTAGCTGTACCATCTATAGTCTATAGTCCTGCAGAACCTCCTTCTTCTATGGTGCTATGATTCATGCAATGCTTTTCCACTGGTAAGAGAGGGGAGTAAGACCAGAGAAATCAGCCAATCTTTCTGAAGATGAGACATAATATAGACAGGATAAAGCTTGACTGTTGGGGGAACCACTTTTGTGCTGTCATAGCTTTCTGGTGGCTCCAGGATGGAAGGTAGCATTTTAGTGTGGAAAGGCCGAAGCATTTCCAGGAAACACAGAGGCTGAACAGAAAACAGTATCTTGACATTCCCATTTTGCTTTGCTGCCTTTCCCTGATTCTACTTCTATAGTTGCAGTGATTGTTGACACGAACTGGTTGAATCTTGTCCATCCTGCCCTTGGGACAATGAAGACCATACCTTTTCAATTGTTCTTGCAAAGAAAAGTCAGTCCAGGCATGCAGAGCAAAGCATTGGTTCTCCAAGATCCCTCTCTCTTGGGAAAGCACAATCACAGTTTTCATACTATTTTACCTTTAGCCACAAGGTGGTAACCAATCCTTGCAGAGTTCCTATGCAGGCATTTTCAGCCATTGGAACCAACTAACCAACCACAAGCAAATCTTAGCCACTATCCATATTTCAAGCTGATCCTTCTTGTTTCTCTATTTAATTTGTCTGTCTGTCTGTCTGTCTGTCTGTCTGTCTGTCTGTCTGTCTGTCTATCTATCTATCTATCTATCTATCTATCTATCTATCTATCTATCTATCTATCTATCTGATCTATCTGATCTATTTATCATCTATCATATCTTTATCTATCATCTATCACATCTCACTATCTCATCTCTCTATCATCTATGTATCATTTCTCTATATCTCTCTGTTATCTATCATCTATATCAGATCTCTCTTTATATCTATCTATCTATCTATCTATCTATCTATCTATCTATCTATCTATCTATCTATCTGTCATCTGTCATCTATCTATCATCTATCTATCTCTGTCTATTTCTATCTCTAATCTATCATATGGCAAAAATATTAAAAAGCACATCACAATTACAGTCTAAGGAGCAAATGTAAGACTATTTACTCTGTTTATAAATTCAAAGGTCGACTATTTATTTGGTCAATACATGATGAAGTTGCATGCAGAAAGTCTCTGGAGTGTCCCTGATATGCACTTAAGAGCACAATACAAATGGACCTTAACATATAACAGTTCATTTAGTGACTGTTCAAAGTTACAATGGCACTGAAAAAAGTGACTTATGATCGTTTTTCACACTTACAACCTGTATAGCATCTCCATGATGTGATCAAAATTCAGATGCTTGGCAACTGGTTCATGCTTATGAAATTTGTTGTGTCCCAAGATCATGAGATCCCCCTTTGTGACCTTCTGACAAGCAAAATCAATGGAGAAACCAGATTTGCTTAACAACCATGTTACTAACTTAATAACTGCAGTGATTCACTTAACAACTGTGGGTAGAAAGGTGGTAAAACAGGGCAAAGCAAATGCCTCACTTAACAATATAAATCTTGGGTTCATTTGTGGTCGTAAGTAGAGGACTACCTGTATAGCTGTCTGCTTTGGAGCATCATAGCTTTCCCCATTTATGGAAGAGGCTAGCACATTTGCCATGCTGAGTCCTAATCCTATTAACCGGGTCTTATGGATAGACTGAATCCTTTTTGTTCGGCTATGAAAAAGGGAAGGCTGTGATACTCTTGAGGAGTCATAGAAAACCATTCTTACATCCAGGCAGATTGAAGCAGATTGAAATTGTTATCCAACAAGTTTCTAGCTGTCCTAATAGGTGGAGTAAAGTCTGTTATTTATTGGATCAGTGATATTTACATTGATTGGCAGGTGAATATTGATCCTCCCTGCAGAACTACCCTTCTGGTTAGTAATGTAAAGTTCAGCTATAACTTAAGTTCGACTATAACTTAAGATCACAATGTGCCAAAAATGAACTTAAGCAGAAACTTTGAAGAACAAAATCTAACTTTTATTGATCAATAAAAGGGTAAGACCTCTCCTCGCATACACACAGATATGTGAGGAAAGTTACAAAGCATATAGACAAAAATAACTCTTCTTATACCTTAAGATTGTTTTAGAAGTAGAGTAAAACACTCTAATTTAGATTTACATCTTTCCTGCAAAAAGACAAATGTCCTTCTGGCACTTGTTTATCTTTCATTATCCCTTCTCCTATTGTCTGTTAATCGATCACAATTGACCATTTAAGAGGGCTATTAATACCATACTTCAAAAGGTGTATATTGCTCCAGATGTAGGGAGTCACGTTCCCAGGGAGTACGTTCCATTCAGATTGATTTAGATGGGACAATCATGTGTCTCAATAGGAGAGGGATGTAACCGATTGCAGGCATGTGTTATTACTGATTACAGGCATGTGTTATTATTAGTTTTACAACACATGAAAGGTTAAAGAAATATTTTCTACAACAGCAAGATAAAAAATGCCTATAGAGATAAATACTTCTACATATATAAGAAAACAACTGCCTAACATCAAGATAAGACATGGCTATAGAGTAACTCTCTATTTAATTCTATAATATATTTTACTTCTTTCCTTTCTTTATTATCCTTACAGTAGCATTCAGAACAGCTGGGCAACTCTTCCTCCCAAGCTGGCTGTGGATGCTCTTCTCCCTCCCTCCCTCCCTCCCTCCCTCCCTCTCTCTCTCTCTCTCTCTCTCTCTCTCTCTCTCTCTCGTGTGATGCCCTGCAGCCTGTTTTGCAACCTCTCTCCCCCTCCCCTCCGTCCTCTTATCTTGCTGCTCCCGGACAGTATTGTCCAAAGAGTGATGGGAACAGTTGCTGCTGCAGGAATGTGGAATGTGCTCTTTCACAAGCTTAACTCCCTCTTCGCTTCAGATTTTGTATCAGTTGAAAGGTAGGAACGCCTGAGGATAACCAGAGCGTTTCGTTTTCATTGAAATACATCTACGGGCAGAGTGTAATTTCAGCCAAGGGATCACCAGGCTCTCCTCAGGAACATATTTGAATGATCCTGAGCATGTTACGAATGTATTTCCTTCAGTATTCACCAACCACAGCCAGTCTCAATACTTCTAGAATTATGAAATGAGGCTTCTTATTAGTTAGTATTTTCAGCCTTCCTGAACTTTGGTACTTTAGTTTTTAGATGGTTCAGATATCTGTCTTTTTTATGAAAATAGTAGAAAGGGGAAGGAGAGGAGGAGGAGGAGGAGAAGGAGGATGACTGTATCAATGTCAGGTAGAATTTATATATCAAAAAGGTCACCTGATAACAGTCCCCTCCATCTTTTTGCTTGTTACAGGGAGCCCCTCAAAAGAAGCTATGCTAAAGAGAGACTCTTTCTCAGCAGTGTTGAACATGGATGCCCTCTTCTGAAGGCTCCTAGTTTTTGTGAGCTCATACAACCTGAAGTCTCTTGAGACCCAGGAAGCTTAACTCTTGAAGAAGTAGGTCACAATTTGCAGGACTTGTTGAAGTTTTGCACTTAGGGCTGTCTTTATTCTGAACAAGTTAGCAGAGGATACACATACGCATGTTATGAATGTCTGGGCTAGCTGAAACCAGCAGCTATCATCCATTTAGGAACCAGGAAGTCCACTAAAGTTGAGAGGAAGCATGTTTTCTACCTTCTCTGAAAGTGATGCTTTGAGGAAATTATAAAGCATTTGTCACAACTGCAGAGGGCAAGACCCAGATCAAAAAGAAGTTTGAGGAACTGGCATTGGGAAACATTACAAACTGTGAAAATCATCTTGTAGGTTTAGGTAATTGCCAGGAACAGACTCTCACGATTCATAGGCTTTCAGGATTTTGCTGGAACATCTGGCCGAGTGGAAATATCATTGTGGGTGGCAGAATCAAGGGCCAACTTCACATGGAAGAAAATGGAGATCATGACTTATACTGTAGCTCTTCTGCCATTATTGTAATCAAATTAGTATGCGAATTAGAGTGTGTGTACATACTTACCTGAATCTGAATATGAAGTGGTATAATCAATTATGTTCCCTTACCAAGAAAGAAGCATTTGCCAAGTAAAGATTCTTTAAATCCGCATCCAGTTAGTATTGTATTCACTCATGAATCACGAGAACCAGTGGTGGGATTCAATTTTTTTTAATACTGGTTCTGTGGGCATGGCTTGGTGGGCGTGGCAGAGGAAGGATACTGTAAAATCTCCAATCAGAGGTGGTATTTGCCAGTTCTCGGAACTACTCAAAATTTTTGCTACTAGTTCTCCAGAACCGGTCAGAACCTGCTGAATACCACCTCTGATGAGAACGTTCACTCTCAGTCAGATACATTGGTTTACAGGGAAGCTACATGCCAGCTGGTTAAATTAGGGTGCAAAATCTAATCATATATTTTCTCAAAGAGATGAGAACTTAATTTCTGCTTCTTTCCACTTTTCCTTAATGGACTTGGATGACAATTCTAATGCATTTCAGCCAGAATGATAAGTGGATAGAAATAATGGGAAATTCCATTTGTAAACATCTGAAGAGCCCACTTGGAAAAAAAGATGGAAGCTCTCCTGATACTACAGGGCATTCAGCTATGGTAGAAGCTTTTTAATATACTCATCTTATATTCATATAGCAGTCTATAAAACAAGAATGACATAAAAACAGTAGCTGCATACTATGAAGATAAAAGTAGAAGCAAAATCAAATAATTACCCCAGACCCCAAAACTAAAATAATGAGCACAATTAAGCATCTGCCAATAGAATGGTTTTCTAAAAAGGAGGTGCTTGTACATACCACATAAGTATAGGTGATAGAGTTGACCACTTGTACTCCGCCATATTTCATAGATGCTGAAGAGTTTTATTCTTCTGACTATTAGGCACCCTCATGGTAAACAAGGCTATCATATAGTCCCACAAACACTCAAGAGCATCCTCTTCTCCACCAAAAGTAAGAGCATTTTTTCCACTGAGAGAAAACAGTATATACACAGCCAACATGCTATTTTCTTCCAGAGTGTGGCAATACAGTATACTGCATGTGGCTCCTTGATATTGGGATATGAGAAACAGTATTTCTTAATCAAATTTATATAGCCACCCGTCTCACAAGATGTGACTTTGGGCAGCATGCAATAGTCATTAAAAAGAATACATGTATACAATCAGACGTTAAAAACAGAAAATCAGCATTAAAAAATGGATATTTGGCTGTCATTTAAGATAGTTTCTAGATTAGAGACTCTACTTTGCATGGAATAGTGTGAGAGCATGTTTAGAGTGAACCTGGTCTTTGGTTGCTCTTAGGGCATCCTGGCTGAAATGTGCTCAAAGTGACAGGTTCTTAATACGAACATGTGCTGTTCTTAATACGAGTATGTGCTGCTCTTAATATGAGCATGTGCTGCTGATAAAGGAAGTCTGCTATCTTCATCCATGCCTTTTTCTTTCTTTTTTTTTTAAAAATTGTATTTTATTTTATGCAAACAATTCATCTTTCGTTTAAACAGTGGATTGTCAGGGTACAAATCTCTTGTGCAAAAATGATTACAATTAATACATATTCATTATTATACTATCAGCACTCTATTCTTACTTCATACTACTATACACAATATATCTAATTATTATAACAATCCCTTTCTTAACATATTTAATTCTTATTCACATGTTACTATTTTCCGCTAGTCTTCTTTAATTTTCTAATTTCCATTTTTATTCTCCAGTCATTGATATAATAATTCCCATATCATATATTCAGTTTGTTCCTTTTCTTTGATTGCTGTTCATTTCTGCACATTCTAATATTTTCCTGTTCACCTTTTTCTGTCTTACTAAAAAACATTAGATAAAAGCATTAGGTCACAATGTCTCCAAGAATCAATCTTTCACAATTTGAAAATAAAAAACAGTGAAAAGGACAGAACCTTATGTCTTTGGAGACATTCCCATGGTATTTCAGACTATTTATTTTTAGAAAATTAGACCATAATCCCTATCCGTATTGCTATAGAAATAAGTTCTACTATATTTGTACATAAACTTGCATTGGTGGCAAACCTTAGACATTTGGTTTCATTGATAAAAATGCAGTCATAACTTTTCTATCAGCATCACAGAAAACCAGAAAGCACTTAAAGCAGAAAATGTAATGATAAAAGGAGAATAAATAAGATAAATGTGTAGCAACTTCAAGACTAATTAATTTGAAGGAGGCAGAAGCTTTGTTTATATATCAAACCCCTCCCTCCAAATAATCTTAAAGATCCTACTAGATTGCACCTTGATTTAATTGCCTAGACTAAAATGACTCTTCCTCCTCATTTCCAATGTATGTCAAATACTATGATATTTTTAGAAAGCAGGACAAATATGGTAAAATATTATAAAAATGTTATTTTTCACAAATCAGTTAGCTTGGTGGGATAGTATTGCATGCCTAGTTCCTCCTTGTTAACCTGTCCTACTCTTCTGGTAGTCTTAATAAAGGCCCACAAATAGTGAAGAGGACTCAAAACCCTGTTTAAAGAACGGTGGGAAAAGCAACCTAAAACAACGTGTTCTTACTCCTGGGCAGGTGTCCCCACTCAGTGATGACTGGCTGCTGTCCAGTGGGAGGAATCACTTCCAAGACATTGCTTTAGTTGGTGTAGCAACTGGCGGGTGTGCTGTTGTTGTTGTTGTTATCGGCGGCCTTGGAGTCTGTCTCGGAGCCAGGGAATGCTCCCCACCCAGCTGGGTTGCTAATATTGGACTCCTGACTTGATCTTCCAGGAACTGCTGCCAGGTTATTCTCCAATGGGTAAGAAGACATCACAGGCCTCCATCCCATCCCAGGCAAATATAGAAGGACTGGATAAATCAGCAAAGAGTTGCGATGCTTTGATGAAGTATTGTTCAAAGTCCTCTTTTAAGGCAGCTTTGCCAACCTGCTTTCTAAATAACAGTACATATGGACAGCTTCTCTTCCCTTAGTTGGATGAGATGGACTTCTCTGTATAGAAAAATACCCCCCCCACACACACACTCCTATTCTATAAAGGCCAATTGGGCCACCTTGCACTATCCTGAAAAGTAACTATTGATTTTCCTCAGCCAGGTAAGAATCCTAAAAAAAAAAGTTCCCAAGAAAAAACCAGTCACTGATCCTCCAAATATTTTCTACATTTTATTTTATTTTTTATTTATTTATTTTGTCAAGCATGTATTAGATAACAATAATGTATAAGTATAAACATTATTATGAATACATGAAATGGATACAAATAAAAAGGAACATTAGGACAGGGACAGTAGGCGTGTTGGTGCCCTTATGCATGCCCCTTACAGACCTCCTAGGAAAGGGGTGAGGTCAATAATAGACAGTCTAAGGTTAAAGTTTTTGGGGTTTGGGGAAGAAACCACAGAGTCAGGTAGAGTATTCCAGGTATTGACCATTCTGTTGCTGAAGTTGTATTTCTTGCAATTGAGTTTGGTGCCAGGTAGATTGTCAGGTACATTGCCAGGTAGATAGAGTAGATAGATAGAGTAGAAGTTCAAGCTTGTTCCCAGCATTGCAACGATGCCATTAAACATTCAGCGGAAAAAATATTTCTGGCCAACTTTTATACATCTAATGTCAAATGTTTAATTTGAACCATTCAGTTTTGGTTCAGTTGCCATGATTTAACCTTTGGAGATACTTTTGGTCTGGATGATTGAGTCTTCATTTACATGTTGAATTGTTTAAGTATAAAATCAGATGAGTTGCAGTAGAGTTAGCATTAGTGGAATAAGGTCAGATGTGATTAGAAGCCCCTGCCTTAAAGTGGTTACAGTTCAAAAAGCAACAGTGAGGTCAACAGCAGAGGGGAGACTGAGGCAAACTCAATAGAAAGAACATTAATTCGATTCTGTTCTTAAACAGGCATGCTTAAGTTTGTGGTTCTATGCAGTAGTAAAATAAAGGAGTAATACTATATTCCTTTAAAAAAAAAACCTCAACAGTCTCAAACCTTCAAATGAGTCTAATAAACGCTTACATTACATCCCTTGTTTAGAATGATTCTTGTTGCCCTCAGCAGCTGACCCTTTTATTAATCATTTCCTTTCATTTAAGGCTTCTGTTTGAGCAAGTAAAAAAAGCTTCTGCCCTTTTATCTAATGATTGCCTATTTACATACATGGTTACTGCATTCCTAAAAAGCCTTCCGGTTAGTCCTGTCTCATTCCTTGCAAAAGTATGCTTTGAATGCCAAAACATTTGCAACTAAAGTAATTTGCACATTAGTACTATTTCGTTTTTTTGGGGGGGCAGGATTACTATTCGAATGAAAACGTAAAAGGGAGGGATGAAAGTTTACTATCAGAAGGACCAGATGATTAGCATTTCCAGCCAGATCTCTCTGTTTCTAGATATGGCTCTGATTTCTTTCCATTCCCGGAGGTCATCTCATCAAGCAATTAATTCCCTGGGATTGCAATTGGTCATACACTTCTGTGTGCAAACATAGCTTGCTTGTTTATCTAGCTACATCACTGGAGAAAGCAGCTTTGAGAATGGAATTTGACTCTCTTTCCACAGAGGCATTTAAATTACTTTGCTTCCATTCCTCAGCGCTTATACACCCATTGCGGAAGATTTGCAACCCAATGCAATCAGCCCATGCACATGGACAAAATTGCTGAAAGGGCAGAAATTTGCAGAATGCCTCTATTTTTCTGTAATAAAAGCTGCCTAAGGTGGTAGATTACAGACTGTCTGTTTAATCAGAGGGTTGTTTTGTATTGTTGCAGAATGTGAAGGGAAGGATTCCCTTCATTTCCCCCCTTCTTTTAAACACATGGGGCAGGTAGGGCTTGCTGGCTGGGGAATTCTGGGAATTGAAGTTTACCCATCTTAAAGTTGAGAAACACTGCTCTAGATTCAGCAGGGAATGGAAGCTGGCATAATTTATATACGGATCCACATGAATTTCTTTTCTAGCATGTATCTCTGAAGGACAGCCTGAAATTGGTGCTTAAATTTACAGTCACAAAGGGAATTCAGAGA
The DNA here is from genome assembly GCA_023653725.1 of Bungarus multicinctus. Classification (NCBI taxonomy): domain Eukaryota; kingdom Metazoa; phylum Chordata; class Lepidosauria; order Squamata; family Elapidae; genus Bungarus; species Bungarus multicinctus. The sequence goes on along the minus strand of CM042836.1, from coordinate 123,848,347 downwards.
TGTGGCACGTCACGTGCAAAGAACTGCTGGGTTAAGGATGACATTTCCATCCACTTTTACCACAAATCCCCAGACTACTGACCTTCAAATGTTGAACTTTTAAAAAGGATTGGGGAGGTTCTTTTTTGACACCATCTATTGTGTGCGCGCAGCGATGGTAGGAACAGCAATGTGAGGTCCCTCTGAATTATAGTTATGGCATGAGAACAACACTGGAGAGGATTAAGAGAAAGTGAGTGAAAGATGACTCAAAGTGACAGGTGATTGACTATGGACTTTTAGCTCAGGCTCCCGTCTCCCAATTTCTTCCAAATTCTCCAAGGAAGTTCTAGTGAAGGTGGTGGCATGAACTCCAGGTAACCAAAATTATGCTGGGTTTTAACGGGATTGGTGCCAAGAGGGCATTTAATGTTATCTGAAGCCCGAGTCTCTTCTTCCTGCCAGAGGACTCCTGTTTGTGAGTTTTCTAAAGCTATAAATGGAAACTCTTGCTGGGAAGAAATTATCACCCAGGCATTTCTGATCCAGTCCAGTCTCACCACTCAAGTGTGGGCAGTCATGATTTCTGACACCTAGCCAGCTAAGCTCCTTGTTTTTTGGGATTTAAATCTTCCTCTTGCTGGGAAATGGAGATAGAAAAATGTAAAAGAGTCTCTTCAGCAAAAGACATGTTATCCCAAGAGAAACTGAAGGTAGGATGCAATTTTCCTTAGCATTATTATGCAATATTAAGATACAAGAGGCTGGGAAGAAAAGTTAGTTACTATTTTTATACTTCCTCCAGTGACCTTCATGATTAATAGGTTCAGCCATGGGGTGTTGAAATTAATTATGCTATAATCTTTCAGCAGGGATTAACCAACTTCATAATCGATATTTCCCTGAATTTTTCAGATGATAAATCCTGGATCTGCTGATGCTCCGTTTGTAGTGTTGTTTGAAAATAAAACAAGTCTATAATTTACTAATTTTTACAGTATGCTCGATGCTATACAAATGGGTTTGAGAAAGAGAATAATGATAGAAGCAGCCGACAAACCAGCTACTTCCTGATTATAACTTCAGCGAGAAAGATAGAATTTGCTTGGGCCAATAGTTGTTATTCCCAGGGGCAGCGAGGCATCATGTTATTCCTGACATTGGAAATTGATAAGATGTATGAGAGAGAGAGAAAGAGTGAGAGAGAGAAGAGAGAGAGGGAGGGAGGGAAAGAGGGAGAGAGGAAAAAATCTTGCAGTCACTCATATTGAATGACAAATTAGAAATAGTACCACATTCTTAAATAAGAATGTCATAATAATAGGAACACGAGTTATCGGTTTTCTCTTATAAAAAGAACTGTCTGCCTCCATGTCTGGGCTGCAAAACTCCAAACACTAGATGGTAGCAGATGTCAGATAAGTAACTCTACTGCCACCTACTGGTTGCACAGGATTTTGCATACCTGATATGGTAATCCTGGACTGCTCTTTTCAGAATTTATATGTTCCTATTTCAATACTTTTAATAGACTCCAACAATTTAAATATTGGAGAAAATATGAAACCTGAAGTGGGCCACTTTACACCTGTTCCTGAAAGCTTTTTCCTCAAATGTTAAATATTGCTGTTGTAACTTTGAATGGTCACTAAACGAACTATTGTAAGTCGAGGACTATCGGTACTGTATTTTATCTAATGGTGGGACTGGCCTTTAATACTCTAGAATGAAAATAGGGTAAATGCACATGTGAACTAGCTTTTAAGAACTTTCCTTGCAGCTGTCTGCCACCTTGTCTGGGGCAGTCACTGTGTTCTTTTCACTGGTCGAACCTTTTAAGTTTCTACTTTAAATGATACAAATAGATTCCTAGCATTATAAGCACCTGAATTGCCATTCTGCCCAGCTTAGTATATGTGATCCTGTAAGCCAAGAGATCATTTCAAGAAATAAATAATAATGCCCGCATGATGTTAGACTAAGATTACTGAGCGGGCTAGTGATAATTGGGCATTGGATACAGACATGGTTCCTTTCAAAATTCAACCCAGGGCAGCAGATAAACATGTTGCTCTCTTGGCCAAAAGAGAAGGCATTTCCCACCCACCCCCACCCCCTACCTCCAATTTCACAAATAGAAAGCAATCTCACTGGCAGTTGAATCTTTCTTTCTATTTCAGCAGTAGGACAGTGTCCTTAAGAACACCTGACAGGGGAAGTCTACCTCACAGGGTGGAGGATTGATCAACGATTGCCTGAAATTGCTACCCTGGTTTGTCTTAGGACAGCATCAGCGACTCTGACTGAACCAAGAGACTGAATCCCTTGTCCTCAGAGTTGCAGGGTAGCAATTTCAGGCAACCGTGATCAGTCCTATAGTACATCCTGTAAGGCAGACTTCTTCTATCAGGTGTTCTTAAGGGCACTATCCTACTGCTGAAATAGAAAGATTCAACTGCCAGTGAGATTGTTTTCTCTTTGTCAAATTGGGGGGAAGTTGCAATCCTTTCATGAAATGTAGCTTTTTCTGATGAAATTCTATCATTAATACCATACACTATATAACAGGGCTGTCAAACTCCCATCCTGCGGGTTGGATGTGTCACGTGCTGGCCACATCCCCCTTCTCCCCCCGTTTAGCAAAGGGGAAAAATCCCAATATGTCATGTAATGCCATCGTGATAATGTGAGTTTTGACACCCCTGCACCATAGCCTTTCTTAAACATAAAACAACTGGTTCAGTTTTTCCCCGAGATATTAGAGAATATCAAGAGTTACTATTGATCACTAAAACCCAAAGACTACAAAACTGACACATTTTGACATGTGTATTCTCAACAGCCCTTGGAAACTGTTATCTTACTAATTATTTAGGAATTCTTGATACCCAATTGAGCAAGTTATCCTTTTTTCCAAGGGTGGAGTGGAAGGTGGAGTGCAAATTACTATGTCACAAATGGATTACAATGTATGTCTGACCTTTCTATACTAAATCAGGATTCAGGACAATTTTCTAGAAATTAGCATTCCAAACAGGATAGCAGTTGACATTTTTGAACAAAGAAGCAGAGTTGTGCACCATGAATGTTCAGTCTGAATGTTAATTCAAAGAGTCCTTTATCTGTTCTAACGACTTTGTTCTCTTTGTCAATCCTGACGCATCTCACCCTCCAGGGAAATTAATTGGGATATTTTGATCTCTTTTGAATAATTAGGAACTCATCTGTGGTGAACAGCTTCTGCTGTCACAATTCCCTAATGGCTGATGGTGTGAGTTGTCTTAACAGATAGCAAACACCGTTCTCCATTTGGGTTTTCTCCAATAGAAATGCTATGATCCCATCCTTGTTTCTTTGCTTGACATTTAGCCTCTGTGCAGGTCTCTGCTCAACAGAGGCCAGGGGAGAAAGAGCAGACCCAGATGTTTAACCAGCAGCCAATGGTTTCTTCTACAAGTAGACCTTCTTACTACCACAATTAAGCCCAACATTTCTGCTGCTAAGTGAGGCTGTTGTGAGTTTTGCCCAGAGGTGGTATTCAGCAGGTTCTGACCAGTTCTGGAGAACCGGTAGCAGAAATTTTGAGTAGTTCAGAGAACCAGCAAATACCACCTCTCACTGGCCCCGCCTCTATCTATTCTCTGCCTCCTGAGTCCCAACTGATCGGCTGGGTCTTCTTTTGTTGCCCTGCACAGGAGAACGGAACTGGAAAGCAGGTTAGTGGAGTGGGAAGGGAAGTGGGATTTTGCAGTAACCTTCCCCTAGGAGTGGGGAGGGAATAGAGATTTTACAGCATCCTTCCCCTGCCATGCCCACCAAGCCACATCACACCCACCAAGCCACGCCCACAGAATCAGTAGTAAAATTTGAATCCCACTACTGGTTTTGCCTCGTTTTACGACCTTTCTTGCTGCAGTGAATCATTGTCATTGTTAAGTTAGTAATGTGGTCATTAAGTGAATCTGGCTTCCCCATTGACTTTGCTTATCAGAAGGTCTCAAAAGGTGATCACATGACCCCAGGACACTGCAACTGTCATAAATACAGTTGCCAAGCATCCAAATTTTTATCACGTGACCATGGGGATGCTGCAATGGTCATCAGTGTGAAAAACGGTCAAAAATTACTTTTTCAGTCCTATTGTAATTTCAAACAGTCACTAAATGAACGATTGTAAGTCAAGGACTATTGTATATTTGCTGTCAAATGAGTGCTTCCCATTCGAATCTCCCTTTTGATTTTTTTAAAAAAACTTTGGGTCATGACTGCAAGTTCTGGGTCAATAATTTCCAGGTTTGAATATTTTGCAACTGAACTTCCCCAGTAGAGGTTGGAGTAAAAGAAGGGTTAAATATGAAAATACCACTACATTTGTTACATCCAGTGAATACAGTGAAATTATTTCCTATCTTTTTTTTGCCCTGTATTTTCACATGACTAACTGAGTAGAGCTCCCTAGGATGACCGAGGGAGGAACTGAAGCAGATTTTAGTTAAAGATAAAGTTACTGTCTGGCACATCTATCCTAAACATTCAAGACAACATGGCTGTTGGGCACCACCACAAAAAGGGAGTAATAAGGCGTTTGTAAAGTTGAGCTGCTGGGCCAGCTGATACATACCTCTCATTCAAAGCACACATTTCTTAGTGGAACAAATCTCTGGATTGGGACCAAAAGGTGTCGAATATCAAGGACACCAATAAATCCATCCAAATTGCTCAAAATTTATGGTCAGCATCATTTGCCTAAATGTGTAGCTACTGGGTAGCCTACTATAAATATATTATTTTGCTTGCTGTAAAATTAGCAGCAGAAGAACCCACCATTTCTTTCTGATTTGGACAACCATTCACCTTTGAAGCTGCTCTCCCAAAGGATGAAGGGACTCTAGAACAAAGAATTGGGTGAGACCAGGACAAAAAATGAAATGTTAATTTAACGGATTCACTTTTAATTCAAGTTTATATGCTTGCTTTCTGCATATTCATAAAATATCCATTTCCCCCTACATTAATAACTGCAGTGTGGGGTCAGTGCTTGATGAAGTTCAAATGTAGAAACTTGTATCTGTTCATAGGTAGGTGACATCCAGTGAGCCCACTGGTTAAAAGGGGATGTCCCACATATTTGATGGATCTTGCTCAGTTCTGTTAAGCCCATGAATGTTGTTCTGAATTATGATTTGTATCCAAACCAAGTCCCTCGGGTTTACTTTAGTTTCTTGCAGGGATAGTGCTAAGCCATGGTTTTAGCTATGTGTGATGAATAAACCATAGTTGGCTCACATCGCAGTTTAACATAATGGGTGAACCCAGCCCCCGATTTTTCAGCTGACTCATAATCTCCATACACTGTAAAAACGAATCCCTGAGGAGCAACAATCTTTACTTTCCCTTCCTGACTGGTATCTGTTGGCCTGGTTCAGCAGGTCCCTTTTAAATTAACTGAACCAATAGCAATATGATAGCAGTGAAAATCACACATCATTACTGCATTGAATCAAGTAACCTAAGAAGTGTCCCTTTCCCACCTCCTCCAAGGAAGACACGGCATGATATTTTTTAGAAATTCTGATTATATAGCTCTACAGAACAAAATAAAGTGTTTAACCATGCTGGTCGTTGGTTCTTAATGGTTTTAACTGTAACAGGAAACTTTCCTCAGAACAAAAAGGACATAGAGTATAACCATAGATGCAAACGTATAAACTCTGCCATCTACTGGTTGGCTGTAGTTGTTGCAATACAAAATACATTCCAACATGTATTGCAACAGCTTTAGGTAGACAAACAGATCAGATGATCCTTGAATAGCTTGACTCTCCTGTTTATATATTCACTGCTCTTCCTGTCTCCCATTGCCAAAAAAAGACTTTCTGACAATTTGAGGTTTGTGAAGTTGAATTCCATATTAGTTTTTGAGGTAGTGGTGGAGCAAGGCAGAAGACTTGATGAAAACTTGAAGTATTTATATCCATATTTACATTTAGCTCTATCACCTATACAAATGAACATTCTCTTTATGTCCTCCCTGAACATCTGATGTTTGATTGAGACAAAAAGATCCTTGCACCTTGAATTTGTCATTGAAAGATCAGATTTTGAGTTATTTTAATATTATTTATCTCCAAGGAAGGATCAGCCATTGACACCTTTGATGTGAAATCAGTTTATGTAACTGGTTTTATATGTTGGGCTTTAGCAATTTTCACACTTGTAACTTACAGCAGTTTATAGCTAGTCGTCACCTTGGCAAAATATCAGCCAAAAAAGCAGGCTTTATATTACCTCTGTGGAGACCGAGTGATAGTATAAGGCAGGGGTCTTCAACCATGGTAACTTTAAGACTTGTGGACTTCAATTCCCAGAATTCCTCAGCCAGCAAAAAGTTGAAGTTGAAGTCCACAAGTCTTAAAGTTGCCATGGTTTGGGACCCTTGGTATAAGGCACTAAAAATCACTATTGTAGAAATGGTCCTTGATTGCTCAGGGCTTTAATTTCTTAGGAATGCATAATGAAAGAATATATTAACCCAACCTTGGTGCAGATTCCTTCTGATAGAGACCAAAAATGCCCCATACAGCCTTGTCTTATTTAAATCAATCATTCATTTATTAGTTGTTACAGCTAAGCTGATCTCTTGAAAATTAATTTATGGAGCATCTTTTGAGGGTCAGAATCATGTACCCCTCCAAATAGTTTTCAGGCAAATAAATGAAGAAAAAAGTGTTATATACTGGTAATTCTCAACTTCCAATCATTCATTTAGTGACTTTTTGAAGTTACAAAACTGAAAAAAAAGAACATATGACCGGTTTTCACATTTACTGACTGTGGCAACATCCCCATGGTCATGTGAATTAGCAATGCAAATTTTTGGGCTCCATTGTGGTTGAGGACTACCTTATGAAGCTGAATCAATGTAATTCATTAATTCATTGTTAATCTAATTTAAAATAATTAATTTGGACTTAGATTTTTTTTGTCCTTGTCCCACCTTTGACATACGATATGATACTTACAGAGGTCCTGTGTGGCTCTTACTTTTCCCTAATGATGTATATATTTCATTTAACAGCTAGATACCACTGTGGTTTACTTCTAGCAATTGGATAAGATGAAGCTATTCAGATCTTATGAAATACTTGCCTTTTTGGGAAGAAATGAGGGAGGAAATGAGAAATGTTCACAGCCTTTTTATTTATGCTAAAGTTTCAGCATATTATACATAGGCAGACTTGACAGAGGGGAATAAACAGCAATGAAATCAGAGATGCCCTGAGTGTTTTCCTGTTTTTTATTGTATATTTTAGTAGAGTTTTTAGTTTTTAATTCAGTTTTAATTTGTATAATCAGCTGCCTTGAGGGCTCTTTTTGGGCACAAAGTAGCATATCCATTTGTCAGTAAAAAATTATCACCAGGTGTTGGAAAGAAGAAAAGGCTGTTTCTCCTGTCGTTTTCTTCACCTTGCTGAAAAGTCAGTTGAGTTGCCAGATCTTAGAGCAACTATAGATGGCCAGAAAAAGCAGTTGGACTTCTCTAAAGTCAAATCCTTTGCTGAATTGTGACCATAATAAAGAAAATCCAGAGTGAGTGGCTTTGTTGCCTTGTACATCTTCATCCAATAAGGCAGTTGTGGATAGAGAAGCAGGAATGCACATGGAATTCATAGTTCTCACCTCATTCTCAGGGATAAAAATGATCTTCAATCTTCAATCTATAAATATCTGTATGAAAATTTTGATTAAAAAAACAATAATTCAATAGCTGTGCTGGCTTCTTCTCCTGTCAATTCCCCCTGGTTTGCCTTTACAGTTTGATTTACTTCTGGCAAGGAAGCTGGCCCTGGTTACTCAGTCAGCAGCCATGAGTCCCAAAGTCCATTTTTATTGAAATGTCCAGGAACTCCAACCCTGTCCCTGTAACTCAAACGATGACTAAGTTGATATGTGTTTCTGTCAATCATATCTCGCCATATTTTTAATGAGAAAGACATTGTTTTTCTGACTGTGATCTGAATTATAGCTCCTGCTGCCTTAAGAAAGTTCAAAACATTCTCAAAGATCCATCTCATCCTGGGAACCCTTTTTTTGAACTATTACCATCTGGCAGACGGTACAGAATAATAAAAACAAGGACAAACAGGCTGAAAAACAGCTTCTATCCCAGGACAGTAGCTCTTTTGAATTCTGCAGTATAGTGCAGTGATGGTGCGGTGTCGGGGTGGTGGTGGTGGGTTCGGTTCAATGTGTGGAGTGTGAAGGATGTGTGTTTGTGTTTATTTTCATAGTCATGATGTGCATTGTATGAGATGCAATGATAATAAAGTAAACTAAACACATCTAGAGTTGATGGGTGTTCTCTTATCATTTCCTTGTCTATTTTGACTTGTATTCCTACATTGTCTTTTACGATGCTGCTTTTGATAGCTTGGACTATTATTTTTTTCTTTTTGTGTAAAGACAGAAGCAAAGAAACAATGAAATAGTTCCTCTTTCTCCCTGCTACCCATCACCTCCTAGCCATGTTCTCCCAGTAGAGGACTGTTTTTTTTCCTTTACCTTTTCCTTGTTTTTATATGTCGCAAGAAACTTTTAAAAATAATTTTTGACATTTGTTGCAAGTCTTAGCTCACCCTAACCCAAGCGTTGATTTCCTTGATGGTATTTTTTTCCATTGAGTTAGGATTTTAAGATCTTGTTCATTTACTTGACATATCATTTCTAACTTTTTTTTTACTTCGTTGTGCTTGATGTTGTCAGCTTGAAGGTATTTATAGTAATCATTTTCATCCATACTTTTGATATTATTCCATAGGTTTTCTTGATTCTATCAGTTTTCAGGGTTTTTCCCTGTTTCATAGTAAGCATGGCATATTCCTCCAGTCCAAACTCCAATGCAATATTTTGGTTCTATATATGGACAGTGTTGAATAGATATTTTATTTCAGATGGTGTTTTCCCATATAGCTTTCAAATTGTCCATGTAAAGCAGGTGGGATAGCCTGGCAAATGTTTTTGATGTTTGGTCTGAATTATTCAGTATAGTTGACAGAGGAACATGCAAAATGACAAATGATACTGGTGATACCCAAAGGTGTTTTTTCAGGAGGAACTAGACTTTCTTCTTTTTCTCTGAAGATGTTTCACTTGTCATCCAAGAAGCATCATCAGCTCTGACAGGACAGTGGGAAATGGGGAAAAAGTTCCCTATTCTATTTTATTATCTAGCTCATTGATGAAGATATTGAGGAGCCCAAGACAAAACTTTGAGGTACCCCACTACATGCTTCCCTCCAGATTGATGTAGTTTTATGGAGGGCTCCATACTGAATGTGATTGGTCAGCCAAGTGCGAATCCATCTGGTTTTGGTATTCTCTATCCTATACTGTTCTATCTTATGAAGACATAGGCTGTGGTCTACTTGTCAAATGCCTCACTGAATTCTACATATGCTACATCCACAGCATTTCCTTAATCCACTAATTTATTCTACTAATTAAATTACTAATATAATCACATGTCGTCCTTATTTATATACTGTACCTGTGTTTTCCTTGTTTTTTCCCAAGCCAGCTGTTTCTCATTTGGAAGGTCTTCTTACTCTTGGGCAGGCCCTGGCAAAGAATAACAAAATAACTAGTATTTGTAAAGCTAAATTTAAGAAGAAATAAGTCACTTATGTTTTTAAAATGAGAATAATTACAATGTTATTAGGTTAAAAAAATACTCACTTTCTTGACTTTGAAGGAGTTTCTCCTTTAGGTACTTGTTTTTGTTCGCAAGGTTTGCAACTTCACTTGCCAAGAACTCGTTCTCCTCCTCCAGTTAAGATACAGAAATTTCAAGAAACATTCATCAATCATAGAATACAAATAAGCAAACAAAATAGCAGCTTAAAACAGGATTGTAAGGGAAGTGAACTTATCTCTCTTATTCTGGCATTTTTCTGAGTCATCTTCTCCTGGTGTTTTTCTCTTATTTCTTTTGCCTTCTCTTGTTCTGTATTTTTGTGGAAAAATATTTGTGTTATTACACGATATTCATGAAAGACATTGCATATTAAACCACCAATGACCCATCAAATTAAGACTGGTCAATACAAATGGTACAGTCCATTTAAACTGCAATGCAGGGAAACAGATCTTTCTGCATCTTTCCTCCAATAACTTAAAGGGAGTTCAGAGCTTCTCCCAAAGACAGTACTCTCATAGGAAGGGTTTCCCCCCCCCTCTGTGGTACAGAGGAAGGGTTGCTCTTCTATCCCCACTCCTCCTGTAAGTACCCATACAAACAATATTATTGGTTACTCACCCTTGTCTCTCTGATGTTGTTTGTATTTTTGGAGACAGAACTGCCAAAAGAAAACAAAGGGATGAATTAAGCTCATTCTTGATCAAAGTGCTATTAAAGAAAGAACTAGAAGAGTCAGAAAGCTTTCCTGTTTTCCCTTCATCTTTTTCCAAGCTACATTTCCCCAACTTTTAATGCTTCTTTATTGAACTTTGCAGAGATTGATAATGAAGGAGAGAGTTTTATTTCTGGCTGGAGTCATATCCAGTTGCAATGCCCTTTGGCTGCTTTCTGACCATTCGTTCTAAAGCACTTTGTAGTAGTTCTGGCAAAATCCTTGGGCTATAAAGCCACATTTTGAAAAGGAAGGTAACTACAACGAGCCATTATCAGTCTTACATGGTAGCATCTTCATATCCTAGTTTTCAGAGTAATTTATATATGCCTTCTCTAAGCAAAATATTGATATTTGTAATTGGGACAAAATATGGTGAATTTGGATTTTTAGCAGCAAATAGGCTGACTACAAGTGAAGCTGTTGAGAATAATTATTTTGCTGTCCTTGCCTTTGTTTGTCAAAATCTGTAAGAATAAAAATGCAATCCTCTAGCTCCAAATAGAGTTTTGAAAACAATTGCAAATAATCTATATAATTCTTCTAAGAAACTATTTTATTTCAAAACTGGGATCTGGAAGGAACTATGTTAATATACATACATACATATTTACATACATACCGTATACATACATACAGGAGTGCCATCACTTGAGACTTTCAAGAAGAGATTGGACTGCCATTTGTCAGAAATGATGTAGGGTCTCCCGCTTGGGTGGGGGGTTGGACTAGATGACCAACAAGGTCCCTTCCAACTCTGATTATCTGTTATCTGTTAATGTACATACATACATACATACATACATGTGTGTGTGTGTGTGTAAGTAATTTCTGGAAATGTTAACGGCACATAATAGATTGCTTTCTGCAAAGTTAAATTAGGATGATGTGATATGAGTTAAAACTGCATTTGCTTGGGATTTTATTTGTTTATTTGTTCATTTATGGGGGGGAGGTGTCTGTGTGAAAGTTGATGTGATTTCCATAGGCTACACAATTTGCCAGATTGTATCCATAATTTTTTTTAAAAGAAAGTGTATTGTTTCTAACTGTTCTCTACCTCTTGATTATTGTTCCGATGTTAATCTTGGTGTTAATCTATGCACACCTGAGTTTTGATTGCTGGAGTGGAGGTATTTTCATCTTTTCATTCCTTTTTGGTTTGTTGATTGTCTCTTTTGCATAGTATGTAGATGTTGTTTATGTCTATGTATCTATTAATTGCCAATTTGTTAGTGTGCCAGGCTTCCAGGAATTTTCTGGCATTTTTGATCTAAGATGGTCAATAAGATAGATGTATAAAGGCAATTTCCTAGTTATGGAAAAAAAGATTATCAGGAACAAAAGTTCCATTGAATCCCATATTTTATTTAGATAGTTAGAGTGAATCTAATTGGCTGGTTCATCCTCATATCCCTCTATCCAAAGCGTGAAGGCCCTCACTAACCACTGTTAAAAACTGTTAAGCAACAATCCTTATGGCATCACTTGAAGTTTGCCTCTAGCCAGCTGCAGGGGCAGCTGAAGTTGCCTTTAGCTGCTCTGTTATTAAAATGATGTTCTAATGACCTTCTTCTTCCAATATAAACCTTCCTGTAGGAACAATTGACAGTGCCTCCAAGATAGTGTTGATGACTGCATGGCCAGAGGCTTGGATCCTCCCATTTCTCGTTTAGTGTAATTGACTCTGGGCCTCCTGACTACTAATTGTATAGATTTTAGGCAGCTGTTTGTACATTGTCAAGAATTCATATGGAGTCAGCTGTACAAAAATACTATTCAATCAGCCAGCCTGTGCCAGCTTCTATCCATCTTTCCTTTGATATGATTCTGGGCCTATTATCATAGAAGTTTAAGTTTAATTTAATTTATATACTGCCCCCTCTCCCATTTGGGACTCGGGGCGGTGTACAGCCAGATTAAAAAACAGTACAGAGAAATTTAACATTTAAAAACGAATTAAATAAGTGGCTGAGATTAAAATAATAAAAACAAGGGCATATAAAACAATAAATTTAAAACCCCACAATACTACTAGGCCAGACCTGCTCGTTGAAAAAGATGGGTCTTCAAGGCGCGCCTGAAGGTCCGCAGGTCAGAGATAGTCCGTATCTCCAGGGGCAACTCATTCCTAAGGGAGGGTGCTCCCACAGAGGAGGCCCGTACCCTTGGGGTCGCCAGCCGACATCGTCCAGCTGATGGCACCCCAAGGAGGCCCACCCTGTGAGAGCGCACAGGCCGACAGGAGGCCGATGGCAGCAGACTTTGGTACACACTATTGGTTTGCTTTTCATATTTAAGATTTGCCCATTTTCCTTTCAGAGGCACTAAAGGAGCTGTACAAACGAAATATTAAAAACCTAAACACCCTATATAAAATTTAAAAGAGGCAAGTAACATTAAAAATTAACTAGGAAGAGGGGTTTGAGGGCTCCAGCCAACTCCACAAATGCTTTTCTGTGCACCCCAAGGAAAGCCTCAGAGTCATGCTTCCCAGCCTTCCTGGAAGGCTGTCCTGTGGACGCCTTTAAACTGACATTATTAACACAATTCACCAAGAAAGAACCTGAAAGAAGATGTGGAAATATTTGTTAAATGTTCAGGTTCAAAAGTTATTCTAAAAGTTATTCTCAAATAACTTTTGCTTGTTCCTAGACTCCTTTGATTCATATTTTACTTCATTATCAAAAGTTAATATAGTTCCTTCCAGATCCCATTACTTTTGTCGTTATCTGTCATTTTACTTCTTTGAATTCTAAATCCCAGAGTCAGACATGCAAGTTGACAAGTAAATAAATAAAACTGACAATCTCTTACTTCAAAGAAGACTTTCCCTGTATCATAGAGGAATGTCTCCATGATGGAAATAAAGTAAACCTTAATTAAGCTAAATTACTCCTAATTAGTTAAACAAATATATTACATATGATATCTATATCTATCTATCTATCTATCTATCTATCTATCTATCTATCTATCTATCTATCTATCTATCTATCTATCTATCTATCTATCTATCTATCTTTATCATACGTAATATATTTGTTTAACTAGTTAGAAGTAATTTAGTTATATATATACAGGGGCCGAATCTCATGGAATGTGTACCTCAAGGAGCTGTGTGGAAAAGTTTGGACAATACAGAGTTTTCCTAGAAAGAGACCTGGATCAAGAGACTGCGCAGACCAGAGCTGGATGAGAGAGAAGGAAAAAGTTTCATAGTAGCTTGAACTCCCACAATACTCTCTCAGGGTATATCTAGTAAGTTAGAAGCTTAGAGCTTGAATATGGCAAGATTCTGTTGATTAGGTTTAAGGAAATAAAAGGTTGAACTCAGTTTGATTTCACTGTGTCATTTCTGGTCTTGGGCTGACAGTGAGTTCCCTTGGGGTCAGAGAGAGACCTCTCCTGTTGGCTCCATTGTTGAGGGGGGCATTTTTATTCCCTTCAACTATGAAATTTCTAAATTTTTTAGGATATTCATTATTATGGTCTTTTATGTTTATATTTGCTATCTTGCCCTCCCTGGTTTTTGAGTGGGTAAAAGTGGGGGGTCACTTTCAGACTTGCATGATTCTGTTAATATAGCCTGTAAAGGTAGAACTAGCATTGCTGATTGTATTTCTTGCCTAGACTACCTTGCAAGTCTAATATCAATCTTACAAGTCAATTTGATGTCAGTTTTCGATGCAAGAATATACAGTCTTATTGAAAAATCTATTTGATTTCCATCTTGGAAAAATGGTTAACCAAGCTGAAGAAGTTTGTTTAATAACCATTTTGTACTTTTCAAGTAAATCACTGGAAACTGTCCTTGGACTATACTGTAAATGGATATATGGATTTGTTCCTCATCCAAAATTTGGGTTTTCCAAGGATAGAATCTATATTTCTCCACTCCTCTTGGTTGATATCACAGAGCTTGTGAATGGATTCCAGATAACAGCCCTCCTCCATTTCAAGAAGCTATGTAGGAACTACTTCTGTGTAGCCCCCACTGGATGTTTAAGAGGCTGAGAAATCTGCTGCTTTCACTTGGATACTGAAAACGCTCAAAATGGGTCTTAAAAAATGTTCCTTTCAAGCAAGGTGAACACAGTAGAAACCTATTGTTGAACTAATTCCATGTAGGGAATGATTCCTGCCCTCTAATCCACTCATTCCTTAAAATCAGAGGTGGTATTCAGCAGGTTCTGACCAGTTCTGGAGAACCGGTAGTGGAAATTTTGAGTAGTTCAGAGAACTGGTAGCAGAAATTTTGAGTAGTTCGGAATACTGACTCTGACTGGCCCCGCCCCCATCTATTATCTGCCTCCGAGTCCCAGCTGATTGCCTGGGTCTTCTTTTGTTGCCCTGCACTGGAGAACGGAGATAGAAAGCAAGTTAGTGGGGTGGGGAGGCAATGGATATTTTGCAGTATCCTTCCCCTGCCATGCCCACCAAGCCACACCCACCAAGCCACACCCACAGAACCGGTAATAAAATTTTTTGAATCCCACCACTGCTTAAAATGTTTGCTTATTCAAACATGTCCAGATCAATGAATGCATGAATAAATGTAAGAATCTAGCGGAGACTTTTGGGGACTTTTGCGCAGGTTGCATACTTTAATATTGCTTTATTTATTGCTTTCTTTAATTCCTTTGAAGGTCAAAAAGAGCTGAGATGTTACCTGTTCATTCTACCTGGAAAGCAACTGTATAGATTCATTCAGCATCTGCAAAACTCATCTGAAGCCTTGACCAGATGGTTATGTTTATTCATTCATTGTCACCAACACACTCTCCCAGGAAAGCACTTAAAGATAAGCTGGAAGAGACTACAAATTGTAGGATGTTTAGCTAAGAAAAAGAGGAGACAATTGATGATATATAATTTAAGAGAACAAGGAATTATTTATTTATATTACCATTTTTCACCTTCTTTTCCGCAACAGGAAACTCAAATAAGGTTTACCCCTTCAAAAAAAATGAATTGTTGTGGCACATTTTTAGCTGCTTATGTTTTACAGCCATTGATAATAATGCAGCTCATGAATGAAAGTGAATATGCGTATCTCAGGATAATGCATCAGATCCTGCAGTAATGCATCTCATGAAAGTCAACTTTATATGATGGGCACAGCATCTTAATGAGCATAGCATTGGTGAGCACCTAGCTGACCTTGGCTGAACTGGAAAAAATTAATCAGGGTTACATTTATTATCTATTAGGGGTCTCTCAGGAAATATACATTTAATTTTTCAATTAAATGTATATTCTAACATTGAATAAAGGCTGTTGTGTTATGGGGCATATAATACCCAGCACAGTATTTTTCTTCTCTAACTGCCACTGTCTCATAACACAATGTGTTCTCCCTCTTGTAGCACAGGGGTGTCAAACTGGGGACCCACGGGCAGGATGCATCAGATGTAGGCCATGCCCACCCCAGTTCCCTGAAGGGGAAAAATGTCACAATATGTCCACATGATGGCAACATGATGCCGCGAGTTTGACATCTGTGTTTTAGCATTTTCCTCTGTAGTTTAAAAGAAGTTGTTTTAATAGCAGTCTTCTCCAGTCTGCATCTTCCAGATAAATTGAATTTGCTAGCTGGTAAGAGTATGTGGCCTCATTACCCACAGTCTTTTCCACAGTGCTGGTTTGGCTAGAATGGAACTCTCAAAAATAATGGGTATAAAAGTTGGTCCATCTCACTTGGAAGGAGCCTAATTTGGGAAGATTTCTGATGGATCTACTAAAGCTTGTCTTTTAGCTACTGGTATGTTAATGTATATGGACATAACATACATACATGTATATGTGGAGCCTTCAAATCAGTGTTGATTCCTGATAACTGCCTGGACAAGTCCCTGCAGTTTTCTTGGTAATGTTTTCAGAGGTGATTTGTCTGCTTCCTAGGGCTGAGAGTGACTAGCCCAAGTATCACCTAGCTGACTTCATGCCTAACTAAAATATACAATCGCTCAGTTTCTAGGCTGGTGCTTTAACAACTAGGCCAAACTGCTTGTCAATGGTCTGTAAGTAATGTCTAATTTGAGTTCCTAAACACAAGAAGTTTTAAATTATGTTAAAAAATCCTAGATCATTAGAAGACCATATTTATATATATGTAGGAGATGACCAAGCTGAACCTGAAGGAGGGGTCAAATGTATCACCAGTCACAAGTTTCTTTGTGCCCACAAGAGATCTAAGTCCACTTCATCTTGAATTCCATTGACCCTTACTTACCTCCAATTTGTTTGGACTGTTAGTAATTCAGATTTTTGTAGAGCAGGGGTCTCCAACTCCCAATATGTGGACCAGCACTGGTCTGCAGCATGTCAGAAACTGGTCCATGCAAACAAGTGAAGCCCCATCTGCGGGATGCAGGCAGTACATGAAACCACGCCCTCACTGATCCACCGAAAAACCACTCTCCACAGAACCGGTCCCTGGTGCCCAAAAGGTTGGGGATCACTGTTGTAGAGAGCTTAAGCTTGCAATAAATCTTTCTATAATTTGAATAGCCTGGATCTTCTGATTTTCCTGGTACTTGACATATACATTGCATCTATCTACACATCTCCATCAACCCTAAGAGATAATTCCCACACATTAGAGAAATAGTTATAGAGTCTTATGGATGTTACAGAGTCCTTTGTCCTCAACAAGAATAATCATCAAGGTTGGGAAGATGATTTTTTTTTTTAAATGAGCAAGGCTTAGTCATTTTCAGTTTAGTAATTTGGACTTTTTGGCTTAGTATTCACCAACCCATAAAAAAACTTTTTCCAGGAATAAATATACTCATTGTCCTCAAATGCAATATATTTTATATTAAGATGACATATGGTTTAATACGATACTGGTTTAATGTGCAAAGTCCACTAACATCTCTTGATTGAAGAAAGCAGCCTCATTGTTTTAACAATGACACATTTTAGCAGCAAGAAAGTTGGACAAAGAGAACATTTATGTCCTAGATGCCTCTTTTGCCCACATAAGCTGCCTACTCTTCAAATATTTTAATAAAGGAATTTCACTTGTTACTGGAACAAGCATTGTTTCTCTAAAACCTGATGTCCACATTGGTTTTACATAGTAGACATCTGGGAGTTTCTGATCTCTACATGTGATGTGGGGGAAAGAGTGGAGACCAGAAGGAATTGCTTGACAGAAGACAGGTACCATTTATTTAAAAAAAGAAAGATATTGTGGCTATATATATAGGTGTTTGCTGTGTGGCATGAATTTCAAACTGCAGTAATTACTCTGAGATCTATGGTTATACCCATGGCAAGTTAGAAGTGTTGAATATATAATTGTTTCTGGTCCTCTTACCTGCAAGATATTCAGAGAAGTTGGAATGCTTTTTAATTATAGACTCTGAAACTCAGGATGACTAATTGAGTTTTTGGGTTTACCAAAATAGAAGCCATCTGAATGAGCCCGTGAAGTATAAATTATGGCAGTATGTGAGCCTGATCTATTCATAGGTCTGTGAAACTCTAGGCCAGTTGTGCAACTGTAAATATCACAGATTAGTTAGCAAGTATGATGTATGTGGACTTTAGGATTGAAGGATTGAAAATGTCAATTGATGCAGCTCTTTGAGGAGAGTTTCATTTTGAAGGCAGCCACATGTTAACATTTGCCTCCATGGAAACAATAACCCCAACTTCTCTTTAGAGATAAATTGTTCCTACTATGGAAGTCTTCTAGTTGTGTTCTACTAGCTTCTGCTATATAAGTGTCCTGTAAAACTTCTATAACTTCTTAGAAACAACTGTTTTATTTAAAAAAAAAACAGATCATAGGCAGACTGGTTGAACAAGGTAAATCTGGTGCTTCTTTGCACATTGAGTTGAACAAGTATAAATATTTTATAGTTATTAGATATCCTGAGTGAATTCAGTGAGTAGCAATACTTCACTGGGCATGTCTTGAGTGGGTCCAGGTCTTCTCAATCTTTGGAAGGAAGGCTACTAGGAATGATAAGCTAATTGTTAGAAAACATCTCAGAAGAAGGTAATGAAAAATTTTCTATAACTAAGAAAACTGTAGAGTTGAGTTATGTCTATGTAGTAGCCAGATTCAACTGATTGATTTTGTGCCATCAAATCATTGTCAGTTCTTGGTGACCACATAGATTTTCTTCATGACAATCTCCCCCCTCACCTGGACTTTAAGAGTCTTTCTCTTGCCTTCAATGTCTTTTAGTGCAATATTCAGGAATTTCAACTTTTAAAATTGGTTAATGTGCTGTATGGGTAGGGTATGGGCATGCTTACTATTTGTGAAATTATTGATGGGAACTTTGACCTGGGTAAGAAATTCACACATGCTGCTCAAACAACCATATTGACAAATCATTCTTACATGCAAGCCTTCAGTGCCCTTCCTCTCCCAGTGAGTAAAATGCTCTTGCATGCATCTTCTTCAAGAATGCACAATCCACATGCTTCTGTGACTGTCCCATGGTATCCTTTGAAGAATGGGTCCTCTGTATTGAAAGCCCTAAGGAGCACTTCTGAAGGGAAAACAGTGGCCTTTGCTCCCACTGAGTGCTTTTCTAGTGACTCACTTCTGCCTTGTATAATGCTGTGCTGTCCTATGGCCTCAGTTGACACCATGACTTCTCTCTGGCTTGGTGGGTGCAGCAGGCAATGAGGAGCTCTGCTTTAGTGAATGTGTTCTTCTTGACAACCTCTTTTGTAACATGGACTTCCTTTAGATTACAACTCATGGAATTCCATTCTGATTGGGAATTTGAAGAATTGTGCTCCGGATCTATTGAGAGAACTCAACTTAGGCTAGGTAGGTGTCTCTCAGGTAAACATCAGGATCTGTTTGGATTCCACTGGAATTCTCAGGGTGGTGGCAAAATTATTTTTAGGGCTGGGATAACATGTAACCCTGGCCATTGTGCCTTAGTAACTGTAATATCTCTAGGGCTGAGTTCAAACATCCCAGCCTTAGAGATGTTATGGTTACTGAGGCACATTGGTCAGAGTTACACATAACCCTGAGCTAAAAACTATGGTTTACATGCTAAGATCTCTGGCATGCATGAGATGTTAAACAAGCAAACCAACAACTTATTACAGCTGATATTTATTGTCTCATATTATAAAATGTGGATTCACAAACTTTCTGTCCTTAAGTCACACTTGGTTGGGAGATGCTGGCAGAAGTGAGTCACAAAGTTATCCCTATGATGGGAATACTTATTTCAATATGTAAAGAAATGCATCATGATTCTTCACAGGAATAACTTTTAAGCAGCTTTCACACAGTTTCAGGAATTAAATCTGTATTTTTCCCCCTTATCATCCTTCCAGAAATAAGTTGGTTACTTCCTCGGGAAGTACTAGTGCAAGAGAAAAACTTTTAAAACTATTTTTTGGAATGACAAGGGAGCAACTGAACAGGAAAATATTTATATGGTAACTCAGTTTAAAAATCTCAGTATTTAGCATCATGTGTTGTTCTGTTTAAGTCTGCGATACCTGATTTATAATCAGCATTTCTTGTTCTGAAAATTACCTTGAACAATTTGAGTAAAAATGTAATTATCAGTACCTGGGAACTGATTTTTCTTTTGCTAAATTTGGTTGTGATCTTGAATTGATTCTGATTATGTAACCTGAGCTCTAAAATTCCATTTTTTTAGGAGATAAATATACAAATTTAACTAAATTCTTCTTTTTAAAAAAATAGTTACAATTGTATGATACATTGACACATGTATTTTTTAAATTAAAAAATGACTTGTGACTTTTACACTGCAAACTGCAAAAGCCTAAATTTTGTTGAACTATATCCTTTTGGTGTTTACATCCACTAAAATTCCCTCTAGTTCCTTTTTGAAAATAATATCCAGTTTTATTTTTGTGCCACCCTTTTGATGAAAATGGATTGGCCAGTTAGTCAGTAGTGTCCAGAGTCATTTCAATAGTGAGATGGGTGACATATAATTTTTTTAAAAAATAAATAAATAAACTAAATATAGCCTTGGACTAAAGCGATTGGGAAGATCTGGTGCTTTCATTCCCTTTATAGTGTTCAAAAGGGACAAATCAGTCTGTGTAATTGCAGAAAAGTACATTTGTTCTGCAACTGGATCTGAAAATGAGTTAGAAGATTTTCACTGTGGAAAATCCTGAGATGATACAGTTTCCTATAAGAACCTGATGGGGAACAGGAATCTTCCAGAGTCTTGTGACTTCCCATGGTTATGCTCAGAAAATACAGTTCAGATGTATTTAGCTTTGAAATAGCACATGAACATTATCTGGAACTCCTTTTTTCCAAAGAAAGTGAACTACTGTATGAATTCCTGGAGTTTTTGACTGTTTATAAGTAAGTACATATGCACATCGCAGTCTAGACTGGCCTTGCCAAGTGACGCATTCCATTTTGTCTAATGTGCTGTCAAAGAGAAAAGTTAACAGCAGATTTAATGGGCAGGGTGTATTCAAAGATGCCTCTCTGGTCTTATCAATTGTAGTTTTTTTTTTTTTTAATGCTTTAGAGCACCCTGAGAACATAATTGCTCTTTGTTTTACAGTCCATCTTACTTCCACCTTTGAGGGAGATGGGAGGTTTAAAAATGTGAAATATAAATAGATGAGATAGGGAGATGATAGAAAGATATAGATAGATAAAATAAATGATGGATAGATAGATAGATAGATAGATAGATAGATAGATAGATAGATGATAGGTAGATATAGATGATAGATATAGATAGATGATAGATAAGATAGATGATAGATCGGTAGGTATAGACTACATAGATGATAGGTAGATGGATAGATAGAGAGATAGATACAGAGATAGAGAGATATAGATAGATAAAGACAGAGACAGATAACTGACATGGACACAGACAAACAGACAGACAGACAAATTCAGAACCTTATGGTGGCCTACATAGAGTCCTTGCTTCCCATTTTCCTCCCAAGAAGCCTGTATAGGCTGGGTTGTGAGAGCGCAGCTGTTTTGAAATCACCCAATGAGATTCTGTGCTATGGGCGGAGAAGAATTGAGGTCTTCCTACTCTAACATAATAAGTCCTTATGACTATGCCACAGTCAATATAAATTGGCAAACATTTGAGGGAGAGTCATCAAACATTAGAGCCTTCCTTAATTCTTTGAATAAACTCTTCTACACAAAGCAGTATCTGTTGGGTGATGTAATATAGGCAGGCCACGCAGCAAATTTTTTTTGTTTCGTTCAAATTGCTTGTTATACAGTATCTGCATCCATTGTAGGTTCCTTTGGAATCTGGGTTTCTTAAGTTCACTTTTGTGCCCTCCCTCGGAAGACTGCCAACTCAATGCTACCTTGCTGACTGTACAACGTTCTGTGTGAGTATTACAGAAGGATTTGAATATAAGATTGTTAAAAAAAAAATCTATTTTGCTAATTTATATTTTAATCTTTGTCTCAATTATGTTGGAGTGGGGAGGGAAGAGAATTGTCTGAAAATATGTCTAGCCTAAAGATAAAAGGTTGGATACAATAGGCAGAAAAGTATTGTAAGATGTTTATTTATTTGTATTTATTTAGAAGAATTATATGGCCACTCACTCACTCTCAGTAACTCTGGGTGTCTCACAAACAATTTAAAAAACCCAATATAAGAATAAAAAACAGTAATTGCCCACCCCCACACCCCACCCCCGATGACAACACACAATCAAATGAGCCACTAGATGGGTTCCATCCCACTCTTGATTTCCCCAGGCCTGTTGACAGAACCAGGTCTTCAGGGCCCTACAAAAAGTGTCTTAGTGGGGGGCAGTCTAATTTTTAAAGGGTTAATATTGCAAAGGGAGTCAGCCACCATGGAGAAGGCCCTTCTTTTGGGTCCAGCCAGAGTATATCTCCTTAGGGGATGGGACCAGCAGTGGTGGCACAGTGGTTAAAATGCAGTACTGCAGGCTAACTCACTACTCACTTCAGAAATTTGATTCTGAACGGCTCAAGGTTGACTCAGCCTTCCATCCTTCCAAGGTGGGTAAAATGAGGACCCAAATTGTTGGGAACAATAGGCTGACTCTGTAAGCTGCTTAGAGACGGCTTTAAAGCACTGTGAAGTGGTATATAAGTCTAAGTGCTAGTGCTATTCCTGTCTCCCCACTCTGGTGGGTCAGGTGGATGTAACTGAGAAGAGACATTCTTTCAGATAACCTGGTCCCAAGACATAAAGGGCTTTAAAGGTGCCGATCAGCACCTTGAACTGTCATTGCAGATAGCAGCACCCGATTGAGTTCAAGAAAAGCAGGATGCATTTGGTTAGTATGAGGATATGACCCAACAGGATATCACAGTACTGTAGGTTAGGCTAGGAAATTTTTTAAAAAGCTACCCAGAAGAAGAAAATAGTAAATCCAATGTTGTGTTTCCAAAAGAAACTTCATGGATCTCACCAAATCATCATCAGAACTGAGCTCAACTCATGGAAATCTTTATATTTCTACTTTGCAATGTTAAGTAGTGATGGGATTATGAGATGGGTGTACAGGAAGTTCCCCAAAACCTAGGGGTTATTCCAGGATAGACCATTGAAATCAATTTACTAAATTCCTTTTGGGGCTTTCATACCTGCCTGGTTATGTATGGTAGCAAGCTGTGACCTAAAATAAATGGTGTGTTTTTTTCCCAGTGCCTGAAGTAAATCTAAGCATGTACAAGCCCAGCTCAATATCTGAGATTAAAATGTGCACCTGTTCACCAGAAGAGAATACCTGTAAGGTTGATTCCAAGAACCCCAAATACACAAAGTAGCAATGAGAATCTAAAAGATGAACCAAGCCATTTAACTTTAACGGCAGAGTTACCAGTATTTTTCCTCTTTTCTTTGAACATTAGGAAGGGAATCTGTGGAGATCCTCAATCATCCACGTCATGGTTGTCCCAAAGGTATTTTTCCAAAAGGCAACTGGACTTCCTTGGTTTTTTTCATTTAAAACGTTTTACTTCTCTTCCAAGAAGCTTCTTCAGTTCTGACATTCTTCAGATCTGAACAGCCTCTTGGATAAGAAGTGAAATGTTTTCAAGGAGAAAAAAAAACAAGAAAGTCCAAGTTGCCTTTTTGGAAAAATACCTTAGGGACAGATTAAGAAGGGAACCAGTTTGGGTTGGGACTAATATATAGGAAGGGATATCACACCACATTGACCCATTCCATTAGCCTCTGCTTTGGTCCCTTTCTTCAGCTTCTGTTTCCAAACAATGATCCATTATTAGACCATATTTAATGATTAATATAATTTGTGGGTGAAGGTGTCCAGTCCAGTGGGAACACGATACTTCTACTAGAGCCCCAGTGTATGCTGGATTCTTTATATTGCAAAATAAAAAAAGAGAAGGAAGAGAACATAGCTGCTAGCTAAGATACAGGATGGCCCAGCAGAAGGCCTGGGAACTGAGTTATGGAAAGACCAGGCAGATTCAAGGGCTGTTGGCTAAAAGAGAAAATTAAACAAGGACAAAGGTGATTGGCAGACAAACCCAAAACACCCAGTTCTGAGGAAGAAGGAACAGCTTTTCCCAAGCTTCCATCCTCCAGGTTAACACCATTCCCAGGATGAGATGGTGCTAAAGAGGAGGAAAAGTGCAGATCCCTTCATTATATACAGATATAATCTACTGCTATATGCCTGGAAATCTGAATGACTCTCTTGCCATTTTTGTTCTTATGTTAATAAAATGCAACCTCCCCCAGCAACAGGAGAGATTCTTTAACAAGAGCAACATGCAGAAGAATTAAATAAAATGTATCTTTCATTCTAGGTTTGTCTTGCAAGGATTCCAAGAAGGTACATGCGGTTGAAATACAACCTAAACGGTCTTGAGCCACAAGCAAAACTTCGCAGTTACAAATTCTTTGTTTTGTCTTCTAGGAAATGTTTTGGTTTGAAACTTTGTTTTCTTTCATACCTATGGGATTTTATTCCAAATTTATTCCTCTGGTAATCATGGGAATCCCAGCCATTCTCTTGGCCTTTGTTTTTGAGATGCTCCACGTTCTCTTCTGCCTGGCTGCAGCTGTTCCAGATTTCTGCACTGTCCTGGATATTGAATGAATTATTTCTTCCAGTTTTGTTTTTGGTGTGATACAAAAGGGACCAGAAGCTGATTGTATCTTAAGACCCTGTCCTCTGACAGACAATGCCCTTGTGAAACAGAGTAGAGGTGGTAAAAATTGAATGCATATTCCTTCAATAACTGATTCCCTCAGTTCCCCACAGTATATATATTTATTTCTCAGATATTTATTTATCCTAGTCATGTTTTCTGTAGTAATTTTAATTCATTATGCAAGGAGAGAAGCATAGCAGCACATGATACTGAACCATCTCTCTCCCTTCCTTCCTTCCTTCCTTCCTTCCTTCCTTCCTTCCTTCCTTCCTTCCTTCCTTCCTTCCTTCCTTCCTTCCTTCCTTCCTTCCTTCCTTCAGAATGAAGTAACTGCTGAAACAAAAGAAGTGGAGAAGTCAAGTGCCATAGGAAGTGGAATCAAAGGAATTTGTGAAGCTGCCAGCTGCCCCAACGATAAGCACAAACTTTTCAAACTCCCAGAAGACAAGACAAAGGGAGGGAGAATGGATGGGAAGGATCTTTTCAAAGCTGAGTTTGTTCTCATTACTGACTCAGATGAAGATACACAGGATATTTTAGGCAATGGCTACGGACATGAAAGTTCCGAGGGCTTAGCTGCGTTCCATGTGTCCAGTGGTGATGAGTGCAAAGGACAAGAGAATGCGCCACAGATGCCACAACACACTGAACTTCCCTGCAGTTCAGCCACTTCACAGAAACCCTCTCAGGTAATGCCCTGGGTCATAGTTGAGATAGGAGCTTATGCAAATTCAATACATAATATTTTTTCATTTCCATACTTCAGGAAAGGAAACAGTCTGATCTATTAGTAGTTCACACACACAAACATAGGGGGGAAGAAGGAGAGGGAGAGAAGGAGAGAGAGGGGGAGGGAGGGAGGGAGGGAGGGAGGGAGAGGGAGAGAGAGAGGTGCATGGTACCAATAAAGAAGAATATTTGTAGGTTGAAATAAGGAGTCCTTGATGCTCTCTGAGTTTGTTTTCCTGAAGAGGTTTCATTACCCAAACTAAGGAACATCATCAGTGCCACTTAGAAGTAGGATTTGGTCGCAATATTCTAGTGACCGATCCTATCAATGTTGGAGGGAATGGTCTTGGACGTTCTTTGGTTGGGCTGTTTACTGTTAGCTTGTTTGGCAGTTTCTTGATTGGGATAGTGTTTGGTTGCTGGTCTGATAGCTATTGTTACCTGTAGACCACGTGGTGGCTGAAGGAATGTTGTATCTGAATGTTGTATCCTGGGCCACAACCAATATCAAGATGGTCAAATTATTACAAATGGAGCTGATGAAGTCCTAGAGCAGGGGTCTTCAAACTTGACAGCTTTAAGACTTGTGGATCTCAATTCCCAGAATTCCTCCTCCAGTCATGTTAGCTCAGGGATTTTGGGAGTTGAAGTCCACAAGTCTTAAACTTCCAAGTTTGAAGACCCTTGTCCTAGAGGAATCTTTTCTAGTTTCCTATTGCCCAGAGAAATGGCAATGCATGTGGATTATCCCATATAAATTATTTTTCCATAATGGATATTTCTGGGCAGTAATTAGTATTTAAAAACATTTAGATAGGTCTGATAAAAAACTCTTGAGAAAGCTCTGTGGAACATCTGATTTCACTTGAAGAAGTTTTTTTTTTAAAAAATAGTCAAAGGAAGGAAAGAATAAGGAAAGAATAATGAACATGCCCATTTGCTGATCAATTTCCTTGACATATATGCATGAGAAGCTGCGTGTACCATTGATTTCAGCTATTTGGCCAAATCGAAGGACCATCGGCAGAAGGGCTAGAAGGATCTTTTTGGTTCGCTTCATAGAGTTGCTTTCATTGTAAAGTCTTTTTGCAAAGTTAGTAACAGTTGCGCAACAGCTTTGGGAAACACATAATTTATTTTATGTCAATAAAAATGGATGTGAATCGTTGAAAATTAAATACCAGACCTTTCGTAACTCACTCTGCTATTTAGTACTGGAAATTAAGAGAGGCACGCCCCCAGTTAAAAAACCCAATAGACGTTACAGATTTGATTTTAATCTTTTCTTCTTTTTCTTTTCCCCTTCCAGCTAACTTCTCCTCTGTCTGCTTCTGATCATCTTTCCCATAAAACACCTGCTGCTCCTTTACTCTCTCCAACTAATCTGAAGGTAGAACATGTAATGGCTTTTCCAGGCCATCAGGCTTCCTCTCAGCAAGAATCTCATAGCCAGTGGCGATCTGCCAATGGGTCCTGCATCCACCAGACATCCACGTATTTCCAGTCTACTACTTCTTCCACTTTACCTTCCTCTATACCAAAAATACTTCCTTCCTCATTCGAGAGCCTTGTAGATCGTGATCAATCACCCCACCATGTTCAAACTTACAACCCCGAAAAGGAACCCACCTCTTTGTCACTGCCATTAAGCAAGGATCCCTGTCCTCCTTCACAGGTTGTCCCATCAACAGATGCTTTTCAGGACTCATCCCCTCAGGCCTATTCTCCTCTTCCTCCCAAGAAACTGGTCCCCTGGGCCCAGGTTCCCATCCATATTACAACACACATCTTATCACCAAGCCCCACCCAACTGCCACCTTCTCTACAAGGGTCCTCCTCAAATATATATAATGTAAACAGCCACTGTAGCCAAGTGCCCTTCAGTGGGACCTCACCAGTGTCTAGAGTTAAATCTCCTCTTCCAACTAGACTTTCTCTTTTGACTGCTATTCTGAAGTCGGGGTCTTCTCCAAAAAGGCCATTTTCTCCCACGTCCTGTCCTGCCACTTTTTCTCCCAATTCCTTTGATTCTTCAACTCTGGCAACTGAGCAGAAATTTAAAACTATCCCTCCCACTCCAAAGAAGGCTGCTTCACAGTTTTCTATCCTCAGGTCTGATTCCCCATACCAAGATGAAGGTTACTTTCCAGGGCTTTCTAATGCGCCAAGTAAAAGGATGATCTCCTCAAAGTCTAGTCCTACCCTTCAAACTTGGTCTCTGTCCCCTAAAAGGACACTTGATACTGGAGCATGTTCCCCTGACAAACTGCGTCCTTTGTCACCCACAATTTCCTCCTACAGGAAAACAGTTGTCTCTCCACTGTTGAAACCCAAACTGACCAGTTTTTCCTTACCTCCCCATGTTTCGAGGCAACGGGTCCTCAAAACACGAGAGCCAGAGAAGAATACAAAAGTTCGTACCTGCTCTCCCAGGTTCACTGCCAAGTCCCATCCGGCACCAAACTTTGCAGTCAACCAAAGGCCCACACTCTCTCCCACAGCACAAAAATTGTCTTACTCTCCAGCTCCTGTGCATTCTAGTAATCAGCCTAAGGAACGCTTGCGACATGTCTCTGCAAAGGACCAAGGTACAAATTTGTCAACTCATTGGCCTTTTTATCACCAAGACTCGCCATCATCTATTCCATCAAGCTGTAACATCAACTCCCCTTTGCTTCGGACAAACGCATCATCCCCTCTTCATTCAAACTTCAGAACTTGTTCGCCCTGCTCAAGACACAAGTCCCCACCAGCAATAACACCACATGGATCCCTGGCCAGACAACATTCTCCTTGCCCACAGTTGTCAAGATCAAGGCAGACTAGCTCACCGCTGTCCTTTTCCTTGCCTTCTGATTGTGAGAATAAGACTCCTCAGGTACTCTATCTGATTGCTTCTTTCTGTTTCTCTAACCCCTTTTCCACGTCTGTTCCAGGAAAATGGCATCCCAAGGGAAAGAAAATTGTAAATATAGACATAATTGTGTTTGTAAGGTTTCACATCTGACAAAACGTTAGAAATGTGAGAGTGAAACATTTCTCAAGCACGTGGGTTCCGTGGATACTATAAGCACATAACCAAAATGATTTCATCGTATTTCAGTGTGTTTGTGTGCGGCGGGGAAATCATATATGCTAAGGAGATTTACGGCAATCTAGTTATGCATAGTTCTCTGTATTTGTAAAACTTAAATTCCACATCTGATTTTCCAAATTTCCAAATTAACTCTTTGTATATGTTTGCAGCCTGAGGCAGTATCTTTTAGCTTGCTTGTAAAGTTTCAGAATTATTACACTTCACAAACAGGCAAGTTACAGGTAGTCCTCAACTTACAACAGTTCATTTAGTGACTGTTCCAAGTTACAATGGGCCTGAAAAAAGTGACCTATGGCCATTTTTCAGACTTATGACTGTTGCATCATCTCCATGGTCACGTGATTTCCATTCAGATGTAAAAATATAAATATAATATGTAAATTGACATATAAAATATAAATTGACAACTGACTCATATTTATGACCGCCGCAGTGTCCCAGAGTCAAGCGATCCCTTTTGTGACCTTCTGACAAGCAAAGTCAATGGGGAAACCAGATTTACTTAACAACTGTGTCACTAATTTAAGAACTGCAGTGATTCGCTTGACAAATGTGGCAAGAAAAGCCATAAAATGGGGCAACACTGATTTAACAAAATTCTCATTGAGCAACATTAATTTTGGGCTCAGTTATGATCATAAGTTGAGGGCTGCCTTTATGCAAAGAGTATTTCTCTAACATTTTATTCATGAGAGTCTGACAATTCAATCTGTGTTCATCAGTTAAAGAAAGAACTGAGGAGGTTGTACTGGTTTAATTTATTTAAGTGTGTTTCACCCCCATTATCTGAAATGGGTCTTGTTGATTGTTACCTCACGGAGCAAATTTGCGGTAAGAGGGGGCTGGTTTGAAGATCCTCTTAATCAAAACCAGTGATTGCTGCTGGTAAGAATTCACTTTGATCCGTGAAAATGCTTAAAATTAACTTCAGGATAACAGGCAGCAGTTCTGTTATTGGTTAAAAATATTTACATATAAAATCAGTTCTTCATGTAAATCATAGCATATGCTAGTTTGTAATAAATCACATGTATGAAGACTGCTAATAATTACAGCCTATTTTTGTATTCATCCACATCTGTAAAGGATGTTTTTACATTCTTTTTGAGCCAAATTTGCAGATACAAATGTCTTTTTCATCCATACAAACAACCCATCTCCCCATTTAGGATATTTCAGCATGCAGCTCTCTCTCTCACTCTCTCTCAAAAGCAATTTCAGAAATCACTTTACTTTATGTAGTGATTTGGCATTAATTGCTATTCCATCCCAGTATCTGTTTTGCAGATGGTTAAAGCTCTCATTGATAAGGGTGCTCAACAGACTGTCAAGGGTTGTGGACAACATGAAGGATAATTAAAATTATAATATATAAAACTTTCAGTTTCAGTAACATTGCTCCAAATGACAACAGGTACCTCTGTGGTTGCAGGAAAGGTCCTTGTTTGAAACTTTCCTCAATTTATGTGGGTCTGCAGGCCATATCAGTGCAGGTTGATAGCACCCCTTACATACACATACGCACACAAACACACACACACACACACACACACACACAGAGAGATGTGGGGGGAACCATTCTATTCTTTTCATTCAGCTCTGAAGTTAGAGAAATACAATGCTACCTATGACTACAGAGAACATGTTATACGTTGTCCCTTAGTGAAGTTTTATGTGATTTCCACTCCCTTTCCCTGAGGTGGATATTTTTTATATGCTTATCCTATGTAGTGTTTTCATTTATATTGACACCAGGAAACAGCATGCAACTGGTCTGATCTCTTCAGACATACATAGCCACAGATATATATTGTTTTTAATGAGCTCCGAGTCCTCTTTCAAGAATTAAAACCCTCCACCAGTTAGTTTAAATTCTCAAGACTACTCACAAGACAGACAGTTTAACGGGTACCCTTTTTATGAAGGACTCCTATCATAGGTTTTTAAAAAATGACCGCTAAAGGTAGAGCTTCCTGTTACTTTTCCAGTGTCTGCATCAAATCTCAGATTTCTTTCTTACAAAAATAAATACAATTAATGTTACAGTACTTGTGGGGAAAACGTCTGGTCGACATGTTTCTTACTTGCTCCTTTTCTACTACAATTGCCTCTCCCAATCTGCTGTGATCTGGATATTTGCAAAATAAGTCACAGGCTGAATTGTGTGCCTAGATCCACCATAAATCTGAAAAATGACTGGGGGTGCAACCAAAAAGTGTCTTAGATCCACAACAGGCTTGAACAACCATGAATAATTATTTTTATGTTTGTCATATGGTCATCCATTTGGCATTTTGGTTCATCTATTAAGTCCTTCTCAAGGACCTGGGGTAGGCAATTGTGGATGTTTGACAGTTTTAAAGGTATCACTGAGGATGTAAGCTGTTTCGAGTGAAGCTGCCTTTTGCAATTGACTGATGGCGAATTTGTCAGTGCCAATGGCATTCAAATAGTGTTATTTTGGGTTCCACCCATTATTATTAAATTTATTTGTCATCCATTTTATGCTTCGAGGCTACTCAGAGCAGCTCATAATGTGATAAAATATGCAAATATACAAACAATTATAAATATAAAATAGGTTAAAATTATACAAAAACCCTCAAACTAATTAATTAAACTAAAAAACACCTGGGCTTGGAGCAGAAAAATGTGGTGCCTTCTCTATTACTACACCAACCATCTTCATCCAACAGCTTCCCCTTCAGGAGTCCAAGCCAACCAGCATAGCCAAGTCTAAAAATTTTTCCTGAAGGCTAAAAGAGAGGGGCAGATCTCACCCCCTGTGACAAGATCTTCCAAAGGGCAGGGTCCATGACAGAGAAGGCTCTTCTGCTCAATCCTATCTTGGTTGATGGGATTCATAGTACAATCTAACCTTTTCCAGCTCCATACTTAACTCATTGTCATCAGAATACTGAAACATCATGATTCGGTAGAGTAGTAATAATGATACTGCCTCTTGCTGCACATTGAACTCTTGTCCATGAGTAATATTGCAGTTCTTCTGTGACAGTCGACATAATATATGTGGCATGTCAATGGTAGAGTTCTACTATCTGAAATTCTGCACATGCAGAAGAAAAAAAAGAAAGGAGTCGCTGCGGATTGTACTCTAACCGATTATAGGGGGCTGTGCTTATCTCCATTTCAAAGGCTATTAAGCCAGTGGTGTTTGAAGATGTTTCCATGGTCATGTGGCCACCAGGAATATTACAGACAGCTGTTTCCTCTGCACTGAAATGGTACCTATTTATCTACCTGGATTTACATGCTTTCAAACTGCTAAGTGGGCAGGAGCTAGGCAAAGACGGAAGCTTTCCCATTATATTTGCAGCTGGGCATGTACATGCAAAATTTCTAATTAAATTCCAGCTTTCCAACTTTATCGAAAGGGACCCCACAGAGTCAAAATTCTTATTCAGGGGACAGGGTGAAATGTAAGCAGGGAAGAATAAAATAAAACAAATGATGTTTAGTGCTGGTTTTAATGCTGACAACTGACTGTACAATGGAAATCAGTGAGCTGCCAAATCCACTTTGTCTCATAAAAGTTACTAACATTTGGTTTTGATAACTAAACTTCTCGTCATGCTGGGAATGCAAATTGGGGGACAGCAAGGAAAGCGAGGACAAGAATTGTGATGATTTAAGAGAAATTAAATTTGCATTTCAATGCTTTACAATATGCCAGAAAAAATTTGAAAAGGAAGTGAGGCCCTAAGTTAAGAAAGCGGGGACAATAGGAACATATTTATGCAATTTGTTATAATAGCATTGCAGAACACCCTATGAGTTGTTTAAAAGAGCAAGAAGCTTATTAAAGGAAGGTCAAAAATTTCCCACTGTTTCTGAAGGCTGAATGACATTAAGAGTGAAATTATTCCAAGTAGCTTCTGAAATATTTTAGTTAAAGTTTTGTATTGCCTAATAAACAGAAGAGCAGAAGAGCGAACGACAAGGCAAAAAAAGTTACTCCTTCATCACTGAATACCCTTTTCTTCTCAGTTTGGATATGATACTTTCACTTGGTTAACAAATTTGAGATTCACATTAAAATAGTATAAGAAAAATTACCCCATAAAGGTGACCATCCATCTCTTTTCACAAGGGTCTCAGTGAGCTTGTAACTGAATATATCACCCCTGGGGACAGAAAGAAAAATGTCTCTGTGTTAACTAAAATATATGAATAGATATCCAGACTCTGCAATAAATTATAATGGGAACCCTATATGGTATAAATTATGTTGTTAAGGTGGATATGCAATACTTTAAAAAGGCAGAAAATCATTTTATTGTATATCTTTTTTCTCCCTTATACTAAGACAGCATTCATATTGAAGTCTTAAAGGAATTAGTTTGAATATTATCCCCTCTTTCCTCTTTCTAATTATGATTTACAGTCGTACAAGATCAATGCAAGCTACAAGACATTTGCAGCCATCCCAACCAACACACTGCTTCTAGAACAGAAGGTTAGTTGGGTGCTCAAAAGTATGGGCCGGTATTAATTTTAATTTTGAAGTTAAGGGTATAAACTGTGTTAAAATTGTTTGCTGACTTTTAAGGCAGCAGAAAAGCAAATTGCCGAGTTCTATTCAGGCACAACCAGCGGTGCGATTCAACTGGTGTAACAACCGGTTTGGTGATCAAGCGCTTTGCACGCATACACACCATTTTAAAAAACCCATTTTCAGCTATACTACTTACATTCTACTGCAGCCCTGGTGAGTAAAAGAAGCTGAGGCGTGGCAAAACCACTCTGCCGCGCGAATCAGCTATGCTCCAAAACAAGGAAATAAAGCACAGGAAAGATCAGGGGTAGGTAGGCGGGGCCAAATGCTCACTGAAACTACCAGTTCACCCGAACCGGTCCGAATCAGTAGAATCCCACCCCTGGGAACAAAGCTGATGGTTACTTCTGTCCTCCCTCTTTTAATGTGAGACAAGTTAAAGAAAGCAATTGGTATGTATGGAGATTGTCAATCATCCAGATCATGGTTGTTCCAAAGATGCTTTTTTTCCAAAAGGCAACTGGCTTTTGTTTCTTTTCTTTTCATTGAAAGTGTTTTGCTTCTTGTCCAGGAAGCTTCTTCAGTTCTAGCTGACTGGAGGGGAGGAAAACAAGTGACTCTGAGGACAGAGATAGACCCCTATGTGGCCTCAACCTTTTCAAAGTTCAGATTGTAGTCTGATTGATACCGTACCAAATCAAGCCTTCAAATGGGTAAGCCAGCAAGCAATACGCAGCTCAACGGTCCCATATAGATAAAGCTCTTAATTTGGTTGCAACTGTAAAATCAGATGCATATTTAGCAGCCAAGAAGCCATAATAATGCACTGGCAAAGCTGACCTGGCAAGTCACCCATTATGAAAAATGTACTGATGGTTTAGGCAGTACTAGAGGATACCATTGTTTGAATTATTGTATGCCATTGCCGTTGTGCTTGGCTAAAAATGCACTAGTTCATTGATATTGTAGTATGTAATGAACCAGCAAATTTGCAAGTCATGATTTATGGCTTACTACATTGAGCATAAATCATAGTTCAACAAGCTTGTGAATCCATCATGTGACAAGTAGTGTCCAAAGGAATCAGGAATTTGGTTGCCAGCATTGTATTTGTTGAGTGTTCCTTAGATAAAAGCAATATCAGGCGGTTCCAGGGTTCTCTAATGTTGTCATTGTACAATCATAAGTTGCTGTAGGTTTTAGAAAATGGTACATCTTAATGACCATCGATTTGGGGGGTGTCACATTTTTCTAGGTGGTGTACTGCTTGAGGAACAGGTGGTAGCCATGGCCAGGAGACCAATGGTAGTATGCTACCAGTTTGGACCGGTTTGGCTGAACTGATAGTAAAAAAAAAAGCCTCCGACAATCAGCTGAGTGGAGGAAGAAAAGCCTCCAGCTGAGAGGAGAAAGAAGAGAAAAGGCAGGATCGGCCCTCCCACCCACCACTGTGCTTTTCTCCTCTTTATCCTCTCAGCTGATTGGTGCTGCAGGCCTCAACTGGTATGAGGAATGCTGTGTGTGCATGTTAGGTGCGTGCACGTTAGGTGTGCATGCACGTACACACGATCACTGAACCAGTAGTGGAATAGATAGGATCCCACTGCTGCAGGAGACCCTTGGCACAATTCCATTTTGTGCACTGGTTGGGCCTGTTTAGAGAACAGAAGGTACTCTTCATGGTTACCTGGTTCTTAGACATCTCTCCTTTGAACAATCACAATGTGCTTTACATGGAAGTGTCCATTAAAAAGCACTTGGAAACTTCAGATGGTCCAGAACACATTATCACTTTAAGGTGTACATTTTAAAAACACCACTGCTGTGGAGGTGCCTTGGTTCCCATAAATATGTATGTGTTCAAAAATCAGATGCTTAATCAACAAAATAAGTTGGACAAGAGCTTATTTTAATTATATGTTTATAATACTTAGATAGTTTACTATCTATGATAGTTGGCTAGGATATTATGTAAATTACTTTATCAGGTATTATATAAGTGCATTATTATTGTTATTCTTGTTTTGTCTTAATGTCAGAATAATACAAATTTATCCATAGGCACTCGATGAACAAATCAAAGCAGAACTGGAAGTTGAGGACAGAACTCTGGATACCCATTCAGAGGTGACAATTAATTTCTCTGTGTTTAATTGATTCTTATGTAATTCATTTCATTTTGGCCGTATTGCTTTCTCATCAAATTTCCACACTCAGAATTGAATAGGAAAATAATTGCTTCAGCTTGCACCTTGCTATGGATGACGTGGAGGTGTCATACACTGGGCTGTGCAATGCTTTGCATCTGAAAGTTAAAAAAAACTGCTTCAGAGAATGGCTTAGTGTTTTCAGAGCAACTTGTGCAACTATTTAAAGCAATTGCACAATCCTAGGAAAAAATGCCTCCTCCCCTCAACCTTTATCCAGCCAAATCCTATAGAATTCCTTTGGTTTCAGGGTGAACTCATATGAACATTGAAGCACTATTTGGCCTTTGAAATGAAAGCACTGCACAACTTTAGAAACACATAGTAAATAATCTGGTTGGGGAGGAGGAGGTCCAAAATCAAGTTTAATTGATCCCAACTTTTCCAATGGATACATTTTATTAAAGATCATAAGCTTTAGTGAGCTCCAGCTGTTTTCATCATGGATGTGCTAAAATGGATGTGCATGGATGTGCTAAAATGATGTAAGGTTTAAATTGGGGTGAACTGGAGTGGGGAGGGTGGAAGACAAGATGCCTTTGCAGATGCTGGCTGCATGAGTGCAAGATTGCAAGTACCTTATCAATTAGCAAATGCAACGTGTTAAAACCCATTGAGGCGGTTGAGTCCTTCTGCAACAGTCTAAATAAAATCTCTTGTTGCACATCAATTCGGCCATCTGTTGGCTCAAGAGTTCTGCTAAAATGGATTTGATTCAATACAGCTAATTTGAAATCTGGAATGGAGCAATGGTCTGAGTGACATGGGGTCCACTGTAGAGCAATGGATTGCAGACTATCAAATACTTAACAGGATGAAATGCAGAAAGCACACCAGCAAGGGATCTCCTTGGCTTTCATTTTTTTTCTTGGTGGAAAACTTATATGGCAAGTTGGGGGGGGGGCAGTGTTTAGCTGGGGAAAACTTCAGCTTTCCAAGTTCTGCACAGCACTACCCAGCCTTTATGTTTTGAGAAAGGGTACCATCAAGAGAAGAACACTAAGGAGTTTTCCCGAGTAGCAGGAGCGTTCAGTTTGGGTTGCAAAACTCTGATGACCACTAAAGCAGAAAGCAACAGAGATACCAAAATTCTTGGCGCCATCTAGTGGTTGTCCAAAGTCATGCAGCGCAGATCGAACAGCTCCACAAAGTGGAACTCAGCACAGGTAGAATCCTTGACTTACAATCATTTGTTTAATGACCATTCAAAGTTATAACGACACTGGGAAAAAACCCTGAATCTTGACCATTTTTTCCACACTTACGACCATCGCAGCATCCCCATGTGATCAAAATCAGGATGCTCAGCAACCGGCTCACATTTATGACGGTTGCAGGTTCCCTTTTGTTTACCTTCTCGCAAGCAAAGTCAGTGGGGAAGCCGGACCCGTTGAACAACCGTGTTACTACTAATGTCACCAATGCAGTGGGTTCACTTAACAACCGTGGCCTGAAAGGTCATAAAATGATCATAAAACTCGATTTCACGACTATCTTGCTTAGCAATGAAAATTTGAGGCTATGTGGTTGCAGGTCAAGGATCACCTGCTGCAGCAGGCCCCGTGAGAAAGAAGTGGTGCTAATAAGATGTTTACTCTCTGAGGTTGAGAATCAGAGAAAATCATTTTCTTTCTTTAAAAATCCCATAGATGTGCTCGCCTGCCCAACTCAGGCAACAAACGGAAGAACTTTGTGCTGCTATTGATGAAGTCTTGCAAGAGCCTTTGGCCAGGGTATGCTAACGTCTAAAGCCACTTGCTTGTTTGGGTTGCTTCCTTTCACCTTCTGGGATTGAACACCTCTTCTTTTCAATCCATTCTTATAGCGCAGATGTAATTCTTCTCCGGGCTCCCTGAAGAGCGTCCTCAATTCAAATATGGGCAAAGTAAGTGAATAAGAATGCTAATGAAAATGAGCCACAGTGGCACGGTGGTTAGAGTGCAGTACTGCAGGGTACTTCTGCTGTCTGCTGTCTGCCTGCAATTTGGCAGTTCAAATATGACCAGCCTCAAGACTGACTCAGCCTTCCATCCTTCCGAAGTGGTTAAAATGATGACTCACAATTGTTGGAAGCAATATGCTGACTCTCTAAACTGTTCAGAAAGGGCTGTAAAAGCACAGTGAAGGAGTATATAAGTCTAAGTGCTACTGCTATTGCTAATGAAAATCCTTCCCTCCCTCCCAAAAAATGTCTCAATAGTATTTTTTGTTGCTGTTGTTGAAACAGGGATGTGAACATGACTATTAAAAATAAGAAGTAAAAAGGGAGATGTAAATCCTGGTGTTCCAACATCCCCCATGCTTTTGTTGTGATACTGCTTACATCTACTCGCCCACATGGCGTCTGTTTCCCATACAGATACAGATACAAAATACAGTGCAAATTTACATTCCGGGCAGTCAGGCAACAGCATGATGATTGGGGAAGAATAATCCTTTTCTTCGGTCTGAGTTGTGGGTTGTCTAGGCAGAGCATAATCACCATGCTGCATGTATTTTATTTTTTGTTTTATTTGGTTTGTCAATTGCTTACAAGATAATAGGTATAAGTAAAAACATAGTTATGAATACATGGCTACATATAAGAAAAATAAAAGAAACAATAGGACAGGGACGATAGGCATGTTGGTGCGCTTATGCATGTTTTAATGTTTTTTTAAAATGTTTTTTATGTTTTTATGGGTTTCTATTTTCTATGTGCGGCTCCAGGATACTTAGTTTAACCCTGCTGCATCGAGGATGAAGGCCTAAGGACACCCTGGTGGTGTTGCTATCCCAGTGGGGTTGAGAAAAGACGGGCAGTCATAGAATAGAGATAGTGGATAAATCCCACTGAAACTCAAGTATTACAAAGACCGAAATAAACCATGAGGTGTTTCCTCCAGTGTGAATCTTACTCAGTGGTTGCACCAGTTCCTTAATCTTTCATTTTGCTCACTCTAACAACATAGAACAGCATTTGATTAAAATAATAATAAAAAAATTGTTATTGAAGAAATTTTTTTAAAAGATAAAAATGATACAAATATTAGAAAAGTGGAAACGAGAAAGAACAGAGAATAATAAAGCAGAAAGAGAAAAAAGATGAGGAAGAAGCATCTGTTTTTTTGTGGTTTTTTTTGACAAGTGTTATACATGTATTTAGATTTTATCCTAATTTTACATATGCTGGAGACAGTTTGAAAGAAGTGGAATCATTTATGTGAAAATAATAGATGATAGTTGAAGGATCTAACTGGCCTCTGCAGAATTTTTCTTCATTGCCAAAGGCATCTGGATTTAAACTGATTGCATGGGAAATTTTTCAAGAGATCCACCTCTTGACTCATGATTTGTAGTTACGGATTTTGTAGGGAATCTTAATTCCCTTTGGTTTATATTGAAGCCTCTCCTTTTCTTGCTTAATGGAGCAATCTCACCTAGAGAGCTTGTTGATGATCCAGATATAGAGGTTTGGCTACTTGGGTGCAGAGGTATGTTCCCTACATGCTGGGGAAGAATCTCTTGGTGGTTATTATTTACAACTTCTGGAGGCAAGTTGTTCCACTGATTAATTGTTCTAACTGTCAGGAAATTTCTCCTTAGTTCTAAGTTGCTTCTCTCCTTGATTAGTTTCTTGTCCTGCCCTCAGGTGCTTTGGAGAATAGCTTGACTTCCTCTTCTTTGTGGCAGATATTGGAACACTGCTATCATGTCACCCCTAGTCCTTCTTTTCATCAGACTAGACATACCCAGTTCCAGCAACTGTTCTTTATATGTTTTAGCCTCCAGTCCCCTCATCATCTTTGTTGCTCTTCTCTGCATTCTTTCTAGAGTCTCAACATCTTTTTTATATCGTGGCGACCAAAACTGGATGCAGTATTCCAAGTGTGGCCTTACCAAGGCATTATAAAATGTATTAACACTTTATGTGGTCTTGATTCTATCTCTCTGTTTATGCAGCCTAGAACTGTGTTGGCTTTTTTGGCAGCTGCAGCACACTGCTGGATCATATTTAAGTTATTGTCCACTAGGACTCCAAGATCCCTCTCACAGTTACTACTATTGAGCAAGGTACCACATACTGTATACTGTACCTGTGCATTTTGTTTTTCTTGCCTAAATGTAGAACCTTACTTTTTTCACTATTGAATTTTATTTTGTTAGATAGTGCCCAATGTTCAAGTCTGTCAATGTTCTTCTGTATCTTATTATCATGTTTTACCAAATGTTGTCATGCTTGGTAAACTCGATTTGATATCGTCAAGGTCCTACATTGAGTTCATTAGCTCCACCTGAGAAGGCATGATAAGGGGTGCATTGAGTCAAATTTCTCTCTTTTCCTTCAGCCTGATGGATTGTTTTCCCGCAGAATATTTGTTATCAGAAACCTTCCTGGATGTACCCGCCTGTTACACCCTGGCAAGCTTCCCAGGAGTCAGGAGTGGCAGGCACAGATATTTTAAAATACTCCAGTTGGCATAATCCCAAAGTTCTGTAGAAACAGCTTAAGAGCATTTGGGGTAATATGAGTTGTTGAAGCAACAGCACAAGCCTCTTAAAACCTTGGCCATGTGTGAACCTTGTTATCTCCGTTAATTCTGTCAGTGTTCTTTTACACCTAAGTAACTATGACAGATTTTAGGATGGGCTTTTTTTTTTGGCTATTTATTTCTATCATTTCTATGTACAGGTAGTCCTCGATTTACAAAGGTTCATTTACTGACCATTAAAATCACAACAGCACTGGGAAAAAAGGTGACTTATGACCATTTTTTCACAGTTACGACCTTAGTGAACCATAGTGAGATGATCAAAATTCAGATGCTTGGCAACTGGTTCATATTTATGACGGTTGCCGTATCCCGGGGTCATGTGATCACCTTCTGCCATCTCCTGATAAGCACAGTCAATGCGGGGAGCCAGATTCACTTAACAACCAGGTTACTTACTGAATAACTGCAGTGAATGGGGAAACCAGATTCACTTCACAACTGAGGCAAGAAAGGTCGTAAAATGGGGCAAAATTCACTTAACAAGTGTCTCACTTAACAAATGTATCACTTAACAACAAAAAATTTGGGCTCAGTTGTGGCCATAAGTCAAGGATTACCAGTATAACATGATTTTTTCCAAGTTATAGTATTTATGCTTCAAATGGCCCTTCAGTTCTAATCTTTGTCTTTATCGTAGAATATTTGTATTTCATTGTTTGTGTGTGTGCGTATGTGTGTTTTCTGCCCTCTATTGGCATTCTTGCCACCTTCCTTTATAAACCCAGGGAATTCTTCTCCTAGCCTTTTTATTTCTTCTAGCTTTTCGTTGGCCTCTGACAACTGATCAATATATAGATATGACCTTGCCGGCCATAAGCAGGCAGTTATTTTGCAACTAAGGACAGATTTGTGTTCTCTAGTAGGTTGGAATCCAGTTCATCAGTCTCAGATTTCTTTCTGACTACTTCTTTGCTTATGTCTATTACTTATCAGAGGATGAGAGCTTGTCAGAATCACAGTCAGATAAGATGTGGTACTTATCAACTGTTGATTTAAGAGGTAGGGTAGGCCTACATATCTTTTTTTGTTGGAGCTCAGAGAAGCCTATTTTTTGGTTGCTTATCTTTCTTCAGTTTGGAGGATTTTCTACAAAAGGTTTTGGTGCAGCCCTTGGTACAGTAGTTAGTTGCCTTTGTCACATTACTATTCTTACTTCCTCCAGATATGTTGGTGCTTTGGGTCCTTTATATATTTAATAAAACTCATAAAATTTTAAAAACAGCATAACAGCAAGATGATGATAAGAGAAATGCATTAAAAGGTGAGTTAAGGGATAGGTTTGTTCAAACACAGTTTACTCTTGCAGGTCTCTAATTCAGTGCACAGCTTCCTTACTATCTTTGTGTTGGGTGAGAAAGGAAAATGAATTCCAGCAGTGCCCAAATGTAACAATTTAGCAAAAAAAAAAAAGTTTCTGCACAATGCCAAACTGTTCTAACACAAAGATGTTGGATTCCTTGCAGATGTCTACTGCTCCACAGAGGCCAGCTGGTCGGGAAACCAAATATGTAAGTATCTTCATAGCATGGTCTTCATATCTGTTTTTAATAGCAGGACTCCACCTTTGAGAGGACTTCTGAACAATTGTAGAGAACTCTGCCTTCAATAATGGAACAATTAAAATTAGTCTCCAAAAACTGTGATTTAGACTGAGACCTTGCAGAGCTGAGAATAGCATTTCTTTCTTTCTTTTTTCATTCTGAATTAAATCTGATCAAAGCATTTCGTGATTTTGTTAGAAGCCAGAATGCTGCATTCAAATTGACATTGTGAGTTGCAATTGCAATAATTTTTGCTTCTATCAGATTGAATGACAGAAATCCATCTCAGAGGAATGAAGATTGTGCACATTTTGGAATGCACCGGATATTATTCATCTCTATCCCAGCTACTGTCATCATAAATTTCTGTGGAGGAGACATGTTCAAACAAAGTTGGATCCCACCCCCCACTTAATTTTAAGAAAGATAAACAAAAAGATAGTAACTGCATTTTCCCTTATATCAATAACAAACTGCTGAAAAACAAGGTGAAATAAATAAATAAATGCTTTTAATTTCTCTTTAATGTACTTTGTATTAGACATTAATAAAGAGTTTCATTAGGGATACCACAAAAATCTAGAACCAGAGCTACAAAAATCCAGACACCAGCAAAAACATACAGAAAACTCAATTTGCTGTCCCAGAGTGGTTGTCTGAAGTTTTGTATCACAGAAACAGTAATCCTAATTTTATATTGTAAAACTTTGTAGTGAAAGTTTACTTAGTAAATGATTGGTGGATAGGAACCAAGAGAAATTCTAGAAGTCATTTGTGCCACTTCCTGTAGTCATCAGGAGTCAATGTGGATGACAAGAAAGTTAAGAGAAAAGAATGTAAAATCTCATAATGACTATAGTATTGATTATATGTCATCAAGTCAATATTGACTCTTACCAACTTTTTCCAGGATGACATAATGATTATAAACCTACTCAAATCCATCTTTATTTCATACTTTTGCACAATATGATTAATATTCATCTGTATCCCTATGCTTATTTCCAAGAAATATACTGTAATTAATCAATAGTCTAGCAAGATAATTTTAGTGGAGCAAGATGCAGAACTATTGATTCCTTGGTCATCTACGTAAGCACTCAAGTGCTTATGGTAAGGTGAGTTAAAACAGACAATCATATATATGGTAGGTTTTCCTATTGAATGACCATTCTTTTGTGATTGTTCAAAATTATAACAGCACTTAGCAAGATGATTTATCACTGGTCCTCATAACCACAACTATCCCTGTGGTTCCATAATTGCAATTTGGGCAATCATGATGTGCAATTACAATGATCACAGTGTCTCACAGTTACATGATTGCCATTTGCAAACTTTGCTGCTGGCTTCTGACAAGTAAAGTCAAGATGGTAGGAAGTCGCAAATGATGATCATGAAACATTGTGCTTAATAACCATACAGGATTCACTGAATGATGACAACTGGAGCTGCCACAACTGTCATTGTGAGTTGGCATGGTCGTGTGATTTTATGACCAGGTCACTTAGAAATGGAGTTGCCAGTCCCAATTACCATTGTTAAGTGAAGACTATTTCAAGGTAGGTTAATGTTCCATGATTAGGTAACATCAGAAAATCCAGCATACAAGCATTGTTAATTTTATAGCAAGACTTCTTATTCATATCTTTACATCAAATGTGGTCTGCATGTTCAAGCAGTCTCAAAATAGAGGGACTTCTGTTGTAAAATGAATCTCATAGTCATCCTATTTATAATCTGGCTTCTTGATTTTTTTGAGGGACAGTTCCAAGGAGAAACAATAAAAGCTGATTTATTTTGTTCTATATAGCTTAGTCAATAAAAACAAAAAAAGAGAGAAATAACAAACTTTGGTCTGCCTACGTTATGCCAGTCCTCTGTGATCAGTTACCAGCATGGAAGTGATTATTCTGTCACTCGGCTGAAATATTGCTATCATTGTGTAAGACATATGCAGTTGTAGGTTGCTTGCTACAAATGTGGAAGCTTCTATTAAATAGGTTTCATCACTAGTGTGTCTATAATCTAAATATTGGGTAAATACTACAAATACTTTAGATTGCTAGTGAGCATACTTCTTCTTAGCACCTTTACTTACATCTCAAGTGGTTCTACAATAAATATGGTGATTTTTGTTCGTTTATATTAAAAAAGGAAAGAAAGAACAGCTGGCCCCTCAGTTCATTTTCTGCTTGAAAGTCACCCGTTTGTAGCTTTTTCTCAAGACAAAAGAAATGCTCAAAACCAAGTCAAAACAAAATAAAAAACACAAAAATGGCCACAGAAGTGTGTACTGTTGAATCCTCTCTTCTTAATATAAGTAATTCTCCCTGGTCTAATTGGAAGATCCTTTTCACTGAGCTAACATTGTAAATATTTTGTTCCAGGCCAACCTCTACTTAACGGCTCCTGCAGTGACTGAGACACATAAGGTACATTTCTAGTTCACTACTATCCTCTTCAGAATAGTAAT
The DNA here is from genome assembly GCA_023653725.1 of Bungarus multicinctus. Lineage (NCBI taxonomy): Eukaryota > Metazoa > Chordata > Lepidosauria > Squamata > Elapidae > Bungarus > Bungarus multicinctus. The sequence goes on along the minus strand of CM042836.1, from coordinate 123,804,718 downwards.
TAGGTTGAGTGACTGAGTGAATCACATTCTGAGACTCCATGTGATTTGAATAAAAATTCCACATAGATGCAAAACTCCGGCAGATCCAACAATAAAGATGTAGCATCAAAACAGGCACAACGAATTATCATTAATTTGAAAAAGTCCTGTGGAAACATTTCTCTTAGTATCTTAAGAAAAAATACGCCAATCAAAAGGAAATAAATTGGCTGCTCTGCTGGAAACAATATGCCTGGTTGTATGTGTAGGGCCATCTGTAATTAAGAAGAGATTAGATAACCGTTTATCTGAAATGGTATATTTTCTGTATCTTGCACAGTTGTGGATTTGTAGCTGTGCAGATGCAGATAGATAAACTCAACAAGACGTCCATAACAAAGTACATTTATTGGTTTATCAGGTATCCTCATAACTCACATTTGTGATGAAGTTCTTCTTTAATGACCAATCCTTTGTATATCTGCCTTGCAGGTAAAAGATGGTTATCTCCTAACCCATCTCATAGTGATAGAAAGAAGCTGCTATAAGTTAGTGAGTCCAGGCAAAAGTGAGGGAAACTCCCCCAGCCCATGGAGGGTTAATTTAGTAACCAATCAGGATTACAGATGTGACCACATGACATGAACTACATTTCCCAGGATACCTTTAACTACATTTTCCATGATACATTCTCTTAAGGGGATAGCTCATAATTCCTAAGTAACTATACAATTCCCATAGACTGGCTGGGACAGCACAGTATAGGGTCTTCTGCTTGAGGAGGGGGTTGGACTAGATAGAAGATCTCTAAGGTCAATTGCTTTGGATGGAGAAGAAAGGGAAGAAAGAGATGACTTGTGATACTTTTTCACTAACAATCTTTAGCAGACCAGTCCTATGTATGGCAATGCAATGAACTTGGGGCATCCCCAGCTGCTATCTTGGAATGGGCAACCTATGGCACTAAGGCCACATTAGATATTTTTATCACCACAGGATCCAATCTGAATTGGTCACCAGCACCAAAGACTGATTCTTGCAAGCTTTCAGCCTCATGCTGGACCCCATCATCAGACAACTACTCTCTCTCCAGAATATCTGATGCTGGGCTCCAGCGAGCGCCCAAAAGCTTGGAAGAATAAACCTCTGGTCCCAGTGACCAACTCAGATTGGATCCTGCAACATTATCCTAGGACATATATTTGTTCGCTTTTTATCATTCTTGATCACCCATAATTAGTTATGATAGCTATGGTAACAAAAACTCTAGTAGAAGCCCTAACCTGTGTATCTTACAAGCAAAACAAAACTCCCACAGGTGTCATAAGGTCTCATGCTCATGGTAGAGTTTAGACTCCTTAAAAACTAAAGTATGGTTTTTGGAAACAAAACCCAGAGGTGGTATTCAGCAGGTTCTGACCAGTTCTGGAGAACCGGTAGCGTAAATTTTCAGTAGTTCAGAGAACCGGTGGTATCCTTCCCCCAGGAGTGGGGAGGTAATGGAGATTTTGCAATATCCTTCCCCTGCCACGCCCACCAAGCCAAGCCCACAGAACCAGTAGTAAAATTTTTTGAATTCCATTACTGACAAAACCCATTGTCCTCCACTTCTTATCCAATTGTATTCTCCACTGTTGCACTGCTGGATGACATTTGGAGGTACAAATAAGGGCCGTCTTAGAGGTAGAAAGAAACACTGAGGTTCCAGGTGCTTCTGTTGATATAAACAGTCACAGAAGACAAACCTTTTAAATGACCGGAAGACTTAAATGGATGTTTTGCTAAAAGAAGAAAATACAGAACTGATTTTTTAAAATTTGGGGATTAGAAAGAGTTAAAGAGGGAGAGGGAAAGAGCAAGATGGCAAATATTTGATAGAAAGAAGGAGAAAGTCTATGTTTTCTTTTTTTCCACTTTTGTTTCTTACCTTTATTTTTTTTTTCTTGCTTTTATTGTATTGTAAAATTATAATTAGAGAGATAGAGACAAGCTCTCATGTTTTAAGGACTCTATTCATTATCTTGCCCACAAATTAATAGTTCTGAGTCTGACCTAGTCTCTTTTGAATGCCGAGGCCATCAGCGATAACCTCCTGCATGATGCATGGAAGCACTTTTATAGCTATTACATATTTCATTTTACTTTATTTATTCATTAGATGTATATCCCGCCTTTCCTCCAGGAGCTGAAGGAGGCATACCTCCAACAACCCTGTGAGGTAGGTCTGGCTGAGGGATAGCGATGAGCTAAAAGTAAGTCATGCAGTAGCTTTTCATGGTTGAGGGTGGACTTGAACCTAGCTCTCCCTAGTTAAAGCCCAATCAGTGAACTATTATGCTACACTGAAGCTTCTCAGGGCTAAGGTGCTTTGTTTTTAGTACCCACATAGAAGTTGATCCATCTGGTTTACCATATAGAAACAGTGAACATGCCAGTTTGAGGGTTTCCATGACCTGAACCACTGATGAAAAATGTGAAAGGTGGAAGCAGTTCTGGCTAGCATTTTCACTTCTTCTATGCTTTATCGTTGGTTCAAACATTACATATTTGTCATTCTGGCGTATGACTTATTTAATATTTCTGTGTTGTGTTCTCTCTTCACTACTAGACAAAGCCTGGCGTAATCCGACCAACTACTGTAAAAGCAAAAATAATAATAAAAGAAGAAGAGCCTGTCCAGCCAAACCCATTCAGAAAGTATTTGGAAGAAAGAAGTGATCTTCAGACCGAACAGGTAGAGTTCCTTTCCTAATTCTGCATCATTTATCAGGATTTCCTTTCTGCATGGACCTTTGCAGAGGAGTTGGTCCAGGGCTTCTCTTGGTGGGTATTTAATAGAGGTGCACCATGCAAATAACATAATCATACAGTGATTATTTTTCTTCATGTTTGTTCTTCCTGAATTCTTTGCAGAGTTCACTTGTTTTGTACTGCCCCTGCCTAGTTCTCACACCAACACTATCAGTGCATGATGTAATGAAGGTTTTTGTTTATCAGCTAGCTTGCCTTAGAGTCCTGTCCTGATTAGGCTGTGAGGAAGCATTTGTGCCAAGGCCATTCCAGGCAACTTCTTGGCTTTAGGGAGGACTAGGAAATGTCTGTCCTCATTCCTACTTCAGCACTTGGCTCTCTGAATAACCTATGAGCAAGATTTTAGAAAAAATAAGTTAAAAACACCTGGCACATGATAGTCCTCCTTCTGTTGTGTGGCTGCCCATTTCCTACTCCCCGGCATCCTCTAGTAAGGGTGAGATCTATGTGAGCAGAAAACAAATGAGTTCCTTCCTTCTCTGACTGATCCAGAGGTCCTCTGACTATTTGGACTGGCTTTCTGAAAGAGGCTCAGCCTCCAGATTCTGTGATAATTATTTCTCAGAAGAGCCAAACTTCACAGGGTTATTATCTGAATAATATGCAAAGATATTCACATACGGTTAGGGTTAGAAAAACAGAGGACAAGATGTAAGTGCAATAACTTAAAAAAGAAATTCAGCAGTGTTGTTACATAGAGGACAGAACCAAATGTTCTCTTCAAAAGATATCAATCCACACCTGTACACTAAAATGCCTTTGGATGCTAGTGCAGGGCTTAAAAGATAATACCAACCATAACAATACTCAGAGTCAAACAAATATACTTTTATTATAGTCAAAATAACATAAAATACAATGGGATTTTAAATAACCATAATTACTATTATGATTTAAGCTTCCATTCACTTCTCTATCATATGCATAAAGTGTGCTGGGAAAGCTGATGAAATAAGTAGATACTGCACTCACTAAAAATGTTTAGAATTGCTGGCTCACAGGGCCAGCTTAGTCCCACTGAATTAGTGCATTTAAAAACTCTGGTTTGTGCTGCTCTCAGGATCAACAAAAAAGATGCCAAGAAATTAAACCTTTGCCTGTTAGAGATTTGTTGAACCCCTTCTTCTCAAAGAGAACTTCTCTGCCCCTAACTTTCAACTACTATAGGGATTACAAGCTTGTTTCTGTCTCCCTCTCACAAGCAGTACTAGGGGTCAATTGATAGCTTTCCTAAAAACACGAAATGGCACATTTTGGTTTCTCTATCTGAGCTGTTCCTTCCAGTCTCTGTGTGGAAAAAGATGGGCTTATTGTAACAGGTAATTAGGGTTATCAGTCGTAAACTACATTGAAAAGAAGTTGAGTCATGGTAATTAGATTTCCTTTCATTTTGAATTATTTCACTGTTTAACCTGGAGAAGCTACTTGGATAAGCAGAGAAACATTTCAAACAAGCAAACAAATAAGTACAATTGCCATGACTCAACTTCTAAACTACTCTACCTGGATGACTGAGAACCTTCTTAAACAGTTCAGCTAAAAGTGTAAATCTTCCAAGGAAATAAGAGAGGAGTCTCAGGACAGAGTCAGTTTTTTTCTGAGACAATATTATAGTCAGACAGATTTGTATTTGTATACAAATACAAGGGAGGAAGGGAGCAAGGGAGGAATAGCAATAGCAACAGACTTATATATCGCTTCATAGTGCTTTACAGCCCTCTGTAAGCAGTTTTCTGAATCAGTCTATTGCCCCTAACAGTCTGGGTCTTCATTTTATCAATCTCAGAAGGATGGAAGGCAAACTTTGAGCTGCTGACAATGAGAAGTACTTTTTGGGGAAACATTATTGACCAATCTCATTGTACACATGTTGTATTCTGACAATAAAGGTAATAAATTAAATCATTATTAAATGTAACAGAATAGGAAATTTTTACTATGGAAATGATAAATCTGCGTGGCTACTGTAGAGTGTATGTCAATCCATTACAGTAATAAAGCTAATTTCAGTGCCAAAAACAGACTTGACCGTATGGGCCAAAAAATCAAAACACACTTGTGTCTGATCAATTAATGCAATACAAATTTGCCTTACTTTCTCCTGGGCCCATTATCTCTAGTTTCAGGAGACTAAAATAACCGGACTTTTACCATTTATATGGAAATCTACTTAGTTTTTGTCATACATTATTGTTACAATTTCACTGTTAATTTGGATTAGCTTGCAGCATTTTTAGGAAGGATTGCTTTTTTTCAGCCTCATTGAAACAGCCACATTTTACCTTAATTATTCGGTTGAGCATCTTACTTTTTTCCTCTTGCTTGTTCAAATGACTGAGCTAATCAGCCAAAAATGCACTGTGTACTGCTGAGTGAATAAGGACAAAATACAAAACTGAGTGTTAAAGAAGTATTTATTTACCAGATTTTTAAAAAATTCTGCTTTATTATTTACAAATAACTCAACCTAAGTGTCAGATCCGTGTATCTGTCATTTCTTCAGAGGAAGAGGAAAGGGGGGGGGGGGGGACTGATAAAGAAATCCTTGCTTGATGTAACCTGAATATATTTAACCTTGTATCGAATATGCACACCCATACATGATACAATGGGGGGGGAAGGAAACCAGATGGCCGGAACCTATCACCTTTGGGAGGCACAGCCAGGAGATGAGGGATCCATAAAACTCCACAATGAAGTGTTCTGGGAAATCTCAAAAAACAGTCCGTTCTAAAAAGGGGGTGGGGGGAGGAAGCTAGGTACGTCTTGGGAAAGTTACACGAGGAAAAACCTTCCAAAAAGGGAAGGATCCCCTCCCAGAGGAGCTGGGAGGGGGATTAACATATTGGCTTTTGTTTCCCTAAGTAAACATTGGGAGGAGGGGGGATTCTAAACCCCTTTATCTATCACTGTATGCCTGAGGGACCTCAGACGCTGCTTTGGACTCCTACAGGATTCTCTCACCCCAATAAAGAATTCCTTTTGATACGTTTGGTTCTCAGAAGTTCATTCTTATTGTTTAAATGAGAAGAAGTTCCGTAGCCTGACATAAAGCAGCGTCTGCAATAGAGATCAACCCGGAGAGGGAATTTTTTTTTTTAAAAACAATTCACTCTACTTAGGGGATCCTGCAAGAAAAGAAAAAAATGTCTGAATGCAGCAAGGAGCAAGGTGGAGCCGAATGCTGGGGAGAAACAGTTACCCAGTCAGATACTGACTCGATGCACCCCATCGAAAACAGCGAGGCTACCTGCGAATCCTCCACCAAGCCCCGGTGGTCTATAGGTGTAGGAAAGAGAGACACCTGGAATGGAAGGACCAGGGGAGTAACCCTCACCCGAGGGAATCGCAAACCCGTGTGGAAATTGGAGCTAGAGGCCCTATCGAATCAGGAAGAATGGGATGAGGAGCCGCCGGCCGATGACCGTATGAGACGGTACATCAATCACCTAGTGAGGGAAGCCCTGGAAAACCTCGACATGGGGGATGCACAAAGACGACAACGCAGGAGAGCGAGGGAACCAGAAAGTGAGAGAACCCGAGCCGCCACCCCGGATTCAGCGGAGATTGAGCGGGAAGAGGGACAAGCTGAAGAACCAGCAGCCACACCAGGTACCCGACCCTTAAACGCCCCGGATCAGGGAATTAACCCTGGCCAACCCAGAAACATACAATTACAGAGGAAGGTCCCGCCCTTGGGGGTAAAATTCGATGGTGACCCCCAGAAATTGGGATTTTTCCTGGCACAAGTGCTCACCTACATGCAAGAATATGGACAGGATTTACCAACCCAAGGGTCCCGGGTGCGAATTGTCACCCTAGCTCTTGAAGGGGCGGCAACCAGATGGATGGTAACGCTCCACAACGTCAATGCCCCAGAATTAAGAAACTTAGATCGCTTTATGACGGCCTTACGCCACCATTTCGAGGACCCGCTTGCCGATAGAAAAGCCCGGGACCGCATCAGAGTCGTGAAACAAGGTCGTCGCCCGGTAGCAGAATACACCGAGGAATTTCGTGACCTGGCCGGCCGGGTAGATTGGCCAGAGGATATCTTAGTCTGCTGGTTCAAAGATGGACTAAATGATGATCTTTACGCTGCCTGCCTGGCCCGTGGGGCCCCAAACCTCTTGCATGAATGGTACATGATGGCAGAGGAGGCAGAGATAGACATGACTCGGAACAGGTACCGTGCTGGTAAATTTTGGAAAAGATCCCCACCCCTGGAGAAACGGGAAGTTTTCAAACCCCGATCCACCATGACTCCAAGAACGCCTGGTTGCTTTAAGTGTGGAAAGGAGGGGCACCGTGCAGCAGAATGCCACTCGAAGACCCCTGCCAGAAGGCTAGACCACCATTCAGGGAGGAAACCCACAACATCCAGCCCTCGAGGGAAGGAGACTGGCCTGAGCGGCCGGGTAGATGTGGGATTCCGAACCTCTCCCAAACCGGAGGAAGAATGCCAAACGCTCCAAGGGAACCTGAGCCAGTCCGAAAGTGATCCGGAGGATGACCCGCTGGTAAGCAAACCAATTGAACCAATCACCCTACCCCTGAGACTGTTTATCCCCAGCCAAGGGAAGGGGGAGGAAGTTACAGCGTTGCTGGACTCGGGATGCACTCGATGCCTAATCAATCCCTCCCTGGCAGATAAATTGGGAATCCGACTGAAAGAAATGGAAAATCCCATCGCTTTCTGCCAATTAGATGGAACCATAGCAGGGGGGGAGCCAGCCAGGTTTACCACAGAACCATTGAAAATAAGACTAGGAAAACACAGGGAGATGCTCACATTCATTGTAGCCCCAGGGATGGAAGTGCCACTAATTCTGGGCCTCACATGGCTACAGAAATGGAATCCAAAAATAAATTGGAGGACAGGGACCATACAATTCCAGAGAGATGTAATAATTGCAAAAAGACCTGAGGAAAGGATAAAGAATGGGAAAGAGGACAGAGAATCAGCCATGACTGGACAGTCTGTGGAACCCATTAACATCCCCAATGAGTACCAGGATCTGGCCCAAGCATTTAGTGAGGTAGCTTGTGATGAACTCCCACCCCATCGAGCCACAGACTGCGCTATCGAAATCCTACCAGGGGCTAAACTCCCAAAACCACAAATGTACAGCATGTCTCCCAGAGAACTGAAAGAACTCAGAGCATTTATCGATAAAAACTTAAAGCGGGGTTTCATCGAACCCGCCCGACCAAAAATAGCGGCCCCAGTGTTATTCCGTGAAAAGAAAGATGGCTCCTCACGTCTCTGCGTGAACTATCAAAAACTGAACTGTATTTGCATAGAAAATATGTATCCACTTCCCCTCATGAAGGACATGTTAGCCCACCTCTCGAAAGGAAAATTTTTTTCAAAGTTAGACCTACGGGAAGCATATTACCGCATCAGAATAAAGGAAGGGGATGAGTGGAAGACTGCTTTTAACACACCATTGGGATGCTACCAATTTAAAGTGCTCCCGTTTGGACTGCAAGGAGCACCTGCAGTGTTTATGCAATTGATCAATGAAACCCTTCATGAATTTTTATTTAAAGGGGTTTTAGTTTATCTTGATGATATTTTAATCTACACGGAAACGATGGAAGAACACATCAAACTACTCCGTGCAGTCCTCACAAAACTCTTAGACGCTAAACTATATGCAAAACTCTCCAAATGTGAGTTCCACCAAGAGAAAATTGACTATTTGGGGTACAGAATATCCCATGAGGGAATAGAGATGGACCGTCAGAAAGTGAAAGCTGTATTGGACTGGGATCCACCCCACACACGCAAACAATTGCAAAGTTTTCTGGGGTTTGCCAATTTTTATCGCCAATTCATTCCAGCTTTTGCAAACATCGCCCTCCCTATCACAAACTTGCTAAAAACGAAGGGGGGGGGGGGAAAACCCAAGCCTAGGCAACCCCTCATCTGGACAATGGAATGCCAAGCAGCATTTGAGAAACTCAAACGCCTGTTCGCAGCAGAACCGGTCCTTAAACACCCAGATCCCGAACAACCTTTTGTCATCCAAGCAGACGCCAGTGATGTTGCAGTTGGGGCAGTCCTCCTCCAAAAGAATGGAAGTGGACAATTACAACCATGTGCTTATACATCTAAGAAACTAACGGAAACCGAGCAAAGATGGGCTGTATGGGAGAAAGAAGCATTTGCTATGCGGTGGGCAATGCTCACATGGAGACATTTCCTGGAAGGAAACCAAATCCCCTTTGAAGTATGGACTGATCACAAAAATCTGGAAGCTCTGAGAAATCCACGGAAACTCTCCGAAAAACAAGCAAGGTGGGCTAGATATTTTGAACGTTTTAATTTCACCCTCAAATATTTTCCTGGGAGAAAGAATTTCTTAGCAGATGCACTGTCCAGGAAACCCCAATACAACAGCAAAAAGATTGAAGTTATAAAACCGATGATCCAACCGACCCAACTAGCAGCCAAGGTACTCACCCGGGCACAAGAGAAAAAAAAATCATCCCTGACTGAAGACACAACGACGTCAATTTTTAAGGAGTCACTACTTAAAGATGATTGGTTCCAGGCTAACAGAAACACGTGCTCACTCAAAGACGGACTGGCTTGGGACAAGCTTTATGTCCCTGCAAGCCAGAGAATGGAACTCATGAAACGCTGCCACGACTCTAAAACAGCAGGACACTTTGGTTTTGTAAAAACCCTGCACCTCATCAAAAGACAATTTTGGTGGCCGTCCCTCAAAAAGGACATTGAAAACTATGTTGCGAGCTGCCCCATCTGTGCTGCTGCAAAGAGAAGACAAGGAAAATATCCTGGACTTTTACAAACAGTAGCAGACCCTTCTGCCCCATGGAAAGAGATCTCTATGGACTTTGTAGTGGAACTTCCCGAAAGTGCTGGGAATACTGTCATTTGGGTTGTAACTGACCTTTTTTCCAAACAGGTTCATTTTATTCCGTGTCAAAAGATCCCAACTGCCAGATCGTTGGCAAAGATGTTCCTAATACACATTTATCGCCTTCATGGAGCCCCCCAACGAATTATCTCAGATAGGGGTGTTTAGTTCACATCCAAATTTTGGCGGGCGTTTTTAAGCCTATTAGGCTCCACCCAGGGATTATCATCGTCGAACCATCCCCATACGGACGGAGCATCAGAACGAGTGATTTGCGTATTAGAACAATATTTAAGATGTTTTATTAATCACCAGCAGGACAATTGGACTGACCTTCTTCCTTTCGCAGAGGTAGCATACAATAACTCAGTCCATAGTAGCACAGGGTTCACCCCATTCCACGTAGCAACGGGCCAAGAATTCAACCCCATGCCGGAACTACCCACCAAAGAACCTGAAATCCCCTCCCTTAAGGAGTGGATGGATAAATTACAAGCCATGTGGCCAGTGGTAAGATTATCTCTACAGGAAGCTAGAGCAGTTTACAAAACTCAAGCAGACAAAAAACGCTGTGAACCTAAACCTTTCAAGATTGGAGACCGTGTATATTTGTCCACAAAATACTTAAAATCATTACAACTTTCTAAGAAATTAGGGCCAAAATTCATTGGACCATTCCCCATCTCCAGAATTATCAACCCCGTGACGGTAGAGCTTCATCTTCCAAAAACTCTTAGGCAGATTCACCCAGTATTTCACTGTAGCTTGCTCAAACCGGAGATCACTTCAAACCTCAGACCCCCCCTTCCCACACCCCCAACCCCCATCATGATACATGGGGAACAACATTTTGAAATTAAAGACATCCTTGATTCACGCACTTACCGTGGATCCACACAATATTTAGTAGCTTGGAAACACCTTCCTTCCTCAGAAAACGAGTGGGTAGCCAAAAGACATGTAAAAGCACCCACATTACTACGAAAGTTCCACCTAAAATACCCTGATAAACCATCCTGAACTGCACATTTAACGCATGATTTTTATTTTCCAGGTAGACCCATCTGCTTTTTAAAGGAGGGCAGGATGTCAGATCCGTGTATCTGTCATTTCTTCAGAGGAAGAGGAAAGGGGGGGGGGGAACTGATAAAGAAATCCTTGCTTGATGTAACCTGAATATATTTAACCTTGTATCGAATATGCACACTCATACATGATACAATGGGGGGGGAAGGAAACCAGATGGCCGGAACCTATCACCTTTGGGAGGCACAGCCAGGAGATGAGGGATCCATAAAACTCCACAATGAAGTGCTCTGGGAAATCTCAAAAAACAGTCCGTTCTAAAAAGGGGGTGGGGGGAGGAAGCTAGGTACGTCTTGGGAAAGTTACACGAGGAAAAACCTTCCAAAAAGGGAAGGATCCCCTCCCAGAGGAGCTGGGAGGGGGATTAACATATTGGCTTTTGTTTCCCTAAGTAAACATTGGGAGGAGGGGGGATTCTAAACCCCTTTATCTATCACTGTATGCCTGAGGGACCTCAGACGCTGCTTTGGACTCCTACAGGATTCTCTCACCCCAATAAAGAATTCCTTTTGATACGTTTGGTTCTCAGAAGTTCATTCTTATTGTTTAAATGAGAAGAAGTTCCGTAGCCTGACACTAAGCTCCTTCCTCTTCCTCTTTTCCCTTACAACAACAATCCTGTGAAGTGGGTTGGGCTAAGAGAGAGAGATTGGTCCAGAGTCACCCAGCTGGCTTTCAGGCTAAAGTGGGACTAGAACTCACTGCCTCCAGGTTTCTAGGCCAGAGAATGAATAAAGATTGATTTCCAGAACAAATATATGGAAGAAGAACAAACTGGAATGATTGTGAAAACTATGCCTGTATACAGTCAATTATATCCTCAAAAAAAAAAAAAGGTAGAAGTTTAAAGCATAAATAGCAATATATCAACTGGATGTATAGATGCGAGGGAAGCAACCATGCTTTGCAAGGTTTGTTGCATTTTTATTTTCACGTTTTAAAAAAGTCTTTAGTCTTACCAAAGAACATATACATTTATTCCCTTTCTGCAATTTTATAATGTTGCTTACTCAAAACTGGACAAAATGGGCATTTATATAGTGTGTGCAAAATATTTCATTTGGTATATTTAGCCTATGTCTTGTCATTTGGGCTCTTTTCAAGAGGATTAAAGGAATGCAAGAACAGGATTAAAGGAATGTTAGAACATTGGTATTGAATTTGTTAAATTGAGAGAACAGCAGTTACTGGCTTGTACAATGTTTTGTAGCCTTAGGCCTCACAACTAGAAATATGTCCTGAGTGGTACAAATTGCTGAAATGTATGTTTAATTTCATTGACTAAACTATTTGTCAGTTGTGTCATATTATTCCTGTGAATTCTGTGCTAGACATTTTGCAAAAAGATAGGATGTTGGTGATGTGATGTCATTGTGAAATTTTGATTAGGGAAAAATGAGAAAGAAATCCATCCATTTTCCTTCTGTGTTAATGCATCGTCCATTAGACAAGCAGCATGTTTCTAGAGAATTAACTTAATGAATCTCTTCATTAACAGATTAACAGATTTTGTTATGACTTTTACCAGTACATCAATTTTGTCCATTTGAGTTTAATCTATAGTGCCATTATGCATCAGGGATAATGCCAGCATGTTCAAAATTGATTTCTTGGCATGACTACATCTGTAGCGTTTTACTATGTCTTCGGTATTCTTTGTGGATATTTGAAGTTGGCTGTTGAATGTCTGCACATTTATTATCTAGTCTTTCTTTCTTTCTTTCTTTCTTTCTTTCTTTCTTTCTTTCTTTCTTTCTTTCTTTCTTTCTTTCTTTCTTTCTTTCTTTCTTTCTTTCTTTCTTTCTTTTAAAAAAGCAGATTGTATTTGCAGTAATGGATTACTGGTATTGACAGAGGGTTGGAGCAGAAGATCTTGAATCCTTACATTTAATGATTCTGCTTTATGCAGAACTTTGACAGGTAATAATTGTACACTATATGACATCTGCATGTCCTGACAAGAGAAAAGTCTCGATTTGGTCTTCATCAGCTTTTTAATTGGCTTTTCTCATAGAAAACGTTCCAGCAATTTCCACCGGTTAACAGGTGGATGCCATTATCACTTTCCTGTCAAATAGTTGCTCCAAATGTTTCTTCTCCCAGTAAAACATCTTGTATTCCCCAAGAAAGAAGGCATTTCTTTCCATTTGGAAATTCTTTTGCAATTTTGAGGAACCTGAAGCTTGCTCTATATCTAAAACAGTGTTTGCCATTATGATACATTTTTATGAAGTCATTATCTTATGGACCATGTTTGATTTATACAGAATTAATTTGATCATGTTTCTGCATTTCGTTGAGTCATGACAAACTCTCTCTGTTACAGGAGCTTCCAAGCATCATCTTAATCTAAGATGGGAGCAAGCCCACATGAGCTCAGCAGAGGACATTATAATTCAGAAACAGAGAAGATCACAGTGCAAATGCTGCATTGTTTTAATGTTCTATATTTCATTTTAATTAAATTTCTGTAAACTGCCTCTAGTAAGATCTCCTCCTCCCTCCCTCTCTTCATCATCATCATTAGATTTTACTTTCCCTAGCCAACAAACTGTAGTTATATTTAGTAGTAGAAATTATCTAAATACAGTTTTCAAGCAACTGGAATTTACCTCAGTCCTTAAAATGGATTTTTTTTTTTACTCCAAAATTCAGCAGAATTTTTCTCTCCTGCATTGAGGACTCCCTGTTCTCTTCCTAAGCTTTTGTAATCATCTTGTCCTTTCTTTTCTCTTTTGTTCCTATTTTTCTTCTCCTACTTCTCAATTTTAACCATACTTATAAGGCTGTCCAGCACTTTCTTTTGTCACATGTATAATTAGATTTCTTGCTTTCCTATCTGGAGACCATGTCTCTGAAGATTCATAATAATTTATTTGGGAAAAAATTGCTTCAGTGTAGTTTATCTAGGAAAAAAACAGGCCTGTAGAGGATTTCTTTGTTTGGTGGGCATATTTCCATACTGCCAAAGCAGTAAGGATTTCTGGCCATTTGAGGTAATAAAAACAAACATATCCCCCCCCCCCAATAAAATACAAACACAACATCCCAAATAACTAGATCATTGATGAAAAGAACATAAAAATATGAATAACAATAAAAAGCGCCTGCCCCATCCAAAGCAATGTCTTAGGTTCTGTGCGTAACAAATCCACACAATACTTGGATCAACCAGGGGTACAATTTATTAGAAAGCAAAGAGTGGTGAGACCTCTCTGGTAACAATAACAGAAGCCCACCCTGAGTTACAGATCTCAGCATATTTTATACATCCCTCTTACCGGCCGCAGATTCTTCCTAGCTGAACCCAGTTGATAGGCCTGGTTCAGTCACATGCTTTCCGACCAGAGGTGGTATTCAGCAGGTTTTGACCAGTTCTGGAGAACCGGTAGTGGAAATTTTGAATAGTTCGGAGAACCAGCAAATACTACCTCTGACTGGAGATTTTACAGTATCCTTGCCCTGCCATACCCACCAAGCTATACCCACAGAACCTGTAGTAAAAAAATTTGAATCCCACTATTGTTTCTGACCACCTGTTATCTACTATTAGCCCTAAATGTATAAAGTTAGTTAAGCCCTTATTATCACCGTATTTGCTAAGCAATCAACCCCCCTCATATCTCATCCCTTGGCATTCTCTTATCTTTTTTTCTGTACAATTCTGTACCTGGTACGTATCTCAAGTCAGGAGCTGGTATGTCCAGGGGTCACAAATTGGTCAACATGGCTGTGCTTTAGCTATGTAATATTGTGGCTATACTTGAAAATACTAACTCTAGCAACTAAATAAAGAATATAATATACCACAAACTATATGCTAGCCTATGTTATGGCAAATCATAGCCTATTATATTGTATTTATTTATTACCTTGTTGGGTCAAACTTAGTTAACTCTTTATGCTTTTATTCTGATAATAATAACTTGAAACCACCCCCTTCAGCTCTGATTCTCCAAACCATGACTATTGCATTATTAGTATAATAATTGAATAGTATATTCAGTTGTATTCCAGATGAAATTTATTCTCATTTATCCCTGTTATTCTCAATGAAATTACTGCTGCTTATGTTTGGCTGTGACTTTGCTATTTTTGAGACAGGTTATGAGGAATCTCCATTAATTGTATTCCTGTATATAAATCTACATTAAGAAGCATGATTGATTTATTTAAAAGTTAGATTGATATGGCTGCCCAACTCAACATTGACTCTAGGTGGCATACAATTATAACCAATATAATGCCTACAGTATAGATAAAATAAATACAACATACACCTGAATATAATAGAGGGAGCAACATACCACAGCTGAGGCAAACACTGCAGATCAACTGGGCACACTGCCAAGCTATCCCAGAACTTTGGAAGTAAGGGGGCGGGAATCCAGTTTTTTAAATACCGTATAAGTATTTGTAGAGTTGGGACAGTCTGAACTCTTGGTGAGAAGTTGCTCTAGAATAGAAGTCTCCAAACTTGGCAAGTTTAAGACTCTCAGTCAGCCATGCTGACTGGGGGGATTCTGGGAGCTGAAATCCACAAGTCTTAAAGTTGCCAAGTATGGACATCCCTGTTCTAGAAAGAAAGTGCTGCAACAGACAATAGGCACTCCTTGGGCCCAGCAGATGACTTTCTTTAACATGGAGCATGCATGTCTTGTTGGATTTTATGGGGCAAGCAGAAATTATGCAAAAATGGTGATCTCTCAGATAGCCGTGCCATGAAAGGTTTTGTAGATAATAACTGACAACTGGAATTGCACCCAGAAGCTCACTGGTAACCATTACAACTAGACTATAAGGGGTATTCTGAGGTGCACTTCTTATTCTGCTATGTTCTGAACCAGCTGTAGTTCTTGAGTGTTCTTCAAGGGCAACATTGCAATAATTTATATGTGGGGTTACCAGGTATGAATGATTATGAGAATGGATTTCTGACCCAGGAAGTAGCACAATTTGGACACCAGAGGTTTGTGAAGATTCTCATGGCCAAGTTGCCACCTGTTCACTGAACAGGAGCCAGGATTACATTGTTCTGGTTCTGAATGGAGAAGTGTCACCCCATTGAGAAACAAAGTGGAAAATTCACTGACATCAAAAGAATCATGCAACCATAGCTACCCAGTCTCATCATGGTGAATTTAATCTTGTCTTCCCAGGTTGGAACAATCTCCAGGGTTGAGATACGATCTCAATCATCTTATTTGCGTGACCAGGGATTATAATGTTTAGTTGAGAACTATTAACATTCTGATGGTACCTGATCCCATATCAACAGATGACTTTGCTCAAGGGTTTCATTTAGAAGTTAAGCAGAAGAGTTGAGAGCATTAAGTCCTGAGGTATTTCACTACCTGGTGGCTTCAAGCTACATTTCTTGACACCTGTCAACATTTGGAACTGACTACAGAGAAAGAAAAAACATTCCAGCACCAGCACTCCTAAACTCCATGGATGGTCTAGAAGAATACCATGACTGGTATATTGAAACTGCTGAGATATAAGAAAAAACAGGAGAATTGCACCATCCTTGCCCCAGCTCCACCAGAGTTCATCAACAAGTGTGATTAATGCTAATTCCCTATTATGCTTTAACATGAAATCCAATTGAAATGAGTCCAGGTAATTCATTTCTTCCAGGCTGTCTAGAACTGTGATCTGATCACATTCTTCATATTTTCTGGAGAAAAATGATCTAGAACCATAGAATCCAATGATGGGTTCTTGAGGGCAAGTGGGGACACCATTGTTCTGACCCAAGCTTCGTCAAATGGAATTAATATCAAACTTGTTTTAAAAGCATTATGTGCATTCCCAGCCAGAACTAATTATAATCAGTTCCCCAGGATAAGCACACTCCTTTCAGTGCTGTGGAATGTTGCCAAAAACAGAAGTATAACAGAAATCAACCGAAGTACCAGAAAAAACTAACCAGAGTACATAGAGCTTCAAAGAAGATTCGGAATCTATCGAACTACTTTGCTTCCTGCAAAGTTTTGGTCATTGAGATCTGACTTTTATCCCTTATGGGAGGGGTAATCACCTCCCAGCCTTATTCCCAAGTCACCTCTTGTGTTTCAGCTGCACTCGCCTTCTAGAAGCTCTGTGCACACCCACACTGGGAACACGCTCCCCTGGGTCCTCTGCTTTGCTGCTGCCAGACTCCAAAGGCTCCAAAAGCAGCACCCCACTTCCAGATGGTCCTGGCCCCATCCCTACATCAGATGCAGGACCCTTGTCGAAGTCCTCTCCAGACTCCCTGACTAGTTCCCTTTCTTCCTCACTGTCTGATTCCGCTGCTGTCTGTACCGGCTGCCAGCGAACCACAACAACCATTGCCTTCTTCAAGCCAACTGAAACAATCCTCTTCTCAAGGATACATTTACTATTGCATGGATTTAACCACATGCCACCTCTCAGGAGATCAGGAGGGACATGGTTTAAATAAGCAGGTGACTGGATAGCATGTCCTGTCCACTCCCCCAAGAGACACAGAGCCAAGCATTTCCCACATAACAAAACAGATCTATGCCTTGATCACATCAACAGGATCTTAGTCACCTCAGTGGATCTGAGCAATTTTATCCGTTAGATACCTAGAGTCATTTTCATAACAACCTGCAGATAGTCTTGTGATTACTTCCCAGCAGGGAATGGGTCACCTTAAACAGAATTGATGGGTGGTTTATTTATTTATTTATAAAATTTTTATACCGCCCTTCTCCCTAGGGACTCAGGGCGGTTTACAGCCAATCTAAAACCCCGACAATAATACAGAAGTAAAAAAAGATTAAATTAAATATTTGGCCGAATAAAAAGCCCACCCCACCCCCTTAAAAACCCCCAAATTAAAATTACTAAAAAGCAAATGGAGACAAATTAAAACCCTCTCTCAGCCCAGGCCGGCCTGCTCGAAAAGCCAGGTCTTCAGCGCGCGCCTGAAGGACCTCAGGTCCATGCCGGTACGCAGTTCCGGTGGCAGAGTATTCCAGAGGGCAGGGGCCGCCACAGAGAAGGCCCTACCCCTTGGGACCGTCAGGCGACACATGGCAGCCGACGGAACCCGGAGAAGGCCCTCCCTGTGTGCACGCACTGGCCTGCTGGAGATCACCGGTAGGATGCGGTCCTGTAGGTAACCTGGTCCAATGCCATGGATCGCCCTAAAGGTCAGAACCAGAACCTTAAAGCGAACCCGGAAAGCCACTGGCAGCCAATGCAGCTCGCGCAGGAGAGGCGTCACGTGGGCGCTACGTGACGCCCCATGATCACCCGCGCGGCCGCATTCTGCACCAGTTGGAGTCTCCGGGTGCTCCCCGCAGGGAGCCCCATGTAGAGGGCATTACAATAGTCCAGGCGAGAGGTGACAAGGGCCTGAGTGACCGTGCGCAGGGCGTCCCGATCCAGAAAGGGCCGCAACCGGTAGATCCGACGGATCTGATGAAATGCCCCCCTTTATGTGTGGATAACTACATTTTGCTATTCTTATTCCCATGATGTAATCCATAATGTGCGCCCTTACCAATGCTTGATTGGTCTGTTCCTTTCTTCAACACTGCTCTAGAAGTTTCTCTTGCCTTTTATCTCCTGCAAATACATCTCCTGAGCTGTCCTTTACAGCCAGATTTTTCTCCCAAACAATAGCAACTAGGCATGTAGATTACAGCCTGATCGTCAATATGTGCATATTTGTGAGTGAGAAAATAATAGTTCACATGAATCCAAAATGCTGGAAAAACAGACGAGGCAAGACATTGATAAATATTAGTTATATAAGCAGGAGAAATCAATTCAGCAGTTCTTAGAAGCATTTAAAAAAAAAAAAAAACCAACAACACCAGGGAATGTAAAAGAGACTTAGAAGGTTTAAGGTTAAGATCAGATTTGTTGGCTAGGTTCCCTGTGAAATCTATTATAAAGCTTCAAAACTCAAGCAGCCGGGATGGGATGAAGCAAGAGCGCTGATAGATTGGAAAACAGCCTCTCACATCTAGACTTCACAAACCTTCAGGATCAGAAATCACAAACAGAAGTATTGCAAGAAGTATTGGAGCCTAGCTTTCAAATGAGTGAAAATAAAATTGGCTTGACTATCGAAGAAGGGTGACATCGATGTCAATGTCATGCATGGAGAGTCTTCAGGATCCTAAAGTACATGTTATTTCTTTTCAGTTTCTGTTGTCTTTCAAGGAAAAGCTTCTTGCTTAGATCTAAAGGGGCACTGTATCCTAGCGGTTAAGATGGTGGACTTGTTGACCGGAAGGTCGGCAGTTCGAGATCATGCATGCATGATGGGGTGAGCTCCTGATCCTGGCCCAGCTCCTACCAACTTAGCTATCGAAAGCATGCAAATGTGAATAGATAAATAGGTACCACCTCAGTAGGATGGTAACTACATTCCATGCACCTCGTGTATAGTCATGCCAGCCACATGATCACAGAAGCGTCTTTGGACAATGTTGGCTCCCTTGGCTAGAAAATGGTAATGAGCACCGCCCCCTAGAGTCAGACATGACTGGACAGGGGAAACCTTTGGTTTTTACCTTTTCTTGTTTAGACACTTTCACAATGAAAGGAAAAATAATGTCCTTTTTTCAATCAATGTTAACTATTGCTGGAAGCAGGGGCAAAGCTGTTTCTTTCTGCACATAAGGAGACACAGTTCCAAGAACTCTAATCTGCTGTCTGCACAAATAAACCATCTGGCATTTTCCTGATGACATCATCAATAAGTCCTCAGATAGCCATTCATAATGAGGATATTAGAAGCAAATTGTACTGGCCTTTAGTTTTCAATTTGCCAAGTGCTTTTTTTTTTAATGTTATGCCATTGTTATGTCGTGTATGGCTATTTTGGTTGCCTTTTAATGGTCTTGACATTTCTATTTGCAGACCACTCATCCAATTGTGCCTATTCCTGAAAATGAAGCACTCAGTTCTAAAGAGGTAAGTCACTTTCCAGTTGCAGAATGCAGTGTTATGAATATTAGTTTGGGTGTACTTTTATTGGTGCGATAGCTAAAGGAAGCAGGCTCAGCCTGGCGAAGGCCCCCTTATTCAATAAGTCAATAAAGTGGTTTTTTTTGGGCTAATCTATCATTTTGTAAAAAATATAATAATCTGCTTGCATCATATGCCTAATGTACATTTGTTTTACTTCGTTGATCAAAACCTCAAGGGACTATTTAGACCAGAGATGTCCAACCTTGGCAACTTTAAGACTTGTGGACTTCAACTCCCAGAATTCCCCACTCAGCCATGAGAATTCTGGGAGTTGAAGTCCACAAGTCTTAAAGTTGCCAAGGTTGGACATCCCTGATTTTGACTTCGTTTGGTCCAGGACTGTTTATTAGATTCTTCTTTCAGTCGATGATACTCTTCTTAACTTTTCGTCAAATCTGTATTATAATTCCAACACAAACAAACATACTCTGTGGATGTGATGTAAGCAAATCAGATACTTTTCTTGACTTCTCCTCAAAACCATGATCAAGAAGTCACTTGGATATGCTCACACAGTACCCATTTGACATATGATTTCTTTTCAGCTTTCCTCGGTCAGAAGAAAAGACAAACCATCCTACCAAGAAGACTTAAGTGAAGGAAATTTTCTAGACATTGAAAGTCCACACCAAAGAGGCAGGGGTGGGATTCAATTTTTTTAACAACTGGTTCTGTGGGCGTGGCTTATTTGGTGGGTGTGGCTTGCTGGTCATGTGACAGTGGGCCTGGCCAACTCGATGTCACTCACATCAAGGGGCACTTTTCCTAGCCTGGCCTCTCATGACAGTGGGGATGCTGCAACGGTCGTAAGTGTGAAAAATGGTCATAAGTCACTTTTTTCAGTGCTATTGTAACTTTAAATGGTCACCAGTTTTAGACCAAAACTCAAAAAGAGTATGTAAACTCACATTTGAATGTCAATCTTTCTAGCTAGCCAAGAAGCCTTGCTGAATGTCACTCATCTTGGTTCCTTGTCATTAAAAGCTTCTTTCTGGCAGCTCTGCTTCATTATTCAATTATTTCTTCAAAGTGCTAACTCCAACGGGAGTATTTCCTCCAAACAGCAGTGTAAAAAGCTTAAAACAACCCTTCCCCTTTAAGAAAGTACCAGCAAAGGAAAAAAACCTCCTTCGGAGACAGTATGTCTAGGCATACTGCCAAGAATGTAAGAAGGGTGGAAAAAAACAAAAGGAGATTTCTTCCAACAACCGGTTCTCCGAACTGCTTAGAAAGTTAACAACCGGTTCTAGCGAACAGGTGAGAACCTGTAGAATCCCACCCCTGCAAAGAGGTCACTTTCCACTCAGCAGAAGAAATAATTTTGCAAAACTCAGCTAAGGTATAGCCATAAAGATCTGACATCTTTATATGCCACGTAGCTATTACTTCTTGTGGCCCTGAGATAGTTCTTAGGCTCTGGAATCACTGTGCCTTAAATACCAGCTGCTCAGGTGAAAGCATCACATGCGTTGTTACTGAATTGCCAGTGAGTTGCACCCAACTGGCAATTCGGTAACAACGCATGTGGCACAATGTGGCTTGATCCAACAATAGATTTTAATAATAATATTGTTTTGAATTTCTAATAATGCTTGGGATCTTTTGGAGGCCTCCTCAAAAGAAAGAAGATGCTACAAACTTGTCATTTGGCTTTTTAACATTTTACCTTTTTAAAAAAAATACCAAGGTAATGTTAAATATTTCTTGAACATTATACATATTTCATGTTTTAAATGCTGTAAGCCCAGTAAAATAGGTATAATGTGGAAGGTGCGAAAAGAGATATCCAGGAAGACATTAGTACTCCTAGACATTATGCTGCTGAACCTGAACTCTATAATAGTTCACAACTGGATTATAAACAGAGTTCAGCCTTCGCTAAAAAAAAGACTGTCCCATCATAAAACTGCTACACGTGTCATGCTTAGCACTGGTTTGCTTTAATTGCAGTTTGGCTAATTTGCAAGAAACAGATTAGAATCGGTTGCTGGATGAGCAAATTATGCTTGTGTCTAATTCCTGTCTTATTTAATCTTCTTTTTAGCTGTTTTTGCCTTACAACCTAATCCTAAATATCTTTCATTTGAGGTTTTCTTGGTGCTCTCTATGCTTGGCTGTTTTCCACAGACGTTTATTACTCAAACTAAATAACATCATCAGTGATAGTAAGGGGGGTTTCCTCTCTCCTATTCCTTACAAACACTGATGATGTTACCTGCTTCAGTACTGTTCAAACTTTGAATGGTTACTAAACAAATGGTTGCAAGTGGACAACTACCTTTATTTTCTACTTTAGTTTAATCACTACTTTTATTTTAGTTACATTCAAACTGTTTAATATATTACTCAGTGGCTTAAAAAAATATTTCATGCAGGCATGTTACCACATATTAAAACTGAATTTTCACAGTCATTAGATCTAAAACCGAATCCCACAAAAGGCCTATGTGTGTTTTAAGACTTCAAGAAGATGTTTTCCTTTGTGCATTTTTTTTAAAAAATGAACTATTACAAATTCAAAATACTAAATTCAAAAGAGCAGTTCTACATTCACAGCAGTGCCCCTCATTTTGGAAATATTTAGAAGGTGTTGCACTCTAAAGCTGCTCCTGACTTTGACTACAGTGTCCTCCCATTGGATGATTCTCAGTTTCTAGTTCAGGAAAATGATACAGGAAGTCCTTGACTTACAATAATTCATTTAGTGACCATTCAAAGATACAGTAGCACTGAAAAAAGTGATATATGATTAGTTTTCACACTTATGACCATTGTAGCCTCCCCATGATCATGTGATCAAAATTCAGATGCTTTGCATTTGACTCATATTTATGACGGTTGCAGTGTCCCGGGGTCACGTGATCAACTTTTGCGACCTTCTGACAAGCAAAGTGAACAGAGAAGCCAGACTTACTTAACAACACTTTGACTAATTTAACAACTGCAGTGATTCACTTAACAACTGTGGCGAGAAAGGTCGTAAAATGGGATAAAACTCACTTAACAACTATCATGCTTAGCAACAGAAAATTTGGGCTCAATTTTGGCAGTAAATTGAAAACCACTTGTAGTCAATTCCTTTCCTTCTTGAGGGAAGGTTTTATTGAAGATATAAACATATCTCTCTCTCTTGATGGGTATATATGTAGACACATACATGCATGTTCATGCATATGGATGCATATGCACAAATACACATGCATATACATAGGCAAGGGTAATTTGAGTGAACATATGCAAAGTCAAACCATCAAAAGGTACTTACATTGCATTTATTATATAGGTATGAGAACCAGGATTAAAATAAGAATAGCTTTCTTGCAGCCCTGTTCGTCCCTAATGTCTTCCAGATAAATGAAGAACAGAGGTTCAATAACATAGCAATTGAAGATGTTGCCTTGCTCAGACATGGCTGGTCTGAAACATGGCATTTTTAAAAAATTATTATTTTTTCTCCCCTGACCTGCCAAGTTTCACACTGTCGTTTTCTTAATACCCCATTCCTCTCACATTCCAGCCATTGGACAAATATGGCAGATAGGTTGACTTATTTATTTATTTTAGAAAAAGGGCAAAGTAGGCAATTCAGAGAAAGAAAAATAGTACTGTAGCTTTAAAAAACCAACAGTAAGGACAAAAGCAGAATGGCTGTTCTTAAAGGGAAGCCAGGAAAAAAATATATACAACGAAGTGGCTTTGTATCCGGTGAAGGGTGAATACAGGGGTGACAGCATCTATTCCTATCATCCAAAAATGGTTGCTGGCGTCTATTGGTGGTGGGACAACCTGAAGGTAAAGATAAGTGACAGAGCTGGTTTCAAGTTCAAGATGGTTCTACGTTGACCAAAAGAGCCCATTTTGAATAAAGTTGGCTCTTTCCAATTTCACACAGGTTTGAATTAAATGGTTTGTGCACTACGACTGTCCAGCCTAAAAGATGAATTTTATAATTACAGTACTTCATTGTAGGAAACAGATCTGCCTGTACTCTGTTTTTTAACATTCAGTCAGCAGGGTAGAAAGGTGAACCAGATTCTGGAGTGCAAAATCATGGCACTGAAAATAAAGAATGGCATGATTGGTAAAAACATATATAATAATATTGAGAGGGTACACAGAAAACTAGATTCATTTTTCCAATAGGCCTGGCAAACCAACTGTAACTGATTTAAAAAAAACCTCTGAATTAAAAATTAGAAGAAAGGGAAGAGAAAATGTATCGCTGAAACAGCCTGATTACATTACAAATAAAAAATCTGAACGAGTAGGATAATCCAGCTGAGAATGCATGGCTGTTCTACACATTAGTTACAGTCTATGCTAGCTTATTTTAGAGAAGATATATAGCTCTTCCATGGTAGAAACCAAGCCAAAGAATCATTTGCCAGAGTAGCAAAATAATGAAGGATAAAAGATAAAACACAATAGAAAAAAATCATTGGGATTGGACATTAAAAATAAAACCAACAATCAAAACTAATCTGGATAGAAAACAGACAGAAGTGGCCAAAGCGACTTATTTTTATTTATTTATGAAATGTATTTGCCAACCATGAAAGTGACTCTGACTAGCTTATATCTTAGGTTATGTTCCTAGGATCTTTTTTTTTTTTTTTGAGGGAAAAACTCTTTTGGTCATCCTGACTCAAGCTCTGGAAGGATACAGAGATGATTCTCTCCCTTAAATTTTAGAGAGCTTACAGGAAAATAACAGGGGAAATGTTTCTTTTTATAAGAATAAATCCAAAACAGTTTTTAAGGCAATCAGAAGTGCTATTTTGAACTGTGCTCTGAACCGATAGCTGACATTATCTACATACATTGTAAAATGGGTTAGGATGAAGCTATAAAGTTGCTTATACAGATAATCCTCAACATGATCACAACTGAGCCCAAAATTTATGATGCTAAATGAGAAATTTGTTAAGTGAGTTTTGCCCCATTTTACAACTTTTCTCGCCACATTTGTTAAGTGAATAACTGCAATTCTTAAATTAGTAACATGGCTGTTAAGTGAATCTGGTTTCCCCATTGACTTTGCTTATCAAAAGATTGTCACTCTGGGACACTGCAACCGTCATAAATGTGAGTCAGTTGTCAAGCATCCAAATGTAAACCATGTGACCACGGGGAAACTGCAACAGTTATAAATGTGAAAAATGGTCATAAGTCACTTTTGTCAGTACTGTTGTAACTTGAATGGTCACTAAATGAACTGTTGTAAATTGAGGATTACCTGTAGATTGTAGTATTTTACCATCACCCCTTTCAAATGATCATCTGAAATTGGGTATATTTCTATGTAATGAATTTGGTTGCTGTGCCTTTTGAAATGGAAATTTCAGGTGGATGGCAAGGATCACAAACTCGGCCATCTTGGATACTGTGGGGTTTTCCTCTGAATAAAATGAGGTGAAAAAGAATAATGTCACCGGAACAAGCATCTGTTCTGTTCAGAAATCATATCATTTCTGAGTAAAGACTGTGTTCAAGCTACTTTCAAATGTATTAGGCAGTTAGATCTACGTTCAAATGTAGATTTTTTTCTGATCACAAAATGTTATATAAAGTATTTACAAAAAATGTTTGTACATAATATTTGAACTGCAAATATTTAAGTTGTTGTAGTTGGAGATTTGCTTTTTGTACATAGGATATTCCTTCTTTTGGGGTTGACATGAATGTGTATCTATTTTTCTTTTTTAAACCTAATGTAGAATATGCAGAGAATTACTTATCAGTCTGGCACAACACTGGTACACAACCCATGCTGAAGAAAGCAGAAGTGTTTCAACTTAAAATTGTTTCTCTGTGTATACTAAAAATAAACTATTTTAGCATATGGCAAGCAGGCGCAAAAATATGGCAGCCCCAAAGAGATGTGGATTGACTGAGGAAAATATTTATTCCGTGTCCCAAACTGTTGACTGAGCATTTAATGTCTGTAGTGGAGAAAAATCATTTGTTTGGAAAAATCATGTAATGCTTTCAAAAGAAATAAAATGAAACTATATATTGTACAAAACATCTCTTATGGGTTGTTTGTTATGTCTATTGATTACTGGCTAGAAAGATTGGCCAGCAATTCTACTGTTTGAACTTTGGTATCCAGAAGTTATCATTGCTGAAAGTCAGTCTCAGGTTGTGTGCCCAGTGTTTTCTAAAAGTATTCAGAAATGTCCACCATTTTCTTCTTTCTTGCAAGGACTGTTTTTCCTGGTAGAATCCAAGAACTCATTCCTGTGTTTCATAAGCATAGTAATTTAGGACCTTGTCCAAAGTCTCATTCAGGCATTCTCCTAAATACTTCAGGAAGAATCAAGTGGTGACACAATTGTGGGAGAAGATGCAATGTTTTGCTTTATTATTAAACATAGTCATTCTTAGACCTAGGCCATTAGTTTTAAAATGTGGTCTTGGAATTTCTTCTTGTTTAAATACTCAGGAGCAGTGTTTACTCATGCATCAATATGAAGAGATCCTCTTCGAATCCTTAAGCACCCAGCTGGATTCTTTGCTCTTGTTATTTTTGAATGAGGCTGGGAGTGTTGGCCGTGCGCCAGGGGTGGGATTCAAATTTTTTAACAACTGATTCTGTGGGCGTGGCTTAGTTGGTGAGCGTGCCTTGGTGGTCATGTGACTGGGTGGACGTGGCTTGGTGGTCATGTTATTGGCTGGGCGTGGCCAACTCAATATCACTCACATCGAGGCACACATTTCCTCGTCTGGCCTCTCATGACTGTGGGGATGCTGCAACAGTCATAAATGTGAAAAATGGTCATAAGTCACTTTTTTCAGTGCCATTGTAACTTTAAATGGTCACTCCACACAAGCAAAGTACCAGCAAAGGAGGGGAAAAAAACTCCAGAGAAGTTCCTGAGACAGGAAGTCTAGTCCTGCCAAGAATGTAATAAGGGTTAACGGAGAGGCAGTTTCTGTAAGCAACACCAGAATGTTTCTTTCCTGCCTTCCTTACAGGATTAGGCCAGTAATTTCTTCTACCAACCGGTTCTCCGAACTGCTTAGAATGTTAACAACTGGTTCTAGTGAATAGGTGCAAACTGGTAGAATCCCACCCCTGCCGGGCGCCAATAAATAAAATAAAGAAAGGGTGATTTACAACAAGCATTTTCTCTTTCTTCTATGTCTTCTCATCTATACTTTTCTGATAAAATTGTAAAATACAGATTTTCTTTTTGAAAAAGTTTTTTATTTTGTATTTACAATAATTCCATCTTTCATTTCAAACTGTGTGTCAATTGGGTGCATATATCTCATGCTTACAATTTAATTAATACTTTTCTTATCGTAAAATACAGATTTTATGTAAGCCTGGAAATGGGAAAGAAAATGATTAAAGAGAAGGAACTAGGCACCTCAGAATCAGTGGTGAGATTAAAAAAAGTTTACTACCAGTTCTGTGGGCGTGGCTTGGTGGGCGTGGCAGGGGAAGGATACTGTAAAATCTCCAGTCAGCAGTGATATTTGCCAGTTTTCCTAACTACTCAAAATTTCTGCTACCAGTTCTCCCGAACTGGTCAGAACCTGCTGAATACCATCTCTGCTCAGAATTAAAATTAGCACATATGAAGATGTTTCATTTTTAAGGGGAAAAAAAGGAAAAAAGCCAAGTGCATGTATGAAGGGGAAGGAGAGGAATATGATCTGTAAAATGAAACATGATCTAAAAGAAGTTGATTTTCTTTTACAATTGACATTTATAAGGTCTTTCTCCACTTGCACTTAAGTGCAATCCATACATACTCAGCAATCCTTTCTTTCCTGCAGTGTCAAACATGAGGTTGATTTCATATGATCCCCAGTCCATGCCTCAATTATCTTCAGCAATAGCTCTTTGAAATGCAGCTAGTGAGGTAGGTACAGGGTTCCCCAGACTAGTGGGATCTGTTATGTCAACAAAGCCTACTTCCCATGCAGAGGTGGTATTCAGCAGGTTCTGACCAGTTCTAGAGAACCGGTAGCGGAAATTTTGAATAGTTCAGAGAACTGGTAAATACCACCTTTGACTGGACATTTTGCAGTATCCTTCCCCTGCCACGCCCACCAAGCCACGCCCACAGAACCGGTAGTAAAAAAATTTGAATCCCACCACTGTTCCCATGACTTTGAAGAGAAAGGCCAACTAAGCATTGACTTGGAGAGGAAGGGAGGTGGAGAAAACGTAGGTTTTAAGACATGGAGCAAACACATATTCAACACACAGATCTTTTACATAAAGCCCAAGGTTTCATCTTATGTTCAGTAAAGCAAGTCATATAAATATTTATTTATTTATTTATTCAAATTTGTATACCACCCCCTCTCCCTAAGGACTCAGGGTGGTTCACAGCGAGATAAAAACATATAAATACAAATATAATAATTTTAAAATAAATTAAAAGAATTAAATAGATAGGCTTTAAGAGATTAAGAGTGGGGAATTAGAAAAGTTAAAAACCATTTAAAAGCCGAATTTATAACCATTTTATATAACTCTAGGCCAGACCGGCTAGATGGAATAGATGGGTTTATAGTGCGTGCCAGAAGGTCAACATGTTGGGGATGGTCCTTATCTCCAGGGGCAATTCGTTCCAGAGGGAGGGGGCTCTCAGAGAAAAGGCCCAAACCCTCGGGGCCGTCAGCCGTCCAGCTGGTGGTACCCCAAGGAGGCCCGCTCTATGAGAGCGCACTGGTCGGTGAGAGACTGGTGGTGGCAGCAGGCGGTCCCGTACGTTTTTTTCCCGTAAATATGTTGTGCCTGTGAGCTTTTGCTGCCTGTAGGATTACGGGTTTGGTAAGTCAATATTTATTGTCGTTCCTGGCATGAAACTTGGCAGAATATGGGTAATTATTTATTATTATTATTACCTTTATTGTCACAGTACAACATGTGTACAATGAGATTGGCTGATCCTCCCTTCATGACCTTCCCCACAGACACACACAACTCACAGTGAGGATAGGAGTCCCTAACCCAGACCCAATCTTATTACCCTATGTGACCTTGTTGCACAACGTGCCAGTCCCGCAAGTTTATCATACTATTTTGACATGAAGTTATTTTCCGTTCAGAAGTCTGACAGCCCACGGGTAGAAACTGTTCTTCAGCCTGTTGGTGCAGCTGGTTATTGCTTCTATATCTCCTACCCGATGGCAGGAGAGTGAAGAAGCGCCGACTGGGATGTGAGTCATCCCTGAGAATTTTCCTCACTCTTCTAAGGCAGCAAGCCCTAGCAATGTCATCTAGTGGTACCAGGGAACAGCCCACAATGTTTTGTGCTGTGCTCACCACCCTCTGTAATATCTTTCTATCCGCGGCTGTCAAGCCAGCATACCACACCATAGTGCAATATGAGAGGAAGCTTTCTATTGTTGACCGGTAAAAGGAGGTCATCAGTCATTGTTCCACTTTATTCTTTCGCAAGATCCTAAGGAAATGGAGTCTCTGTTGGGCCTTTCTGGGTTGTGTTGATTTTCCAGATAAGATCTTCGCTGAGATAGACTCCCAGGAATTTAAAGATAGATAGATAGACAGACAGACAGATAGATAGATGTGTGTGTGTGAGAGAGAGAAAGACAGAGAGGGGGAGGGAGGGAGAGAAGGAGGGAGGGAGGGGAAGAGAGAGAACCGATTGGTCACTTTAAGCTGCCATGGGATACTTCTTTCATTAAAACTCCTAAGGTAATCTGTCTGGACTGTGAGAAAATCAGATTCTTTCAAACTGAACTTTCTTCTAATATATGTCAGGTTTTCAGTCATTTGCTGGTTGGAGAAAGACCTAGGTCAACCCAAATAACAGCTGATTGTGCTGAGAGGACTACATAATGAAGCAGATGTATCTAGTTCTGTGTCTTTGTGGTACAACTTTCCCACCTGATGTGCCAGTCCACTGTGGTTAGTTTGTTTTTTCACCCAGGGTTAATTTCTTCAGCAAAAGTGTAGGGTCCCTGTTCAAGTTTCTTCCTCCCTCCCTTTGAATACACTTGTGCAAAACACAGATTATGAACCACTTTTACAGAAAGTCAATGGAAGTACAGTATTGTGTACATTTTCCAAGGGATGTTTGTTTTTTCTTATATTTTTTAAAGGTTTTGGCCTTGTTTTCATTACTGCCAACCAGATGCCTCTCACTGGTGGGAACACAATTGAATTTCCATCACTGATCACAAGACCCACATAGGTCCATACAAGGGCAAATGACCCTTCAAACAATCATTTAAATAACAATCTGGGTATTTTTCTCCTTTATTTATTAAAAGAACAAAAATTGTATATAAAACAATAGAAAAAATACAGAAAAGAAAAATAAAGTGGGGAAGAAAGATATCAGTTGCCAATATGAATATATACCACAAAATGGCTGCCATGATGCTACAAGTAAGATAACAACTTACCAGAAGTTGAATAGGATGTTTTTCACCTCTGCTACTGGACTTTGACAAGAAAATACCTAACACTCTCTCTTCTCTTTGTAAGCACAACCTTTCAAACTGACTTTGCAAGTGAAGTACTGTACCTCTAGGCCTTGACTTAATTTTGATAATTTCATATACTTTAAGCTATGATGTCATATGTAGAGATAAAACTCAAGAAACACTGATAAAACCTTCACGTATAATGGCTTTATAGTAAGGATTTGCTCAATTGTTTTGTTCCAAATGATCTTAAAAAGATTCCCAGTCATTCACAGAGACAGCTTGCATTTATCATCCCCCCCTTTTTTTTTAACCTTGTAAATAATACATTTTATAGCATCTCTGACTAATGGTTAAAATACAAATGTTTTCCCATCACCATCCTGTGGCAGATGGCTGGCTGAATCTGTGTTGCTTCTTTTTTAGGAGTTTTGACATCAATGTAGACATAGATAAACACTTCAGACAGTCCCACTCTGAGTTTCATAACATCTGATGCAGCCATCCTGACAGCTGCATCAGTATAATTTGCTGTTATACTCAACAATGTGGGCCAGGGCCTGGAGTTTAGCTTTATGTTGCTTTGCAGTCATGATTTGCACAGAAGAACTATTTGCCCCCAGAAATAATACCCTACACAAGGACTGTCCTCCAGATTGTTCCGGAAGGAAGAGAGTCAGAAGAATTCCACTCAGAAGAAGCTACTGCTGGCTGAGAGGCTGTTGCCCAGGCAGAGATGACAACTGCATCTTTCAATACAATGCCAGAAATGCCACGTGCTACTGTGATGAATTTTGTGCTTCAGAGCCTCCCGATTCTATCGACTGCTGCCCAGACTTCTGGCTAGTCTGCCACAAGCATACTCCAGAGCATATAAGACCTCAGGTACAGCAATGGGGTAAGTGTTATGTTCCAACTTCTAGTTCTACCAGACAAAAGTTGATGTCCTTCTGGAATGTGACTGACTGAATGCTGTAAAAAGTTTCGGAGTCTTGGAGATGAGCCTTGGAACAGCTTGTCTTCAGAAGTTATGAGTGCTCCACCACTGGAGGTTTTCAAGAAGAGACTGGACAGCCATTTGTCTGAAATGGTATAAGGTCTCCTACTTGAGCAAGGGCTGGGACTAGAAGACCTCCAAGGTCCCTTCCAATTCTGTTATTCTGTGATGAATACTCTTAAGAGCTTGCAAAAGATAATGGTCGGTAAATGTGCAGAAGGAAGGAATGGGGAGAGGAAGTCATACTGTAGTTTCTTGTATTTGTCTTTTTAAAAAAATTAGTTTATTAGAAAATGCATCAGTTGTCCCTCTTTTTATAAAAGCAGTATTGGGAAAATGGAAGATGATAAACTGCATTATTAGTACAAGTTAATACAGTGTTTAAAATTCAGTATCGCCATGCACTGCTGTTTCATCTTCTATCGTATTCTTGAAGCTGTTATTTCAGTTCTTTTTAATAAGTTCAGCTCATTTGGGAAGCTGGGTTTTTCTCGCTTTCGTAAAAATATTAAAATGTGCCTAACAAGAACTGAAAAAGAGCTATCCCTCTGAGCAGTTCTATCTTCTCAGCGCCACAAGTGAGTGAAGGCTATAAGCAGCCAGACAACTGTTCCCAAAATGAAGAGCAACAGATGGAATGACTTTGCCCCTATTTATGTCTAATTTAATGGTTAAACTGGCCTTTTCTACTCTCTTTTGTTTTTAACTTAAAAACTAAATATTGCTGGATACGTTTCCTGTTGGTTTCAAGAGGATTCTTTGGACATTATGTCAGCTGTTTTGAAATCTAAATAGATGACAAGATAAATGAGGATTAGTAACAGTGATATTATCTGACCACATATTACATGTGGCATCTGAAGGTTAAAAGGCTGCAGTTTGTCAATTCTGACATATTTAAACTGTATCAGGCCATTGGTCTGATTTTAAAATTTATTTTTATTTTATTTTAGAAGAGTTTTAGTGAAGCCTTTTTTTCCTGGTCTAGATTTACTAGTAGAATTTGAAATCTTTTGCATGAAAATATCTTCTGTCGTGGAACCTTTTTCTTTTCTTTTCTTTTTGTGTCCTTGAGCCAGTGTTTATTCCTGGCAACTATCTGGATAGGCTATGTGTCTCAGAACTAGAACTCTGAACTTCCCAGTTTCTAATCTGTTGCCTTAACTACTACACCAAACTGGCTTTTGACATGGAGCTATAGGTTCTCATTCAAATATTGTCTATGGCTTCCATAGAGTCTTATCCCAACAAGTTGCAATTCTAGAACCTCTTACTGGAAGAAGACTGATTGTGGCTTTCTACCAAATGAAGGGAGGCAGGTTTCCATGTGAGCCTGCAATCCAAAACCAATTCAAATGAATGGGACATAGCAGAATTTACTTCTAAATAAACTGTAAGAAATGTTGGAATAAGAATTACACTAATAAGTGTTTTAAGCAAAGTATATTAGTTTTCAGCTATGGTTATGAAATACCACAATTTCCTCACTCATAATTGGCATTGGTCAACTATTCTAAAAACGCTTGTCCAATCTTTTTTTTAAAACCTCCAATATTGGAAGACCCTCAACTTCTAGAGGCAAGTTGTTCCACTATTAATTGTTAACAGTTCATGTATATCATCAGCTGCATCATATGATCATCAAGTGATATAATTCATGGTGGCTGTGTGTAATCTTGCCATTCAAAATTCAAAGAAGGTTTAGAATAAAGAAGATTTGTAAACTGCAGTGAACCTTCCTCTAATAATGTGTCTAATCCAAGTAGTGTTCAGAAATGTTAACTTCATGCTTTTCTATTCACATCAACTTCATTTTTTTTTTAGTCTGAAAGAAACCAGACTGATTCTCAAATACTTAGGAAAGTATCAACTTCCTTGCAACCCCAATTAGTTTTCCACATATTCTGCCAACTGAAATCTACAATATGAGACTATATGAACTTCTAGGAACTAAGTTCTGGAGTAACTTGTTCTGCCTTCATGTGCTTTGGAGAATAGGTTGACCCACATTTCTTTGTGGCAGTCCCTTAGATAGTGGGACACTCATCCTCATGATTTTGCGAGATATAGTTGAATAACTCTCAAAAATGGTGTAAGTTGATAATGGAGAAATAACCACAGTACTACGTAAAGGAAGAAGATGCTGAAAGACAACATGAGACTTTCAACTACAGAGCAATGATGGGGCTGGAAGAATGAAAATTTGACCCAATTAAGTTAAATATAGAAAGAAACCAGAAACCACAATCATGAATTGAAGAAATCATGATCAGAGTGGCAGGAGAGATGCATGGGAGATCACTGGGGAAGGCACGTGAGCGTGCTGGCAATGGGGGATTCATTTAATGTGTTTATAACATCATTACAGATATGCCACCCCTATGTATCATTATTTTGATTTGTTGTTTTGTGCTGGGAATTCTGTTGGAAAGATAGGGTGGTTTGGCAGCAGTATATTCGGCAGAGATGAAGGGACTAATACGAAATCTTAAGAGGTGGACCAGGTGTTTTTTTTTAGGGGACAGACAAAATGGGCTGTTTGCAAAATGCTAAACCCAGACGTTTCATGACTTGGCTCCCTATTAAATGGGGACAACTATAGGATTGTATTTATTTGTATCCTGCCTTCGTTATTTTTTACAAATAACTGAAGGCCACAAATATATCCAATACACCTTCCCCCTCCTACACATCAACAACCTTGTGAGTGGGTTGGGCTGGGATAGAGTGAGTGAGTGGCCCAAGGTCACCCAGCTGGGTTTCATGGTTAAGAAGGAAGGAGATGAGGAGAACCAAGGATCGTTATCTACTTCCTTCAAGCATAGTTGAATCTTATCTTGGACAGTTTTAATCAAATAGAGCCACTTGGGCTGGAAAGGAAGGTGATAATCCTCATCTATCTAGGCAATTTCTCTACATCTTTGGGCTCTGAAAAGGATAAAAAAGACAACTGCCTACTTTATGTCTAGCTGCCAAATGCTAGAGTTCAGATTGTGCTAATAATTATATTTTTTGAGCCACAGCAAACAGATTACATTGCTAATATGTTGCATCCACCATTAAACAAGTAGTAAATAAGTTTTAGGCTTGCAAATATCTTCAAGGCTTTATTTTTTTTCTCCATTCAAATGTATCTGATTCTTGGAGACTATCTGGACAAGTCCTTACCGTTTTTTTAACTGGGTTTTTCAGAAGTGGTTTGCCATTGCCTGCTTCTTACGGCTGGGAGAGAGTGAATGGCCATGCAGGTCATCCAGCTGGCTTTGCTCTTATGGTGGGACTAGAACTCAAGGACTCCCAGTCTCTAGCCTGGTGCCCTAACCACTACACCAAACTGATTTTTTAAAAGAAGTACAAAGCATAAAATTGGAGAAGGAAAAGTAGAAGTTATTTTCAAAAAAACTGTTCTTCAGGAATGAAATAGAAGCAACATTAATGGAAGTAGAATGACTCTTAAATTCCATTTACAAGGGTTTCACTAGTGGGCATGCTTCCGAACACCTTTTTCAAATATTCTTTTCCTTTAATTCATCCATTTTCTGCAAGGATGAATTATTAATTCAGTTCACCGATGCAAAAAATTAAGCTTTCTACTTGACATGACCAAGGGTGGGAGCATTGTCTTTGGGGCCGATTGCACACGACAGTCTCATGAGCAATTTTCTAATTAATACCTCCTTTTTCTATCTATTGTGTTGGCAGGTTGCTTCAAAGATGGCCGTCATTATGAAGAAGAAGCAACATTTAAAGATAACTGCAACAGTTGGTAATGTCCCTAAGAGAAAGGAATGAAAAACCTTCACTGATACAAGTGATTAAAACGCCTATCATCCTAAAATCATGTTAATTTGAACGAGTGTTCCCCTCATATATACAAATCAAAGAGAAAGCGTTTTTTATAAAGGATTGCCAGCCTGCATCAAAATAACCCATGAATTGTCTGCAAATGTGTTGCTATACTGCTGGTGGATAAATGTGGATAAACTGGTACTGTAGGAGTATATTTACATAGTTTGAAGGTGGAACTGCCTACCCTGATAAATATTTACGTTGAAAAAAGTAATATGGAGACCAATTCCATAGGATGCTGTCAGGCACAAACAACCAGATCCACACACAAAGAGTTTAAGCTAGCTACTTTATTGTTCTACAGTGGTACCTCTACTTACGAAATTAATTCATTCCGGAAGCCATTTCGTAACCTGAAAATTTCGTAAGTAGAGACGCATTTTACCTGTAAATGCCCTAATCCGTTCCAAGCCCCCGAAATTTCAGACAGTAATTCTTCGTTATTACTTCGTGCTTTGCTGGATTGCTAGTGTGAGGCTGATAACGTGGCGCGGTGTGTACACAAAGATCCCTCCTAGCCAATGGGATGCCAGGAAGATAAGCAATAGCAGAGCAGCTCGGACGCGCCATTTTCCAACAAAGCCTTTCGTATCTTGAAACATATTCATAAGTAGAGACGATATTTTCTCGAAGACGTGCTTCGTAATCTGAAATTTTCGTAACTAGAGCCTTTCGTAAGTAGAGGTACCATTGTATTGCCTATTTCACGGGAAGCTTCCCAGACTGGCAGTTGTCCTGGGAAAGACTAGATAAAGCTCAAAGGTATTCTGGAGATGTCAGATCTTGCCCGCTTGTATTTACATAATGAATCCAGGCTAATTCCCAGTTTGATATCTCTACCCAACTAGGACAGTTGCTATCCAAAAGGTGCATTAGATTTCCTGTCTTGGTCTTATGTTTGTAGCATATAAGAGCCATTGTGGCACAGTGATTAGAAAGCAATACTGCCAAGCTAACTCACTGCTCCCTCCTGGAGTTCGATCCTGACGGGCTCAAGGTTGATTCAGCCTTCCATCTTTCCAAGGTGGATAAAATGAGGACCCTGATTGTTGGGGCAATATGCTGACTCTGTAAAACTCTTAGAGAGGGCTGTAAAACACTGTGAAGTGGTATATGAGGCTAAGTGCTATTGCTATTGCTATGTGAGCATGAAATTTTCACAAGTAGATCACTTCAGTATCATCTGTTTATGCAGTGTTTGGTCCTTCATAATTTTGTTTTGTTCATTAAAAACTACTCTATTCCCTTCCTTTCAGCAAGTGTGTAAACAGTCATTGGAGATGTACAGATGAAACATGCCTCATTCAGCTAAAATTAATTGAGCAAATCAACAGTGGGACCTATGGGTAAGCATCTTGATTTGTGTGACTCTGATTCCTCTTTATTTACAGACAGAGTATCAAGTGGGTTGTTGTCGTGATATATTAATTCTTGTGTATGTCTGTGCCACATATGAATTCCAGGGCATACACACACGTTTTCTAACATATTTTAAGATTAGAAATAAATCTACAAAATCAGTTAATCACCAAACAACAACAAAGCTGAATCATCTGGAGTTCTGGGTTTGCAATTTATGACTTCAAAAAGGAATGATTTTCACTATTTTTATTCCTTATTCCTTATACTTATGAGATAGGAATTTATATGGTCCTCCTAGTGTGATGACGGAATGTGCTACAGGCATATTGCCAAAATTTGCTTCCCCCCATCCTCTGATCTAATTGACTGCACAGGAGAGGAAAAAAGCATTGACATCAATCGTAAATTTAGTTTCCTGCTGTGATGACAGCCTCCTTTGATAGGTTTATGCACCACCATCTCAAAGAAAGTTATTCTTATCAGAAATTAACAGTTCTTTTGGCTTCACTTTCTAATAATACTTTGTCAATTTATATTTATTTATTAACTGAGAATAATCATCCATACATCTGAAGAAATGAGTTGTATTATTTATTGATATAAAAGATTATACTGCCACCGACTTTTTAAATAAGGTGCCATCAGATCAGGGGCATCCACAGAGGACTAGAATAAGTCAAGGTGACAACCACAACTGGTGATCAAATCTTGTTCCTTTTTTATACATGTTAACTAAGGGCTTTCCTAGCTAATTGTGGCTGCAATCTTGAGCAGTTTTATTGCAAGGCAGACCTGTTTGAGAGGGTGTACAAAATATGCACTTTTGAGTGAGTCACTTTAAATTTCAGAAAAGCAACAACAACAAAAAAAAAAAAACCCTCACACCAGCTAGGTTCACACAACACATCCAACTTTGTGATTGAATTACATCCTTTTTTGAATACACACAGTATACTGAATCATGAGCTAACCAAGCAGGCGTTGTTCCCAGAGTGTTCTAAGCCAAACACATAAAGGTAGTTCTCCACTTACAATTACAGTTGAGGCCAGAATTAGGGCCATTAGGTTGTTGCTATCATTAAGCAAGGCACCTATATAGCTCTCCCCATTGCAACCATTATGTGAAACATGGGGTGCCATAAGGGATGGGGGAAGCCCTGGGTTGCTGAACTAATGGTTGTAAGTTGAAGACTATCTGTACCCCAAACATCCCTAATAAAAATTCAAATCACCCAAGCTCAACATGCGGGGCAAATGAATGCAATTTTGCTTGAATTTTAATTGACTAGCTAAGCAGATCATCTTAACATAACTTCTGGCTATGATGGGGATGGAGGAGAAGGAGATCTTGCATTTTATCTCAGCTTTCCCATTTTTGCCCTTATTATTCGAAGAACATTCACAAGTTGAGTAGCATGCAAAGGGATGGAATCGTTAAGGAATATTTAGAATTTGTTAGGATCAGTCAAATTTTGAAACTGGCCTTTTAAGGATTCCTGGATAGTCCCATTCTTCCCCTGGGCCACAATTTGTTTTGGTTTGTTTAGGTCAGGCCCCCGCCAAACTTAGCAACTTTAAGACTTGTGCTATGCTGGCTGAGGAATTCTGGGCTATGCTAGCTAAGGAATTCTGGAGTTGAAGTCCACAAGTCTTAAAGTTGCCAAGTTTGGAGACCTCTGGTTTAGGTCCATGTCAAATCCAAAAACTATCATGAAAAATGAACATGTAAAATCATGGGACAGATTCATATTATCAACCATCATGTTTCATAAGTCCCAGAATCCTGAAATAATTGTGTTGATTACAAGCACACTGATTGTAGGGGGGAAAATAATCATCTTTATTGATATTAGCATCAACTGGTTGCAGGAAATAAAATTTAGAAAAAGATTTATAAATGCTAGCACTTTTGAAGTATGCAGAATTTAAAACAGCTATGCTTTAAACACCCCTTTATATACAAATATACATACATACATACTGTACCTGATGCATTCTATTTCTGAGACAGATGGAAAGCTGATAACTACAGTCAGTTCTGGGGAATGACCTTGAAAGAAGGTTTCAATTATCGCCTTGGCACATTTCACCCATCGGCTGCCCTGCTGGACATGCAACCTGTCACGGTAGCTCTATTTTCCTCTCTTTTCCATTCAAAGTACAGACATCACTTAAGGATCAGGGGTGTCCCAACTGTGGCCCACAGGCAGCAAGCAGCCCTGGATAGTTAGTAATGTAGCCCCACAAGATTGCAAACTTTTACCATTATTATGTATTTATGTACATTAAGTATGCCCAAGGGTGGGCTGCTGGGGGTTCGCAGGGGTTTGGGAGAGTCCCTAGCTAAGATTCTGTGCAATTTGGAGAACCTCCAAATCCCACCCCTGGCTGGCCCTGCCCACCCCACCCCTCCCCACCCAGGAGTCCCCATATGGACTGTTTTGGATGCAGATAAGTGCAGGGTTTGGGGAGGGTGAAAAATGGGCCTCCCGGAAGTTCGGGAAGGCTGGAAATGGGCCCGTTTCCGGCTTCTAGAGAGCCTCCAGAGCCCGGGGTGGAAATTCCGCTGATATGGTAGAGGAGGCTGACTAGGCCAAACCCACCATGGCCACGTCTACCCAGCAACCAGGCAGAGAACCCTTTGCTAACATTTTTGAAGCCCACCCCTCAGTATACTGTATATATTTACATGTGACCCAAGATAATTCCTCTTCACTCAATGCCACCCAGGCAAGCCAAAATGTTGGACGTTCATGCTGTAGATAAGAGATCTTTTTGTGTATAACACCCGAAGAATGTATCATTTATGGGCAGTTGATTATCAAAACAATACATCTTCCCTATGATTGTTTTTTTTTCCCCCACAATTAATTATTTTTACTCTGGTAAATATTTGTAATGATATGTAGACTTTCCTCTATTTCCTATTTTTAGAGTGCCATTATATCTGCACCTCACTGTAGCCCAAGGATAGCAGAACTGTTTTTCTCTTTATGTTGTTGAACTACTGCTTTCATCCTTCAGCATTGGAAGTATAGTTCAACATCAGAAAGTCATACCTTTCCCCTGTTCTTTGTAAACTGTCACAGAGCTAATAACAATCTGCAAAGCATTCTTGCTACAGCATTTTCCAGGTGAATCAAAAAACACCAAATGTTCCAAACATCTTCAAAATGATTTTTGTAGGATTCTTGCTGCTCTCTGAGCTTGATTGTTTTCTTGCAGACGTTTCAGTATCAGACTAGGTAATGCCATCAGTGCTAGCAGGGGATGTGGTTTGTTCACTTTTTATATATTAGTGGCTTGCCTACTCCACGTTGGTGGGAATCATCTTGGTTCTTGATTAGACAGTTGTTTACAGCTGTTAACAGCTCTGAACCTGTTGCTCTGTGTTAGTAGTTAGTAGTTGATTTTTTTTTGCCTTGTATGTATAGGGATGTATATTCGTTTGGGTAAAAATCACGTCACAGCACATGAAAAATCTCTACAGCTCATAAGAAAATTCTGTTCTCTCCTATCACCCACCTCTTTGGTCATGGCTACTTTATTATGGCCCCTCTCCTGCCTCACACAACTAGTTCATTGAAGGACAAACATTGGTTGAATATGTGGGAGATATTCACCATGGTCTATAAAAGAGGTGGTATTCAGCAGGTTCTGACTAGTTCTGGAGAACCAGTAGCGGAAATTTTGAGTAGTTCGGAGAACCAGCAAATACCACCTCTGACTGGAGATTTTACAGTATCCTTCCCCTGCCATGCCCGCCAAGCCACACCCACAGAACCGGTAGTAAGAAAAATTGAATCCCACCACTGGTCTGTAATGATAGTTTGTATATACAACTTGAAGGGGCAGAGGATGAACAAGGCTTTCTGAGATGGTTCTGTCTGTGGGTTCTTCAGTGGGGCAGCCTTGAGTCCTATAGCGTTGTGCACTCAAATGTTTGATTTCTTTAGGAAAACACAGCAGCTGTTGCAGACTTCCCCGGATTCTTTGTGGCTTCCTATGAATGGCCAGATTGGATTCATGATCCTTTGGACCAAAGAAACTGTGCAGCATCCTGGGCGTTTTCCACTGCAAGTAATGTATGCTCTTTTAGCTGCATTGTTGGTGGTGCCTAGAACTGGGATTGAACTGCACCTGCCTTAAACTTACTCTTGACTTCTTGCTAGGTGCATTTGAAAAGACAGCTTGCAATTCCAGTTTATTTTCTGTTTCTTCTTCCTCGTTAGATTGTTTCTTTTGAAAAAGAACAGCGAGAGTACTTCTCCCCTATAACCCTTCAGAGAGAAAAAAAATCTAAAATGCTAGCCTCGAACTCCTTAGATTCTTTATGTGCAATAAAAATATATAATAAAAGTATGCAATCAGATACAAGAAATAGATGTTCTTTATAAAGAATATTGTGACTATGGATAAGATCTTATAAAAATTGAATGGAACTAACTTCTTATCTCATCCATATTGATGTAACCCAGTTTTAACAATAGAAATTTTGTTAGATATAGTAAATATATGGCATTTCTTGTAAAGCAACCATATTGGGGCAACATAGATTTTCCTCCTTGACTATCCATTGGCCAAAGGTCTTCCCCTTGAGCAGGGAATTGAATTAGAAGACCTCCAAAGTCCCTTCCAACTCTGTTGTTCTACAATTCTGTAAAAAAAAAACCTACCAGCTGTTTCTATTTGCCTGTGCAATCCTAAACAATGATAAAAGAATATCCCCAATTTTATGAGAATCTTTTCAAAAGCTCTTGTATCTTCACAGTAATCTACCAAAATTAAGGAATGCTAGCTGGTTCTATGCCTTCCATTTCAATGGTTTATTACTATCTCTCCCGCAGGGAGTTTTATAATTGACACTTGATCCTTTTCAATTGGATAGGTGTGGCTGCAGATAGAATAGCAATTCATTCACAAGGCCGTTTCACGGACAACCTTTCGCCTCAGAATCTGATATCTTGTGTCATCAAGAATCAGCATGGCTGCAAAGGAGGAAGCATAAGCAACGCTTGGTCTTATATAAAAAAACATGGGTAAGTAAGATTGTTGTTATTATTCCTAGAAGTAAGAAAGAGTCAAATAAAGAAAACAACATTATGATACACATACCATCTATTTTGGAGAGATGAGAAGTTTCAGGATGGATACTAGCTATTTCTCGGGGATCATTTTCGTCGGAAAACAGACAGTGTGACTGGTGTTGTTTCTGTGAAACAAAATGTATTAAGCTATGTTGACAGGCTGAGTGCAAGTTGTTAAAAGTTTTAAGACTCCAACTGATTCCTGTTCACCGTCAAATGG
This sequence comes from Bungarus multicinctus, assembly GCA_023653725.1. Taxonomy (NCBI): domain Eukaryota; kingdom Metazoa; phylum Chordata; class Lepidosauria; order Squamata; family Elapidae; genus Bungarus; species Bungarus multicinctus. The sequence continues at coordinate 123,763,021 of CM042836.1, read as the reverse complement.
TGGAATGTAGTCTGGAATCCCATGAAGGAGGGGTGGCTTCTCAAAGAAACAGTGGAGTTTGGAATGTCTGGTAGGCAGGAAGAGAGCTAAGCTGGCCCTTCCCTAGCAGTTCATAGAGTACAATATATCTATAGATATGCAGAAGGTTGTTTTTTTTTTAAACTGGCAGAGTCATAGCTGCTTCTATATAGTGTTTGCCTGCAAATCACAGTGAGCCTCTATGATTTGTAAACCACGCTTTCTGGTTTGATATGTTGTGTGTACTCAACCAAATGCGGATATGGAATTACCTCTAGTTAACTGAGGTATTTCGAATGCAAAGATCAACCTAAGCATATATTCATCCTGTAAAAGAACTTACATACTAGGTTTTCTCCAACTGTAACTCATTTCACTATTCTTTATAAATGTTAAGTACCCCCTTTGTATTGTCCATGTGGAAGTACATACAATAATATGAGAAAGAAAAATCCAAACAGTAACACAAAAATATGATAAAAAAGATTTCTTGTAGCCCATATTTTAGTTCATCTAAATAGAACGTAGTCCTGCAACACTGACAAAACCTCATCAATGCTTATAATTAGACATGAAGGGATGATGTGACAGATTATAAATGAAGAAAATTATAGCTGCCATTCAAAAACAGATCTGAATTCTGCCTATTTGTTCCTTGTAGACTAAATACTCTATTGCAGCTGTGAATAAAATCAGAATAATATGTAATTATGCAACTATTTGCAGTGATGGATATAAAAATAGAATTTATGCCAATGAGATACTGAATTGCTAAATTGGTTTAGCAAGGTTCTTAAGAACTCATTCTCTCCCTGGCACAAAAAGTACAGCCAATATTTATTTTTATGCTAATTTTATTAAATATAACAACTAAAATTTACAAACTAATACAAACTAAAATAAAAGAAAAAGTAGATATGCAGAAAAGATGGAAAAGTAGAAAAGAAAGTTAAAAAAAGAATATAGTAAAGAAAAAATGAAATATGTAAAGATATGACTTCCCCCTTCATCACAATAAGTATAAAAATTTTAGTAACTTATCACCTTCTTTTAAAATACAACAAAAAATCTCTTCCTTCCATGTCTGATATCTTACCTATAAACAAATCCTTAAAGCCTTGTCATTCAGTTCTGATCAGCAAAAGTCCGTTAATGGTTACCCAAGATAGCATTGTCTCTATGTTAACCTTGGTCAAATAAACCAACCATATATTCTTTTCTTTTACTTTTAGCAAACTTGAACTTTAATCCCTTCAAATAATAAAACTTGATTTCTTTTCACTTTTTTTCTCTGTCCCTTCTCACATAGTTCTTCAAAAGTTTAGCAAGTCTATTTGGCAAATTCGAGGTAGGAAAGTTATCCAGGTCACTTTTGGTTTGTTATTTGTTATTATAGCCTTTTCATTATTAAGACATAGTTTCATTTGTATTTAAAGTGTAGCATCTTTTCCATATCATTCTTGTTAGCTCTCATGTTTAAATCCACTTTCAAATCAGACTCAGTTTTGTCTGGTAAGGCTAATTCCTCTTCCATAACATCTTCTAAATGCAGTATGTCTATACAGGCAAAAATTCTTAAAATTAAGTTTTTGGTTCATTGTTCACTAATATCTTTCAGTACATTCAATGTTGAAGTATTTTGCTCCAGCCTGTATTAGTAAATCAAATTCAAGTGTTCTTCTCCTTTAATTTTAAATTTTAGTTCCTCCTAGTTCACTCAATGTCCAATCTTTAAAGTCCCATCTGATCATGTTTTTTCAAGAACTCAAAACAACAGCATTTGTTTTCCATGGGAAGGATTCTTATAATTAACGTCAAAATCTAATTTAAAATCCATCTGGACCCTTAAGCCCATTTTTACCTTTCCAATGTTCTAATCACCCTCTTGTTGTTTATTCCAAAAGAAAAGATTTTTTTTAATCTTTAAACTTGTGTTTAAAATTTCTTTCACTAAAAACTAAACTTATTTGGTTCCTGATAACTGAAAGGCAGTTCTCAAGCAATTTCTAAAAATGATTAGAAAAAGACATTTGCAAATCATGTGTCCCTAAAGGTGTTGATTGGGTTTTGCATGAAAGTGACTTTCCCTCATTTCCAAGAGCTCTAAATTTGATGGAAACCACTGCCTTGCAGTCATCTCATGAGGAGCAACTGTCTGGAAGATTTGCGGGCTATCTCAAGTTATCTCCTTGGCTGGAGAAGAATTTCAAAAAGCCAGTCTTTTTTCTTCCATAGTCTTTGGCTGTGCTTTTAGGGGAGATGTGTTCAGTTTGCCATTTCTTCCCTGGAAGTCCCAACGTGTATCAATATTTATATAGCTGAAATCGGTACTCATCTGAGAACAAGCCCCATCATAATGAGTAGGACTTACTTCTCAGCAGATACATACACTCTCTAGTGGAGAGAACAAACATTTACTGACTATTCATGTGCTATTTGGGAAAACCCACCACAGATTTAGAAAGTTCATTGTGCCAGCACAGCAGAGCAAGGGCCAGAATTTTGGGGTTAACATGTACATTCTCTTGGGAGTTCTTTGCCCAAGACCCTGTGCTGGTCTAGGCAGTGCCAAGTTAGAAGTCTCTTCACTTGCCTTCCCTCTTTCCACCACTGGGGCATACTTGGCAAGTGTACTTTTGTTTCAGAATCATAAGGAAATTAAACTTTAAACTGAGGGGGTTTGTTTTCACTTCTCATGCTTCTGAAGTTTGGGCAGACTGAAGACTCCTGTCCATCCCAAAAAAAAAAAATCCTGAGGTCCTTGTGCCTTGGCTGAAAACACATTCAGCAATTCTGCACGATTCTTCCAACTCTTGACAGCTCTCTCTGTCTGCTGAGTGCTGCTTATTAACAGATCCAGATAATTTCCGGTATACAGACAGGTGGGAGGACAGGATGGAAGTCTGTGGAATCTGTATATTCCCAGACCTGGAATGGAAGTACAACCTTCTTCTAAAACAGTATGATCTTTGAAGGATGTGAAGTGAAGCTTGTGAGTCCAGTGCCGTTCTCAGCTGATAGCAGTTGCAAAAGTGTTTGCTCAGCTCAGGATCATCTGGGGTGCCAGCAGCATCCTTTTGTGAACAGGTAAGAATTGGCTGTATGTAATCAAAGGAAGCCAGGCAGTCAAAGAACACGGTGGCTGGACACCATCAAAGCTGACACCAGCCAGAGCATAGAAAAACTAAAAAAAATAGTGCAAGATCAGATGTGGAGAGACCTGGCCATAGAATTGCCAAGAGTTGGACTTGACTGAATTGAAATCATCATCATCGTCATGAATTATTCATAGGGATTCATTCCTTCATTGCATATTCCTTATATTCCTTTAAGAAGACCATCCCTGAAAACTGGAAATCGCAGGTCTTCAAAAGGTAACACTTTGATTTTTGTCAAACTGGCTGCTTGTCATGGCAGCCTTTGAATCAATTCTTTTAGTTCTTCTACTGCCCAGGAAGGGAGGTTGCTGGATACTCAAATCAGAGCTTTCCCAAAAACAACAGTGTCCCAATCCTGCAATTTCTTTCCAAAGGGGAAAAAAAAAGATGGCTTCCCCCTTATTGACCAGGAGGGAAGACAATCTGGCACTATAGTGATTTTAGAACTTTCTGGATGTTCTATCATTCTTTTTCAGGCTTCATTCAAAGCTTAGTTCAGGGCTCACTATGGGTTGTGAGAACTCAGGGCTCATGATTAGCTTAAACCAGGGGTCTTCAAACTTGACAACTTTGAGACTTGTGGACTTCAACTCCCAGAATTCCTCCTCTAGTCATGTTAGCTCAGGAATTCTGGGAGTTGAAGTCCACAAGTCATAAATTTGCAAAGTTTGCCTTAAACTGTTTAGGCTTGCACAGATTAAGCTTCAGCACTCTCAAAATTTACTCCATGCTTAGCCTGCATGAGCCCATCCACAATAGTAAAAGGAACTGCAGATAGCCCTCAACTTACAATAGTACATTTAGTGACTGTTCAAAGTTACAATGGCATTGAAAAAAGTGTCTTATGACTGGTTTTTCATACTTACAACTATTGCAACATCCCCATGGTTACATGATCAAAATTTATATGCTTGGTAGCTGACTCATATTTATGATGGTCGCAGTGTCCTGGGGTCACGTGATCACCTTTGCTATCTTTTGACAATCAAAGTCAATGGGGAAGCCAGATTCACTTAACAACCATGTTATTAACTTAACAACTGCAGTGATTCACTTCACAATTGTTGCAAGAAAGGTCATATTTCCTTTCAAAGGTCAAAGTTCACTTAATCATGGTCTCACTTAGCAACAGAAATGTCGGGCTCAAGTGTGGTCATAAATCAAGGACTACTATAGTAGTTCTATTTCTGATCCCATTTTAACTTCAACTAAATAAATCAGTAGTTTTATTTAGGGGAGGAGAGGGAAGGCTTTGCACAAATTTATCAATCATTTCAAGGGATCAAGAGTAGGGCAAATTTGAGAAGGCCAGCAAGACCAGGTCAAAAATGTCAAGGTAGTGGATGTGAGTATATAGCAGAAGCTCCACCTCTTTGTACATGCAGGTGATTGCCACACATATAAAAGGGATGGGGCTCAGTCATGCAGCCATGGCTGCCATCTTGGCTTTTCTGACACATAATCTTCTCTTCACAGACACTGGCTTATTTGAGTGAAATTGCTTTGCTTTTGCTTTCCTTAATTTTATGGTAAAGCTTAACTGCTATGATTACATAATTATATCATTTCTAACGTATACATTACCTTCAGCATTTGATAATTTATCAAATATTTATCAATTTAAATCTTACAGATTTGTGGTTGTATGGAACAAACATTTAACATTATTCAGAACGATCAGTTTCCAGCTATAACCTGTTGGGGAAAAATTTTTTCTCTGTGTTTCCATGACACTGTGCCACTTTAAGCAGAGCAAAATAAACAAATGACAAAGAAGATTCTTATGAATGCCTTTTTCAATTGTTAGTTTACTTCAAAAGGTATTTGAAACTTAAGGATTTCAGAAGCCACCATATTATTCACCAAAGTGGAACGAAGATACTAAAAATCTTCTGAAAGGATTTGTTTTCTCTTTTCTCATCTTCCCCCTCAAAATTGTTCACAGATAATTGCTGATGGTTAATTCTGAAACAAAGAAGGCCCAAGATATGAATCAGAACTTTCCCACATCCGTGGTTTTAAAAGAACTTTTTCAGAATAATAGCTGCGTAAAAATAGGAAACCTTAATCCTTTTGAATCTTGAGTTCTAAATATTTTCAATATTCATTTATGGAAGGAAGACAGGAATCTTGTTAGCAGCATTGGACAGAACCCCTTCGTTGTTTATTTGGTATTATGAAAAGGGAATTACTGATTTTGTTTCCCTCTTCAAAGAATCTACCCTCTCATATATTGGCTTGCACATTGACAGTATAATATAGAATCTGCCATTCAGAGCAAATAAACTAAATAATTCGAAGCCAAAGAATGAAGCTTTGACATGTGCAAGACAAATGTCATAAAATATACAGGGCTACAAGTCACTGGGATCATGAACAGGCTAGTTCTATTTATTGTTAGCCAGAATGAGATGATGACTTTGGATATTGGGTGGCATGGAAGCGATATTATCAACAACATCCCAAAGATGCTGTTTGAAAAGGCAACTGGATTTTGGTTTTTTTTTGTTCTTGTTGTGAAGACGTTTTTCTTCTCATTCAAGAAGCTTCTTCAGTTCTAAGGATGCTTCTTGAATAAAAAGCAAAACATCTTCAAGAAAAAATGAAGTCCAGTTGCTTTTTTTTTAAAAAAAAAAAACGTATTTGGGACAACCATGACCTGGAAGACATAGAATCTCCATAAACATTTATCAACAGAATCATGAACATCAGTCTTTATTTGAAGGTCAACCTCTCTGTTCCAATTCAGCCCTTGTCCCTGAGATCAATTAAAGTGAGAGATGCAGGATGCTATCCCAACACTGGTTCTAAAAGAAAAACTAACTCTTAGTCTAGATTAGCTTCTGCTGTGGAAATAGTATGAGATGCTATCATGTCCTTTGCCTTAAACCTTAAATCCTTTATAGTGCTGGAAGAATTATCTAAATCAATGTTTAAAGTCAACCTCAGTGACCGTGAGCTTCAATTTCAATTCCCAGACTTCCTCAACCAATACTTTCTAGACATTGATTGGGGCTTACTTCCTTCAGTTGCAATCAGCATTACTAACAGACAGGGAACTGCTAGACTAAACCTCTGGTTGAAAAACCAGATTAGATCCTGTAACATTATCCTGGGACATGTATATTCGCTTTCATTCATGATAGGAACTGTATAATAAAGCACCCTGAAGCACCTGGAGTGAAGAAGGCATCTCTAAGGTGAGAGTGCAGACTTCAAAAGTATAAGATTTACATTGTTGTGGATCCTATTTAACTAAGATTGAGATCCACAAAATGTTAGCTCAGGAAATTAATTCAACTACGCCCTACACGCTTCAGCCGTATACTCAAATGACTCATATATTAGTACAACTTTATCAGTGAATTATTATGGATCAGAGAATCTTTAAGAAGAGGTTTTTGTTGCCATTGTTAAGAAAACACAGAAAAATAGAACACATTGTTTTCCTCCATAAAACATTTAATAACCTACCAATAGATCGCAATCTACCGTAACCCTTTCCAAATTAGATCCCAGGAACCCTGTCGACTATATGGAAGTCCTGCATCAAACTTCACAGTGTAGCTGCCTTATCTTGCAAAGTAGCCAACAAAATGTAATAAAATAGCTTGTTAGGAAATAACTTTCTTGAACTGAATTCCAGAACTGTTGCTTTGTAGAACAATCCCATCTGACATGGTGGCTGCAAGGAGACTGTTTCTTTAAGATAAAAAGGATTCCTAGGGTATACATTTTGAACTGTGGGATATAAAAGCTTTCCCGACTTCTGAGTGATTCAGAAAAAAAAGAATAAGTAATGCAATAAATGCTTTCAAGTTAAGAGTAGAAAAAAATGAATATAATAAGGTATAGACTACCTTCTTTTTTTAAAGATACAGGCTTGATCATATCCTCTTACTAACTTGTTGCTTAGATCAGATTTTTTTCATTTTGATATATCTCACCTAGTATGGGATATTTCATACATATACCAGTAGAGTGATTACAGAGCCAGGGACAAACACAATGTGGCCTCAGTCACCAGGATTCACTTTTTCAGAGATGCAAATTGGATCTAGCAGCTGGTTTCAAACAGGGCTTAGATTCTGGCAATAAGAAGGCGCTTAACCTCTTATTTGCACAGTGAGGATCAAGATGGACTCATATTTAATTCCAGGTAGCTATGCTGTAAGTAAAAAATCATTTTCCTTCAAGTTATAAGATATAAATTAATTTGAAAGGTCTTAGATTGAACAGGAATCTAATCCATATTCTAACACAGGCATGTATGAAACCAATGACATGGAAGGTAAATGCAAATTTCCAGCCTCTCTTTTACTGTTTCCAGAGGCTCTAAGGCAGGGGTGTCAAACTGGTGGCCCATGGACTGGATGCGTCACACGCAGGCCACACCCACCCCAGCTCCGCTAAGGGGAAAAAAACATCACAATCCATCACATGATGGCAATGTGACGTGGCAAGTTTGAGACTTGTGCTTTAAGGATTCCACCTCCAAACTACTTCCAAACTTCTACATTATAACATAGGCACCAATATATTTTATACTTTTTTTAAAAAAAAGTATACGCTTCCAATAGACATATAATGCTTACTTGAACAGTCTAACAGAATAACAGAGTTGAAAGGGAACTTGGAGGTCTTCTAGTCCAACCCACTATTCAAGCAGGAGACCTTATACCACTTCAGAAAAGTGGTTGTCCAATCTCTTCTTAAAAACCCCCAGTGATGAAGCTCCCACTTGACTAATCACCATTCAAAATATTCCCAAAGAAGAATCTAAATTTCTGTCTTGGACCTGCTGGCGGTGACTTTGAGTTACAGCCGCTCTCCTTCTCCCATCCTCTTTTGATAATGATGATGATGATGATAATAATAACTACTATTAACTATTAATAACTATTATTATTATTGTGCTTCCAAACCTGCAAAAACATTGCCTGCCAGCAATCTAAAAGGTAGGCATTCCTTAAAAACAATTCCTTGGATAAAATCAGGAATTCTAGCTCTTTAAAACATTTTTTTTAAAAAAAATATCGATTTGTATTTTAATCTAAATAGACTGGTATCCCATGCCTGCTATCCTTTATTCTGGAACCAGCTTCACCCGATGATTTGTGCCATTACAAGTGTGTTTGATCCTGAGGGGAAAAGACAGGCCACAAAACCATGTCCAAATCAGTTTGAAACATCAAACCGCATTTATCAGTGTGGCTCTCCCTATCGAATCTCCTCAAAGGTAAGGGCTCAGTGTGAGTAAATTTCAACTCCTGCAATTTACATTTGTTACTTCAAACGCTGGCAATTTTTTGGTTCTTCGCAAAGTCCATCGATACATATATTTGCACATGCAGCGAGGTTACTTTCTAAAAATGGATTCATCACTAGGTAAGCATATTGATTTGAAATCCTTTCTCTAAGGAGAATGTAGTAAAATCAGGGTGCATCCAAACAAAATTGTTTGCAATAATTTATATATGCAATGTGCCCTTTTCTCTAAATAACCTGTCCAATCCAGAAACATAAATACGAGGGAAAATAGATGTAAAAAATAAGTATACATTTTTTTTTGTTCTCGAATTCTAGGAGGCCGATATAATGAGAGAAATCAGAGAAAATGGTCCAGTGCAAGGTAAAGAAAAGATTGATTTAAAATAATTAATAAGCATTACATGCATAAAAGCAAACTCTTGCCACAGACAATATTAGTTGTCTGTGTTATTATTATTTTTTGGAAATAACAAAAATAATACTCATTCTTCCTAAGGTTCCGCATATTCTACTACATGACTCAATTTCAAGTTTCCTGGTATCTGACTTAGATGATTTATTACAATCCTAAACCAAGATGTTATACAACAAAATAGCAAAGCTTGATTTATAGTATACTCTTCCATATATCCCTTCAGGAGCTGGTGCCATAGGTTCATTGTTCACCACTATATCACTCCAAAACAAGGAACATGGATTAGTGATGTCTAGATCTATATTTATGGGTATTAAATATGGAGGGGAGTGTCAATATTCAGTGGTGGGATTCAAAAAATTTTACCACTGGTTCTGTGAGCATGGCCTGGTGGAGGGGAAGAATGCTGTAATATTTCCAGTCAGAGGTGGTACTACTCAAAATTTCTACTACCGGTTCTCCAGAACTGATCAGAACCTGCTGAATATCACCTCTGATCATATTGGATAGGAATGGGCAATATTTGAAGAATCAGGAGTCCCAGCTCAATTTGTGTTGGAAACAAACAATCAGCACAAGAGATAATTATCTTTTTTTTTTTTTTTGCTTCTTCTATTGGTCAGCTGGAGAAAGCGCTGACTGGTTCTTGATGTCTTCAGCATTCTGAGACCAACAGGAGTTACAAAAGATGTCAGGCAGGTTGGCTTCAAATAGCACAGGAGAAATGGTGGAATCGAAATGGTGCTTTATTGCATCAAGTAACAGCTAAGAAGTCGTGTTTGGTTTTGAACTGGGCACAGAAAAACCCGCCAGTTTTTTCAGAGGAATTTTAAATTCTGAAATTGAGGGATAGAAATAGAAGGATGCCACCTTAGTTTGGCAAACAAGCTGATGGAAGTGGAATAATCAACCTTAGAACTCCTGAAGACGTTTCATGCTTAGGCTCCTCAGAAAGAGAGATTTAAGAAGTGACTTAAAAAACAACAACAACTAATCCCCGAGGAGACTTCATTTGGAGCATCATGGACACCTCTGACCATTGCATCTTTAGGTGGATATTAGAGACTTGAAGAAAAGGAGAAAAAGAGCATTCAAAATTACTGGAGTGGAAAGGCTGCTTTACAAAGAAATGTTAGGACAGCTGAGGCTTTTTAGCTTGGATGAAGCTGAGTCAGAGGTTGAGTGATGGAGGCATATAACATCATTCATGGCAAATACAAGTGGAGAGAGGGGCATCCATAACAATTATGCTCAAACAATGACATCTGCACATGAGTCATTGTGCAAATGCCAAGCATGTACTTTCATCACAATGTCTGATGCGTGCCTATATGATCAGATTCCTTGATGAGTGAGCAGTCTTAGAAAATTACTAAATACAGCTTCTGTATGTAGCTGTTGCCATCTTCCTGCCCTCCCACAGACACCTGTGCAAATATTTTTCCTCCCTCTCCCACATGTTAGCATGTAAGTTCAAATGAAGGGAGATTCAGAAACAACAAACAGGCTTGTTCACATAGCCCACAGTTAAACTCTGGAATTCCCTATCAGAATGAAGGACAGATAATGGCAGTCAAGTTGGATGATTGTAAAATGGGTCTGGAAGAGTTCTTGAAGGATGAAGCAATTTATGATGTCTAATGCTAATGACAATTTATACGGATTACAGGCAGCATGCCTTAAATACTGACTGGTGGAAAGGGATCTAGAGAAGGGAACTAGGTATGTTTAGCCTAATGAAGAGAAGGCTCAGGGAAACATGGTGGCTGTTTTTCTAATATCTGAAGGCAGTGGTGGGATTAAAATTTTTTTACTACTGGTTCTGTGGGCGTGGCTTGGTGGGTGTGGTATGGCTTAGTGGACATGGCTTGGTGGATGTGGCAGGGGAAGGATACTGGAAAATCCATTCCCTCCCCACCCCACTAACCTGATTTCCAGCTTCGTTCTCCTATGCAGGGCAACAAAAGAAGACCCAGCCGATCAGCTGGGACTAGGGAGGCAGAGAATAGATGGAGGCAGGGACCAGTCACAGGTGGTATTTGCTGGTTTTCCGAACTATTCAAAATTTCCGCTACTGGTTCTCCAGAATTGGTCAGAACCTGCTGAATACCACCTCTGCCTGAATGGCTATCATGGGGAAGAGGGCATCTGTTTATTCTCCAAAGCACTTGAGGGTAGGACAAGAAGCAATGGGCGGAAGCTTGTCAGAGAGTAATCCAACCTGAAAATAAGGAGGAATTTCCTGACAGTGACAACAATCTATGGAATAGCTTGCCTCTCAGATTTGTGAGTCCTTCATCTCTGGAATTTTTCAAGAAAAGATTAGATATCCATTTATTCAGGATGGTATAAGGACTGCTGCCTTGGATAGGGAATTGGACTAGAAGACTCCAAGGTTCCTTCTGGCCTTCGGATTCTATGATATGATTCTATTACAAGCAACAGGGATAATAACTGTCCAGTCTAGGCACACAGGCACTTTTTCAAGGCATTCAGCTGATGGCTGGATGACATATAATACAGGATTGGATAAACCAATGGCCAGGTCTAGCAGATCTTCTCTTACATTCTAATGGAAGAGAATTCCTATTTTCAATGAACATGAAAGAAATGAAGAGATTCTAGCATGAGAGATTTGAGGGAATGGTAGGTGTGAGAGAGATTGGATGAGACAGAGGCAGATATTTCCAAAAGGGGTGTATCAAAAGCCAAGATATAAAAATAAGATGGAGTATAAGGAGGAACATACCACCTTGACTGGATAGGAATTAAGGAAGAAAATGAAAGAAAAGAAACAAATAATCTGCTTTCTCAAAATGATTGAATGCTTTATTAGCTGTCTGAAAGTAGTGCTAGTTTTCTTTTCCTTATACGCATGAATCAGGCTGCGGTGTACCACAAGGATTCACAGACAGAGGCATTACAATATGAAGTTTGATATCAAGTTAGTGACACCTGTGTTGTGCCATTATCATGCAAAAGAGGCAACTTACTCGCCTTGTGTCATGATGTCTGATGGAACTACATCAACCACATCGTTTATGTCATGGCATCAGATGGACATATCATTTCTCTTCTTTTCACAACAGATGCTTATCACACACCCTTTTGTCTCCCAGTCAGAATAGGACTCTCACTGATTTCTGTGTTTTAAGTGAAACCTCAGAACAGTCTGAAAAAGGGTAATGTAAGATGAGGAAGAAATCAAGTGAAACAGTGGATTCATGTTCCTGCATAAATATTTAAATTTGGGGGAAATGGGCAGGAATACACCAGAGACTGTGACTGTAGATTTTCTACTCACACGGAGGTCTCCTGTGAATTATTTGTTTTAGCTTTTAGACTTAGGGAGGATTGAGAAATAATTTCCATTATATTAAAATGATGTCTCTGTAATGAACACTAGTTAAAATTACAGCTATCTTTTTTTTTTGCCCTTTTCAATTCACTGCTACCCTTCAGCCATCATGAAAGTATACGATGATTTCTTCCTTTATAAAAGCGGGATTTATAGACGCACCAGTGGAGAACCACAGTATGAGAGCCAGGAGAGACTCCATTCTGTCAAATTAGTCGGGTAAGTGAATCCATGGCTGTTGCTCCTTGTCATTTCCATCATACAGGCAGTCCTTGATTTACAATCTTTCGTTTTGAAGTTGCAGTGGCACTGACAAATGTGACTTACGGCCATTTTTCACACTTATGATTGTTGCAGCATTCCCCATGGTCATGTGATCAAAATTGGCCACTGATCACTTTTGCAACCTTCTGACAATCAAAGTCAATGGGGAAGTCAGATTCACTTAACAACTATGCTACTAACTTAACAACAGCAATGATTCACTTAACCACAGTGGCAAGAAAGGTCGTTAAATTGGGTAATACCCACTTAACAACTGTCTCACTAAGCAATATCAATTTTGATCATAAGTCGAGGACTACCTGTATATAACAGGCAGACAATGGATTTTGCATAGGAACATGGAATGTTTCCTTCTTTTGATGCTTGAAGGTTCAGTTGGAACCTTCCAACTGAAACCTTCCAACTGGAAGTGGAGAGGAGCTTTCTCAAGAGACTAAAATTGACCACAACTATAGAATAGTGACATAGTGGTTTATGTAAAGGAATACATGCTATACAACTGGATTTCAGCAAATGCAACACATCTTTTCTCACTTTCCTTTCCATTGCAATGCAGCTGTCAAATTTCATTTACACAATGACATCTCATAACCATAATTCTATGGGTTATTAAAATACTGTTTACATTTTATACACATATTTAAAAGACATTTTCAATGTATTTAAGGTTTATTCAGTCTTATTCAGTGGTGCTTTTTAAGATGCAAGAATGTTTCATGCCTCATGAAAGGAGGGAATATCAATTGCAAAGATAATCTTCTCTGCTTTCTATTGTGGTTTTGCAATGCTAATAGATATTACGCATGTGGCAAAGTGTTTTGTAGCCTGAAGCAGGGCAGAAATTTCATCCCATACCCTGTATTATACACAGATAAGACAAACAAGTAATGAAAAGACATGAGTACACACGCATACAATATTATAAAATTAGGGATAGCTCATTTGCATGTTTTATCTTCTCTGTTCTGCCTGAGATGAAGCAAAAATTATCCTTCCTTGATTTAATTAATCTGAGTCACACAAAGAATTACCTAAATTGTTTTGTTATTTGAGGTGGGAGCTTCCAGCAATACTTCTCCTCTTGTACAAAAACTACAATGATGATAATATGAAATAACTCACAAAAGATTGGCTTTTCTGCTGTTTAAGACAGCCATTGCTTTATTATCAGACACAAGCAACCACAACCACTCGTGAATTGTTAGTTCTCAAGCAGAAGCTTTTTTGTTAGTCACCTATGTTACAAGAATCTCATTAAGACTGATTGTATTCCCTAGGGGATGATCAGATTAGGTTTCAAGGATTCTGGGGGAGGTCCATTTGATGCTGCTTTCTGCAGTGGACGCTCATCCCCCTTCCTCCAATCTAGTTGAAGATTCCACCATGCTTACTCTTCCTCATAAATTTTGGGTTAAGAGCAACAACACACCTTCTTTTGAAATAGTCTGTTCTTTCCCCTTCTGGAAAGTTGTTCTAGCAGTTTGGAGATGCAGCCATTCTAATGCACCATGAAGGAAGAGTACCAGAGGCCATAAATTCCCATCCCCTCCTTTTGTGAAATTGTCTGTCTGTCTATATATATCTTGACTTGTGTGAATATTGAGAATGGAGTTAAGGGCACAGAAGAGGGAACTGCTATTAAGTATTTAGCAGAGTATCCTTGGTGTCAAGGACTAATATAGCAGACGGAAGTAATGCTCAGATTATAGCAGTGAGTATAGAACCACACGCAGAGCAGTTGAAGTGCAAAGTCTTTATATACAGGGATGTAAACACAGTCCAAGTTCCATTCCAATTATCATACACAGTTCATCCATCAGTAAATTAGATTACTAACCATACTTGTTCAGTAGATATAACAGCAATACATCATCTTCAATACATCCATGCATCAATGGATAAATATAGTTACAGTGTTGAAGATACTTGCCAAGTAGTAGAGTAGCATAGTAGAAGCCTAGCAAACCAGCAACAGCATTCCTGTAGAACTCACAGACACTAACAATACACCCAGTACTAACAGCCATGTGCTCTCTGGCTTCTTACTATACAGCTCTTCTGCTTCCTGTAGCCAATCAAAATCGTGGCTACAAGATAGTGCTGAGTCATTTCTGACTTGCAGCCATATATGGTAAACCAATAAGTTAAGTTTCTTAAAGAAAACCTAACAACTGCCAAGAGCAGGGTTTGAAGGACACTCCTTAAACAGGAAGCTCAAGTTCTCTTTGTTCTGTTGGATATCGCACATCTCTATTCCTATTTTCTATTTCAATTTCCACCTAGAAATTGAATTGAAATTGAAATACTGTTGTAGGATTTGATCCTACATTTTTCATTTTCCTACATGAGACATTATAGAAATGGAAATACGTTTTTATTCAATCAAGCTCTTGGTTTATTGAGTTTAATACGGTTAGTGCAGACAAGGGTTATTTTCTAATTTTGTCTCAGAATAACAGATTTGGAAGGGACCTTCTAGTCCAACCCCCTGCTTGAGCAGGACTCCCTAGAGTAGACCATTCCAGACAAGTGGCTTTCTTAAAAGCTTCTAGTGATGGAGCACTCACAACTTCTGAAGGCAAGCCATTCCACTGATTAATTGTTCTAACCCTAAGGAAATTTCTCCTTAATCTAGGTTGTTTCTCTCCTTGATTAGTTTCCATCCATTGTTTCTTGTCTTGCCTTCTAATGCTTTGAAAAATAAATTGACCTGCCTCTTCTTAATGTCAGTTCCTTAGATATTAGAACACTGCTATCATGTCAGCCCAGTCCTTCTTTGCGCTCGACTAGACAGTTCTAGGCTGCATTAATAGAAGGATAAAATACTGTATCCAGTTTTGGTCACCACGATGTAAAAAGGATGCTGAGACTCTATAAAGAGTGCAGAGAAGAGCAACACAGATGATTAGGGGACTGGAGGCTAAAACATAAAAAGGACGGCTGCTGGAATTGGGCATGTCTAGTCTGATGAAAAGAAGGACATGATAGAAGTGTTCCGATATCTCAGGGACTGTCACAAAGAAGAGGGAGTCAAGCTGTTCTCCAAAGTACCCGAGGGCAGGATAAGAAGCAATGGGTGGAAACTAATCAAGGAGAGAAGCAACTTAGAACTAAGGAGAAATCTCCTGACAGTTAGAACAATTAATCAGTGAAACAACTTGCCTTCAGAAGTTGTGAATGCTCCAACACTGGAAGTTTTTAAAAAGATGTTAGATAACCATTTGTCTGAAGTGGTTTCCTGCCTAAGCAGAAGGTTGGACTAGAAGAACTCCAGAGTCCCTTTCAACTATTCTATTCTATTCTATTCTATTCTATTCTATTCTATTCTATTCTATTCTATTCTATTCTATTCTATTCTATTCTATTCTATTCTATTCTATTCTATTCCATTCCATTCCATTCCACTCCACTCCACTCCACTCCATTCCTCTCCTCTCCTCTCCTCTCCTCTCCTCTCCACTCCTCTCCACTCCTCTCCTCTCCACTCTATTCTATACACCCAATGGGACATCCTGTTGGCATGTCCTGTGTTCTGTCTTTGAAATTAGTCCTTGGACCAGATGTCTGTTTTAAAAAATAGTATCCTTATGATCTGGTCTGTCTCTCTCTTTTAACCATAAGATAAAATATTAGTTATTATATTTTGCAATGGAATAGCTTCAGCAAATGGATTAACTTCAGCAAAAAGCAAGGTACGCCGTGATTTATTTTTTTGTTGTGGTTTATTGTTGGTAATTCAAGCTGAATAGATGCAGTTGTGGGGTTGACTGAGAATACAAATAAGGCCAAGGTTATGCATTCTGATTTCTATACAAATAGAGCAATATGAAATAAGCTATTGGAAACCATGGTTGCACTCACGTGGAGCAGAAATCCTTTAGCCTAATAGATCAAATGAAATTACTTATGCTGCTCACATACTGTAGTGCTTGGCTATAATACAAGGTCACCTATTTCTCAAAGAAATGCAGTACAAAGTATAATTTGCCCATAAACCAAACACCTGGAAACAAGTGCTTTATAACAGATGCTGTTCAATAATGGGTATACTCTAAAATGTAAAGCAAGTAATGGAAAAAAAGAGAGTTGTTGTGTGCTCACAGAATGATGGCAACATATTCACTCTTGGGAACATAATAAAAAAAAAGATTTGAATTGTAAGATTACAGATACCCCCAAGTTGTCCAGGCAAAAAAAAAAAGGTATATTACTAGTGCTTTCTCTTTGAATAGATGGGGCATGCTAGAAGATGCAGAAGGACAATGGGAAAAATATTGGGTAAGTGCATATGAACAAAGTTCTAATCCAAATATAAAGTTATTTGTATTTTAGTATTTATTTGATTTGTCAATCGCTTACAAGATACAGGTATAAGAATAAATATAGTTTTGAATACATGAGATAGATACTTATAAGAAAAATAAAAAGAAACAATAGGACAGGGACGATAGGCACGATTGGTGCGCTTATGCACGCCCCCTACAGACCTCTTAGGAAAGAGGTGAGGTCAATAGTAGACAGTCTAAGGTTTAAGTTTTTGGGGTTGGGGGAAAAAACCACAGAGTCAGGTAGAGTATTTCAAACATTGACCACTCTGTTGCTGAAGTCGTATTTTCTGCAGTCAAGTTTGGTGCGGTTAGCCTTGAGTTTGTATCTATTGTGTGCTCTTGTATTGTTATTATTGTATTGTTATGAGTGTTTGTTTACTTTTGAAATCAGTAGAAAAAGTAGCTGTAATTAACAAGCATGCTTAGTTTTCAGCAAAACATATATCCACTCCACAATCAAGGAGAGGACCAACCTAGAAATAAGGAGAAATTTCCTGACAATGAGAACAATTAAGCAGTGAAACAACTTGCCTCCAGAAGTTGTGAATAATAATAATAATAATAATAATAATAATAGTTGTTGTTATTATTATTATTATTATTTATATACCGCTCCTCTCTCGAAGGACTCGGAGCGGTGCACAGCCATACAATTAAAACATTAAATATATAAAATTAAAACTAGATTAAATTAAAGACCCTGGCTGAAAACAATTAAAACCCCTCCCTTAAACCCTAAAATTTGATATAAAAATTAAAATACCCAAATCTAAAATCAGCCTAAGCCGGCCTGGTCAAAAAGCCAGGTTTTCAAGGCACGCCTGAAGGTCCCCAGGTCCGTGGCTGTACGTAACTCCAGAGGCAACCCATTCCAGAGGGCAGACGCCCCCACAGAGAAGGCCCTATTCCTCGGGGTCACCAGCCAGCACATAGATGCCGACGGGACCTGCAAGAGACCCTCCCTGTGGGAGCGCACTGGACGGTGAGAGGAAAATGGCAGAATGCGGTCTTGTAAATATCCTGGTCCAATGCCATGGAGCGCTTTAAAAGTTAACACTAAAATCTTAAAGCGCACCCGAGAGGCCACTGGCAACCAATGCAGCTCGCGCAGGAGCTCCAACACTGGAAGTTTTTAAGAAGAAGTTAGAAATCATTTGTCTGAAATAGTATAGGGTTTCCTGCCTGAGCAGGAGGTTGGACCAGGGACTGGCTTTGTGTATATATATATATATTCTATATATACACAAAGCTACTTTGTTGTGAAGACAGTCATGTAAAAATCTCCTTTTGATTTAACCTCAATGGACTGTTTTTATTTTATTTGTAATTTGAGCATTATAGTATATTGCCTTAATTGCTCATCACTATCGAAACAGGGGATATTGTGTTGAGTTTGCAGTACATACCAAATTTGGGGACAAAAAATGCCACGTTAGGATTTTTTTCTCACTAGATAATAACAGTCATTGTTCAGTGACTGCAGCTCAACTAAATAAGTGAAAGGTCCACAGAATGTATTCTACATCCCATCCCATTTTATAACTCAATGTTCCTATCACATACAGCTCTGCATTTTTAATTATCTAAATCAGCTATGGAATACAGATGGAGAGAAGATACACTGCTTAAAAAAATAAAGGGAACACAAAAAGAAGACATCCTAGATCTGAATGAATGAAATATTCTTATTAAATACTTCGTTCATTACATAGTTGAATGTGCTGACAACAAAATCACACAAAAATTATCGATGGAAATCAAATTTAGCAACCCATGGAGGTCTGGATTTGGAGTTACACTCAAAAATAAAGTGGAAAAAAACACTACAGGCTGATCCAACTTTGATGTAATGTCTTTAAAACAAGTCAAAATGAGGCTCAGTAGTGTGTGTGGCCTCCATGTGCTTGTATGACCTCCCTACAATGCCTGGCCATGCTCCTGATGAGGTGGCAGATGGTCTCCTGAGGGATTTTCTCTCACACCTGGACTAAAGCATCCCCCAACTCCTGGACAGTCTGTGGTGCAACATGGCATTGGTGGATGGAGCGAGACATGATGTCCCAGATGTGCTCAATTGGATTCAGGTCTGTGGAACGGGCGGGCCAGTCCATAGCATCAATGCCTTCGTCTTGCAGGAACTGCTGTCACACTCCAGCCACATGAGGTCTAGCATTGTCTTGCATTAGGAGGAACCCAGGGCCAACCGCACCAGCATATGGTCTCACAAGGGGTCTGAGGATCTCATTTCGGTACCTAATGGCAGTCAGGCTACCTCTGGCGAGCACATGGAGGGCTGTGCGGTCCCCTAAAGAAATGCTACCCCACACCATTACTGACCCACTGCCAAACCAGTCATGCTGGAGGATGTGGCAGGCATGCAGACCCTGTCACGTCTGTCACATGTGCTCAGTGTGAATCTGCTTTCATCTGTGAAGAGCACAGGGCACCAGTGGTGAATTTGCCAATCTTGGTGTTCTCTGGCAAATGCCAAACGTCCTGCACGGTGTTGGGCTGCAAGCACAACCCCCACCTGTGGATGTCGGGCCCTCATACCACCCTCATGGAGTCTGTTTATGACCATTTGAGCAGCCATGTGCACATTTGTGCCTGCTGGAGGTCATTTTGCAGGGCTCTGGCAGTGATCCTCCTGTCCCTCCTTGCACAAAGGCGGAGGTAGCAGTCCTGATGCTAGGTTGTTGCCCTCCTACGGCCTCCTCCACATTTCCTGATGTACTGGCCTGTCTCCTGGTAACGCCTCCATGCTCTGGACACTACGCTGACAGACACAGCAAACCTTCTTGCCCCAGCTCACATTGATGTGCCATCCTGGATGAGCTGTACTACCTGTATATTTGTGTGGATTGTAGACTCCATCTCATGCTACCACTAGAGTGAAAGCACCACCAGCGTTCAAAAGTGACCATACCATCAGCCAGAAAGCATAGGAACTGAGCAGTGGTCACCACCAGCAGAATCACTCCTTTATCGGGGATGTCTTGTTAACTGCCTATGCTTTCCACCTGTTGTCTATTCCATTTGCACAACAGCATGTGAAATTGATTGTCAATCAGTGTTGCTACCTAAATGGACAGTTTGATTTCACAGAAGTGTGATTGACTTGGAGTTACATTGCGTTGTTTAAGTGTTCCCTTTATTTTTTTGAGCAGTGTATTTAAGCTTAGCTTCCCCTTAAGTCATTTTGTGGTCAAATTATTTCTTGCACACTACCCAGCATGGACGTTTGAGGATCAAAAAAGCAGCAAGATTTTGAACTTTCAAAGCAAGCAAGCAAACAAACAAACAAACTCAAAATTTTTTGTGTGTCCAAATTCATGGTCTTTCTTGACTGATTTTAACCAAAAGGGACACATTACTGATATCTTTAAAACAGGTTTCCCCCTCAGAGCATCCATTTTGTTAATCCCTTTTTAGTTCAGTTCCTGCAACTAAAGTCGCTTTGTGATAGAACTGGATTACCAGGGGGTAGAATCCTTATTAGTCTAAATGACATTTTCCCCCTGTATTAATTTTCCCAAGTGAGCCTCTCTATCCTGTTTTTAATAGCTCTTTTTGGAGAAAAGCTAAGTATCAAGGTCAATAACCACCAGACTTTTTCAACAGTTGTTGCTCAAACTCTTTATTCTAAGGAGTCAAAGCAGATTACATATCTTGAAAAATAGTACATGTGTCAATCCTAATCCCTGTTATTGCCTTGCTTGGTTGCTGATAAGGTGTCTGAACATTTTTAAAAAGCACAAAAGAAAAAAATGGTCAGGTGACTCTTAACCTTTAAAAAAAGATGTCATGAACTGATCACTGTTTTGTTCAACAGCAGCTAATCTTCTTCAGGGAGGTTCACTTTAGGAATATAATTTTAGTAGACTCTGATTAGACTTTATCATTTAATCAACTCCAAGGTTCTTGTAAACTTTGATATCTCTGCTGTCATGTTGGCTGGAAAATTCTGGGAGTTGAAGTCTACAGGTCTTTTCAAACTTGGTGTCTTTAAAATATGTGGTCTTCAACTCCCAAAATTCCCCAGCCAGCAAACAATTGCCTAGTTTGAAAAACATTGCTATATAGAGCTATCTTGCAACATTTCCTTTTGCACCATCTTATCTCTAAAAATACTGGGTAACATGGGACATGTAGTACCCAGACTATATGAAGGTAACCCCTTGGGAGAAAGTGTCTTTAATAACTGTTTGTCTAGTCTCATAAGGTCTGTAGAGTGTCACAAGAAGAAGTCTATTTATTAGGCTCTCAGTTGAAGACGGAAAGTTTAAACTTCTCTTCCCTCTCTGTTTCCTGCAATACAGATCAAGATAATCCTACCTGGCATTATAAAAAAGGATAATTGATTGCTAATTATTCATCAGCTTGAGATATAGTTATGTTAGGTCTTTAAGTAGCTCTTTAAAAGAACTATTTGGAAGTGACAATTGTAAACTTGATGAGACAGCTCCTCTTTTGCTTTCTTTTTCATCTCATTTATTATCATTTGATTGTGTTTGCCATAATAAAATATTTTCTCTTTTCCACCCCTAGATTGCTGCAAATTCCTGGGGAATTTCCTGGGGAGAAAACGGTTATTTCAGGATTTTACGAGGACAAAATGAATGTGATATTGAAAAACTGATCATAGCTACCAAATGTCACCTTTAAGAGATTTTCATTATGGCCGCTATTTTGTTCTACATATTTTTTTGTTCAGATAGAATATATAACCTCTAACCTCAACAGGGGCATACTTATATTTGTTATTTTCTCTTCACTAAATATACTGCATTTCTATGTCAGCTGTAAGACTGTCGGTGAACATTTAAATGTGGGTCCAGCATGGTGAAAGACTCTATTATCTGTCTTCACTTCTACTGGTATTTAGATGATCATATGCATTATTGAAACAGTTCAAATGCGAAAACACGGAATGAGAACAATTGGGTCGGTCGTTTTCTTTTCTTCTGAATTGTGATCAATCTCAGTCTTGTAGATTGTGTATGTTTGACCACCAGAGTCCCTGAGAAAAATGAATAAAAAACCCCAGAACTGGCTTGCTTCAAAAATAACAGATGAATATCATTATTTAACTATTGTATCTAAAATAGCATCATGCATTCCTTTTCTCTAAAAAACACAATTTCCCTTTATGACAATATTCACTAAACTGATTTCTAAGCAAACCCTGTAATAAATTTTCCCTTAAATTAATTCAGGACACTTTGGTAAACCAAAAGATTCAAAGATATTTTTCCCCATCAGCTTTGCACAGGCAGAACCCTACAAGCATATATTTCTTCGCTGCATGTAAAAATGTCACCCTGTCTTTCCGATGTATACATATATCCCCCCAGCCAGACTTTCATAGGAACAGATGCAAAGCTTTTTCCTTGAGGGTTTGGGATTCTGCCATTTTAAAACCCATCCTGTGAACAGGGAGCAGTTTTAAGCATCATTGCCAGAAGTTAAAGGGCAAACCATGAAGCTTGTTTACCCTCGGAGCCAAATTACTCCATCTGGCAGGCATTGAAGTACTAAAGCCAGGAAGAATAGGCCTTAGAGGTCCCAAAAGTGCTTTCCAAAAGGCAATTGGATTTTTGGGTTTTTTTTTTCTCTAACGGTTCCCTTCTTGTCCAAGAAGCTTCTTCTCAGAACTGAACCCCCCCCCCCCAAGAAAGTCCAGCTGCCTTTTGGAAAGCCACCTTTGGGACAACTAAGGCCTATTTTTCCTAGGATGATTGAGAACCTTCATAGACAATGGGCCTTAGATGCCCTTCTACCTTCCCCACAAGTGACATAGAGTTGAAGGTTTATAGGGCAGCATTTTAATTTAAAGCGAACTAGGAGAAGTTGAGAGCAGGCTGACATCTTCTGGCATTGCTCTGCTGATTTCAGATAAAGCTCCAGGGCCTTTCCTGATCGTTGCACTACTGCCCTTCTCTCTAATGATCCATAGTTCCTCTTGCCATACTTCACCCTGACCTTTTGCTGAGCTCTTTCTGGAGGTGAACAATTGATTCTGTCCAGACATATTGATTCCTGGAAGGTAGATTCCATGGGTATCAGATTCAGGCAGGAAAAATCATTAAAATTCCTTACCAGGTTCATTTTTGAGCTGGGGTCAAAAAAAAAAAAAAACACCCAGGGAGTTGCATGAAATTAAGTTCTTTATACTTCATCCAAGAGCAATGGCAGCATTACATGAATGGCCACATGAAGGATCCCTCCATCCCAGTATATATATATATTACAACCATTTGCCCCTATAAAGTACTACCCCGTTATTGGTTCACTCATTTCCTGTCTCCCAACATTCTATATAAGGGACTCCCTTCCTTCCTTGCCAGGGCCTGAGAATACGAGGCAGTCCTTGACCTATGACCACAATTGAGCCCACAATTTCTGTTATTAAGCAAGGCAATCGTTAAGTGAGTTGTGCCCCATTTTATGACCTTTTTTTGCCACAGTTGTTAAGCAAATCATTGCAGTTGTCAAGTGAACGTGGCTTCTTCCCCCGTTGACCTTGCTTGTCAGAAGCCAAGCTCGGAAAGTTACAAAGGGTGATGACCCCGAGATAGTGAAACAGTTGTAAATACATGCCAGTTGCCAAGCGACCAAATTTTGATCACCTGACCATGGGATGCTGCAAGGATCATAAGTGTGAAAAATGGTTATAAGTCACCTTTTTCCAGGGCTATTGTAACTTAGGACTACCTATACTTATATCTAAGGAAAATCCTTATCTTTCTTCTGTGGGTAAACTACTTTGAAATTTTGTGAACAATGAAATATAAGTCAGCTAACAAATGTTAAAGCAAAATCCAAGGAGGCATGGTTCGCGTGCCTTCATAAAAGTGTAAACACTCAAATAAAATATTTTAATACTATATTATATAAAATACTCTAACACCATCGCCCACTGTTCTCTCTAAGTGAGACAGCAGTTGTTAAAATCTGGTCCTGGGCTTATGCAATGTGGGATTTTGCCCAGTAAAGCAGGCAATGGTTCCCGGCTTCAATGAGTAGAACCCAGCCTTTTTCCATGTGAATCAGGCCTTGCAACACGATTGCTGTTCCCCCATGCCTGTAAGGGACTGGGACTGGGGCACATTTTGCCTAGTAAATCAAGACCAGAAGCAGCAGGAAGGGAATTATCTTTACAGTAGTCCCTGCCCTCCCCTTCTCTTTTCTCTTTTCTCTTTCCCTTCCCTTCTCTCCCCTCACCTCCTCCTTTCTTTCTCCTTTCCCTTCCCAACCCTCTCCTTCTTTCACCTTCCTTTCCCTTCCTCTTTCCTTCCCTTTTCTCTTTCCCTTCCCTTCTCTCTCCTCCCCTCTCTCCTTTCCCTTCTTTCCCCTTCTTTCCCTTCTCTTCCCTTCTTTTTTCCTTTCCCTTCCTCTTTCCTTTCCTTTCTCTCTCCTCCCCTTTCCCTCTCCTTCCCTTCCCCACCCCTCACTCTAACCCACTGATCAGATGCTGGACACAGGTGCAGAAGTCTTTCAGAAGTCCAATGTGGCAATTGCTTGTTCTGGGTCTGAAACCCCCCCGCCCCACATTTTCCTACTGTGCATGTCTAACAGGCCTATCTGTTCTGTTATGACTTTCTTGTAGCTGGTAATGTTCTACTTTTATCTACCCATAACAAAGCATGTTAAAAGACTCCACACTCATCACTGTTGTAAAGAAAAAACAATTTGTAAACCTAGAGAGAATTAATCTCACTAACAATTAATATGGTTACATACTGCAAGGATCTAGGGAGAGTTAAAAAGATTATTGATGTAAAGAGAACTGTATCAAAGAGTGTAACCATGAGTAAACTTTTATGCAGTCCTTCATTTAAATACAGATAGCCCTCAACTTACTATTTGTTTAGCAACAATTCAACAGTGACTTCGAAAGCACTGAAAAAAGTGACTTGCCTCACACTTATTGCCATTGCAGCATTACCCCATTCACATGATCAAATTCAGGCACTTGGCAACTATTTAGGATGGTTGCATCCTAAATCCCAGGGTCATGCATTCACCATTTCTAACCTTCCCAGCTGGTTTTTGACAATTGAAGTCAATGGGGAAGCCAGCATGGAAGATCACTGTTCTGGATTGGTTAATATTTGAAATACTTACTGTTCATTGGTCTACATTCCGGCGGGAGATCCTCGCGCCGTCATTGGTTGGCTTAGGCGCGGGAGCCCTTTAAAAGAAGGGCTGCCGCGCCGCCGAGCGAGTCGGTGTCCTGAGAATAAAACAAAAAGACTGAATCACTATACGTGTGTGCCTCTTCATTGCCGCTCCAAAACACTGGCGACGAGGGTGGGATCGAGGCAACACGTTTAGAGAGTGCATAGCGGCAGAGAGCGAGCGGCATCATGTCCGGAAGCAACGCACCGCCTGAAAAATTCAACCCGGCCAAGGAGGAATGGCAGACGTATGTGGACCGATTCCTCATGTTTTTGGAGAGTAGCGATCTGAGCGGAGTGTCGGATCACCGAAAGAGAGCGGTGTTTTTGACCCACTGCGGCCAAGCCGTTTTTCGGATGGCAAAGGCGCTAGCGTCTCCAATCGATGTCAAAACACTAACTTGGCCCGAGCTAGAGAAGATCCTGAGGAAACACTACGCGCCCACCGTTTCCTGCCTGATAAAGCGCCATGAGTTTTACCTCCGGAACCAAAAAGAAGGTGAACCTATCGCCGATTTCGTGGCAGATTTAAGAGAAATAGGTGGAGAGTGCGAATTCTCGGATTTCAATGAGGCGCTAAGAGACCGGATCGTTTTAGGCTTAAAAGATCCAATATTGCAGAGTAAGTTGCTTAACCGACCCAAGATAACAGCCACAGAGGCCATCGAAGAAGCCACCGCAGCCGAAGCTGCTCACAAATCGGCGGCAAGAATGAAACAGATTAATCAAGCTGCACACCACAAATCCAAAGACGCCACCAAAGCTGATGATGAACAGGGAAAAACCTCAACACACTACGAGGATCTGGAAACTGAGACCAGTAGTGAAGAAGACGAGGTTTGCCACCTAAAAGCCGCGAGAGGGAAAAAAGAGCGGGCACCCAGGCGGTTTGATTTTGAATGCAACCGTTGTGGTGGAAACCACCCCAGATCAGAGTGCCGGTTCATAGACGCAATATGCCGAAAGTGTGAAAAGAAAGGGCACATTGCAAGGGTATGCAGAGCTCGATCAAGCTACAGCCCCAGGCGAAGAGAAAGTCCTCCCCCAAGAGAGAGAGAAAAGAAAACAAACAACCGTTGGAGCCAGGAAGGAAGGAATAGAAAGTTTAAAGAGTCATCTTACAAGAAGGAAGAAACACATCAAACAATAATAATTGGTCACTCTAATACAAAAAACGTCAAAAAAGTCCACGTGCAAGTAAGAATTGAAGAAAAAAATTGTGAAATGGAAGTGGATTCGGGATCATTCCTTTCCATGGTTTCCTGGGACACTATTAAGAAATTGATCCCAGACATACGGCAAAGCGAACTAGACAAACAGAAATTAACGCTCAAAGACTACCAGGGAAACAGAATTCCGGTAGTAGGGATTGGACATTTCCAGGTAACATTCAACAACCATACTGAGATTCTGCCCCTAACAATCGTGGACCGGAACAGACCCAGCCTCTTAGGACTGGAATGGTTCGAACCGCTGGGAATAGGGATGACCGGTATCAACCATATCACAGACGCTGACTGGGAGGCAGATCTCATTCAAGAATTCCAGGACCTGTTCAGCGAAGGATTAGGCAAGTACCGGGGTAACCCGATCTCCTTTAACATAGACCCCAAGGTAGCCCCAATTAGACTAAAGGCTAGACGGGTACCTTTTGCCTTAAAGCCTAAAATAGAAGAACAACTGGATAAACTAGTAAAGCAAGGGGTCCTCGAGCCAGTTGACCACGCTAAATGGGAGACCCCTATAGTGACCCCTATAAAAGCAGACGGGTCGGTTCGTATTTGTGGGGACTATAAGGCGACCCTCAACCATGCACTACAACAGAGCGCATACCCCGTGCCTGTCGTGCAACACTTGTTACATTCTATCAAGGGCGGAAAGATTTTCGCTAAACTCGATTTGGCTCAGGCTTACCAGCAACTGCCCGTTGACAAAAAAACAGCGGAAGCCCAAACTATTGTAACACACCGGGGTGCATTTAAGTGTAATCGCCTCCAATTTGGCGTTAGCGTGGCACCAGGCATTTTTCAATCTCTTATGGAACGCCTCCTTCAAGGAATTCCTGGAGTCATTCCGTATTTCGATGACGTCCTAATTGCAGCTAAACACAAATTGCAACTGCGAGACCGTTTAAGAAAAGTACTGACCAAATTTACTGAGGCTGGGTTTAAAGTCAAAAAAGACAAATGTACCCTTATCACAGACAAAATAGAGTTTTTAGGATACCTAATCGATGGCAATGGCATCCATCCAACAGCAGGAAAAACCCGTGCTATCAAAAATGCCCCCACACCAACTAACAAGGCTGACCTACAAGCTTTCCTAGGGTTGATAAATTTTTACCATGTCTTTTTGCCCCAGAAAGCCACGGTGGCGGAACCATTGCATAGACTTTTGGACAAAGACGCATCGTGGAAGTGGGGACATCGGGAAGAAACAGCATTTAACAAAATTAAAGACATGATCACTTCAGCTCAAGTGTTAATTCAATATAACGAGACTTTGCCATTGTTACTAACTTGTGATGCTTCCCCCTTTGGAGTCGGAGCTGTTCTGAGCCACCTTCTACCTAACGGCAGAGAGGCTCCGATTGCCTTCTATTCAAAAAACCTTGTCCCACAGCCAAAGGAATTACAGTCAACTGGACAAGGAGGCACTAGCCATAATTTCGGGTATTAAACGTTTCCATGAATACCTGTATGGCCGATCATTTTCTATCATCACCGATCACAAACCCCTACTAGGTATCCTGGCGGGTGACAAACCCACTCCCCACATTCTATCACCCTGAATGACAAGATGGTCAGAATTCCTGGCCGCTTACAATTACCCCCTGTCTTACCGCCCGGGTCCGACCATCACGCACGCCGATGCTTTAAGTCGTTGCCCGTTACCAGACTCTGATCCGGAACCAAACCCCAGCACTTCAACCTTTTTGATTGAGACCCTGCCCGACCTCCCGATGACAGCAGCAGACATCGCGCACGAAACATCTAACGACCACCTACTGCATACCGTGAGTAGGTGGATCATAAAGGGTTGGCCTGACTCTGAGTTACAAGAACAGCACAGACCGTTTAAACAGAGACAAATGGAACTGTCCGTACTAAAAGGCTGTGTACTATGGGGGGATCGAGTGGTCATTCCACAAAAACTGCGAAATCCCATATTGAAACTATTGCATGAGGGACACCCCGGGGTGGTAAAAATGAAAAGTCTAGCTAGAAGTTATGTATGGTGGCCTGGGTTAGACAAGGATGTTACCGACTGGGTCGCGGGTTGCCAGCCCTGCCAGACTTCCCGGCCCTCACCCCCAAAGGCACCAGCTACTGAGTGGGATCTACCTAGGGGCCCTTGGTCTAGAGTCCACATAGATTTTGCAGGTCCGACTAAGGGACATACCTTCTTGATTCTGGTAGACGCTTATTCCAACTGGTTAGAAGTGAGCCTCATGAAATCAACCTCATCTGAAGCTGTCATCCGACAGCTCAGTCACTGGTTTGCCACCCATGGTTTACCAGACGTCCTGGTATCTGACAACGGCCCTCAATTCACGGCTACAGAATTTGAGGGCTACCTAGCAAGTTTGGGCATACGCCATGCTTTAACCGCGCCGGCACATCCGGCAGCGAATGGACGGGCCGAGCGCATGGTCCGGTTTACCAAGGAGTCCCTTCTTAAGTTAGACCAGGGCCCTATACAAACACGCATCGACAAGTTATTGTTCCTCCAACACACTACACCTAGTAGCACTACGAACAAAACTCCTGCTGAATTACTTATGGGGAGGAAACTACGTTCCCCTCTCGATAGACTACACCCCACCTACTCTACAGAGAAACCCCTAGATTCTTCAACCAAAGTCCGAACATTCCGAATTGGGGATTTAGTTTACGCTAAAAACCTGGTAGGGCACCCCTTATGGGTGCCAGCCACCATCACACATCTAACCGGACCCCGTTCTTACCGGCTTACCACCGCTGATGGCAAAAGCTGGAAGCGACACATAGACCAACTTCGAACTCGCACCCACCCCAGACCTGGCGATTTTCCTGGGGGGGAAGGGGAACAACCATCAAGCAGTCTGGATAAGGGATGCCCATTAACAAACAATGACACACTAACTCACACACACACACCCTCAACTCTAGCTCCGGTCGGGTCGCGCTGCTACGCACCTGATCCTGAAGAACGTCCCGCTGAAACATCTGACAGGGTCGTCGATAATCCAGGCCGAGCAGGGAGCGGCATGGCCACGTCAACTAGCCCAGTTAGGCCCGTTGGTAGTGACGCAGCCGGCTCGACCTGCTCGAAGTTTCCAGGGCCGGAGGCGAGAGGAGCAACAGGTCCTTCCGCACCAGCCGATGGTAACGACGCAACTGAGCCGCGCAGGTCCAGTCGGACTCACAGGAGCCCCGCCTATCTACGTGATTACGTAACATAGGCGCGGCTCCTGATTGGTCAGACTGGACCAAGGAGGGAGGGGTGTTCTGGATTGGTTAATATTTGAAATACTTACTGTTCATTGGTCTACATTCCGGCGGGAGATCCTCGCGCCGTCATTGGTTGGCTTAGGCGCGGGAGCCCTTTAAAAGAAGGGCTGCCGCGCCGCCGAGCGAGTCGGTGTCCTGAGAATAAAACAAAAAGACTGAATCACTATACGTGTGTGCCTCTTCATTGCCGCTCCAAAACAATCACAGTGGTGTTTTGCAGCTGCTATGTTTAATGACAGCAATTCCGGTCCCAATTCAAGTCATAAATGGAGGATTATATTGTAAGGGCCCAGAAGTTTCCCCAAGCTACTGAGATGCCAAAGTGTGAGACTCAAGACGAGGTTTGCAAAAATAATCGCTTTTTTATTCTTTGGCCAAAGCAAAAAATCTGGGTGAATACTATGCCGAAAACATACAGACAAAATGCATGTAAGGAATAGCCATACCCTGCGAGAGTGGCTCAGAGTATTATATACATCTTACGCTGATAGAAACAAAGTTTATCCAATCAGAGACAAAGATTCGTTATCAATGGGGGCAATGCCTTGCCCATGCGCTCCCCTTCCTTATTTTACACAGTATCCCTTGTCCTTGTGTGTTCGTGCTCCTAGGCTCCTAGCACACACACCCTTATCTATGGAGCAGGATGTTCCTGGGAATTGTCTCCAAGGTTGTGTCTAGCTCTGAAGCAAATTGCAGAGGCAAGAAACCAGATAGAAAAGGATATAATTCTCTTACAGAATGAATTCCTAACAAATGATTTCCATCCTTAGCAATATAGTACAATCAACTTCTTTAACAGAAGCAAAGAGCAAAGGTTAGATTGATTTTTCTCAATATGTCCCTTCAACATGTAATCCATGGAAGGTAAGAGAAACAAAGAGAACTTGCCCTGGCACTTTCATTTTTAAATGAACTCCTCAAGAGCAGGAAATGTCAGACCATTTTTTTTCCTTCAGACAGAAGCAGAAATCTTAAATGCTCTTTGGAAGTGATATACATAGACATTCTTTGGCCCTATAAGGCCCTTTGTTGTCTATAAGCACAAATTGGGGTATTGACATCATTCAGCGGACTAACTATAATCACCATTCATTCAGCACCATCGTAATTTCGAATAGTCGCTGAACAACAACAACAACAACAACAACAGAGTGGTCAATGTCTGGAATACTCTACCTGACTCTGTGGTTTCTTCCCCAAACCCCCAAAACTTTAACCTTAGACTGTCTACTATTGACCTCATCCCTTTCCTAAGAGGTCTGTAGGGGGCGTGCATAAGCGCACCAACATGCCTACCATCCCTGTCCTATTGTTTCTTTTATTTTTCTTATATATATCCATGTATTCATAACCATGTTTTTACTTATACCTATTATCTTGTAAGCAATTGACAAATAAAAATAAATAAATAAACCATCCTAGATCGAGGACTATCTGTACATAATGTAGAGTTGAATGGAATTATTCAAGGAACACTTACAAATCTCTTCCTTGAGAAGAAATATCTTTTCCTTTTAAAAACATGGCTGCCAAATCATGGCAATGAAGCATGCCCCCCCGCCCCCAACCTTTCTGGGCAAATGTTAAATAATGGAAAACTTTCCCAAAGGAAAAAAAATAGACAAGATGATATCTTCCTATTATTGTTTCGGGAGGGACTTTGATTGCCATACAATGAAAAATGTTGCCATGAGACATTAAAATATCAAGTATGCTTAGCAATTAGCGTATGTATCTGTGTGATGTGTGTCAGGGAGATAGGTACCATTAGAAAGAGTAATTATAGAGGTGCCATAAGTGCTCTGTGAAATTTGCATACAGCATCTGGCATCGCTGCATCCCTTCCAAAATACGGTGCCATATCGCAAACAAGCCACAAGACATGAATCTTCGGCATTGCAATTATTTTGTCAAAATGAATCCCAAAAAGTTGAACACCCATGCAGTGAATTGAAAAGGAGCATAAGATCCAACTAAAAACTGACAAAACTACCTTTCGCTCATCCTTCCTATCCAGGTTCTTTTTTGAGGTAACGATTATCTTCCGCATTTGTTTTTTAATGAGAAGAATCAGAAAGCATTTCAGTCTGTATCGTTTGGAATGGGAATGAGACATCCCCCGCCCTCCACACCGTCACAGTGAGGTGCTTTGTATTAAGAAAGCAAATTTTAAAAAAGGAAAAGGAAATCTTAGAAGATTTCTGACCATCTTTTACTGGCTTCAAAGGAAACAACCCAATTCAACTAGAATATCTAGAGCAGCTTAGGGTCTTTTAAAAAGACTGTACCATCTATAGACATGGGGGCATTCTCTAATTCTTTATAATATCTCTTAGCCCAAATAAAAACATGCCCATATCCTAACCCTTCCACTGATCATTTTCTATGCCACTTCAGGCATAACAGAGCTTTATCAAGGAGGGTTTCTGAAATGTCAGTCCTCCAAATCAGTTTTTCTAAATCTCATAAATGTTAAATTGTGTGGACTTCATTTCCTAGTGTTCATGCCTGCTAGGGAATTCTGGGCAAAGGGAAATGTGGGCTAAATTGTCTGAAAAGTATTAACATGTAAAATTTGGGGCATGATCTCATTTCCACTAAAAATAAGGAGAAACTTTCTGACAGTGAGAACAATCAACCAATGGAACAGCTTGCCCTCCGAAGTTGTGGGAGCGCCATCACTTGAGACTTTCAAAAAAAGATTGAACTGCCATTTGTCAGAAATGGTGTAGGGTCTTCTGCCTGAGGGGGTTGGACTAGTTGACCTATAAGGTCCCTTCCAACTCTGATTATCTTTTATCTGTTAGCTTCTTCGGTGTCTGCTGTCTTACTATATTTTCAAACAATACTTCGTGATTATGACAGGCTGAAACGCAGGCTCATTTTATTAAAATGAAATCTAACATACTCACAGCTCTGTAACAACATAGCAGCTGTGCAAAATGCCTCCAGGGAGTAAGAGGCTTTGTAAATTGTCAATAACGAAGTGCACAATGAATTTATGTTCATTATTTTACTATGTGATCAAGTTCATAAACTGCAAAAGTGAAAAAGTGAAACTGAAAACTCAATGAATTGCCTTCTACACAATTTTGCAACCTTGTCCCGTGAAGTGCAGTCCACTAGAGACTTTATAAACTAAGCAATTTTGGGCTCAATTGTGGTCATAAGTCAAGAATTACCTGTCCTCAATTGTTATCAGCAATCTTTGAGGAACTAGGATACAACCTGCCATTCTCATTTGAATTGTGATGTCTTCCAAGTATTGACATCATCACAGCTTTCCTCTTTTACTAGAATAGAATAGAATAGAATAGAATAGAATAGAATAGAATAGAATAGAATAGAATAGAATAGAATATAAGACTTTATTGGCCAAGTGTGATTGGACACACAAGGAATTTGTCTTGGTGTAAATACTCTCAGTATAGATAAAGAAGGAACATTCGTTAAGAATCAAGAATCATAATGTACAACACTTAATGATAGTCATAGGGTACAATTAACATCAAATCATACTAGGAAACAGGATGCAAGCAACAAAGTTATAGTCACAAGTGGGAGGGGATGGGTGATAAGGAGTGATGAGAAGATTAACAGTAATACTAGTGTACACTTTGTAAATAGTTGAACAGTGTTGAGGGAATTAAGTTCCAGATAGGAAGTAGAAAGTTTATAGAGTCTCTACTGGGCTGCCTTCACTGGACAAGGTTGCAAATTGTGTAGAAGGCAATTAATTGAGTTTTCAATTTCATCGTTTCACTTTTGCAGCTTATGAACTTGATCACATATTAAAATAATGAACATGAAATTCATTGTGAACTTTGTTAATGACAATCTACAACGCCTCTATGTCCTGGAGGAATTTTGCACAGGTGCTATGTTGTTAAGTGAGCATTTTGACTTTTTGCCACTGTTGTTAAACAAATCACTGCAGTTGGTAAGTGAATCATGTGATTATCAAGCAAATCTGCCTTCCTCCATTGATTTAGCTTGATGGAAACCAGCTGGAGAGGTCAGAAAAGGTGATCACATGACCCTGGGACACTGCAACTGTCATAAATACATGCCAATGGCTGAGCTCCTCAATTTTGATCACATGACCATGAAGATGCTGCAATGGTCATGTGAAAAATGGCCATAAGTCACTTTTTTCAATGCTATTGTGACATTGAAATGTCACTATACAAATGATTGTAAGTCGAGGATTACCTATAGTTATGATTTGATTATGTTTGCTCCCATAAAGCCATTAAATGACCCAGTACTGTAATGGAATCTACAAAAGGCAATCTACACAATCAACCGTAACCATTGCAACCAATTCTACGTGGGACAAACGTCACGTCAGGGATCCATGAACCCCAGCTGTCAGTCAAATGCCATGATCCCACATCCTTCATCTTTACCCACATGGATACCAAACAGCAGCAGTTCAATTGGAGCAACTCAAAAATCATCAGCCCCACTACCCACCCACCATGCTCATGAGTTCATCGAAGTCTGGCACTCCGCAAGCAATTCCATCGACAGACATATTGACCTATAACCAGCCTACGAAGCCCTCAGAATCCAAATCAACCGCATAGCTAACCAGAAGCAGCACTGACCCTCAACCAACTCACGCAACCCTCCCAACTAGCACTTTACCTCCCAATAACCCTCACTTAATGTAACTTCCCTATCACAAGACCCATTACAAGACTCACTGATGATTCACACCACAAGACACATCACAAGACAACACACTCACATCTAAAGCCCTTATAAACAGAAGAATACTGACACTGACATCCCCAAAACTCCAGAGGTGTTATTCAGCAGGTTCTGACCAGTTCTGGAGAACTGGTAGCAGAAATTTTGAATAGTTCAGAGAACTGACAAATACCACCTTTGACTGGTCCCGCCCCCATCTATTCTCTGCCTCCTGAGTCCCAGCTGATTGGTTGGGTCTTCTTTTGTTGCCCTGCACAGGAGAACGGAGCTGGAAAGCAAGTTAGTGAGGTAGGATGGGGAGAAAATGGGATATTGCAATAACCTTCCCCCAAGAGTGGGGAGGGAATGGAGATTTTACAGTATCCTTCCCCTGCCACGCCCACCAAGCCACACCCACAGAACTGGTAGAATCCCACCATTACTAAACTCCACTGAAGATGTTACCTAGCTTGGTAATGAAACATTTGGAAACCAGTCCAGCAGCTTGGAGAACAAACTTTCACCATCATGCCCCAATACTATCTTTGAAATAATTATTTATTCCTATAGGGATGTCCACAGTTTTCTGGCTATTAACAGCTTCTCCTTGAAACAGGTTTTCTTTCTTTTTATTAATATTTAAAAGTCATTCTACAAATAAACAGTGCTAAAGTTTGCTTGGAGAAATTCAGAAAATGGTAACTGCAGTGCTGCTTATGTGAACAGAAAAAATATGTCTAATATGTATATCAGCATCACTGAGTTTTATGCTGTTTTCTAAGTTAAAACAGATTTTATGTATGAAGCTGCAAACTGTAATTTATCCTTGTAAGATCTGCATTAAATTGCAGGATGGTAATCAAATGATATACCAAATAAAGGTATCACTTACCAAAATATTCTGCCCCGAATCTAATTTTACAGGTATGTCTTGATCATGTGGCTTATTTAAGCAATAAAATTAGCACCTGGGATAATTCCAACAATAGAATTAAGCAGTCTTTGATCTGTCTTATTCCGTGCTTATTCCGTGCTATGAACAGCTGTGAACCTTCTGTATTAATTTAAACTGCTTTGCCGGGAAGCCTTCCTTTATTCTTTAAAAAAAAATCATGATATCCAGTCTGTAATTTTGCACTGCATGTCTCCAGAACAATTGTAAAAAGGATAACACCATGCAAGTCAACTGCTACCCACACATTTTCATTCTGTCAGCCATCTTTTCAATTGTCCTGATTATTTTTAATCTTCAGACCTTTTCCAAGGATTGCCCAAAACTGAAAGGATTTACTTTTAGGGCTTCTAGTGAGCTAGTTTTACTTCAAATAGTATTGAATGGCTTGCTCTTCGTGTAGTCCTCCCTATCATAAGACCCATTACAAGACTCACTGATGATTCACACCACAAGATCCATCACAAGACCCTTACTTGACACACTCCCATCTAAAGCCCTTATAAACAGAAGAACACTGACACTGACATCCCCTAAACTCCAGAGGTGGTATTCAGCAGGTTCTGCCAGTTCTGGAGAACTGATAGTGGAAATTTTGAATAGTTCAGAGAAATGACAAATACCACCTTTGACTGGCCCTGCCCCCATCTATTCTCTGCCTCCCGACTCCCAACTGATTGGCTGGGTCTTCTTTGGTTGCCCTGCACAGGAGAACGGAGGTGGAAAGCAGGTTAGTGGGGTGGGGAGGGAATAGGGATTTTTGCAGTAACCTTCCCCCAGGAGTGGGGTGGGAATGGAGATTTTACAGTACCCTTCCCCTGCCATGCCCACCAAGCCACATCCACAGAACTGGTAGCAAAAAAAATTGAATCCCACCACCACTGCTTACAATCAATCAATAAAACACCAATATCAAAACAATAAATAGTTATATTAAAATTGTCAGAGAAGAAGGGGCAAAGATATAGATGGGGAGAAAGTAGGAGTCTTATTTTGTGTATGTGTGTGTTTATAATATAAAATACAAAAAATACAAAAACAAATAGTAGGAAAAGTAGGGGAAGGAAAGGGGAAGGGAAGACTGCAGAAAAGAAGGGAAAAAAGTAAGAAAAGGCATGGGTCATTTTAGGAATTTGTTTGCTGAAAGATTAGCTAAGATACTATTATGCTGGCCAAGAGTGTTCATTTTATTTGCAACCTTTCATATTTACTAGGAATATTTTTTTCTGACATATGTATAATCCGCTAATTATGAAAATGTTTCACTGCAATCTCAAGGTATAAAAATGAAAAAGTAGATCAGGCAGGAGAAAGTCAGGCATTTCAAATCTTCTGGGAATTGCTGCATTGAGATTACTGAATATTGAAAACAGGCACGCTTTGCAAGTTCTCCAGTCCACATTTCTCCTGGCTGTTCATTTTGCAAAGTGTTTGATTTAGTTTCCAGTTGATATTTGAGTGTCAGTGCCATGTTGTCTTTTTCCATTTTCAAACTTCTCTCCCAATGCAGCACACAGAAGTAGCCAGTATTTTTTAGTCCATTTTCTCCTCCTGTACTCATGAATTACAATGCAGGCTACTTTAATCAAATCAGTGTAAAACTGACTTTTTGACATGTTATTGCATTAAAAAAAATCAGTGGTGCATTAAATCGGTGTTCAAGGCAAGCCCTATTAAACTGAATGTCCAGGTTTAAGTTTCTACTTACGTTCATTTACTTATAAAAGGGAAACCTGGGGAAATAGCTGTTAATTTTCCTTTTTGTAAAAATAATTTTGATTAAACTTATCAAAATATAAAGTACAAGTGAATATAAAGATAGTGAGACAGTGGGGGAGGGGGGAAAGGGGAAGAGAGAAGTGTAAGATTTAAAAAAGGGGGGGAAGAAGTATTAACTTTGAAGTTTTTTCAGCATAGCAAAAAAAAAAAGCTAGTAACATTACAGCAATTTTTATTTTTATTGTACATACTTAGTATATACTAGCTAATTCTGTAACACCAAACTTGTATAAACAGCAAATCCCAGTGTCAGAAATTCATTTTTTTTTCTATCTGAAAGCACAAAATCTAGAAGCAGTTTACAAGAAGAAATGAAATTGGATGCATTCTTCTCTTTGATTAAAGCCATTTGGCCATTTCTGCTAGCTCCGTCGATTTTTCCAGTGATTCTTCCATTGTGGCAAATGTCCACATTTTCCAATTATGTGTAACATTTATTTGGAATAGTCAGCATTCAAACTCACTCACATCCATATAGTCAGCAAAGTAGCAGCAGTTCTGTTGAGTTATTAGAGGTAAATCATCTTATAGTCACTAGAGGGTGTTACAGTTTACAAGAAACACCCCAAAGGTACATTTGTCCTGAAGGCTGAAGTCAAATAAATATCTTCATGCAGAAAGCTATTTGAAAAGCAAGTGATTTAGAATCCCCCTGAATGCTTCCACTATTGGTGTTAAAACAAAAGCTTCAGAGGAGGAGGAAGAAGAGGGAAGGAGGGAGGGAGGGAGAGGGGGAGGAGAGAGATGTTGATTGTAAACTCCTTGGGGTTGAGAAGAAGAGTCCCTCACAGAGTCCCTGTACACAGAAATTGAGGGTATAACATCAATATAGTCATTACATATCACACCGGTGTTGACAAGTTAATTTTATATGACCTAATCAGTCTTTCTCAGGCTGTGCAGGTTTATGCTCTGATTGTCCTACATCTGGATTACTGTCTCAATCAGCCCACCTTGTGAAGTAATCCAGATAAGAAGTACGAACTCTAAAGTTTATTGTAACATTACATTAATAATCTTGCAATACAGAGGAAATCTGCGAACCTCTCCCCGCTCTCGTTTACAGCCCAAGAAATTAGAGAGGATCCCTGCCAGAGGTGGGTATTCAGCAGGTTCTGACCAATTCTGGAGAACCGGTAGCGGAAATTTTGAGTAGTTCTGAGAACTGGAAATACCACCTCTGACTGGAGATTTTACAGTATCCTTCCCCTGCCATGCCTACCAAGCCATGCCCACAGAACCGATAGTAAAAAAAATTTGAATCTCACCACTGGTCCCTGCTGAGACTTTTACCATGCCTCATTATTTCTGCTGCTAAAAATGCTACTACAGCTAGAGAGAGAAGTAATTAATAAACGGTGTGTTTTTCATCATCAATAAATAAAAAACATTTTTCAAAACTTGGTATTATGTTTAAATTCCTTATAATACTCATTTTTCATTTAATTTCAGGTTAACCACAGGTTAAGATATTGCATTTTGGGAAAAGAATTGAGTAACTGATATGACCATCGATACACTGCAGCGATCAGACCAATACACCCTAATAATCTATTCCCATCATTCACAGTCAGAACAAATAGCCAAAAGAAAAACATGTTGGGAAAATCCTTCTGATATTGTTCCTTAGTAGCTGCTGCTTGTGGTATTGAAAATAATTTATATTGACATCACTGGGTTTTGCAGCTTTGTGTCTATGAATGTATCTAATCTTCTGTAAAACCCATTCAAGTTTATGACTGTCTGTGCATTTTATTGAAGCAATTTCCTTTTATCACCCTGAATCTCTTATCACCCAGCTTCATGAGATAATGCCAGTTTCTAATATTGTGAGGAAGGAGAAGAGAAAATACTCCTTATTTGCTGTTTTTTTTAAATAATAATATTAAACCTGAGGCAGCAATCTTGTGACAGTGAAATTCTACTGAATTAAATGGTACTTTCTTCTGAGTAAACATGTATTAGCGTGTTCTGTGACATTACACATTTGCCTAACTTATCCTGAACATAGTTGGATTTACTTCAGTGTAAATGCATCAAAGAAATATAACATAAACAAAATGTATAATTTCTTTCTTTCTCACTGAAATCAAATTAGATATAATGCAATTAATGCATTGCTTTAAAAAGGTAGAGGGGAATTGGAGGGTGATGAACATTTAATTTTGACTCCAGGATTCTGACAAAAATGGTAAATATGAAGAACATCTGTTCCCAATTTTGCAGATATTGGATGGACATTGTATTTAAATGGCTGTTACTAGATTACTGTGTGGAAAATCTCTGATGAAAAGGTTTTGAGTTTAAAAATTTATACAGAATTAAAGTCGATTGTAATATAGGCATATGTCATGACCTCTCACAAAACTAAGGGTTGGAAACAACAGCATAGTATAATCAATAGCTTTGATATCATTGGTTACATGTACTAATTAGGCAAAACTATCAGCTCTGGGCTATGAGAGACCACATAGTTGCTAGGTGGCAACCAAAACTATGCCTTTGCTACTAGTGATCATGCCTTTGCTATTAGTGGTCATCTGGATTTCCGTGGCCCCTATCTGGTAGTAACTCCAGATTAAGTGGTTTATGCTTTTCCAATATATTTCACAGCAGCTTTTTAAAAAAAGTTTCTATTGAGGCCTATTATCTTGAGAGTGTTAATGGAAAGTTCATATGTAAACAGATGAGTAAATAATGAAAGAAATAACTAGAGGATTTCATTTCAAACCATCACATGTCCATCACCTTGGAAAGGATTTCCCTCACTCTTTTGGGGGCGTCTTATCAGATGCATGTGTTGAGTGTGTAGCCCGATTTATATTGAGATGGCTGGAGGCCTATGCCAGTAAATGGAAATAGGGAGGGTTTTTGGTTTTTCGTTTTTAAAAGCCAATTTTTTGAAACTGTAATGAAACTGAAATGGGACAAGCCCAACATTACCTAGCCTTACCTTTAGGACAGAAAAGAAACAACCAAGCCTGTTAAACCTGTTTACTTTCCCAGGCTGTTGGAATTTATCTGCTAGGATGAGACTTGATATCAAGAAGAAACTTGGATGCAGTTAACTCCCGTATTATGAGATTGCAATTGCAAATATATCATATCAGAATTATATAAGACCGAGTGGCTATGGTTTCCGGCGGCCCGATATAGTCAGCTGACTCCGTCGCTGGCTATTGGGGATGAGATCTTGACCCCCACAGAAGGGGCTCGCAATCTTGGTGTCCTCCTGGATGTACGGCGGTCTTTGGAAGATCATATTACGGCCGTCTCCAGGGGGGCTTTTTATCAGGTTCGCCTGATACGCCAGATGTGGCCCTTTCTTGATCGGGACGCCTTACGCACAGTCACTCATGCCCTGGTCACCTCCCGTCTGGACTACTGTAATGCCCTCTACATGGGGCTCCCTGCGGGGAGCACCCGGAGGCTTCAACTGGTACAAAATGCAGTCGCGCGGGTAGTTATGGGGGCGTCGAGATACTCCCACGTGACGCCCCTCCTGCGCGAGCTGCATTGGTTGCCGGTGGCCTTCCGGGTTCGCTTTAAAGTACTGGTTTTGGTCTTTAAAGCGCTCCATAGCATCGGACCAGGATACTTACAAGACCGCATTCTGCCAGTAGTCTCCCACCGACCGGTGCGCTCCCACAGAGAGGGTCTCCTCCGGGTCCCGACGCCTTCTATGTGTCGCCTGGTGACCCCGAGGAACAGGGCCTTCTCTGTGGGGGCACCCGCCCTTTGGAACGGGATGCCCCCTGGACTACGAACGACCAGTGACCTGAGGGCCTTCAGACGTGACCTGAAGACTTGGCTCTTCGAGCAGGCCGGCCTGAGCTGACTCAAATGGGATTTTTAAATGGGGTTTTTAGATTAGTTGGGATGGGGTACAAAGTTTTAATTTATTTTAATTGGGGTTTTTTAGATTTTTATAGGGACAGCCTAGGATTTAATTCTTTTTTAACTATTTATATTTGTCTATTTGTATTTTAGTTGGCTGTTCACCGCCCTGAGTCCTTCGGGAGAAGGGCGGTATATAAAACCTAAAATAAATAAATAAATAAATATATCCATGTTCAAAGTATCCCACCTACAGTACTTTCCAGAAATCTCAGGATTAAACCCTCTACAATTCAGCTGAATTTGCATAAATAGATTGAGTTGAAAATTACATTATAAAGACATCCACAGATTCAGCTTGTGCCAATTCTGTGGAACCTATAGTTAGGTTTTGTTTCTGTTTTGCTATCTTACTCAAATTGTCTTCCTTTCTGTCCAATCTCTTGTGCATCATTCGGGTTGTGCAGGATCTACCTCCACTCACTGACCGTGATTATGCATAGTTTGTGAAGCTTCCATATAACACAGCATTTGACTTATTTTGGAATTTGTTTTAGATTGAGCATGTACAAACTGCACTGTTTAGATGTCTACTAAAATTAATTTTCAACCTTTTCCATCTTATTCATAAATGTCAAATGCAGTCTTTTGGGAAATGCTGAGAATCTTTTTTTTTTTTTATCTTAGCAGAAAAAAAAAACTGAGATTTCCTGACTATTCAGAACAGCATTTTATCTTGGCTTTCTGAATAAGCAATTAAAGATGTAAAGTGGAAACCAATTATTCACAGGTGTCAACTTTGACATTTTCTGGGATTTCTAATTGGCTTATCAAGATCCTCAAAAGAATCAAGTGTTTCTTTCTTAGTCACCAGCTGTTAAAGCTTTCTTCTATTTGTATGAGTTACAGTAAGATTACAAAACAACATTCCCTATTATATAAGGTTGATCCTGATGCCTACAGTGTAATAGAAAGAAGTCCTGCTGAGTAGAATACTTTGAAATAAACTATTTCCATATCTACTTGCTTTCTTCCATAGTAAATGGCCCTCAAAGGCATATACTGCAAATTCCATGCAGGTTTTATTCTAGAACAGGAATATCAAATATTTCCTATAGAGGTAAG
Organism: Bungarus multicinctus; assembly: GCA_023653725.1. NCBI lineage: Eukaryota > Metazoa > Chordata > Lepidosauria > Squamata > Elapidae > Bungarus > Bungarus multicinctus. Next base: position 123,721,124 of record CM042836.1, on the reverse strand, counting down.
AGCAACAGATCCCCTTTTTGTTGCTGCTAGGTAGTATTATGATTATTTTTCCTTGATAAATAAATGTGGTTGTTCACAATAGTTTCAGTTTCTCATTTATCATCCTTGTTCAAAGAGACGGAGGGAGGGAGAAGGAGAGGGAAGGAGAGAATATGTAGAGGTCTTTTCCTGTTTTACTTTTTTTTCCTGCAGCCAACACTAAATCTCTTAAATGGTTCTGAAATTGTGTAAGTCTCCAAGAAGATAGAACATGGGGAAGGTAAAAATAATAATAATACAGACATTTGCTTACATGGAAACAAACTGTTATTATATAATTAAAATAGGTTTTCAAACAGGTTTATTTATTTCATTTTAGGAGTGTATGTATCATCCCCCCCTCCCCATCAATATCAGCCTACCCGAGCCCTGAAATAATTCCCAAGTCTGTCTTCTGAGAAAGGTATTCCCAGACTTGGGCTCTAGACTCCCTCAAACCTATCTTTCCATGGAATCTCCCTAATCCTTCTTCGTTTCCTCCTCCTGGTGAAAGGAGGCCTGGAGAAGGTGCCTAGCATTGCTTTCTTTTGCTTGATTATTGCACCACCCAATCATCATAAAAGTGTTATGCCTGATGGTCAATCAATATTCAAGTTTTACTGTTTTTTTTTTACTGTTTTTCTCAGCCATTAATTTAATTGTTTTAAACCATTTTTAAATTCTATTTATTGTACGGTTTTTTATCTTGGCTGTACACCACCCCGAGTCCCATTGCGGGAGAGGGGGCGGTATAAAAATTTAATAAAATAAATAAATAATAATAAATGTTTAGCAAGGCATGGTTATAGAATATGCATAGGGGCAATTATCCCACTACCTCCCACATTGCTGGAGATATTTAAAAAAATAGAGTCCTTTAAAAAAAAATTTTTTTAAAATGCAATACAGTGGTGGCATAATATTGCTCTATTTTTAGCAGTGAATATTAAAGTAATAAAAAATAGATACTATCACAATGGTATAAATCAGTATAAATCAATTTTAAAAAGAAAATTTAACCGAGACAATATGGAATCATATTGTCCAATCTTACCTCTCCATCAATAAAAAATTAGTTCAAAGGCTGCGTGTTAGAAGACCTAGTTGATGTACATTATATGTCCTTCCAAGAACATACAATTACCATACCCTTCTTTTTGGCAACAGTTGAAGCATGTTACATCCAAAGGTCTTCACAAATAGATAACTTTCAAATTTGGGGACATAATTCAACAACAATTTAATATCTTTGAATTAATTTCTTCCCTCAATCTGGTTCCCCACAGTAATAATATGTACTCCAAAAACTAATGATGGATAAGACCAATGAATATACACTAGCATTCTTTCACATGTAGTAGAGTTTCAGATGAATAGCATGATAGCCAATCTTTTTGAAACATCCAGTGAGAGTCCAATAAACCCCCAATTTTCTTTGTGTGTGCAGTCTGGTATGAATGAAGGTGAGTATATGTGTCCCAGGATAATGTTGCAGGATCCAATGTGGGTCGGTCACTGGTATCTAGTATTTAAAATAGAAATGTATCTAACAGTAGATCAAATCTTAAATCATTGTATTGTTCCTTAAATCAGACTCAAGAATCAGAGGACTGGAAATTAAATATTGGAAGCCAATTTGTAGAAAAAAACCAACTTGGAAGGAAGGATAATTGAAAATATCCATGGCAGATTCCTTCTTCCCAGTAATAACAAAAGCTGCTAGTGAGAATTATTCTTTTTAATGTTTTATGAAGTCAAGCATGAGGAACTGTAACAGGGACTTTCAGGAGTAAGGAGTTAGGTTAGAGGGTTTATGAATTCATTCTACCTGGAAAAACTCCAGTGGTAAAAAAGTAGACAGGAATATTAAATAATATTATAGGAATTCTAAAAAAACACACAGTGTACTTTCATCCCACAATGAGATACAACATGAAGTATAATTATTTCTAGAAAAAAAAATACTCTAGTAAGAAGCAATGTTAAATTCTGTCAGCAGAATAGAACACAACAAGAGGTGAACACAATATCAAATATTTGTAGGTTAGTTCTTTAACAATGGTATAAACAAATAAAACAGTTAACATTTCCTCCTGTTCCTTAATTCATTTTTATCCATGTCAACATTTTGCTTCTATTTAAAAGGCTTGACTTGATCAACACATCAGTAAATATTGAACTGATTAAATATTATTTGAGTATCTTAGAGGCTGTTTTGTATTTATCTGGAACAAAGGTAATGAAAGATAACAGAATGGAAAGTCGTATAGTATAGTACAGTATAGTATAGTATAGTATAGTATAGTATAGTATAGTATAGTATAGTATAGTGTAGTGGCCCAGTGTTGCTTTGCAGAGTGAGATGGGTGGCATATAAAATAAACAAATAATCACACAACAGTGAAAATCCAACAAATGTAACTTTCAGATTGGATCATTGTTTCATATGGAGTACTAACATTGTAAATCTGATCAGTTTTGAAAAATGATTTTCTCATTAGAAAGTACTTACAACTTCTTCATTTTCAGAATGGCAAATGAAGTTGTGAAGTTTTGCCTCAATATCTAAAATAATCTTATATTTAAAGATAAATTTGACACAGGATTTAATTCAACATGGAAATGATTTTGTGGGACTATAACTCTACTGGCAGGCTTGTACCACATCTGAAATGTGAGTTTATCCTAGTCATGGATCATTTGATAAATAAAAATAGATTTCTTATTCATTAGATGAGAAGGTGATTATTCACTTCAACATCTATTTCATACTGTGGCATGAAATTCGTTTTCATTGTCAAGCCATTCAGTTGTATCTGACCACCAGCCATTCTATGGCTCAGCTCTCTCTATGCCTCTCTGTCTCACACCTCCTCCTTCAGATATGCCTCGGTCATCCCAGTGTCTTCCTTTATAGTGTCCAGCCAGCAGGTGCTAGGGTGGCCCCTTCTTTAATTCTAATTAGAACTACAACTTCATTCTGACAATGTGTACATTATTTACTTAATCTTAGAATGGTTGCAAATCTACTTTCTGCTTTTTTCTTCTTGCTTCTTTTTTATTCCACTTTCCTGGGGGGGGGGGGGGGGAATCAACAAAAGTTAATCTCTTCTATTACCATCTTCATTGTATTTATATAAACAAGTGTAGGAAAAGTAGCCATGCAATAATTTGCACTGAAAACCTAACAATTGGTAAACAGTTGAGCATTCATACTCACAGCTGCTGATTGCTAAAAAAGATGCCCATATTCCTTTTTTTTCTTTTCTTTCAAGTTTTTATTATAATACAACATACAAAAAGAAACAAGTTCAGGAAAAAAAGAGAAGGAAGAAGAGGAGAAGAATGCAAGGAAAAAGAAGGAAAAAGAAAAAAATAGTGACTTCAGACTTTTTTCAGTGCAGTACAGTACAAAAAAGTTAGAGTCAACTTTTTGCTTTTCATTTCTGATAGATATAAACCGTTTCTATAATATCAATGTTAATCTAGTCATCAAAACCTACAATCAACAGGGTTTTTTTTCCTATTTCAAGCATGAAGTCCAGAAGTGGTTTCCAACTGGAAAGCAAGCTGGATAAAGTTCTTCTCTTTTAGGAAAAAAGTCAACTCCACCATCTCTGCCAACTTCACTAGGCTTACCATGCATTCTTCCATTGTGGGAACTGATGTATCTTTCTATTTTTGTGCATATGATTCTCATCATTGTCAACACATATAACAACAAAATTCCAAATTTTCTTTTACGTTCTTTACCCAATAATCTTAAAAGAAAAACTTCTGGTTTCAATTGTATATTTGTTTTAAGAATTTTCTGACTTAAGATAAAAACCTGACCCCAATATTTTTTTTACTTTGTCACCAAGTCCACCAGAGAGGATAAAAAGTACCTTTACAATTACATTTCAAAAATATTTTTGAGATTCTTTTGACAGTTTTTCATAGCTCATTGAAAGTGTCAACCTCTCAATAAGGTTGAATGAATTAAATTATTAAATTCATCCTGTCCAGCAGTTGGTAATAGCTGAATAGAATCCACATTCAGATAAGAGAACATTTGAAAACTGGCAGGACAGATGTAGCTGCTTACCTCAATCTCATAATACTATATAATTGCTTTGTTAAATGATCATCTTATTTCTCTAATCCACCTCTTTGCATTGCCTCTAGATACCAGAAATAATATGAATGCCATCTTCTTTAAACATGTAGCTTGCTCTAACAATAACACATTTCACAGCCAGCTGTAGCAAAAATTGAGAAGCTCGTTCACAATGAAGCAGCTTCATTAATCAGGATGTCACCCAAGCTTGAGCAATATTATTGAACATGCTTTTTTTACACTGAATATGTCTATCAAAAAGTTAAATATAAGACAAAGAAACTTTTTAAATACCAAGAACATTAATTATATTAATGCCCCTTCTACATATATTAAAACACAACCAAAATATGAGATTTGAAATTAAAGCATAACTATTTTAAATTAGTAATGCTATAAACTTCCTCATCAATAGAAAGTACACACTACCTAAATCTGTCATTATTTATGTTTTATCCTTATTTTCCCCCTCTCATATTATTTGTCACTTCTATATAGGACTATAAGCCATTTTAGAGTTCTTTCTAAGCCCAAAAATAGCAAATAACCAGTTAAAACAAGCAAGCAACCTTAAAATTAATGTTTAATCTCCTATAATACTCATTAATTTTCTTTGCTGAGTCCATGAGTTCTTAACAATGATAACTGAAAGTGACTTCTTTGAGTCACCTAATGTAACCTACAGAGTTAAGTTACAGAGTAGTCAATGTCTGGAATACTCTACCTGACTCTGTGATTTCTTCCCCAAACCCCAAAATCTTCAACATTAGACTGTCTACTATTGACCTCACCCCTTTCCTAAGAGGTCTGTAGGGGGCGTGCATAAGCGCACCAAAACGTGCCTACTGTCCCTGTCCTATTGTTTCTTTTTTTTTTTCTTATTCGTATGTATTTATAATCATGTTTATACTTATACCTGTTATCTAATAATTGTTTGACAAAATAAATAAAATAAAGTTTATTAGTACAATAGGAAGACTCCTTTGGACGAATATGACCCAAACACCCCTCTTTTTTTCTCTCAGAACTTTGCTGAATTTAATGGGGCTTATTTCCAAGTCAGTGGATACATGGTGGAATGCTGGTGGCAAATACCAAAGGATGAGGATGATGGGGATAATGATTATCTTTTTTGTTCATTAAACATGAAACTCAGTCAACAACATTTAAAAATGCATCACAAATACCATTGACTGGTAACTGATGGTTGATACAGGTTGCTGCCAGCATCCTAGGTATCAACCAAGTATCTTCTTAAAGCATACGATGTTCCAAGTAGCGCAGTTTTCTGCAGTTCAGCTGGTGTTATTGCAGGAAGCTGCAATTTCTTGATGTGTTTTATAAAATTTTTGAACATGATACCAAGTGCCCCGATAACAATGGATATCACTGTTACATGTTTCATCCATAACTGTGTAGTTTTGATGGCCAGGTCGTGATATTTCGTGATTTTTTTTTCCAGTTCTTTTTCTTCGACTCTGGCATCTCCTGGTACAGTGATATCAATAAATTGTACACTTAGGCCCTCGACAACTCTAATATCTGACATGTTGTGTTCCAAATGGTGATCCATCTGTATTCGAAAGTCCCACAAAATCTTCACTGTCTCATTATTATTATTATTGTTGTTGTTGTTGTTATCATTATCATTATTATTAGAAAAAGATAAGAAAATTTGTTGAGATGATGCAGACAATGAAGCCTCTAGGACTGCCTATTCCCCCTACAATATTTTTGTCAAATTGGAACTGTGACGAGTCAATTTTCAATGATACTAGCTTGGTGCATGAGTATGCAAGTCAGGGATTTCTTGCCATTTACAAACCATATCATCAGATATTCAGACATGGGAAAGTATGATTCTGAGACACTGCCTGAGCTTCTCAAGACTGATTTGTCTGTTGTGTCTCCACATCTACTCTGGGTATCTCCCAAATGGAAATAATGTGAACTAAAGATAAATCAAATCACCTTACAGTGGTAGGTCTGATCCATTATCAAAATAATAAGACAAAGGTGCAGAATAGTGCAAAACAAGAAGGCATATACAAAATACTCAGACACATCCCTAATTTTCATGAATGTAAGATGCGGGTGGGAATTGAAATAAAATCAGACTGCCAAGATTCTGTTACTGTAGCCAGAATTAACATGTGTAGTTTGAGCTCTCTTGTGGAGTCAATTTATTGGTTTGATCCATATTGTGGGCTGACATTTTGCCATGAGTGGGTAACCAGCTCAGCTCTACATAGGGCAAGAATTGAAATGGCCTTTCTTAGTTCAAATGGGATGAGGAAAAGATGTAATCAAAACTGGCAAATAAACGATTGCCATCTCAGCATCTTCATTATTCTTAATACACTGCCTGAGGCTGAGAGCTGCTGCAGATAAAGATTTTTAAAAAACCCACAAATGCCATTCCAGAATACTTTTAAATTTGAATAACATAAATATGCCTCTCTTCTTTCCTAAATAAAATAGTATGTGACTGTTCTCATTTCCACTATCATGTTGCAAACTTTTGAAACTTTTGTTTTTCAAAAAGAAACCGGGTAGCTTTTTCATTCCTGTGGCAAAATTTTACCAGCTGTGATCAAACTGTAACCCCTTGCCAGATTCTTCAAGTATACCCATAATCCAATTATCAGAAATGTGATGAGAAAACCCAAACAGACCCAGACAAACACATATACAGTTTCTTGTCTGGATAAAGAGATAATGAGAAACTGAGAAATGAGATAGATTAAGCTTGTTTAAATAAAAGTGAAAATAGGCCAAATTGTGTCAGTTTTGTTTAGTGTTGGGAACTTTCCATTGAAATGTGAGGATTTTTTTTAAAAGCATGTAAATTACAGTAAAACTTATCAGTCAATCCCCAGAATGACTCAGTGCAACGTTTCAAAGTAAGTTAAAAGTTTAAAGGTCTGGAAACATAGCTCTGTGATTTTCTTTTACATGCACTTAGATTACTGATAAGAAAAACAGTTTCTAATTTGTTGCATTTAATAATATGTGTTACTTATATTTTATTAATGGTAAGAATATTGATATGAATTACAACATAATGCAGGAGAACACAAAGTTTTATTATAGATTTTTCTCTTTCTAATACAATGCGTTATATTAAAACACCTAAGACAATAATAAAAATGAAAATCTACACAATGTGATTTGTGATTGAAGCTATGAACTATGTATGTAAGATTAGGGTAGGAATAAAAAGGAAGATGCAATTAAATTCTAATACATAAACCAAACAGTGACTATTGAAGTATTTTAGTGTTAGACGTGAACTGGAAAGAATATAGAAAGGTTTAAGAAAACATCCAGGGGCTGGTTTAGGTAAGATAAAAATTGGGAACATATTAGTCTCCAAAATTGTCTCCCTACAGAAATTAGTTGAGGATGAGTACAAACCAAAAACATAAAACAGTCTTCATCATAGGATTATGTTTGATTCAGTTTTCATTCTCTTAAAGAATAATGATGAATAGCCTCCTTAAACTGTTCCCTGAGATTAGATTTGCACAGTGCTGGACTCCTTTTTCTACCTTGATTTTTTACAACTATGAAAAAACAAACAACTTTGCAGACATTCAACTGTCTTGGTGCAGTTCTCCCAAGCACTAATTCACCAACTAGGGATTGAGACAATTCAAATTCAGTTCAGGTTGCCTTGGGGTAGAAATAACAAACTTTTGAAGCTGAAAGCTTTCTTGGCCTGGAAAGAGTATGCCATGTATTGAATTGCTAAGCTGTGGGATCTGAGCTGTGTTGAAGAACCAGATCAGGCCAGGATAAAATTTAATATAATAATTGAGATGATTGATAATTTGAACATTACCTCATTAAAAGTTGCAGTTTGTGGGCATTGCAAACCTCTTAAAATCATCCAAATTGGTTCTATAATTGACGGAGTTCTATAGAGATTGAGGTTCCAACATATTTCTTCTGGTATTAGCAAAGACTGGCATAAAAATAATTTTAAAAAATGAGCTGATGTACTTAATGAACTTTTAAACACATCTACATGATGTGATTCCTTTTTAGAAGCTCCATATGATTATGAATGAATGAATGTATGCATGATATTTAGGATCAGCTCTGAATAGCAATAGCACTTAATTATATACCACTTTATAGTGCTTTTATAGCCCTCTCTAAGCAGTTTACAGAATCAGCATATTTCCCCCAACAATCTGGGTCCTCATTCTACCCACTTCGGAACGATGGAAGTCTGAGTCAACCTTGAGCCTGGTGGGATTCAAACTGCCAAATTGCAGGCAGCCGATTATCAGCAGAAGTGGCCTGCAGTATTGCACTCTAACCTCTTGTGCCATCGAGGCTCTTTATACTTACATATTTAAAAATATTTAAAATATTAGGCCATGAATATGATTGGAAACAACATTCTTAGAAATAGCCATATAGTATTACACTGATTAACTACAGTATTTTATGTACATGCTACTACTCCAAATATGGTTTGTGATGCACAGGAAGGTTGCAAAAGGAGAGGAATCCAAGTAGGGAAGTCCATGGGAAGTGGATAAAAAAAAGAGACAAGATGGCAACCACAGTTGACGCCCTGCATGTAAAAAAAAAAAAGGGCTGGGTTTCTATTTCACAGCTATGACTGCCATCTTGATTTTTTTTTTCCCTTCCCTGCAGACAACCCTGGATCCTAGAAAGTGCCATCAGTTTGGTTCAGAAATACAGCAGATGGAAAGCTAACAATAAGCTTGATGGCAAAGGTGATATGCTTGATCAGACTTTGAAGATTCTTAACAAAGGTATTGTAGGCTTCAGAAATTGTGTCCTGGTGGAGTACAAGATTGGTCCTGAACCTAGTCACTGAGAAGGAAGAAGGGTGCAAAGGGAACTCAGATAATTCTTCTCCAACAACACACAGACTGAAGTATATATATTTTCAGAACTATGAGAAAATGGCTTTTTCATGTAATAACTTCTGAATCTTGTACTTTATTCTTCCATCTGCCCTTATTCTCAATATATTATTAAATTAAATAAAATCAACACAAGTGCATTCTTGGAAAGCTTTTGTCAGTGAGTTGAAGATAATCCTCCTTTCTCCCGGCAGGCCTTATTTTGAAAGCATGCAGTGCATGAGCAGGGAGATGGTAAAGGTTTTATGAAATGAAAAACGACAACAATCATAGAAGGCAGATGTGCAATATAATGTTATATAGGAAATAGATTGATAAACAGTCTTAGTATTTCTTTTACATTGCACTCTTTGTACCTTTCATGGCTAACCAAATGGCTCAAGAATCAAGCATAGTATATTGGAAATGACGCCCTGGTTCATCAAATTCTTTCTTTCATGGTAGAGAATAGAGGTCACCTGGTGTCCTATATTCCATTTTTATGTTGCTGTCTTTATGTATATAAAAGGGTTATGGCTGGAATAATTAAAAGCCTCTCCCTTGGGAATTCTCCATGCCAATTACACAGGTCTAAAAGCTCAGTGTTACTGATATAGATAACATTGATCAACGATACTGGTATTAAGATCTCCAAACTTTTAATCTTTGGCCTTTTGTGTCTTTTTTTAATCTTTGCTTTTGCAGGCCAGTTTGATCCAATCTGCCAATTAACTGTTTTTGATCCTTGTGTCCATTTAATCAAGAAACATTTTATTTTTGCTAGCTGCGCTGAGGGTTATATGTGTTTGCTCTGTTCTAGGTAATGAGATTGGCTGGGAGTGTTCTGGGTGCAAACTAAATAGGAAAGTTCCCACAGGAATTTTCCAACAGATGGTAGTGCAAATCAACTTTCTGAAGAAACCTAATTGCAAATGAGTCATTTCCATGGGGGTAAAATGGTTTCGCAAGCTTCCTCTACCTTTGGCATATATTCGGATGATTTTTTGGTGCCAAACAAAAAATTGGTACCCACAACAGATTGTCATTCTTTGAATGTTACTGCTAGAAGTGGTTTTTGGGATTGCAGCAATTAATCTGTATAGGATGATCTGTCTGTGTTATTCCATTTTAATCCTGATTGCATTACTTTTGGATGTTTAACGACTGCAATTCACACAAATGGAATTTTGTTTAGCTAAGTAAATATATTTAGTTCTTTCTATTGGGTAAAATCTTTTTGTTTTACTCAATGTTAACCACTTAAGGCCTACTAGCAAATTGGGTGACCATATAAAGCTAAAGCTAATGAATTTAGAAATGAATCTCTATGTTTGTGATATGTTTAGATGCAGTTTTATACTGATCTATTTTGCAGTAATTTTATCTCTTTAACATGTGCACTTGATCAAAATGAAATGAAATGGATTGTTCAATAATAAACCCAACTTCAAAACAGGAACAGAATAACTGGTTTCTACAATTTGCATCTCAGCTTCAGGTAAATGTAGGAGGAAACTTGAAAAGTTTTACATATACAAATTGATAATGACCTCTCCTGTTGTTGGTGACATTCAAGTTTCACCCAGATGAAGCCTCCAATAACTGCTTCCAAACTACTCAGAATACAACTATACAAAGAACAGTATAACACCATCCAGTCATATTGTGTGATAGAGGGTATGCTATGCTGGAAGGAGAACAGATTTAGGATGACAGAAGTCTTCCCTGGCTTCAGGACAGAAGGAAATTACATGGTTAAAGCAACTCAGTCCTTTATAATAGAATTCTTATCATTGTATTCCAAGCAGTTTCCAAATCCTCTTTATTTATATCCATTTTCCACTTGTTCTTGATTGGATGCCTAATGAGTCTTCTAATACATTCTCATAGATGACTTATAGTTTCTCTTCCTGAAGACAATGCTCTTTTACTCTAGTTTTTCTCACTTTCTTTAATGCCCATTTTCTCCTAAGATTTATCCTGACCCTACCATATACAGATAGTTTGCAATGTATGACTGCAACTGAGCATGGCAATTACAGTTGTAGGTCATGATGTTTATAAAGTGGGTCATCATGTGACCAGACTCTTTTTTCACGGCAGGTCATTAAGTAAACACAGTGGTCACAGTGAGCACTGTGATCATTAAACAAACCCTCTATTCGCTATGCACCCTTTTTTTGCTGGAAACTGGAAGTAAATGCCATGTTATACATTGTGTTATAAATCGTGGACAATGTGTGGGGCGCTGCAAATGGCCATAAATGCAGGCCAGTTGATGAGTGCTCAAAATTCAGTCACATGACTGTGGGGGAAGATATCATAATTTTAAAATAGGGCTGTAAGTCCAATGGAGGGGGATCCATCATAACTTTGAATGGTCACTAAGTGGCCAATCGTAAGTCAAGGACTATCTGTAATGCTGATACAAATATAGGTTATTTTATCCCTTTTTAAATCCATCATTAATTCTCACAGTCTTTTATTGCAGGCAGTAAAATCAATCATTCTTTTCAATTAATTTCCTTGTAATGTGCACATATGAACAAAGCTGTGCTTAAGTCAGTTATATGAAGGAAACTCCCTTTTCTAAATAAATATTCAGTGGTCATCATTCACATTTATTTTTGGATCAGTTATTTGTCCTGCATGTTCTCATTCTCACATGCATTTCTGTTGCTTTACAAAATAATTCTCCTCTACGGATTTTATTAATTCAGAAAGTTGTAGTTTTTCACAAAACTCCTACCAGTATCTGAATAATTATATACTCCACCAGATTAAGCCACTTTCACTCATAACTATTTCATCATTTCCCTTTTCCAAAGACCCCATGTATCAACCTCTCGTATTTATTCCTCTGAAATTCCAAGTTGTAACCTCCCATTTGCCATGATTATTGCCAGATAGGCTTTAATCAGTTGAGGTTTTCATATAATGCTTTTGTATAAAGATACCAAATAAAGTATAGAAAGTATGTCAGGTTATCAGCCTTAATTACATCGATATCACAACATGCAGCATTCCTGACTCCTGTTCAGATTCCACATACTACTGTTTGTGCTCTGTTGACTAAGTATACTGATATACCGAGACAGGTAAACGCAGAAAATGGCTACTGCTTGACTGGTTAAGTGTTGAAATTGTGATTATTTTTACTACAGCAATATATTGGGGTCTTGGAAGCCTTAGTCCCACGAACACAGTCTTAATACAAATGAATTTAAAACAGAACATATTACAGGATGGTTTGATATCTGGACAAAGTCCTTGCTTAGGGCAGATTGATCCTTTCGATCCTTTGCTGAAATCACAAGATGTCTTATAAAGCTTACACTGCATTGAAGATCCTATAAGCAGAGGAAACAAGTCATCTGCTTTGTACTAATAGATGGTTTTATGATATTTATTAACTCCTTATTAACTCCATCAAAATAGACAATCCATTATAAGCAATGGTAGAAAAATAATAGTTTTAAAACAATACTTCCCATCACAAATCCCTAAAAGCTTTCAGCAGTCTGAATTGTTGGGATTGAACTTTGCATATACCGGCTCTCTGCATCTATAAACTTGCTGATCACAAGGGGCATTGGCTGCAGAACTGACTAGCAATGCACTTTTATTTCCTTTCTTTATCTAACAGAGTTTCTTTGCATATCTCTATGTAACTTGGTAAATTGGTTAGAATGGCTTTCACCATTCTTTCTTACTCACTCACTCCATTTTGGCACATAAAGGGCAAATTTGTTTGCTTGTTTAACTAATCATCTGGTCTGTTCACTAATGAATTGTGTTTCTTTCTCCAGTTTGCAAAGTAATTAGTTCCCAGTATCTTGCAAACAACTAAAACAAACATTAGCATCTGTGAAACAAGGAAAAATTTTAGTCAGAACTAAAGAAGCTGTGCAAAAGAGACTGTACAGCATTAAAACTAAAACATAAATGCGGCAAAGGAAAAGGTGACAAATACATCATGTTCTTTTCTTAATGACTATACAGACACTATATTGCAGTAGTTGCCAACCAGTGAGCCAGGGACCACTGGTGGTCCATGAGAAAATTCTGGTGGTCTGCAGAGAAATGTTAGCTCCAAAGCACCCCCCAAAGCAATTAATTCAGGCTACGCAGGAACACAAGGATGCACCACCCATATGGCCTGGGAATACAAGGCTCATGTCGGTTGCATTGAGAACAATGTGAGGTAGTGAGGGGAGGGGGGAAAGGGCGGAGTGGGGGAACCTGCCCCACTCACCCCACGTGCCTCACCTGGCCACCGGCTTGCTTCTTTCCGTTTCTTTCTTATTCTGCTTTTGGCTGCACGCAAGGAAAGCAGCAAGTCTTTCTCTCTCCCCCAAACTCTGCCAGAAATGAATCTTTGGGACCCTGCAAAGCATCCTGCTCCAAGAGGCTTGACAAGTCTCACAAAGACTCATTTCTGGCAAAGTTTAGGGGAGAAAAAAAAAGACTTCTGCTGCTTCTGCTGCTTTCCTTGCATGAAGCCAAAAGTCTCTCTCTCTCTCTCTCCTCCTGAGAACAGAGCTGGAGACGGTATTCTGGGATCCCAAATAAAGAATGGTTGATCAGCAGGAAAACAGGGTGGGGAATTTTCCTGCAGACTTTTTGGGGGATTTTCCCAGGGTCTCTGGTCCGCGGGATTTAAAATTATGAATTTGGTGATCCCTGAGGTCCAAAAAGTTGGCGACCCCTGCTATATTGGGCACCATGCCATTTCCTTAAGCAATAATAAAGAAATGTTTGTCACTTGCCTTCCAGGATGGCATTATAGGTAATCCTCAACTTATGACCACAACTGAGCCCAAATTTCTGTTGTTAACTGAGACATTTGTTAACTGAGTTTTGCTCCATTTTACCAACTTTTCTTGCCACCGTTGTTTAAATGAATCACCGCAGTTGGTAATTCATTAACACAGTTGTTAAGTGAATCTGGTTTCTTGTCAAAAGGTGGCAAAAGGGGAATCACATGACCTTGGGACACAGATGTTTCAGAAACCAATTTTAAAATGGAAATACTTGAGAACAATTTCTGCCCTTCAATAGCTATCTCCATAATACACATTTTTAACTTTTATGTGTATGAAAGATACTCAGTGACTTTACTGGAAGCTTTCTAGACAGTCAGGAATGAGAATGTATTCTGCTTCTGTCCTCTTTAATCACTACATCATTCCCCGTAATTGCCACTGAATATACCAAAGCTTAATTTTATTTAATTAATCTAAGAGATGATTTAAGTTTGTTTGTCATAGATCAAATATTCTTCTTTCCATAAAAATCAGGTTGATCCTTAGAAAATCATTCTTCATCAGAACATACCGCATTCAACTAGAAATGTCTGAAGCACGCTAAGGTTTCACCAAAATGAGTTAACGTGCATTGTGTTAGAATGCAAACTCTGTATTATATATAGTTCAAATAGTTCACGTACTTACATATTTCACATACATATTATGATACACATATGAAAGGTCAGATTTTACTTTGCAATATCAGGAGGCACTTTTTAGCATCCCTCACATGGGTGGCTGTGTCTTCAACAAAACTTTTCAACCAGATCAGTTTAAAAAAAACAAACAAACCCCAAATGAAATATTTGCCATAGTTCCATTTCCCTTGTATCACGATTATACATTATTTATGTCCATAGCCATACATCCACAACATTCTTTTGATGATTGGAATTGATAAATTTCTCCTTTAAAAAAGAACTGCTCATCCCAGAACATAATTATAGGTTTTTTGTTGTTGTGGAAGCATATGATCACAAAAGGCAAGGCAGCAAAGTGACTAATACTCTGTTGTCCTTTCTTGAACAAGTCCTCTCTGGGTCTGTTATAATATTCCACTTATAAATCAATTGCTCCAATCATCTACTCTGTCAAGGTGTGCAGATCACAGAGAAAATAATTGGTAATTCTCAGAAACCATTTTCAAGCATGGAGGCAATCAGTCTTACTGGAATACACAGAGACTCTCTGATTTTAAAGCTATAGCAAAGCTTTGTTGATTTAAACTAAGTACTATATACAATCATTGCCACATTCACTTTTTCTTATTCACACCCCACTTACCCAAATGCTATCCAACTAGGCTGGCCAGGCACTAACCAGAGGAACAGGAGCCATCAAATCCATATTCAGAACTATTAAAAAAACTGGGATGCCCCTTTTTATCCCTACTTTCTTGTTTTAGTGATTTGTAAATTTGGCAACTGTCAGTAACATTAATGTTTCCTTGGACTTTGTACCCAGATTCCTTTGTTATCTTTTGATGGTTTTTTTCCCCCATATCTTTTAGGTCTTAACAACTTATCTCCCTATTATCTATTTCTGAAGGCATCTTTTGACATTTAATTGTGTTTGTCCTGTGTCTGGTTAACTTTTAACTTATAGCAACAATTGTCAATGTCGGCTTAGCTTACACATTTGAAGCTAACTTCTCCATGGCTTTTACAACTTTAAAGGTAATTTTATTTCACAGGGTCTTCAATTTTAGATAGGTTTATTGGCATCCATTTTGAAGGAAGCTGATTGGAATAACTAATTTAATACTACTGGTACCTGGGTTATTATTAAGTTATAATTTGTTGCTATTGTTGTTTTTATAGTTTAACATATTGCAACCCCACCCACTTTTTGAGTGAGTGGATTATATGAACTGTAAAATAAATAAATAAATAATAAATAAATAAATAACTTACACCATGCAAGACTGATTGTCTTTGTTTTCTCAAAGCTATAAGTGTAGACTGAGAAGTAAACAAAAAGCATCTTTCAGAAGACAACAGCAAATCATTTGTCCTTTGACAAGAAAACAACATGGATTTGTGCACATAATCAAGAGGAATCAAATTAGACTCAACACATACAACAAAAACAATGCAAAATATTTATTTATGAAAAAAATAAATGTTTATATTTTAAAATGTATCTACATGCTATTAAACCTCTCATGTCTTAACCTTAGCCTGGACAAAATGGTGCATTATAGGGCATTTTTTTTTCAACTGAAGTACTTCAAATGGTTTGACACAGGGGTGTCAAACTTGTGCCATCACGGTGTCGTCACGTGACGTATCGTGACTTTTTCCCTTCGCTAAACCGGGAGTGGGCAGTGCCAGTGCATATTGCATCCGGCCCACGGCCCATGAGTTTGACAGCCCTGGGTGAACACACAGAATACGTCTGGAACCCATGACTCCTGTGGAATTGAAATTTGGCAAATTTTATAAAACATTTTATTGCATAAAAATTATCATACAGCATTTTGTGATAATACCAAATGTCATAAAATATTTCCTATGGTCAATTCCTGATGTCTGACTGTGCTATATAGTTCAATACAGGCTACTTTCAAGGCAAATATGTCTTTGAATATCTCCCTCAATTTTTACATTTTTTTTTTTCAGGTACATTAGAAGCTCTGCCTTTGTTGAAAGCACTGAGGAATCTGGTAAAGAAATATCTCTGAGATAAATGGTAACAGTTGTCTAGTTTTAAAATTAAATTCTTAATATACCATAACACAACCTAACAAGATAAATTCATGACATCCTTGTAAATTAAAAAAATACAAAATCAACATATACAGACCTCTGGGAAACTTAACACACCTTTTTATGTAAATACCACAGATCTTTGAGGAAAGTATTGGCTCTGTAAATTATATTGACATTACTGTGTCATTCCAATATTTGCTATGTTTCTTCAAAACAGGAAACAAACAAACAAAAAAAAAACCCCAAAAGATGATCCTTGACAGGATGGCCAGGTACCCAATTTATTTTCACCCAGAACATCATTACAATGGATTGTTATCAAAATTGAGCAACATCGTTATTTATTTTACATGGCATTCGTGTAAATAAAGGGCACACATGCCTTGAACTTAAAACACCCATTTTCCCATTAATCCTATCCCCATGGCAAAACATGGCATTAAAATTTTCCCTTTTGACACTAATAACATGCTCATGTTGTCAGTCACAACCTCTTCATCCCAAATATTTCTTAGCCACAAGAAAGTAGCTTGGTTGCTTCTTCTTGTGAACAGAGTGGCAGTTTAGACTGGGTTCAGCATCACAACCAGGTCTTTGCTGCTAATCAGTTCTTGTTTAATTCTCAGGAGCAGATTGGTCTCTACTGCATTCATCTCTAGTCCGAGTAGTACTGAGAAGTGTGGTTAATTCTAATCTGCCAAAAGAGAAAATAACTGGATTTATAGATCATAATAAACTGTAAGTGCTCTGCTTGGTTTCAGCTAAGCATGAATTGTGAACATCAGCTTATGACTTGTTTAGCTAACCAAGGTTAAAACAAATAGTGACTTCAGAAGAAGTTTGCGCCCTGCCTTTCTTATTTTATAGGATGGGTAAAACGAGACCAAACATTGTAACTGTCAGTCTTGTCTTATTTTCCTCTCAGTACAGACTTATAAAAATAAGGGAGAATGGATCTCTTAATATCTCTTTCTCTTCTCTTAGATCAGGTGCAGGTAAACAAGTAAGAGAAGGCAAGAACTTCATCCTCCACCTTTTTCTCAGTCTCTTAATTAGAGATCCACCTAAAACCACAAACAAATCACTGATCACATTTGTGGCCATAGATGAAAATGTAAACATGATTGGGGAGGATACTATTACAATGTGATGATCAGATCTAAGTGGATCCTCATGAATTTACAAAGATTCCAATATGAAGTATTGAAAGCATATTATTTTTGAAACAAACTGTGGGCGTAATAATCCATGCAGGTTCACAGGAAATGCTAAATCCTGATGGTTTGGATTATTTAGATTAGAATGTAATGTAAGGTTATCCAATTGTGGTTTACTCACTACCTATGCATTAATCTGTTACTCCTCCCTCACTACACTATTTGAATCTTTGCTAGAGAATCAATTGTGAATCCAGGTCTTGAATCAATACTATTATGCTGTGGTATTATATGGACAACTGATGGTCCTGATTAAATTTCTAAATCTAATTATGATAGTTGGAATACGGGAAGTCCTCAACTTACAACCACAACTGAGCCCAAAATTTCCATTGCTAAGTGAGACCAGTTGTTAGGTGAGTTTTCCCCCATTATACAACTCTTCTTGCCACTGTTTGAAGTGAACTGTGGCAGTTGTTCAGTCAGTAACACAGCTGTTAAGTGAATCTGGCTTCCCCATTGATTTTGCTTATCAGAAGGTTATAAAAAGAGTTGACATCACTCCTGGACACTGCAATTATCATAAATAACAAGTCAGTTGCCAAGCAGCTGAACTTTGATGACATGACTCTGAGGATCCTGCAAAGTTTGTAAGCTTGAAAAACAGCCACAAGTCCCTTTTTTTTTCAGCACCGCTGTAACTTCAGTCACTTAAACTAATTGCTGTAAGTAGAAGACTACCTATAAAAATAGTCGGATTTGTGATGTTACTGCTCATTCATTCTATTTAAAAAAAGAATCATGGAAAAAGTAAGATAAAAAAATATATACTTAGACCTTCCTCCACCTTTCTCCCCCACCCCCCAGCTCTTATTGAAGTCGACCGTTAAATGAGCGCAATCCTTCATTCTTCATTTAAACAGGTTTGTCTTTCTATTTCCTTACTCACCACCCAGCAGTTAATGTTCATCCAGAATTCCCCGGGGTGCTTTCTTGTGAGTAACGAAGAAGTTGCTTACACGCTGTCTGAAGTTAAGTTTACTTGTTCTCTCTGCTTCTAACTTTCCCGTCGCCGAGGCGAAGTGCGGGGCTTCCCGTTTTCCACGTCCATCCCGGGCGACTGCCGCTCCGAAACAGGAGCAGAAGCTGCGGTGTTTTTTGTTTTACAGCGGCACAACGGGACATGTTGTTATTTCGTCCGAGGAAGGGAAGGGCAGGGCTGGGTCCTCCGGGTTCAAACTTCAAACAGGTTCCTGCTCCGTTCTTTCGGCGGCAGCCGTCAGGGCAGGGTTTGATGTGTAACCCTTTTTCCCAACGTGCTGGAACTCGTTTCCACGCCCGTCCCTGCCCACAATCGCTCCCGAGAGAGGGAAGGGCGGGAAATACCTGAGAGGAAGGCGGAACAGCGTCCCGACTTGAAACTCAGCACTTTTTCCCAACAGACCGGGGCGGTTTATAGCAGTCGAGCGGCGGGAAAAGCTCGGGGGATCCTCACTCGCCGGGACTCAGCGAAGTAAGTTTCGAGAGTGGGTGTGAGCGGGCGGAGAGCGTCCCGCCGACTTCCCTCGCTTTGCCCCGCACTTCGGGGAGATGCGGAGTGGGAGGCTTTCGGCCGGCCGGCCGAGGGACTTCCCGCCATGCACGAGCCCCAGCCGACACCCTGTTGTGGTGGTGGTGTTGCCGGTGGCTTCGTTTTTACGCTCTGCGTCGCGGAGAAGGGCTGGAGATACGCTTCTTCCACCGCACGCACGCACGCTCGCTCTCCGTCTCCTCTAAGGACGGACCGGTGGACGGCTGCGATTGCCAGGCTTTGCCAAGCCAGAGCTGGGGGGGGGGGAAGAGAAAGAAAAATACGTGTCGTATTTAAAGTTTGGGGTTTAAAAAAGGGGGGTAAATAAAGAGGAGGGGGTTTTAAAAAGGGGGGTAAATAAAGAGGAGGGGTTTTTGTCCTAGTTTGGAAAGAAGAAGAGGCGAGGAATGAATAATGTGGGGGTTATTTGAGGCTGTCCTGAGGGGGGGAGCTTTGCTGGCGTGAAAGGTGGGGATGGTGTCCTTCAAAATCACCCCATAACGTGATAAACTTTAGGTGAGGGAGAAGGAAAATGGTTCCGCAGCTTAAGAGTTTTAAGCGAGCGAAAAGAAAGAAGGAAGGCGACGCGGGGCCCTTAAAGAGGCCAAATAAACCGGCCGAAGCTTTTGTGTGACTGGAAGGCTCCCTGAGCGAAGGCAACCGCGAGTGTTAACTTTAGCCCGAATCTGGTCACCACTTTCTTCGCCTCCCACGGACGGTTGAGGGGGAAAAAAGCAAATAAAAGAGGGCAATGGTTGACGTTTCCACAGACTTATGTTATTTTTCCTGAGGAGATTTTCGGGTCGCTTTGTGATGTTTGAATTGTTTTTTATTTAAACAAAACAAAACAAAACAAAACTTGGCTGTGTTTCGAATGCGAAGATGCAACTTTGAAGGAATGAACTTAAAGGCTGGTTTACCTTCGACGAAAGCGAGACGTTAAGGTTTTCCTCCCAGTTTCACATTGGGAAGGGAGAGTTTTTAAAGCTTTTTCTCTTCGTGCGGCCCTTCCCACCCCATCCAAGTCTGACTGAGGAAACTTAATGCCATCTAAAGAAGATAAGGGAGACACCTAAATGGGACGATATAGCGCTTTTCAGTTATGCTTCCTTTGCTTTCAAAATTACTCGTCACGTGATAGGAGCGCTCAGTAAGATTTGAGTCATGCATCTGCCAACTGTGCCTCATGTATGAAAGGCAGGATTTTATTTATTTATTAAATTCGTATGCTGCCCATCTCTATCTAGCGACTCTGGTTGGTTTACAAATACCATAGATAACAGAATAAAACAATTACAGGATCAAAACATTAAAACATCAGACATTAAAGTTAAAATATGAAAACATTAAAGTGGATAGAAATCTAGGCAATGAATATGATCCCAATACTGCACTATTTTAAAAACCCATCATTTAAAACCATTATTTTAAAATAATTTCATGGTAGGATGAAATATTTCAATTTATGATCAACATTATTTTACTTTTGGGACATGCTAAGGAAGGCTTGCAAGTTAGTTAAGTTGATGAGTTTGAGTGGTGAGTGTAGAACCCTGACAAGTTAGGCTGTACAAGATGATAATTATATTTTTATTCTACCTTTTATACATTTTGGCCAATTTGCATTAACATTTCTAGAAATTGCTTTTTAGTCTTGTGTCTTATGTAACTGTTTTATTTACATACTTTTAAATGACATAACCTAGAAAGTTATACTGTGAGAAGCTGAACCATCCCTTAAAGATTATGAAGGGAATAAATAAAGATTATGAAGGGAATAAATAAAGATTATGAAGGGAATAAATGGTTCAAATTACTTTTTTTTATCTCAAGCAGCATATTCACTACTTTAGAGAAGAAAACTCAGGATTAAAAAAAGCTATCTCCCCCTATTGAGGGCTTCATAATTTAGAATATTGTAGACTGATGAGGAAACTAGACAATAATTTTTACTGTATCTCAAATATCTTCCCCATGATGCTGTAGTCTTCTACTCCCTTGGAGCCAAGTTAATAATACCATTCTATTGTATTCATCTGTAAGAGTTATATGTGGCAGTAATCATCTAAAAGTATATGTGTATACAAAGCACAAAAATTACAGGAAACAAGAAGAGATCTGTTATGGACTGCAGTTAACTAAAGCTTCATTAGAAACAAGTACTGGACAAGAACCTTAATATCTCAAAGATGGATAGTGTCAGTCCTTCCAGGTAGACCAGGTCAGATACTGTAAGAAATACTAGAACTCTTGATATAAGGCTATACTGTAATAACAGAATCCTGAAAACCTCATAGATTTTGACTTTCCCTCCCTCTTATACCCAAGAGAATAAAGGAAAACCAAATCTTCATGAAGACTATCTCATAAATCTCTACAGGAAGTCTTCTGCTAAGTACCCTTGGAACAGGATGTTTAATGTCACAATCCACCATAAAATAGTCTGTTTTATTCACGTGTAAGGATTTTATATTGCACTAATCATCAAATTATCACGTAGCACAAAGCAGCTAAAAGCTGCAATCCCATAATCCTCAGAAAAATCTCCCAGAAATCATGAGATATAGCATTTATTTAACTAATGGAGATCTTGCTAAGGTACAAGATGCACCACAGCTAGTGTTATTCTACTGATATACTAAAGTGGGATTGGAAGTAAATCCCAAACTCTATTTTTTTTACAGTTCTTCTAGTATGGGGGTGAAGAGAAATATACCATTTCTTTTTTCCCCATGGCAAACAGCATAAAAACTATATTTTGGAAAAAAGATGAAAAAATAGAACAACAAATTCTAGCACAATGGATATCAGGCTTTTTACAATTTGCTTGTTTTAAGCAAAAGTTATTAATCTGTTTGAGGCAGAAATGTTAATATGTTGTATTGAAAGCAATGCTTTTATTGAGGTACATTGGAAAAATACCAACAAGATTAAACTGCACCCTAGCAAAAGTTTCATTAATTAATCAAAGATTGGTATTCCATAGCCAAAATTATGAGAAATAAGAGAATTTTTCTTTATTATGTTGCAACTATTTGATATAACGGATCCAAGGGCCTAAAATAGCTGTAACTGTAAGTAAAAGGATATGTGTTTATGTGTATGTGTATGTGGAACTGCTTTGCCAAACTCCCAGCTTAACACCCATTAATTGAAGTAATATATTCACGAAGGGTGGAGGTGATGAAGATAAATGACAGGATTAATTATTGCACATTGCAAAGCAAGATACAGTAATCACCGGCAAAGGCCATAACAGTAGATCTTTATAGAACAGAAATCTTTAATTGTAATGAATCATGAAAGGGAAAGGGTTTTCTGGGAACGGAGTGTTTCAACAGGCTATTTAATATTTGCATTCATTTAAACATGTCATCCATAAACTATTATTGTAATATAGGTAGCGGTTCAATGTAAAGAATAGCTAAGGATGAGAAATTGAATTATAAATTGCCTAAAACTGCCCAAAATGTTTTTGTCACAGGTGGGATATAAAGTTTTTTCATTAGCCAGTATATCTTTGCAATTATGTTGCAAATATTTTTTCAGCTGCCAAGTTTTGGTCATTTACAATGTAGTCTTACAGATTTCATCTCGAAAGCTTTGAAGATCAATTTTAAATCCTGCCTAGCAGCTGTTGTTTAAAGACCAAGCCAAATATTTTGTGCATTTTATTATTTATTTACTAAATTTCTATGCTGCCCATCTTACTCTCAAGTCCTTGGTGAATTAGTACTATATTAAATATATATATAAAGTTATGGAGAAATTATGGTATTTCTTACTGTAAATTAATGATTGCTAACACTAATAAATATTATTGCTAACTTCACACATAATTCTAAAATAGGGTATTTTTAAAACATGATTAGTTTAACAAACCATAATAGCTTGATTACCCTATGTTAAGACAAATTGGTTCAAAATTGAGGCTAAGCCAAACTAATTTATACAGTGCCTTAGTATTGTAAGAGAAAAGGACCCTTGATTGGATTCAGTACCAGCAGGAGTTCTTAGTGATCTTCATGGAGAGTCCAACATACAACGTGGTAGGGTTAGGGTATTAACCTATTAGTATTAATAAGATACTGATATTCTGAGATGTAAAAATATAGAGATTTCCTTTTCAAGTTATTCACAGAAACTACACTACTAACTATTGTTACATTGATTAAAGCAATATGATGTGCATTAACACACACTTTTTAAAATTCAATTTCAACTAATTCACTTGTATTCATATTTAAAAGATAATCAGAAAATCTTGAAATCATAATATGAGAACCAGATTAATAGATGGAGTTGCATTTATCATGACATCTTTACAGATTGTCTTCAAGTAACTTTTCTACATGTGAGTTAAGGTTTAGATTAAAGGAATTCTTGAAAGCCCTTGTTGAGGTTCATTAGAATCTCTTTTACTAAATCTGCCACTGTCCTTGCTTAATGACCAGTTGCTTGGCGAATGTTTGAAATTACATTAGACACTCCCAAAAGATACTTACGACCTAATTCCAGAGTTATGATGGTGGTTAATCTCTGTGGTTATATCGTATCACCACCATTTGTAGCATTCTTCATATGATGCGATTTATAACTTTTTTTTGCCTTTCCAGCAGTTTCCATAAAAAAAATGCCCATAGCAATATGCGGACTCATTTAATGACTCATTCATCTCATTTGCGTAACAACCATTGAAAAAAAAAGTTGGTAAAATTGTGTCAGTCATATGGGTGCCACATCTTATGACTGCATGATTTACAGTGGAAATTTTATACTCCATTACAGTCATTAGTTGAGGACTACCTGTGCTTAAAGGTCTTGAAGTGACTGAGAAATAATAATTCTAGTTGCTGCTTTAATTGGATTTTAGTTGCCTTGAATCATAATAACAATGATATCTGTTACAGTAGCTTCCTTAAGCATACCAAAGATATAAATTTGAAATAAAAAGTATATATTGTCATAGTGCTTAAATGTCACAGTTATAAAAACAACACCTATTAGTAATTAATGTAATTATCAAGTTATTAGTGTAACTTGAATTCCAAAAAGGTAATTGGGAGCATATAGAAATGGGAACACAGCAACTGTTTGCTGCAATTTTTTAAAGTAAATCTTTTTTTAGAATTTTTCTGTATTCTTAGGATTATTTTTCTTTCTTTTTTTTAGAAGTGTGCAGCTGCCCAGTAATCCAGGAAAAATGTGCATTTACTTTAAAGAGATGTGAATTGTTCATATCCTTGCACACGAGATAGCATTTGTTTGGGATCAAATCTGAAGTATTTTAGAACTTTATTAGTGATCATTTTGCTCTAGAAAAAAATATTGAGTTGACAATTAAAACAGTATAACTTATACATTAAAACAGAAAAAACAAACACTATAATAACAAAAGACAGAGAAGAATGGAATCCAATTTATACCAACTATTCAATGAACTCCACACTTCCAAGAGATCTCCAGACACCCTGACAAAGCCAAATTTTGAAGGCCTTTGGCAAGGCTATCAGGGCTGAGGCCATCTTCACCTCACAAGAATGATATTCCAAAAGGGTGCCATAAAAGAAAAGGCTCTCCTCCTGGTCCTGCCAAATGAAGCTCTGTGGCTTATGGGACCCTCAGTATGTCTTGCCTGTTGGAGCTGATGGGAAGGTTCAATATAATTGGGGTGAGGTGGTCTCTCAGATAATCTGACTCCATCTATGTAAGTCTTTAAATGTCAAAAGTAGCACCTTGTATTGGACCCCAAATCAACTGGTAACCATTGCAGCTCACAGAGCAGATACATATGTGCCATTTTGGGGGCACAAATAACTGCCTGAACCATACATATTTTGTACGACTGAATCTTCTTGATATCTTCAAGGGTAGTCACATGTAGAGTGTATTACAGTAGTCCATTTGGGAAGCGACTAGGGCATGAGTGACTGAGAGTAGAGCCTCCAGGTCCAGAAAGAGGTATATTGGTATATAGCATGAAGCTGTGCAAAGGTTCTCCTGGCCACAACTGCTCTCTGCTCTTTGAGCAGGAATTGAGAGTCCAGAAGACTCCCAGAGTTCGAAACATACCTCTTTGGGACATTGTACCTCCATTTGGAACTGAAGATGGTGAACGTCATATACAGAAGGTTCAAAACTCAAAACCATTCAGTCTTGCCAGAGTTCAGCTGAAACCTGTTGTTCCTTATCCAGACTCCCACAGCCTCCAGGCATCAAGAAAGGATGACAGTTCACTATACCTTATAGCTTGATGGTGTTTGTTCAGTAGATAAGAAGGCTGTTAGGCTCCACCTAGCAAGTAGAATTGGCACCAAGCAGACAACAAATCCAGAAACTTTTACTGAAGAAAAGTTATGAAACTCTGAAATAATTCTAGCACCTATAGAAATCAAACATTTGTGTTCCTTTTTCTTGCTTCCACCTAATGGGCTATCTATCTTCCCTTTTTTGGATCCCTCTGCCCCTTGTTTTTGCAATAGTCAAATTTATTATCAAATTCTTCCTCATTGTCTATGATAGAGGTACAGGTAGTCCTCAACTTACAACAATTCATTTAATGACTGTTCGAAGTTACAACAGTATTGAAAAAATGATTTATGACCATTTTTCACACTTAAAACTGTTGTAGCTTCTGCATGGGCACATGATCAAAATTCAGATTCTTGGCAACTGACTCATATTTATGGAAATTGCAATATTCTGGGGTTCTGGGTTCACCTTTTGTGACCTTCTGACAAGCAAAGTCAATGGGGAAGCAAGATTCATTTAATTACTAATTTAACTTCAGTGATTCACTTTACAACTGGAAAGTCGTAAAATGGGGAAAACTTCACTTAACAACTCTCTTGCTTAGCAACAGGAATTTTGGGCTCATTGTCATAAGTCAAGGACTATATTGTGTTAATTGGCATTTCAGTATTTCAGTATTCCTGTTCATATGATTTGAAATTAATTTATTTTGGATCTACCCTTAACAGTATATCATATCTAGCTTGACAGATACAAGAACCCATGGTTAGCTGAAAAATGAACATTTCTAAGATTTGTAGGAAGTCAATGGGATACTAGGATTTTAAACTCATTCCCTTGATCAGGTTTTTATATTTTGAAATAACTAAATTTTGAAGTATATTAAACATGGGGTTACTAGAACTACATGTTTAAGGAAGATTGTTAAGAAATCAAAATTATATTTAAATAAAGATTTAAGTTACGGGTAATAGATGTTGACTACAAAAATATGAATAAAATATACTTTGGAGTATAAGGGTTTCTGTATATAAGTGCTGTCATCTTGATGTTTGCAGTCCAGATCTGAAAGCCTAATTTAAGAACTGAATACTGACTGATTTGTAACCAACTTATCAAACAATGGTTTACTTGAGATTAAACTTTTGGGGATTTTTGAAGAGGACAGTTCTGTTAAGGAATGATAAAACTGTCAATTCAGCATACTGTATAAAGGAAGGTACTCAAGCATTAAAGAAAATCAGTTAAAGTCAATTTTATTGTTCAAACCTCTAATGTAGCTTATGAAAGAAGGTATATAGTACTAGTATGTAAGGAAGACTAAAACAATAGGTCCAACCTCTTTTAAAGAATCCACTGCTGAATCCAATGCAACAGGAATATCCCTCCAGTCTCCAACCTTCCTTTTTTAGAGAAGATAGTTGAGAAGGCAGTGGGCTGCAGCTTTAAAGAGCTTTGGAGGAAATTTGGACCTCAGGTTTCAAACCAGGATATAGCACTGCAACTGCATTGGTTGCCCTTTTTGATGATGTACAGTGGATTGAGGAGGAAGTACATACTACTTGGCCTTCAATTGCTTGGTTGGTTGTACCAACAACAATGGTATTTTTCTTGATTAGCTCACAGGATTGGAAGTGGAAAGTACAGTGCTGCAATGCTTCTTTCTCTTGGGCCACTTCTTGTCAGTGGTACTAGGCTCCTGCTTTGCCAAATGTCTCCCATTCTTACCACTTTAACATGAAGCTCTTGGGTGAAGTCATTTGTCAGCACTGGGTTAAATATAATCACTATGGAATGTATACGGTTGTACATCTCTGCCCCTGATGCTATCTTGGTTCTTTCCCATTGTCTAGACAGGAGTCTGAATAACAAAGAACAGATGTAGACTTAACTCTAGTAAGACCAAGTGGCTGTGGGTTTTTGACACCACCAAGATATGGATCAGGGGATTCTTCCTGTGTGATTTTAAGTGAGGCTGCACCTACTCGAGCTGTTGTACCATTTGGAGGTCCTGGCTTCATGGCTACTGTTTGACATTTATAGGCAGGTGGATCTTTGCACACAAATCCATCTTGTGCAGCACTTGTACTCACCTTTAGAATGGAAAGCTTTACTCATGGCCAGTCATGCCATAGTCAATTCCCAGTTGGACTTTTTCAATGTAATTTTACATGGAGCCACTTTTGAAGACTGTCAGAAGTTGAAGTTGGTCTAAATGCATTGGTGCAAATAGTAATGGGGGCATTTTCATACATCTATATACTACCACTACTCGGTGAGTTGTATTGGTTTCTGCTAGGCTTCAGAGTCATGGTGTTGATTTATCACCTACAAAAGCTCTACATGACATAGAGATAGGTTATAGGACTGCCTCTCTCTGTTTAGTGCTGCTTATCCCACAAAGTTGCACCTCTTTAAAGTTGTGTCATATAATGGTTCCTTAGAGCAAGGGTCTTCAAACTTGGCAAAGTTAAGACTTGTGGACTTCAATTCTCAGAATTCCTGATCTAACATGACTGGAAGAGGAATTCTGGGAGTTTAAGTCCACAAGTCTTAAAGCTGTCACATTTGAAGACCCCTGCCTTAGAGCTTTCTCTGTTCTTGTGCCTGTTTTCTGGAACTATCCCCTGCCCACATCAGTCACAATAATATAAAGTAACAATATCAATAATGTAGAAACAATTACAAGGTATAAAATTGAGGAACAAAGGCTAAGAACTATTAATTGTGTATACAGGTAAAAACATGAATTAAAAGATTTAGTACAAATTGTGAAATCTGTTGATTCATGTTTTTACTTGTATACTTTTTAATACTTTGTCTTTCAACATTTGAATTTTGGAGAATCTGTTAAAAGATAAGTATGCAGCTCTTGTCAGCAACTATTTGTACACATTTAATAAGATTTTTTTTATTTCTCACTGACTTTACTTACTGTGTAAGTAAGTGATGTAGTTTATCAAATCTATCAAGTATTCACTGTCTCTATTTTATAATATTTTATGCTATTTAAAATAACAGGATGACAGGTATTGCTTTCAGTTGTAGAGATGCAACAATATAATATTGTTGTGCTGCTATTTGGTTTTGACAAGAGTGAATAGAACATTTCATCATTTATGGAATTCAATTTCAACGTTAGTGAAGATGCTATAATAAAATCTGCAAATAGCCAACTGTTTGACAAATCTGTTTTAAGTTTTAACTCAGCAAAGCACTCTCTTTTGGAAATTTGCACATAGATTATTTTTCTCCATAGAAACATGTAGCAAAAATAGCAATTCCAAATACCCAGCAAACCAGCTTGTGTGTGCAGAAGCTTCATATTTATTGATATCTCTTCCTTGATCTACCACCATCCAGATGTCTTGTCAAATTTTGCCATAATCCCTTGCTTTTGAATGAACTGATTAGACTGAGGCGAGTTGAAATTTGAAATACCTGCTGTGGTTGCTTATTCTTTGACTAAATGCTTTTAGCTTCTTTTTAGTGGCAAAACGGTTTTTCAGTCATAGAAATCTTTCACAATGTACACATTTGATTAAAAATAAACCTGAAATCTTAATTGGGTGTTTCAACCTATTAGCAGCTTACTGATTTAATGTCTGTTCCAATGTGAGGGAGAGGAGTAATTCCTAAGGATTGGTCTTTTAATTAATCAGCACATGGAAGAGATATAGGCTGATGGGGTTTGCAGGCAGAAGATCAGTGGTGGGAAATAATAAAATAAGCACTCAGATTCTATATACTGGAGATAAGTTATATACCTAATTTTAAAGCACAGTCTTTTCCTAGTTTGGGACTACAATATCTATGAAGAGCATGTTGGCTGAGGATTTGGGTATTGTGATTTGAAGTCCAAAGACATTTGGAGGGTTCAGGTTTGAAATACACTGGCATAATATTTATAATATTTCCATATAAAAGGTATGAAAAAAAAAGAGCTTGAAGAGGGGAAGGCATAATTCCAATTTCACATACCCATTTCAATAGATGTAATGTAAAGAAGCTACCAGGATAAACTTATGCAACCAATTACAGCATCTAGCAGAACCTGTCTGGACTTGGAAGCTAAGCCAGATCAGGCTTGTTTAACACTTGGAAGAGGGAACTATATGGAAATTCCAGGATGGGTTGGAAGTAAGCTAAATCAGGCCTGTCTAATACTTGTGTGAGGGAACCACAAGAAATGTCAGGATTATTAACTAGGCTATGAAGTTGAAAAAACATTCTTAAAGAAGGCAGGGGCAGACCACTTCACAATCACCAAGAGTCAAGCTCAATCTGACTGTCTTTTTGATATAGAGACATTCTCCTTTCATAATCCAGGATTATTGGCACTGCTGCAGTCACAGACATCAGATAGTATTTTTATAATTGCAATACATATATTTATAAATGTGATTCTGTAACCAAGAACAGGCAAAAAGGATCATGGTACAAATGTAGGATACCTTTATTAGGAAAAGTAAATTCTCAGAATATGTGCTACATCTTCAAAATTGTCTAAACTTCAGTAAATCATTTGACGATCCTTTTAAAAATATTTGGATATTTGACTTTGGATTATGTCACCAAAACAAATGGGCTACCTAAAGCAGGGAGCTTGATTTTTTTCTGTTCTATTTATGACCAATCAGTTAAGCTCTATTTTCTGTCCTACATGTAGGTCTGTTTTGGAAATGGAAGACATGACTCAAGGTCACTCAGAAGTATTTAGTGTAGATTGTTTGGTAATCATTGCTTCATTATTTAAAGTTGACCTGACTCAGTGCTCATCTACACATAATAACAATGCTGCTGCTACTGGCTACTGGTTGGAATCAGACATAGTGCAGAGCTATGGCTAGCTTAATCATTTCTTAAACAACAATTGCTTGGGTTTATATACTTAGGTAAGCCATAATTCATTGAATATAAATTATTAGGTGCTTGGTTAAAGCTAAACACATATTTTTTAATGGCCTGTGAGTTTAGAATTCTGCTCTATTGAGCTATGAGAATGACCTTGGGAGACAGGATGAAAAGCTGCAGCCTAGAATACAAAAGATATCTCAGCCCACAGAAGGAAAGACGGTGCGGGGAACATATCAGAGGGAGTCTTCTCTAGTTTTCTGGAAAGTATAAGGGAGGAGATAAGCTTGCAAAATCCTGTTACTAAAAACTTGTACTAAAGTTAGCGATAGTACTCATGAATTGTGCGTCACTGTAAAATACAGCATTCTTAGTAAAATATCTTATTTGTTAAAAAGAGTATTAAATCCCAACCCACGTGAAATATTCATTCTAGTTTGAATAATATTGAACATGCTTTACATTTGCTTACACAAATTTTAATTGTTCAAAAATCCTCTTTTTCTTTTAGATTACATTCCATAGTATATGAATGGAGGTTTAAGAAGTCTTTGATCCAGAATAACTCTGAAAATGGAAACCTCATCTTTACTGTCATCTTTACACGATGAATGTAGAACTGACAACTACCTTGAGCCGCACTACAAGGAATGTTACAGACTTGCCATTGATGTGTTAATTGAAAGTGGTTCAGAGGCTTACCAAGAATTTCTTGCTAAGGAAAGATGTTCTGAGTTTCTGGCAGAAGATGAGATTAATTATATATTAAACACTGTTCAGAAAATCCCCCCAAACATGGTTTATGCTACTGACAACAGTGTTGATGATGCCTCTTCCTCAGGAACATACTGGCCTATGGAATCAGATGTGGAAGCACCTAATCTTGACTTGGGTTGGCCTTACGTAATGCCTGGAATTTCCGGTTGTACAAATATTGAACTTCTATTTCACCCACCACGAATACAACCCTTTACAATAAAAGAAACTATTAGGAAGATGATCAAAGAAGCAAGAAAGGTAAATGCATTTCTTCTTTCTATTAAAAATGAAATATATATTGATCATGAGTATATAATTTTGATTCAAATCAGTATCTATTATTCAACAAGTTGATCAAAATTAAAAATGATTTTTTAGTTTAATCCATTGCTTCATAATCTTTCAAGCAACTTAAAACGTCTCCAAAAATTCTGACAATATAAACATCTTTCTTGGAAAAGTAAAATTAAAGAAGTAGCGGGAAAAAGAGATAGAGATAAAGGAATAATATTCTTAGTCAAATATACATTTTCTTTTTCAAAAAGCAACTATGAAACTGGGAATGTGGTTGAAATAAGGGAGAAAGATCTAATCTTTTTCACTGTGTAGCTAATTGCAAATATTGGTGTATAAACTAAAATAAAGTCCATGGTATGGAGGAAATAGCTAGAGCTTGACAACAGAGTTGTTAAACTTAAGACTTAATAAACCAAATTGTTTATATTCTCTGAGCCTATCAGAGGCAATATAGTTGAGATGTTGAACTAGTAGGAAGAGATAAATAACAAGGTCACCCAGATGAGTTTATCAAAGCATTCCAACAATATGCTGTAATCTAGGCCTTATCTATCATTTCTTGGTCTTACATTTGCAGTGTAGTAGGCCAAGGGTATATAAAAATGATTCTGCTTTGCTCAGGGCTGACCAACAAGTTGCCACTACTTTGTGAGGCTCCAGTTTACACTGTGTTGTTTGTATGTCCAATAAAATTATGTTATATCTTTGAAGTAATTCAGTTTCTTTAGTAATGTAGTAATTCAGATTTTAGCCACAACTGTTGCTTCCCCCATTTGCCCCAAATGTAATACTTTAAAAGTTGGGGTACATGCCTTCCTTTATATACATGTACTTTAATTTACCTGCCAAGATATCTCCATTTGTTTTAATGAAGTAAATTGAACTTACAGGAATTTATTTGCACATGGTACATAGATTTTCATGGAAAATAAATGGAACTTTATGAGTACTTTTTTTCTCACTTGATTGAACCATTAATATTATTTAGTGCCATATAATTTAAAAGAACAGTTGGAACTGCTCTTGCAATTATTTTTAATAATTGTTAGCAAAGGACAGACATGGCACAGCTCAAAAGCTTGCTCAGTATATGCCAGACATTACAACACAGAGTAGTGAAAATAACTTGAAATGGCAGTATCATAGATCATTTTGACTATGTGGATGAATTGAGCTAATTTGAAATTTTATTGATCCACTTTCAGACATTTGTGTTAGACTGGTATTAGAAGACCCAACCAATTATCATATATTCTGATTTATAGCTCTTTGGAGTTCCAAGTTAGTGAATAAAACTTGTGCTTTTCAGATCTTTTATTGTCAGAGAGTTTATAAATGAGTGAAATTTCATTGGTGTAACCAACTTAATAGAATAAGGACAGTGCTGTATAATTGCTAAACTTGTTCAGTAATTTTACTCTATAGTCTTCATTCTCACTTTATTGCAGAATTTTGAGGACTTAATAATTCTCTGATATTTATAATTAACATTTATACAGTTAATATTTTATATGTACATTACTTATTTTATTTAAAACATTTAAAACATCCTCATACAACAGGGTTATTATTTGTAATGAAAGACATAATAGAAATCTGAATTTTAAGAGATATGTGTTCCATTGGGTAGTTGTGTTGAAAATACATTTAAGGGAAAATTTGAAAACATTACACTATCTGTATGTTATCTGTTGCTATGAGAGTATTGACATACTGTTTCTAAAATAAGTGGGAGATATTTGACACAAAACAAGAACAATATATTCAAAAAATTTGCACAGGTGGTTTTATCCAGGAATGCTTCCTGATAAAAAGCATAATTATTAATGATACAAAGATCAAGCCCAACAAGAAGAGAATATTTGACAACTGGCAAAAGAAAGCAAAGATAGTACTAATAGTGATAGGCACCTTGGGTGCAAACTCAAAACAACTGGAGCACCACTTGAACTCAATCGGCATTGACAAATTCACCATCAGTCAATTGCAAAAGGCAGCTTTACTCAGAACAACTTACATCCTACAATACCTGTAACATCATCAAACATTCACATCTTATCCAAATATTTAGGAAGGGCTCGATAGGTGGACAAAAATGCCAAATCTAATTTGAACATCTGGCTAACTGTGCAATTAACCAGCGAACCATACTAACCCCCTGGATAGTCCCTTTGACCCTTGAGGGCCAATATTGACCATTATGAGAACATGGTTTTCCTCATTTTAAATAATCAGAACATGGTTATAGATCCGTAGTTCCACTACTATGTAATATGACACTCTTCCCTTTGCTAGAAGTCTAGCTTGTTCATGCTCATGTGCTTTTCTAATATTTCATAGTCCATTCCATCATCAGGTGATGTAAATCAGAACACCTGGAAAAATAAAATTGGCAGTGAAATGGGATCACTGCCAGTTTTTCTTTTCCAGATGTTCATAAATGAGATCTTTACGTTACATCCCGTTTATGCATAAAACAGGCAAGTAAATTAGCTGTGTGGTTACATGGATTGCTATTGAACTGAACAATTATATGACAAAATCTCTTAGGTACTAATTAGAAAGAAAATAAATTTAACCCAAGTTTAGCAGTGCTTGCTTTTGGCTATCACCTGACTGGTTAAAGATTTGTAACTACTGGCACAACTGGGACCCATTCTACAAACATGTGACATTAAATTTGTGTTTATGTTTAATGCACATGCTTTATTTCAAATTTAATGTATAATTGAGAGTTTTTAATTCTATAGTTGCAGTTCTGACCAAAAAAAGATCTTTTTAAAATTGTTCTTTGTATTAAACAGGAATGACCAACTTGGAGTCCATAGATTAAAGGCAGTCCCCAACATCTCAAAATCAATCACACAATGAAATTTGGCTAAATTTGGTAGTGATTTTAAGTAGAAAAATATTGAATTAAAACAGGAAATGAAATATAAGACCTCATAGTAAAATGTTCCATTCCCATTCTTAAAATTTTCAAAAGCACAAAGGAGCTAATTTGGGAGAGTTAATGGTGAATACTAATCTAGTGCTGTGTTAGGAAGAATTGTCCTACTGTTGCTAGGATGCTGTATATTTTTATTTGAAGTAGTGCATGATATATTCAAAGATATATTAAATATTTTAATTAAACTGGTCACATGTCATGGTTCCATGAAGTACTTCTACCACTAGGCTCACAGATTAGAGACATCTATGCTTCAACTTAACATTGAATCTTGGTCTTGTTTTTAGAGTGTTTAGATTTGAAAAATTTTAATGGATCTAAACTATCAACCTTCTGTGTTTTGATGGTCTGTGGCTACATATGGATTTTTAGGCATGGAAGCACTGATAACAGTACCAATCACAAGCAAACAAAATCTTTATAATTGCAACAAAGTCCCTTTTTTTTTTTACAGAAAAATGGATCAGTGAAGCTAGAAATACATTTCTTTCAGCCTATTGTTTCTTGCCATGAAGACACAAGACTATTTTACCAGTTTAAAATACATTATTCTAAAATTGTTGGGTTTTAAAAATAATTCCTCTAAATGTATTTCTTCCAACTAGAAATAACACATCCAAATAATTTTCTCTCAAACCTACAAAACTCTTCTCAATACATACTATCTTCTGCCCAATGCCTTCTAAAGTGATTTCCCATTCATTTCTCCCCTGTGATGAAATAACTAACTCTCTTCCTCTCTTTTTCAATTTCTGAATTTCCTCATCCTTTCCTTCTCTTACTTCTTTGAGTCAAGGGACCTGTACACACTTTTTTAAAATCTCCAGTTGAATATGTTTCTCAAAGTGCAAGGAAAGGTGTTTGTATATATGAGGGACAGTTTGTGCTGTTGGAAGAAATATCCTTCTGGGTTCAGTTCCAAGTGGGGAAAAAGACCCTGGATTCATGGAAGTTGCTTAGAAAGAAGGTTTATTTATCACATGCCTTGGAAATCCTGGGTGAAAAAAGGAAAGAGATGCTGAGAGTCCCTGGGTTTTATGCCCTCTCTGGGCTTTGAATTTCCTGGGGCACAGGAAGAATATCCTGATTGGTTGCTGTCAGAGATCATAGCTAGCTTTCTAGGTTGTCTGTGTGCTAAGTTTGGTTGAATCCTACTGGGTGATGCAATCTTCCCAGATGCCATGTGGTGAGATGGGTAGAGGGCTAATCCTAACATGCCCTGATTCCATCACCTTGCTGCTGAAGGGGGGGAGGCAGGGAGCTGCTTTGTCTTTAAAGATATGTTTCTCCTTTTCTCATCCAGGGAAATATAATCTAATATTTCCTAGAATATTTCATTCTTCTAGGAGAGGGGTGGGTGTTAACATTCTACAATGTCTATGAATTTATTGTTAAATTTAGGGTACTTTATGATATGACTAGTGTTTTATAAAGCATAATGGTGTTCTTAAGAGTTCCTTTGAAAGTAAATTAATTTTGTGTACAGTTTTGGAAAGTTCACCTTGCAATAAATTTCAAATGCAATAATGGAATGCAGCCTAAAGTGAAAAAGATATATGTTTCTAAATTTCTTTTGGTCCGTTACCATTTATCATTATCATTATCTTCATTATCTTCTTTTCACAAAGCGAAAATTGGATTGGGTCCACTTTCTTCAATAGCTTCAATAGAAATGAAACACAATAGTTTTAATTAACCTTTGGGAGATGCTGTTTATGAAATTTAAATTGCTGAATTCAATTTCTATTGGTGTTCTTTTTTATTTTTGATAAGTACTGTAGCTTGACTTTACTATAATCCCTTTTTCTTTACATACACATGTATGTAAATGAA
Organism: Bungarus multicinctus; assembly: GCA_023653725.1. Lineage (NCBI taxonomy): Eukaryota > Metazoa > Chordata > Lepidosauria > Squamata > Elapidae > Bungarus > Bungarus multicinctus. The sequence continues at coordinate 123,684,930 of CM042836.1, read as the reverse complement.
GTGAATGATATTAAAAGACTTTATGCATACTGAATGTATTCATTATCAGAAGACTTGGGATTTCCTCTTTTCTTTTCTTTCTTCCTTTTTTTTGTGGGTCAATTTTATGAGCCAGTTAAGTTCCCATAGAGAGTGAATTAGGAGAAACTAGAAATTATTGAGCATTTTTCTCCAAAATTATTTGCTCTAAGAGTAATGACACATCTTGTTTAACAATACAAAATACTTTGCTTAGGGAATATTATATCTCCCTCTCCATTCAGGTAGAGAACATGTTGCTCAGGATAAGAGAACAGATAAGCAACAACCTCAGTGTCTTCCTACATAAACCATTAGGTGAGACAGAATGGCAGTAGATGGTCTTGCATTTCTGTACCATATTATGGGATTCTCCAGTCTAGCATTGTTCCTGGATGATCAGGTGGTAGTCGCAAGAATGTCATTGCTGATTTTCAGCTTCTGTGCCAACTGTCTGACTTTCTAGTAAAGTGGATCACCTCTTGTCAAGATGAAATAGTAATCATTCCATGGTTATTGTGATACAGTATGTTTTTGCTTTGCTCTTCAAAACTGTTTGCAAATTGCAAACAGATTAGCATTTTATTTGCTTTAATTCTTTAACAGGTTGGCATCTAAAAAGCCACTCCCTGCTCTGTGAAAATACCAGAGCTCCAGTAATTCATTTGAAGATGGAGTGCTTTCTGCTTCTTAGAGGAAAAAGGAGAAGTGTTTTGAGTTGGAGCAATCTGAAGAATTGAAGAACTCTTCTCATATTGGTTAAGCTGATACATTTGTTACAGAGAATTTTTTTTGTAATAAAAACTGCATTTTTATCAGAGCTTTCAAAAATCAATGCTAATTATTGTAGATCCATGCTTAATGCTAGACCTTTTTTAAAAACTTTTAGATATCATGGCAGGGGTGGGATTCAAATTTTTTAACTGGTTCTATAGGTGGATGTGGCTTCTTTTCTTTTTTTTGCAGCACAGCTGATCATTGGATATGGTGGGGGGGAGAAATATCTTAAGGAGTGACTGGGCGGGGGAGAACCAGTTAGCGATTTCAGGTAGGCACACAATGTTGCTCATGCGTGATAAGGACTGACTGGGCAAGGAGGAGAGGGGTAGGGCCAGCCAGGATCACGATTTGTCGGTTCTCCGAACTGCGCAGAATCATAACAACCAGTTTATAGAACCAGTCCGAACCAGTAGAATCCCAGCCCTGTATCATGGTATAAATCTCAAATCTAGAACTGATAGCATTAAGCCAAGGCCAGAGAAGTACTGTTTCCTTCAGTTACCCATTGTTACAGAATCAAGATGGGATGCAGGAAATTTATTTATTTATTACATTTATATGCTGCCCAATTTGCTATCCACAATGAAATGATTTTGATCATGACATGCTTTGGAGAAGCGTAAAGATAGTATGGTTCCACAACACCACTTATTTCTCAAACCATGTGTAAAAGAAAACTGACTACAAATGTATAGAAGATATTTTTCTATAATGTCTTAAAGACAAGATGAAATGAAATGCAACATCTTTGGTTGGCTTTGACCATTTTATTCTCAGTGCAAATAAAGTAAATCAGATCATTCTGATCTTTACTTGAAGGAGAAGTATCTTTAATTTTTGACATTTAACACAGGATGCTGGAATTTCTTACAATTACGGGTAGTCCTTGACTTACAATCATGATTGAGCCCAAAATTTATGTTAAGTGAGAATTTATTAAATGAGTTTTGGCCCATTTTACAACATTCCTTGCCACAGTTGTTAAGTGAATCACTACAGTTGATAAGTTAGTAATCTGGTTGTTAAGTGAATATGGCTTCCCCATTGACTTTGCTTGTCAGAAGGTCGCAAAAAGGGGATCACATGACCCCGAGACACTGCAACAGTCATAAGTATGAGTCAGTTGCCCAGCATCTGAATTTTGATCACATGATTATGGGGAGGCTGCACAGGGTGTAACTGTGAAAAACAGTCGAAAGTCATTTTGAAAAACACTGTTTTACTATGGGATTCCTAATAAAAAACAATGGAATGGTTTAAGAAAATGGGGGGGGGGTAGGGTAGGACAGGATAGGATAGGATAGTAAAAACCAAACAAATGTTCCACAGTGCATTTGCAAGTTAATCTTCATACTGAAAAGCCAGGTGCTGTTTTTGTTCCTGCGTAATTTCAAGTATTATCTTGTTTCTCAAGGATAGTTAAAAGCACAAAGTTTGCAGCTTAACAGTTTGACTCATGGTTGATACTGAGTGATCAGTGAATACTGATTCAATCCCTGTGAATTACTTGGGTTTGTCTTATTAGCACTTTAATTTTCTTATTACTCATCTTTTGTGTGAGTGTATGTGCCTTCAAGTCAATCTTGACTCCTGGCGACTGCCTGGACAAGCCGCTTAATTTTCTTGGCTTAGTGAAAGTGACTGGCCCAAAGTTACCCAGCTGGCTTCATGCATAAGGTAGGATTAGAACTTAAGGTCTCCTGGTTTTTAGCCTGGTGTCTTTAATCACTTATACTAAGGTGGCTTTCTGACTTGATACAAAGCAGACAACTTCCCAAGGACAACTATTTTTAGAATATAACTGAAGTCCTACCATGCTTGAAAGCTTTGTGATTAATGTGTTATTTGATTATTGTGCTTATTATCTTTCCTAGATCCCTCATACATAATATTCCTTTTTCAAGATCCTTTAAAGCTTTAAAATATATTCTGTGATGATTACATAAATGCACTACTATAGAATATTCATTCAATTATAATTTATGAATAAAAGACTTCTTACATACATCTGAGTAGAACTTTACTCAAATATTATTCTACCATCACATTTTAAAAATGTAACTCAGTAATTCTATTTTCATTACCTTTTTTCTGACAAATTGTATAGTTGTTCGTGCTAATAGAAAATTAACATTTGAAGAATCTTCATAAAATATATGAGTTTTTGGAGCCTGCTATTTTTTTGGGGGGTGAGAAGTTATTTTATTGACTCAAATTTAAACCTGTGAGACAGCAGATTCATTTCCCATCAAATATTTTTGTCTATTTTCTATTCAAATATTTTCCTTTCTGGGTTCTATTTTCTTTTCTGGATTCCATTAATTATCATCAGCATGCAATGCTTATTTACTAATCAACTTATTAAAGTTATATCTGATCTAATCAAAGTAAATGATGTATGTCCCAACATATAGAAACTGGATGAAAACAACAGCAGCAGCAATAAAACAGAATACTAAGTCCTGACCTATGCATTTTCTTATTTATTCATTCATCCATTTATTTAACTTATATGGTGTCCATCTTGCTAAAGACAACTCTGGGTTGCTTGCAGTCACTCAATAAAAACACTGAATAAAGTTATTAAAACAATAGAAATATTAAATTAAAATTAAAATGGCCAAAACGGAGAAAAAGGGAGCAACACTTGCATGGGGAGGTGAATGCAAATCTCATCTTAAGGGGTACAGTGTTTTTCAATTGAAAATACAAAATAAAAATCACCACAGAAACATGTACAGGGGTGTCCAAACATGTTGGCTGGGGAATTCTGGGAGTTAAAATCCACAAGTCTTAAAGTTGCCAAGTTTGGAGACTTCCTGAATTGGCAAAATGTGCCCTTTCAAAATAGTAAGTTTAATACAGTTTAAGCAAGATGGCTATTCCCTACTCTGAACCCACCTTATAAGGAAGAACTGCTCAGAGCACTTGTGGGCAATCTCCCATCATCTCTTTGTCCATAGAGTTTTGAAAAACTGTTCTGCTCTCCAGCTCTTTATTTTCTATCATGGTCACTGACTGCTTTTCGTGGAGATATCTTTAGTCCACTATTTCTTCCTCCAGAAGTCTGCCTCTAGAATTGTATAATTAATTGTCACTTGGTTTTGAGTTCTTTTTCAGCTTCCAGAATTCTTAGGTCTATCATTCCATTTAATTCAGATGTTTAGGGACAGACATTTTGTCTATGATTTGCTCAATATATTTTCTTTCATGTTGAACATTAAATATATATAAACATTTCCTTATTTAAGAGATGAGCAGTATGTGCTTGTCCAGGTAATGTTGAAATATTTGGAGAGCTAATACTTGCCAACCCCTTCACTCACTCTTCCCTAAAAATGAACCTGATCAGCACTTTTGTTTCTCTTTTGCAAGCATGACTGATTCTCAATAATGTTTTGTGCTACAATTTGTAATGTTGTGTCATCTACTTGAATTTTGTAATCTCAGGATCCAGGATAAGAAGTGGTTTCAGTTAAAGAGTAATGTGCATATCAACATTCCCTTCTGTTTTGTGTTGATCAGACTACATCTAGAACATTAGAGTTCTACAAATAAAGAAAAGTGTTGCTTTCTGCTTTCTCTCCTCTGTACATGCTCCAGTTTCTTAACCAGATGGTAGGGACACTGGAAGGAAAAATATAAAGGATACAGTTAGAGGACTGAAAGTGAGAAGATTGCAAGGAGATATGATTGTTCTCTTCAAGTACCTGGATATGAAACATAGGGCAGACTTGTTAAAAAAAAAATAGGCTCAAATAAGAAGGATACAAAATTTTTGTGAATATCAAGGTAAAACTTATAATGTAAGATAAGATAGTATGAGTACATTGGCACACATTAAAAATGAAATTCTATTGCCTGCTCTCAAAAGAAAGTATATATCTACCCATACACATAAATTACACACATACACATGCTATGCATACATACGATTGTATATGTGTGTGTATGTGTGTGCCATTTCAAATACATAGTGGAAAGAGAAAGCTAGAGTTCACAAGGTTCACAAGGCGGGGCCGACAAAATGGTACCGTCCCAGGTGCCTGATGGACCCAGATAGGTTCCTGATGGAGCTTGGGCCGTTTCCTGAGACTCACACACATGACTCGGTTGAGGACTTGAGGCCTGGGATAGGGTGGTGACTGAGGCCCTTGACCGGGTCGTGCCCTTGCGGCCTCTGACCCGGTACCGATCCCGAGTGGCTCCTTGGTTTTCCGAGGAGCTGAGTGAGATGAAGCGCCGGAAAAGACACCTAGAGAGTGGTTGGAGGGCCAGCCGCTCTGGATCCGACTGAACACAATTACGATTCCATATTAGGGCATATTTAGTGGCGATAAGGACGGCGAGGCGATCTTACCTCTCCACCCTTATTGCGTCTGTGGAAAATCGCCTGGCTGTCCTGTTTAGGGTGACCCGCTCCCTTTTGGAAGTGGAGGCGTGGGAGGATCCCTTGCAGGGACGGGCCAAGGATTTTTCCAGGTTTCTGCAGGACAAAATCACTCAGATCCGGGATGGGCTGGACTCCGACTGGGCATCTCCGGGCGAGGGGGCGGAGGCGGATTTCGATGACGTCATTTGGGATGAGTTCGATCCTGTTACCCTGGAGGACGTGGACAGGATACTGGGGGGGCTTAATGCCACCACTTGTTTATTGGACCCGTGCCCCTCCTGGCTGGTCTTGGCCACTCGGGAGGTGACACGAGGCTGGTTCCAAGGGATCATTAACACTTCCTTGAGAGAGGGGCTTTTACCCGCCGCCTTGAAAGAGGCGGTGGTGTGGCCCCTCCTCAAGAAACCATTCCTGGATCCAGCATTATTGTCGAATTATTGTCCGGTCTCCAATCTCCGCTTTGTGGCGAAGGTTGTTGAGAGTGTGGTGGCACGTCAGCTCCCTCAGTACTTGGATGAAGCGGTATATCTAGACCCCCTCCTATCGGGTTTCAGCCCCGGGCACAGCACGGAGACGGCGTTGGTCGTGTTGGTGGATGATCTCTGGAAGGCCCGAGACAGGGATTGTTCCTCTGTCTTGGTCTTGTTAGATCTCTCAGCGGCTTTTGATACTGTCGACCACAGTATCTTATTGCAGCGGTTGGGGGGGTTAGGAGTGGGAGACACTGTTTTACGATGGTTCTCCTCCTTCCTCTCCAACTGCTCGCAATTTGTGTTGACGGGGGCAGAGGTCGACCCCGAGGCCCCTATTTTGTGGGGTGCCCCTGTGCTCTCGCCCCTGCTGTTCAACATTTATGTGAAGCCGCTGGGTGAGATCATCCGTGGGTTCGGGGTAGGTTCCATCAGTACGCTGATGATACTCAGCTGTACATCTCTACCCTGGGCCAACAAAGCTGTCGAAGTGATGACCTGGTGCCTGGAGGCCGGGCGGAGTTGGATGGGTCTTAACAGGCTTCGTCTCAACCCGACCAAAACCGAGTGGCTGTGGTTTCCTGCACCCAGATACAGCCAGCTTATTCCGTCGCTGGCCATGGGGGGAGAAATTTTGCCCCCCATGGAAAGGGCTCGCAATCTGGGTGTCCTTCGAGACGTACAGCTGTCTTTAGAAGATCACATTACGGCCGTCGCCAGGGGGGCCTTCTGTCAGATTCATCTGATCTACCAGTTGCGGCCCTTTCTGGATCTGGGCGCACTTCACACGGTCACTTCTGCCCTCGTCATCTCCCGCTTGGATTATTGCAATGGTCTCTACATGGGGCTCCCCTTGAAGAGTATCCAGAGGCTGCAGTTGGTCCAGAATGCGGCCGCGCAGGTGTTCTTGGGAGCTCCTTGGAGCTCCCATGTTACACCGCTCCTGCATGAGCTGCATTGGCTCCCTGTGGCTGATTCAGAGATGGATCTGATTCAAGGTGGTAGTGATCATCTTTAAAGCGCTCCATGGCTCGGGACCTGGGTACTTACGGGACCGCCTGCTGCCACCAACGGTCTCCCGCCGCCCAGTGTGCTCCCACAGGGTTGGCCTCCTCAGGGTTCTGCCAGCTGGGCGATGCTGGTTGGTGGTCCCGAGGGTGCGGGCCTTCTCTGCGGGGGCTCCCTCCCTTTGGAATGACTTGCCCCCAGAGATACGGGCCATCACCGACATTCAGACCTTCCAGCGCACAGTAAAGACCCTCTTTTTTCAACAGGCCGGCCTGGCCCAGTAATAATTGTGGAGTTTTAAATTTGGTATTTTAAATTTTTATCTGTTTTTACATTTTGATAATTTTATAATTCGGCCATTATTTAATCATTTTAAACTGCTTTTAACTTTATAACTTTATGTCCTGTTTCTATTTTTATTTGGCTGTACACCGCCCCGAGTCCCGAGGGGGCAGTATAAAAATTAAATAAATAAATAAATAAATAAATAAATAAATAAATAAAGTTGCTGCTATGTAGAACAAACCTGTGGCTGACTATGGATGTTCTGCTTTGGATAACACGGAAGCTTCCTCCCAGCAGGTAACAAGGAAAACAGGTTGTGAAGAGGATGTGTAGCATCCCAGATAATATTGTGGACCTTTCTCAAGCATCATTTATATGCTATGTCCTGAACAGAAGGAAGTGAACTATCAATAATCTTTTCTGCCATCCTCACCACTCCCTGCACCGCCTTCCTGTCTGAAACAGTAATGCTTCCAAACCAGGTGGTAATGCAATACGACAGGATGCTCTTGATCATCCCTCTGTAGAAAGTGGTAAGGACAGGGGAAGGAAGGTGGACTTTTCTCATGCGACGCAGAAAATGCAGGTGCTGCTTGTGCCTGCTTCACCAGTGTCTCATGGTTGAGCGACCAAATCAGCCTACTCATTATCTGCACACCCAGAAACTTGATGCTGTTAATCACCTCCACAGATGAAGCATTAATACACAGAGATGTGTGGCTGTGGCTGCTTTTTCTGAAATTTGACAATGAAATTTTTCCAATGTTTAAAACGAGGCTGTTTTTATTATACCAGTTCACCAAACCCTCTATCTCCTTGTGTTAAGCATCCTCATTGTCATTCTGAATAAGGCTCAGTACTGTTGTTGTTGTAGCCCGCTAGCAGAGCTGGCAGATTCAGACAGTGAGGAGGTGGGGGAATAACATGGGTCAGTCCTGGAGTCTGGGAAAGGCTCTGACGTGTGCTCTGCATCAGAGGCAGAGATGGGGCCAGGGCTGTCTGACAGTTATCAGCTGCCTTCAGAGTCAGACATCAGTGAGGCAGAACAGCTGGAGCCTGTTCCCAGTGTACGCATGTGCAGAGCTGCCAAAAGAAGGGAACAGCTAAGGAACAAGGGTCGACTTCAGAGTAAAGCCACAGGTAGACGGTCCCATAGGGAATAAAAAAGGAGCGAAAGGGAAGTGGGGTTTTGCAGGAGATAATTAGTTCATTTGGGTGAAGAACTGTTCCTGTATTCTTGCCAAGTATTGTCTGCTACAGTGTGGCATCTGAAAGATATCCATCCGCCTGTCAACTCTCCAAGCCTGATAAAGGTCTGTAATTGTGAAATATCTTGAAAGACTGTTGGTGGGAACTTTGCTGGAGAGGAATTCACTGTAAACTAAATAAAGGGTTTATTGGGACAAGGAGTTGGATTCATGCTGTTGGGGAAGCATATGTCAGAACGGTTGTATCATCTGCATACTTCATAATATTGTTGGTGGCAAATCTTGTATAACAGTCCTGGGTCGACAGGGCGAACAACAGGAAACTTAGGACACAGCCCGGAGGAGAACCTGTGCTCAAGGAAATGATGTTATAAATATGAGTCCCAACTTGCACATACTGGGGCCTATCAGTAAGAAAATCAAGAATCCAGTTGCACAAAGGAGTATTAAAGCCTAAAAGCCCAGTTTGTCTACTAGATGCTGAGGAATGATTGTATTAAATGCTGAACTGAAATGGAAAAGCATTCACACATAAGTATTTCTTTCCTCTAAGTGCTCCAAGCTTAGATGGAGAACAGAAGAAATAGTATCCTCAGTAGAGTGATTTGGATTGTAATTATCAGCCTCTCAAAATATTTCATAATGTTGGAAGTAAATGCAACCGGACGGTAATCATTGAGACCCATAATTGTAGACTTTTTTGGCACTGGCAAAATAATGACAGTCTTAAAACATGATGGGACCACTTCCTGCTATAGTGAAAGATTGAAAATATATGTAAGAACACAAGCCAACTCATCTGCACATTCCCTAAGAAAATGCCCAGGGATATTATCTGTGGGCTTGCTGCCTTCCAAATGTTAATTTTCCACAATGTCCTTTCGACAGAAGCTAAACACTTGCTTGTCAGGATGGGGCCCAATTTTTCTTGCAGGGGTGCTATTTGATGCCTCGAATCTTCCAAAAAATGTGTTCAGCTCATTTAAAAAGTCTGTGTTGGCTTTACAACACGATGGAGCCACCTTGTAGACTGTAATGGCCAAGATACCTTGCCACATACACCTGGTGTTTGTTGGTCCTGAAAAAAGTTCCTGACTTTCTGACAATGGGCTTGTTTTGCTCTTTTTATGGTACTTTTCAAATTAGCTCTGGCTGTTCTAAGTGCCAGTATATCGCAGGATTTAAAAGCCACATTCCATATTTTCAACATCTTGCAAACCTCATATGTCATCCATATGGCCTCACAATAATGAGGCCTTTAAGAACACAGACATCTCCAATGCACTTTTGAATATATGCAGACACAGTAGTGGCATACTCCTCTACATTTATATGCCAGTTATCTGTTGCCACTTCTTTAAACATGCCCCAATCTGTGCACTCAAAGCAATCTTGTAATGCTTCTATAGCTCTGTCTACTCAAGCCCTCATTTCCTTCACTGTTGGTTTCTCTCTGAGTAATAAAGGCTTATATACTGGAATAAGCAGCACTGAGAAATGGTCAGAAGAGCCCAGGTGAGGGTGGGGGATAGCTTTGAATGCATTCTTAATGTTAGAATAAGCAAGATCCAGTGTATGTCCCACTCTGGGTTGCAAAGACCACAAACTGATGGAAATGGGGGAGAGTAGCTTTAAAATCAGCTTGATTAAAATCACACACTACAATAAAAGCACCAATATAAATTGTTTTTCTGCAATAGAACAAACTTCTTCAGGAAATTGTAGACTTCTGTTGAAAAAGATTTGATAGTTATTTGTCTAGGAAACTGTGATCCAGGATTTCTATAATAGATATGAAACTGAATTAGAAGATTTTTAGAATTCTAGCATTCTATGATTCTATAATTTAAAATAATGTTACTTTTCCAGCAAAATTCTGATTTCATAAAATCCTTCATTCAATTACTCTGATCAGTCCCATAACAAAAACCATGGAATTGCATGACATCATCAAGATAATTGTTTTACTTTAATCTAAAGAGTCTTCTGATACTTTGAAATGAACAATTATAGTTATGTTAGTTTTTTAAAAATCTACAACATTCTTGCTAAGTATATTGTCCTTGTCAGCTGGCTAGCTTATATTGCAACCCATGTATATGAACATCAGTTTGAGTACCAAATTAATGATAATAAAGCCAAGTGCTTAAAATAATTAATTCTTAGCAACTTAAAAATTTTTATTTCAGTTCCACTTTTCATGAATTAGATATTTCATATTTGCACTTTTAAAATTAGTGAGTCATAGGAACAGTTGGTAGTTTATTTGTGTATGTTTTAACTGCTCTAAACCTCAGATGGTTTGATTTGTTAACAGAACCAAACTTTGGTTTGATTCTTGATAGGCTTCAGGGTACTATATTAAGAAAGTATAATAGAACTTAATTAAAACAGAAAAGGTTGTCTTAAATATGACATTTCAATGAAATAACAGATTGAGACAAGATTGCATTTATAACCTTTCCGTTAATAAACTGGAGATCACACTATCTTAGGTTGAGGGCCATTGTCCATTATTAGCTAAAAGGAAAATTTGTGCTTTGTTATTTACAGATGATGCTGTTCTTCTTTCACCTATTAAATTGGACCTGAAATATTGTATTGCTAAGAAAATATGTTACAAATTAACTACAATAAAACTCAGGTTTTGGTTCATTTGGAAAATTCAAGATCGTATAACAACAAAAGTAGAGAATTTTACTTATTTGACATTTTATTTAACCTTGCTCTAACTTGGTAATATCATTGAAAGGCAAAACTTTTGAAAGCAAAATCTACTATGATGGGCTTGCTTCAGTATTTTTACTTAAAAGAAGGAAAGTTGTTTCTGCAGCAATAAACATTTTTAATGCCAGAATTACATCTCAAATTTTATATGGAGTTCCAGTTTGGATGACATTTACTAATACCATAGCAGAGCTGCAGGTGAATTTTTAAAGATATTTTATAAGAGACCCAAGCTGTGATCCAAATTCTGTTAATCTTATGGGACCTGGGCAGTGCCCTTTGATAATAAAGGTTTGGATAAGCACTGTTAAGTTTTGATTACAAGTAATACGTTTCTAAGAACAAGGAAGGATTGCTTCAGGAAATCCTGCATGAATCCTTTGTAGGTTTATGGTTTAAACAGGTGACTAAAACAATTAGTCAGATTGGCATTGTTCCTTATTATTTATTCTCTAGGGGTATGTCATCAACAATTCATAGTATCAGACAAAGATTATGGGATAATTCAGTACAGGAATTAATGGACAAAGCCGAAGTATCGTGTTCACCTGCAACATTTGGAATTAATTATAGATACATTTTTTCAACTCCCTAAATATTTGAATAGCTTACATTTAAGTAAATACAGAATAGCTTTTTCAAAACCAGATTAAATGTGTCACTATCAAATATGCTATGTAGTAGATATCAAAAAATTTCCACTTCTCTAAGATTTTATCCCAGTAATGGTACTGATCCTGAAATAGTGGGTCATATTTTGTTGTATTGTGAATTTTATAAGATTCTTCAGCAGAATGTTGTCTGTCTTATTTTAAAAACTAAACTAGAAAAGGATACTTTTGGGTATGTAAAAATGTTCTTGCAGATGAAAAGCCTAAGATTACAGTGGCAACAGCCAGATTTTAACCATAAATCAAGACTTTTAGTAACAAATCAATGAACCCAAGTTTAAGTCTGTTATGTAATTATTAAACATTTTACTTGATTAACTGTTTTATCTACTGTCAAGTTTAAATTATGTTTATGCTTTTGGACCTTTTGATTATTTACAGGTGTGTGTGTGTGTGTGTGTGTGGCCTCATATTAATAAATAGTATCATCCTATGTGCATTATCAATAGAATCACCCTTGTGTGCAGAATCAGAATGGTGTATTAAAAGAAACTGTAATATTTTTACCATTAGTTATGGTTAACATGTAAAATGGTACAATTTTCTCTTTCTTCTCCCATCTAGGTTATTGCTATAGTTATGGATATATTTACAGATGTAGATATTTTCAAAGAAATTGTAGAAGCATCCACCAGAGGAATTTCAGTCTATCTTCTGCTAGACGAATCAAACTTCAGCCATTTTCTTAAGATGACAGAGAAACAAGGTTGCCAAGTCCAAAGACTCAGGGTAAGTCTAGAAGTGCAATATTTAATATATTGGGAATTCAAACAAATGAATGAAAAGTTTACTTTATCTTGCTTTATAATGTACAGTTTACTAGAATGTTAAAGATGTGTATTTCACGTTTATTACAATTTTAATTACAAACTCCAGCTCAAAACACTAATGAAGTAGTTTCATTTGTTTTGTTTTGTTTCTAAACCAGTAAACATTTT